>JAUNZM010000317.1:947500-1547500 GCA_033459285.1 Clamator glandarius
GCATCCTGAAAAACTTCTCTAGCTTTTGTATTAAGGTAGCTACTTCATCTTTTTCTTCAACTGTACAGTAAAGAAGCAACTCTTTGTCATTGTCTTTTTTTTCTTTTGCCAATTAATCATATAGACACTGTCATTTCCTCAGTCCTGGACTGTGACTTTCTGTCTGACTTAGAGTCGGTCCTTCAGAGCAGAATTTGAGTTCAAGACAATGTGATATATTTCATTGCTTCTAATTGGCTGATTTAGAAAGCTATGCATTCATTATGCTAGCTTTTTTAAATCCTAGATAATTTAACATGAAATCCCAGTGAATTTAACATGAAAAGAGAGTTTTTCAGTTGCTTAATGGCAAATAACCTTTTTTAAATAATCTCAGCATTTAACCTTACCCAAGTGAAAGGAGAATTAGCATTTTTGTGGTTTGGACTTCTACTTTCTTCTGACAGATCTCAAGCCTTATTACATGCTCAGCATAAGTAACCTTATGTTTACTGATAAACCAAACTATATTTCAATATTCCAATAGAGCCTTAAGCACACGATTACAGCTTAATTATGGGCAGATATGAATAGTTGCCTAATAAAGACATACATGAAGGCTGGTGGCCTGCCATTTAGCAGTCTTATGGAAATGTGTTATTATTGTACTAACTCTGTGAGCAGTTATATGTGAATTTACCTCTCCAGGTAGGAGGAATCCCATTGATTTCTGCTCATATACTTATATGTTATACATAAGAGTTTAATTCATGAGTGAAGAGCTTGCAACATTGATACTAATGGGAAACCTGCCTGGGATTTAGTAGTGAAGATGAATCATAAGTTTTTTGATTACTCTAAGCAGCGTGTTCCAGGTAACGGCTTGTTCCTGCGTTTTGGCGTGAATAGCATACTTTCCAAGCAACTAAACATATGCAATGCATGACTGAGTGTGCTAGTAGTCATATTTCCAATTCTTCTAAGCATTGTCTTGATTTCTGCAGGCATAATAGCTTGGTATGTGAAGAGTTTTATTTAAATTAAAATTCCTACTTGCCCTTTTTTTGTGAGCAACTTTGTTTTTTCTCATCTAGCCACCATCGAGTCCAAAAAATACTTAATCTTTTTGAACATCGCTTAGTGTGAAAAGGGAAAGACTCTTTCCAGATACCTCTGTAATCAAAGGGCAGATAGAGTAAGTAGTCTCCCAAGTAATACCAATCTAATTCCACAACAAGAAAATATTCAGCTCCATGTTTTGAAGTCCAGATGAATCTCTTCAGCAACCTATGATGTTAGTAATATGCTGATCCTAGTGATATGTTACCTTTGGTGACATTCTCATTCTGGTACCTTTTACCCAAATGAAAATCTTTAATATAGCATCAACAATATAGCTAAGAGCTATGGCTCTTAGTGTATTTGGAACACTGTTATAAACTTTGGTCCAATAAACGACCAACTGTTTTCTTTTATAATGTCTCAAGAAGGAGACATTGTAATTTAAACCTTAAAACCTCACTGCTATCTGCTTGCCAATCCTATTGTTACAAGGGAGTCCATCCACTGTATTGAATGTACTGTATTTCTACTCCTATAAGGAGCTTTATTTTATTATTTTATTTAAGGAGGGCTGATTGCAAAGATTGGTTTTAAATTTTGCTTTAAGGTAAAAAGAACAAAAGGGGGAGCAACTCTATACAAAATAACCATAGCAATCCCAATCTTATCCTATAACATTATCGACCTAAACAAGCTAACCTGCTCTGTCCTTGATAAGAGACCATTGTTTGTGACTTATGAAACAGGAATAATTATTGTTAGGCAGAGAATGGGGAAAAAAAATCAAACAAACCAACCCAAAACATTTTGAAGCAATTCCCAGTGCTACTGCTACATATGAAAAATGCCAGAAGATCACCAATATCATAAAGAACAAAAATGTTAAAAAATTTGTAATAGGCAAAATTGCACCTTTAAGTGTTACATTTATTGTCTTAGAAAAATATTTGGCTTTGAAATAACTAACAATAAATACCAGTATCAGAAACTGTCGTTGAGAAAAATGCTGTAGAATCCCTAAGATTCAGTGTCCAAGTAGCAGTTAAGCCAGAAACAACAGAAGTTACAGTCGTAGTAATCATAAACTATGAGGACTGTATACATGAGGCTGACACTAACGGCAAAAGGTCCCAACTAGAGAGTTCAAAGACGTCATTGTTTCACTTCCTTTTGAGATCAAAGAAAAACAGTAACCCTGACTTGCAAATCCTTCTCTTCATCTCTCATCCTTTGGATTATTTACTAGCTCCCCTGCATCAACAAGCAAGGGTACCTGTGCAGGTCTGCTACCATGGCCTCCGTCTGCTGCTACTCCATCTTTGAAACCCTCACCGAAATCTCAGTCCCTTGTTATTCATACAGTAAATTTTCCATAGAGAACAGGAGACTTTCTCCAAGGATTTCATAATGGAAAGAGCCTCTTGACCAACAGCCTTATAACCTGTGGTACCTCTAGCCTGTGTGCCAGTATGCCACTTCACGATGGTACCCCCGAGACAGTTTAAAAGGATCAAAATTTGAGAAACTGAAATAAGCATCTCTGTTTCCACATGAGAACATCTAGGTTTTCACTAATCTCACCTGTACCAGATTTTATAAAACCATAACCATGACAATAACATCACGAGTAGCCAACTTGTTCATTGTCTGCCTTGAAAAAGAGTTTCTAAGTAATTATACTGTGATATCACAGCATATCTGACTTGCACAAATGAAAATTTTACCTGGACAGGAAGCTTAGACTCCTTTATTGATTTCCACCACAAATTCAATAACTATCAGCTTTCCACCAAGCCTTCTTTGGAATATTCCTACACCAGCATTACTTGCATGAAATGGAAAACTTGAAAAGAGATCTCTAAAGTAAATAATCCCAGACCTATTTAACGTCATTGTATTCTATACCAGCAGTTCCGAGGTCACAATATATTTCAAGTGCTTTCATTGTAACTTTGCAAGTGAAACTGACACACCAGTATGCCCCAGACCAAAGTGTACAGAAGGTCTGTAAAGAACTGATATTAACCTAGTGAAAGTTTCCATGAAACAATTGTCATCTCTCAGCCCTGATCCTTAAGAATAAGAATTTGAATTTGTAATTCCACTGTATTTTTAAGAAATAATTCTGTTAAAAACATGCAGGAGTTTTGCTATACACTGTAAACTTCTTTGACTTGTAGTGATAGGACTAGGAGCAATGGCTATAAACTGGAGAGGGGCAGATTTAGGCTAGGCATAGGGAAGAATTCCTTCACTATGAGGGTGGTAAGGCACTGGCCCAGGTTGCCCGGGGAAGTTGTGGATGCCTCATACCTGGAGGTGTTCAAGGCCAGGTTGGATGGGGCTTTGGGCAGCCTGACCTAGTGGGAGATGTTCCTGCCCATGGCAGAGGGGTTGGAACTGCATGGGCTTTAATGTCCCTTCCAACCCAAACTATTCTATGATTCTATGACTTCTACAAGCTTTAGAGCCTGTAACCTACCAGTCTCAGTGTTTCTCCTAGGTAGTATCTTCTGTTTCTCCCCTTTTACCCCCTCTCCTAAGTTCTCTCCTCGATGCTTTCCGTTGATTTTATAAAGACCGCACAATTGATACTTACATAGTTCTCTTCACCTTGAATTTAGATTCAAAAGCTGTTGCATTTGTTCCAGACCAGTCACACAAATTTATTCATACTTTTTGCTATTTCTTCATATTATGCTTCAAGATGTTTTAAGGGAGGGATCCAAATCTGGGTTCAGGTATCTTTTTCAAAATTATATATTCACTATTGGCAAATTTATTTAGGACCACTACATTATCTTGGCATTTTGGCTACAGATCTCCCATCCCCCATCACAGTTTGTTTTTGTTTGTGAATTTCATGCAAGAGAGCCTGAGGGTTGAGCTCAGTAACTGAAACATTGTCTCTTTCTCTAGAGGTTGGGTTATATGATTATTGTGACAGGTTTGAAGTGCTGGTGTTGTTTCTCTTTGAATTTTCACTAGGTTAACTGTTTGTGAGCCATGTCCTGCCCTAAATAATTCATCCCTAGACATTCTCTAACATATGCATAAAAAATGTTTTGGTTCTTTGCATAGCTGGTGTTTCTCCTGACTAGGTTTGCCAGAATTCCACTTGTAAGGATACCTGGTGTTACTGTGTACCTCCTGGGACACTCGCATGAACTAACCGTTTTCCCCTCATCACTTGTTTCCTAAAGCTATCTTTATACTTGTTTGTTCATAATAGACTTCTGCTGCTGTAGTCCAGATATGCAAAAGTATCTGGAAATTATCAACATAGCTATGTTTTTTCTGTAGTACTGAAAGTAAGTTCAGGCTGAACTGATTGCGATAAATTTGTGCCCTCTGTATCATTGCCACAGTGAAATAGTATTGAACCTCCAAAATATGTCAGACTACTTATTTCAAACCAGCTTTTGATGCTCTGGTTCTGGCATCTATTTTAAATGTGAAGCCCTCTCTGCTTTTAGATGGTTTTTACTTCTGAAACCTTAGTCAGTTGAGTTGGGGAATTCAATCTGGAGCACTGTGCTGCTCTTCAGACTGTTTTCCTTCTTGTACTCTTTCAGTACAAATAAACCACATGGCATCTTATCTCCCATAGGCAGTGCAAGCAAAGGTAATTGTCTTCAGAGCCTGTCTGGGTTGTTTCCATGGCTCCTGGCCTTTTAAGGGCGTTGATTAATAGCCATTTTGTGACCCTCTCTTTTAATTCAAGAGACCACAAATAATTGTCATACTTCAATTTCTACTGACCATGCTTCCTTTTTCTACTGTAAAAACTTGAAAAAATCCTTCTTTCAAGACAGCATTATGATCTGCTGTCTGTTGAGAGAGGCACAGTTTTTGGCTCAGCTTTAGTTAACATTTCAGAGATTGAACACATTTTATCCCTAAGTTCAATTGTACTGATTTTTACCACAAACTCTCTCAGCCTAACAAAAAAACAACCTTGAAATCCTGTGAGAGAGTTCTGTTTCAGAACATTCTCACAGTAGCTCTTTGTAATGAGACTGGACAACATTTTCAAAATAAGGAAACATCTCTTAGTCAACCTGACTGTTGCATTTTAGGGTAGCCTAAAAGGGGAAAAGCCAAGCTTACGTGCATGCCTATGCCGTGGGATTTACTTGTTTTAGGTTTAAAAAGTCCAGGATTTGCTATCTCTGCACCAGAGAGCAATTTTTGACATCTCTTTTGTTTGTTTGCTTCCAAGGCTAACGAAAGTGTTTTGAAAGGTTTAGGTGTTTTTCCTCTGTGACTGTTACTCATTTGAAGTTAATTTTTGATTATTTATCTTTTGTTATATGTCCAAATAATAGTTGGATTTATATCCTGAGTTTGTGGTGACTTACTTATACTGATTCTGGCACGTTAATATATGAAAGCATGTTGTATATGACATTTTGTCATTTATTGCTTCCTGAACCACTTCTCTTCTTCAGTAAGCACAATGAAATAAAATTGTGGCTTTTGTAACTTGTGGTTACAACCCAGGCATGGTTTGAAAGTAAGATCTTTTTCTCCAAAGTTCTGGCCATCTTCATGTTGTATAATTAGATAACATTTTAGAGAAAACGGCACATTTACTGTCAACTATGAAAGAATATATTTCTCCCAGTTATTATACAGTGTTAGTGTGATCTGTTTATTCTCTTTGCAATTAGAGCTGTATATATGTGTTGAATTAATTTCCCCCTAAATATACTAAAAACTATTTGTGAAATATTTTGTGGTCCATGAAGATGGAGAGTACTGTGTAAATGTAAGATGATTTGCTAGTATTAGGCAGCTAAGTTGTTTTATTTTCTGATTTTTTTTAATATTAATTTTGCTGTTATTCTAAGTACTTATATTTGGTGAGAAAGAGGTTTTTTTACTGGTATATTTATTTTCTTTCTTCCTTTCTTTTTCTTTGCCATTTTATCCTTTCATTTCAGTAATTTGATAAGAGTTCTGCTGGAAGAAGCAAGTTTTTTTTCCTTAAATTCACCAGCTTTGTGTTATAAGGCCTCTGTTACACTGGAATGCATTTTGATTTTACCAGGTGTTTGAAGTGAATTGGTAGCAAACAAAAACAAGTATGTGTACATATATGAGGGGATAGTGAAAATAGTTCCAATTTGGAGATACATCTTGATTATTATATATTGCAGGTTCTGATATGTTAATATTGTAATTTTATTTGTGTTCAATTCTGCAGTTTACATACAGAATGTTCTTATTTGCTGTTAAAGCCTAATCAGTTTCTATTGGAAGATTTATTTTAATTCTACAGAAGAATGTCTTATCCAGTACATCTAAAAGATTCAGTAAAATTTCAGAGTTTTGTGACATTCAATATCTGTGATGAGGATTATTTTTGTTAATTGTGTCTGTCATCTACAGATTTGATGATCAGTGATTCCTGTGCTTATGTTAAGTATTACCAAACCATCCAGTACTATCTCATTAAAACCTGAGTTAGTAAATAAAAAATTGTTTAATTGTGCAGGAAAATATTTTATAAGTAAGTATCTACAAAAGATAGAATAGTCTTGAAGTAAATGTTTTAAAAAATCATGATACGTGCAAAAATGTAAGAGAAGCATTACACAGAAGGACAGAACAATAAAAATATCCTTTAAATGTGTGTATCCTGATCTCTCAAGGTTCCTAGAGATTCTACTGCTCTTTCTAAAATGTTGCAATACAGTGTAATGATATTTGAAATGCCTCTCTGATAATACTCTCCATCTTTATTTTATCAAGATTCATGGTAAAAAGGGTAGGATAATCACTGGCATATCTGTAGAGGAATCCATTTTTAAGATAGAACTTTAGTGCCACCCTGAACCCTAATCTTAAGGATGAACTGGGTTATCCACTTGCTTCCTTTTTAATTTAATGTTAATTCCTAGTATATATGCCAAGAATTAGTTGTAACTTTCCTTTGCAGATACTTATTAAATCCAAAATAATCAATAGATATAGATAAAATATATTAGATCACTGCCATCTGCAATTATGTTTCTGGTTAGTGTTCCTCATACTGCACCATGGATCTGTAATTTTCGTACAGAGTAAGAATTACTGTAATTCCATCCTTTATATATTACTGGGTCAAAAAAGTACCAGTACTGCTAATTATGTTAAATGCCAACAATTGCTACTTGTGTTGGAAATACAGATGCTGCTAGTATATCCAATGCTAAATGCTTGCAGTACACCATAGTCATGTTGCAATCAGTGGGATTTTTCTAGCTTCAGTGGGTCCACGAGCTAAAAAAGATGCAAGAGGAAAGGAAAGAAATGAAAAGGAAGACAGGCAAGAATAAAATTAAGAGGGAGAAGTTTGTGAAGAAACAAACAATAGAAGAATATATCAAATAAAACAAAGCAGACATTCAAAAAGTTAAAGCTATAGTTTGAAAAGAGAATGTTGGCAAAGCTTGGTTAAGAGGGTGGCTGTAGAATTATAAACAAAAAAAAGAGATGTAAACAAAAGAGAGAAACTAAAACGAGTCAGACAGAAAGTAGGCAAAGTGGAGAGAAATGAAGAGAGAGGAGGAAATTCATCCTGCTGGAGATAGTTTCTGCTGTCACTCACAGATAAGTATTGCCTCTAGAAAGGTCAGTTCAGGCATTGCCAAATGACAAAAGTGATAGGGGAGAACCACATCTGATATAACGTGAATAAAATAGAGCTTGAGATGTAATTTTTATCATTGATAGGACAATGTTTACCTTGACAAATCTATGAATTCCCCCTTCATATGTGTAGGGACGTCTAGTGAATATGACCAACCATTTTTTTTTTTTTTTATGCTAGTTCTGGAATCAAAATTTCTCTCATGTAAATGCATGGTTTAATATATAGTCAAGTGGCCAGAACATTGAAGCCTTAGAAAGAAACTGATATTGAAGTACTGAATACCAGAATCATACTTTAGAAATTTGGTAATGTAGTTAAGAAATAGTTTGTGAAGTGTTCACTTAGTTGAAAACTATCCTTCATAAAAAAGATCACATCTTCTATGAAGAAAATACATAGTCTTGTTTCAGTGAAGAGGTTGCTCCCGACTTCAATACTGCACTTACAATACAACTCCTATTTCAGATTTTTCTCTCTACATTTATGCCTCCTTTCATCCTGTAATTAAGTTTTGGGGATTTGGCATCTGCATCTTTTTAGAAATTAGCACTTGGTAGTGCTGCCAGTAACAATAGTAAAAACAACCAAGTTATGTATAACGCTTCACAATTCCGTTTTTGTGGAGGTTAAAGTTGCCATATATTTTTGATCCAGTAGATGATGTTAATAATTATCTCATGTTGCAACATTTTCCTTGCATAGTTGACAGAATAGGCAGTGAATCCTTCAGGCCAGTTTGTTTTGCTCTTTGATATTAGTCGCATGAGTTAAAGTTGAATTTATAGCTAATTTCCTTTTACTTGAACAAAACTGTTTTAGTGGATAAATTCAGATTACATTAACAAATAGAAATGGAATGACAGAAAGAAAAGAAAACAGCGTGATAAACGTTGTGACCTTCTAGTGAGAAACAGTATGGCATGCATAAAGGACTGCTGCATTAAATGGAGGAGGGGGGAGAAGGAAGTGGGTAATTATTTGTAGCAGTGCTTTTACTGTTGTTGGAATGAGACAGACTAACAGTGGCAGCAGTCATTTTGCTGAATCAAAGTCCATGTTAGTCGCATTATACACTGCCACAAAAGGTTGTTAAGGCTGGTATTAGCATGTACCACTGAGGACATTGGAAGGACTCGATCTGTCACACTAAATCGCCTTCTTGCCCTCAACCATTGAAGTCTCCAGCTCCTCTGACATGTTCTTTCATTAATGGCCTGGCCTTGACAACTGATCCTAATTGCCTCTGAACCGCACTTCATGTATTATTGGTGTCTGCCTGCCCTGGTTCATGTCAACAAGCCACAGCATGCACAGGGTGTGCCCGGTGCCTTTTGCTGAAATGATGCTCACATAGTCATTTATCTCTGAGGGTTTGGGTCTCACTGGGAATGAAGTATAAAGCTAAAGATCTTTCTGTCTCTTCTTAGTAATACTTTAATGTGGATCTGTGCTATGTACTTATTAGGCATGTAAGAAGACTCAGTAAAGCATCAAGCCAATTATCCAAGATTCCATTAAGGCATAGAGTGTAAATGCAAAATAAAAATAGTCTGCATTTTAGTTACTGAGTAAGTGTTTGTTTATTTTCTGAAAAGCTTATTCAACTAGAAAGTATGGCATGCACTTCATTTTCGTAAATAAAAATTATGTTCTAACTTAAAGTAATAGTATAAAAGAAATATTAGCTGTAATATTGACAGAGTTCAAGTAGATTGAAATGTTCTCATTATATAAAGGGGTAGGAAAAGGTTCCCATTAGTTAAGTGGTAAATTAAGCAAAAGCTATTTAAAAACCTTAATGTTCTCTCCTTTTCAGTGAATCAGCTTCAGAAATATATGTATTCATATTTCTGAGAATGTTTTTAAACCATACATCTCATTTCATAAAGCGATAATTTTCCTTGATTCTAAACCCTTTTAATTTCTAGTCTTGCAGATAGCAAAATCTGTGATACATCTTAATTTCCTTCCGCAATACACATTGTATTTTTCCTGTGAAGTTTTATTTTAAAATCTATGGTAGTGTATCTGCCTGCCCCAAACATTTCTTTATTTTGAGCTTGGCTATTTGAAACTTGCATCATTTCTTCTAAGATTTTCTGTGTTCACCTCAGTCATCAAGAAGATTGAATAATTTGAATGGGGAGCCTTTTAAGCATGCAAGTTCTACCAGTGATAATAAAAAATAAATCACAAGAGCTCTTTGGTGCTAGGTATCATTTAGCCTAATCTAGGCAGTGACATTTGGGCCACTAACAGAATAATCATAGTTATTGCTACAAATTGCTCCATGTTTGAGTTTTAATGTTATAAGTAAATTATGCCACAGGATAAAATATATGCTTCTTTGGGAATTAAACATGTTTATTTCAGCAATGTGGATTTGGAATACTAGGTAGATGGCAATTTTCTTTCATGTTGTAATACTGCCACCTTCTGAGCCAGTGAAGAATGATTCAGAGATGTAGCTGTTTTCTATCCTAAGGACTTTCTGAAGAAGGTGTTGCAGGCTGGTTGTTTGCTTTGAGTCAGCAGCATAACCTCCCAGAGTCAAAAGAGCTCAAGACCAGAAGTTGCCTGAGACCTGTTGCTGAAATTGTTTCAATATACATTCTGGAAGGTAATTTAACTTTTCATGGAGATTGCACTCCTAGTGAGAAAATCTGGCAGGCTGGAAGAAATAAGCAGAAAAGGTCTGTGAAGAAATTCTTTTAAAAAGCTTATCTAAAGATGCAGTACCATTGAAGTCCACAACCAAAAAATCATTCTTATTCTCCATAGTCTGTCAAAAGACTGATCCTGAGTTAATTCTGATGCAAAAATTACATAGGAAGAAAGGTTGATCAGTGGTTTTAGGGCAGAGGTGGCCACAGCTGGGAATAGAAAATGAAGGGGATTGCGAATGTTCTTTCACCATCATTCATTCAGACAACGTGCCCTTCAGCAGAACAGCAAGCCCTTCTGATTTTCTCGAATTAGGAAGATTAGCATGAAGCGCATAATGCGGGATGATGGAATTTGTCATAATTTGCATTGTCCTGGAAAGATTCAGTTTGATAGAGCGATGCATCTCAGAGCATGTCATATCCCACGGGGCAGGTCATGGAGGAAGCTTGGCAGAAATAATTTTGCGATATGTGCATCAGTTGTAGATGCCTCATAACCAATTTGTCAAAAAAGAAAAAAAAAAAAGAAAAAAATAGTGGAAGTCAGGAGAGTTGAAGGAGGTGGGTATTCACCCAAACACATATGGAAGTTAGATATTGTAATGGTAAAATTAGTCTTGTATCATTTTGGAATAAGATATGATTACATGCTGTAAATGAGCACTTTGACTAGATACTTGACAGGATACTGGTACAATTTTTCTTTCTGTAGTATGTAAGAAGGTAGAACATTCACTAATTCCATTATGAAGTTTATTTATGAAAATTCCTAACAGAAATTATCAGACACAAGAGCTTCAGGATCAGTTTTCTGAGCGATTGCTTCTGACCTTGATAATGTTCCCAAACTGCAGATAGGAAAAGATTATCAGCATGTAGTTGACAAAACGGACATGACAGTGTTACTTATATGCTGCGGCATTTCTGGAAATAGGCATGAAGAATTCAGACAGGCAAGGGGAACACACTTATTTACAGTAGCATAGCAAAAAGAAAAGGTCCAATGTCATGAATTGACCATGGTTTATTTATGGACCATCTGACAATGAAGCAACAGTCTTTGATATTTAGAAATCTCTTCTTCCCAAGAACATTATAACTACTGCTCATAGGTTATGTTATTTATCATTTCAATATCTGGTTCTACTTAAGGAAGACTTTTTTGCAATGTCTTTCTATTTGTCTTTCCTTATACATTTCAAACAACAGATTAATGCCGGTGGTTCAGTAACACTGATCTTTCGTGACAGTTGAGCATTTCCGAGTTGAGGGTCTAATAACAAAATCAAATAAAGAATAGAAAAATAAAAAAGAAATTGTCGCTTCTAAGGACCCACTTTACTGTCTGTGGTATTCAAACAATTCTTCGTACCTGAGGTTGATTGTCAGGCCGCTGTCTTTCAGTTAGTTGTTATTGTAAAATTCAGATTTTTGAAAACTGCATTACATTAGGATGCAGCTCAAGAGAAATAAACCTTTCAACACCCGCTACATGGAATACGTGGAAACTAATAATACTGCACTATTAGAATTTGATTTAAGTGTGTTGATGTGGGTCTTTTGGAAGAAAGTATTTACAGGGTATTGCATAAGAAACATATTTTAATCATGTAAACCCAAATAATTAAAAATAATTTTTTGTCTGAAAAGTAGTACCTCTCTGTATAGGTTCTGTGAGTTCTTCATCTCTCTCTTTTCCATAGTTCACAGCTTTGATTATGTTTTCATACAAATTGCTATGCTAGTCGGAGACCATAATTGATGTGTAGTAAAAGTAAAGAAAAATATGATTTCTGTAACAAGAAAAGGTTCCTACATTTTGTCTACAGATTGTAAAACATTAACTATATCTTTTATTGAATTGAAACCCCAAATCCTATATTTAGTATTGCACTGCACCTGGTGAAGGAAAACAACTTTTGAAGCCAGAGTCATTTTTTATTACTTTGCTGGGTGATGTATGCCAATTATATTTTTAAAATGACAGAATAGATAATTTTTGCATCTCTGTGCTTAAAATTTTGTTAATATTCTGTTCTTAAGATGTACTGTGGTAACTTTTGAGAGAAAAGCAATGATTGTTCTTATTTTCTATAACTTCTTCACTGATGTTCTCAGAAAAAGTTTCTACTTTTAGTAGTTTCTAGTTTTTAGTGAACTACTAGCCAGTTCGCTTTGGTCATATTGCTTGAATTTTGAGGGTTGATGGTTGTAAGTGGACAACTTTAATTTAGTAAGTAATCTTTAAAAAAAGAAAATCAAAGAATCACAAAAAAACAGTGTTTTCCTATATTACAGACAGAATATAGAAATACCGTGTCTGTTAATATGGGAGCAGATCTCAAAACATAAAGAACTGATCAAAAAATATAATGGCTTTGTAACTTTCCATTTGCCTTTACTTTTTAATTATTTATATTAATTTAATCTTGATAAAGAATTTTCAGTCAAAATTTTACATTGGGTCTCTCTTTAAAGTTTACTTCTAGTATCTGATCATAAGACCCACTTTTTATAGGGTTCATGTAGTGTCACCATGGAATTTGGTAGCTTATTATGTTGGGTAGAATTCATGCCTTTTCTATTACTTTGGGGGGAAGAAACAGTATGTGATGTGGGTTGTTTGGTGTCACTGTCATTTAAATGGAGGGCATTCTAAAATGAATAAAATGCTGAAATAAATATACTGTGTCTGAAGAGCGTATTAGCTAATAGTTAATACACTGTGTAGGAAGATGCTCAAAATCTGATTCTTTTCTGTGAAACCATACCCTACTAAAATTACTAATGTGAAAGAAATTAGGTGATGTTATTTAAAAAGAAGGAGAGATCACCATAATAGGAAAAACTGGATGCTTTTTCTAGATTTGTAAGGATTTCGGAGAGAAGAACATGTACTCTAAAGTAGTGGTTCTCTTCTGTGTTTCCATTTCTTTCTTATGTATCACATGTGGAAATCTTCAGATATTTTAATAGAGAGAAGGCTTTGCACATGCATATTGTATTGTTCTTTGCAAATTACTTTGCTGTAAAGGGATTTTGTCCATTGACTGTCAGTGACTTCCAATGCAATTTATTAGCATGTGTGAAAAAAAAAAATTTTGCTTTTCCAGTCTTTCATGTCACAGGTTCAATCTAGGAATTGATGGTTGATCTGTTTTTCGTGTTCTTACAGGTTTTCAACTAAAAAGATTCTTCAGAATCGATTCTCCTGTGTTATGTACATTTGTCTTTCTCCTGATTTCTTAGAGCTTCCTGTGTAGTTTTGAACTGCTGAATGAGAAATTAATCTGAAGATAATGAAAATATCTTATCTGAAGGGAGAGATTGGAATAGTCATTCTCAGCACCTGTGCCAGTCACTTAAGTCAAGGGAAGGCAGAGAGAACAGAAGGGAAGAGAAGAAAAAGTATGTAGGGAGAGGGAAGTCCTTCTGATATTCACCTGGAGACAGGTCTGTACTGGGCTTCACGTTTCTGACCAGTGGGGCTTTGTTTTCGATCCTTTGAGAGCTAAATAGTTCTAATTTTCTGTAAAAGCAGAGTAGTGCAAAACAGCCCCAGCACAAGGGTTAGATATGGATCTCTATTAATTGTTTTGATATCAAATTAGAGGGCAAAAATCTGAAACCTTACAATGTCATATAAAAAGTCTTTTTTTTCTGGAAAACTATATATGTGTAACTGTTATCTGCTCTGAAATTACATAGCTACTATAAAACGTCAGAGATAACTGAATATGTAAGTAGTTTGTTGGAAATTCATAACTAAAGCATCTGTTTTAAAATTATTCTAGACTATTTGTGAGTTCTCTAGAAATTTAGCATATTTTATAAAGGTCTATTGCTGTAGTTCTTGGGCTGTTTGAAAAGGAGAGAAGGCACTTATTCTAATTTTGGTAGACACAGAAGAAAGGTATAGTAATAAGATTCTGCTTTACAAAGACCCTGTGTCATGTGTGTCTTGTTTTCAACTGGACTGTAAAAATGGGGAAAAAAAGGGAGAAGAGATGGGAGTATAGAAGTAATATTTGTATGTGAGACATTGTGAACATGGTACTCTGACTACATTGCAATAAAACTGTATAGACAATGTGGGAGTGGAAAGATACAGTCTGTAGATTAGAAATTGAGTCAAAGCATGTCTATACTGCACTCACTCTGTTAAACTGTATTGCGCTTAGTCTGTTGGCATTTCAGCTACTTTTATGTGGCATTATTCTGAGCAAGTGAGAGGAATGAGGTAGGGTAGAACACAGAAGATTAGCATTGAGAGGAAAAGAAAATGGCCAAAGAAGACAGGGAGAAACTTGTTAGCAACTGGGAAAGTCTAAAGCATATTCGTTCAATGTGGGATGGAGCTGTGAATTACATCATGAGATGTCCTTCTCATGTACCTGTCTGTACAGACATTTCACAGAATCACAGAATGATTGCAGTTGGAAGGGACTTATAGAGGTCACGTTTTCTGATCCACCTGCTCAAGCAAGACCACCTAAAGCAGGTTATCCAAGAGTATGTCTGGATGGCTTTTGAATATCTCCGAGGACGAAGACTCTACAGTCTCTCTGGGCAACCTGTGCCAGTACTTAGTCACCCTCACAGTGAAAGTGTATCCTAATGTTCAGAGGAAGCCTCGCGTGTTTCACTTGGTCCCCATTGTCTCTGGTCCTGTCACTGGATACCACTGAAAAGAGACTGGCTCTGTACTCTTTGCAGCCTCCCTTCAATTTTTTGTGTATACCAATGAGATGCCCTCCGTGAATCTAATCTTCTCTAAAAGCAAAACAGTCAAAGTTCTTTCAGCCTTTCCCAGCAGGTGAGATGCTTCAGTCTGTTCATCATCTTAATGCTCTTAATTGAACACTGTCTCTTGTACTGAGGAGCCCAGAACTAGACACAGCACTCTAGGTGACCCCACACCAGTGCTGAGTAAAGGGGAAGTATTGCTTCTTATCACCTGCAACACTCCTCTGAATGCAATCCAGGACACTCTTTGTTCTGCAAAGGGACATGTTCAACTTAATGTCCACCAAGACCCCCAGGTCCTTTTCTACAAAGCTGCTTCCCAGCTGGTCGGTCCCAAGCATGTGTTTGTTCCTTCCCAGGTGCAGGACTTTCAACTTCTCCCAGTTCCTCGTGGGTTCTTGTCAACCATGTCTTCAGAGGTCGCTCTGGTTGGCAGCACATCTCTCTGTTGTATCAGCCATTCCTTCCAGTTTTGCGTCATCTGCAAGCTCACCAAAGGTACTGTCTTCTAGGTTATGAATAATGTTGAAAAGGACTGGATATAATGTTGACCTTTGGGCTACACCGCTAGCCATCTGTGAGACTTTGTGCTACTCATCTCCACTCTCTGGGCATGGCTTTTCATAAGTTTTTTATTCCATCTCACTATCTGCTCATCAAACCCATACATCTACAGCTTCTCTGTTAGTGAGTTAGGGGAGACAGTGTCAAAAGCCTGAAGTCCAGGCAGGCAATATCTATTCCATTTGTTTATCATAGAAACTCAGCATGTTCTATCTTCTCATTCAGTGCCTTTCTTTTACCTGGGTGAAGGACTCTCCACTGAGTGTGCCTGGGTGGCAGTGATTGGAGGAACCCAAGCGAGTGAAACCAAAGCCAACTGTGTGTATGGGTGTACAGTGTATCTCTGTGTTTCTGAATGTGAGTTCTGCACCAGCTACTGGAGAAGGGGCCGCAAATTCAGGGGACTTGTATGTCCATGAAGGCATCAAGTGCACCCTTAGCAAGTTTGCAGATGACACTAAGCTGGGTGGAACTGTCGGTCTGCTGGAGGTTAGGGAGGCTTTGCAAAGGGATCTGAACAGGCTGGGCCACTGGGCAGAGTCTAATGGCATGAGGTTTAATAGGGCCGAAAGCCAGGTCCTGCACTTGGGGCACAACAACCCTGTGCAGTGCTACAGACTAGGAGAAGGCTGTCTAGAAAGCTGCCTGGAGGAGAAGGACCTGGGGGTGTTAGTTGACAGCGACTGAACATGAGCCAGCAGTGTGCCCAGGTGGCCAAGAAGGCCAATGGCATCTTGGCTTGTATCAGAAACGGCGTGACCAGCAGGTCCAGGGAGGTTATTCTCCCTCTGTACTCAGCACTGGTGAGACCGCTCCTTGAATACTGTGTTCGGTTCTGGGCCCCTCACCACAAGAAGGATGTTGAGGCTCTGGAGCGAGTCCAGAGAAGAGCAATGAAGCTGGTGAAGGGGCTGGAGAAAAGGCCTTATGAGGAGCGGCTGAGAGACCTGGGGTTGTTTAGCCTGGAGAAGAGGAGGCTGAGGGGAGACCTCATTGCTTTCTATAACTACCTGAGGGGAGGTTGTAGAGAGGAGGGTGCTGGCCTCTTCTCCCAAGTGACAGGGGCAGGACAAGAGGAAATGGCCTCAAGCTCCTCTAGGGGAGTTTTAGGCTGGACATTAGAAAGTAATTTTTCACAGAAAGGGTCTTTGGGCACTGGAACAGGCTGCCCAGGGAGATGGTTGATTCACCTTCCCTGGAGGTGTTTAAGGCACGGGTGGACAAGGTGCTGAGGGGCATGGTTTAGTGTTTGATAGGAATGGTTGGACTCAATGATTCAGTGGGTCTCTTCAAACCTGGTTATTCTGTGATTTGACAGCAATGGGGGAGACTGGGATCCAGGGGCAGCTACTAGGCAGGCTGAGTGTCTTAGCCCAACTGTCTGAGGGATCCGTGTTATAGATGTATTTATATTCTCACTAGTGCGCTTCCATCCGGTTCAGCCAGGGTGGGGACTAGAATGAGGCTTTCTGCGCTGTCTCTGTTCATGCACCTGCCTCTGACTGCGGTGATCGGTGTGAGTTGCAGTGTGTATCTGCATGTATGTGGTACATACATGTGATCTGTGTGCACATATCCACTGAGAATAAGCACTCAGTATCACTACAGGTTGGATCTGGGACATGGAGCTGTGGCAGCCTTGACTCTTTTGAGATCTTGGGTCCAGCCTGACCTCCCTTAACTAATAAGAATACTGAACTACATGAAAAAGAAAAGCAAAATACCAAGAGAGGAAAAAAAAAGGTAAAAGGGAAGTGAAACACTGGAAAAGTGGAGGAAAACTACTTATTTAAATTTGTGTTATTATGAGGCCCTTACAAACTTTAATGTGCTCATTTCTACCTTACTATTACTGCAAGTGGTGAAAAGAAAGGAATCTGCCATCTCGAATGTCCCTTTCCCTGTGCCCTCAAATAAAGTGGGAAAAAGAAGTGGAGCAATGTAGCTGTGGGATGTAGCAGAAAGAACATTTTCAACTCTTATGCTTGTTTAAAGAGTATAAAGTTTGTGCAAAAAGTGAACTGATTGAAGTGCTTTAGATGGGGGTTTTAATTTAACATTTTAGAGGTTTTTTTTAGCATTTGAATCTCTTACTTAAGTTTAAAAATCTTGAAGAAATTTTCAGGAAAAAAAAGAGCTTTTGATTTTTTTTTTTTAATAAAATGGATAAGCTGTAATATAGTTACCTAAGTGTTTGTTTTCTCAAGAAGAATGTTGCAGGATATTAAGATGTAAAGCATACTTGCAAGCATCTCATTTATTGAGTTAAAAAAGCGCTATTGAAAGGAGAGTAAGAAGAGGAAGCAGGAGAGAGCTATGGATAAGTGAGACTTCCAATATGACTGGTGGGGTTTCCCTTCCCAGGTGGGAAGGACAAAGCAGATTAAAGATGAGCAGTTTCCAAGTGATTAGTCATTTATTACATTCTTCGCTGAATCCTTCAAAGTTTTTGTGATGCCTTAGCCTTCCCTCCTGTCCAAAGTACTGAAAGGTTAATTACTGCAACTTATAAAAAGAATATACAATGTCTCGATGCATATAAATTGTGAAGGTGGGTCTTAAATACTATTAGTCTGCCTTGGCACCTCAGCACCACTTTTGCCATTTTTCTTTAGTTTAGCTTTATACTATCTAACTGCTCATAATTCAGTTGAGTTCTATGCTAATCAGGAAACGTGGCTGTTTATAATACTCTTATTCTAACCTTACGCATAGCTTTTATTCCTGGGCTTATTGTTTTTTCCTTTCTGGTTATAGAAAATGGTTGTCTTTGCAAAAAAAGTACTCACCTTCATCATTTAACTAGTGTTCAGGAGGCTTCAGCACAACAATACTTTTTTTAAAGTATCCTTTATTTTCAATATACTCATGGTTAACTAACTGTGTTTTCATATCAAGGTTGTACTTCATAACTTTTTCTATTTTTCTGAGTTCTGCATTTCTCCATGGGAGCTGCTAGCTGCTGAGCAGTTTTGAAAATCTGTTTGTATGTAAGAGATACTCAAAACTTTAGAAGTATGTATATACAATAAAGCTACTGAGATTTTCTGAAAATGTGACCTTGTATAAAAGTTGAATAACCGTAACAGTGGTTATTGTGGTAATGTATTTTTCATTTTATTTATCATCAGTACATCTGCACTTCTGGATTTTTAATGTTACTTGGTAATAAAATTCTGCTCTAAGTTACACTTACCTAAGTAAACTTAGAGTGAAACTTTGGTCTATTACATGCCAGTTATGGTCCTAAACAGACAATAATGATACACCGAGGAGCGGTGGGGTAAGAAATTTGCCCAAGGTATGAGAATCTTATTAGTGGCTTCAATTATTATTTGCTATGAGGTGCTAATAATATTCATGAAGTGTGACTCTGAAAATTCTGTTGTTGGATGTGTAAAACAGTGTCTGGAAAATACTGGAATACAAAATTAAATGTAGTCATTAAAAGGTCCAGGTAGGTGGAGTGATAAAGAACCAATGCAAAAGGAGCTTATTTGTTTTATAATCATCTTTTAGCTTTACCAACGTATATTCTTTTATGATATTCTAGTTCCATTAAAACTTAAAGATTAACGCAGTAATTACAAAGGTAACCACTTAAATAAAAAGCTTGAAACAAATCTCAATTATTTACCTCATTTCTACTTTCTAAACAGATTTTTCAGTTAAATGCAGTCCATTAAACATATAATTATGTTTGAAGGTCAAGTTGAAGGCAACCTCATAAAAAGAAGTTAAAATAACTTTAAATCATGTGCAGAGTTCTTACACAGGGAAGGAATTCTTATACTAGAAGTGTCAGTTTGCTCTGTGTGCTTCGTAGGCTTGATACGTCCTTGTATGGTGAACATGGATGAGATGTGAATATTCACTAGTGTATTTGAAATTTTTACTTTGGCTAATCCACCAGAAGTGTGGAGATGTATAAATACAGGATAAAATTTATGGACAGAAGAAAGTGAAGCAAAACAAGTTAAAAATTATAGTCCTGCTTATGCAACTTGCTTTTTCTTTCTGTCCCCTCACATTTAACCATATAATTTTCTATTTAAAATATTATTTTTTATTTGCTTGCTTTTATTCAGTGTTTCAATTATTATATATTTGGCTCTGTAGGCTATTAATTTCAGTGGTTGGTTATAGAAAGTAATCAGGTAGTTGCTAAGGTTGTTAAGTACTATACTGTTAGTCCTTTACTTTGACTATAAACTCTGCATGTGTGTTCCAGCTCTTATCCTGAGTCTGTGCTTTTAAGCATGTAACAAAAGTGAGAGTTGAATCAAAGGAAATAATTTGTCTTGTCTATTTACTGTGCATAAACACCATGCATATAAATGACAGCTGCAAATCACAATTTCTTCTTCCAGCTCCCTGTAGTTTACACTGACTTGCATAGGCTTCTGAAATTTATAGCAGTCTGTGGATTACTGTAAGGTTCTATCCAGAACCGCCTGAAGATTTAGAGGAATTTCAAATAGGAAACCAACTCTTTCTTTCATCAACAATTTAGGTCCTGGGGTTGTTCTGACTTGTTTTTAATGAGTGAGATTGTTTTCTCAGCAAAAATGCATTTAGCTTTTAGTAGTTTCGTAATAGCTCCAAAATGAGAAATCTCAATTACAGTTTTCTTTCAGATTCATCTTTTCACATTTGTGGATCCCATTTCTCTCACAGGAAGACTTAAAATATTCTCTGTTAAGATTGTTGGTTTTCTGGTAGCTACACATATGCTATCTGATTTATGATTTTGATTATGAATATGTCTCGATGCAACTGTGGCCCTCAAAAAAACTAGTGAAAAGATAGTCATTAATTGCTCCAGAAAGAGATTAGTTTCAGCTGTAGTGGTATTAAAGATATTGCCTTTTAAATGTACTAAAATAAACATCAGGTGGATGATCAATAAAGGTAATAATTTTAAGCTGCACTTTGAAAAGCATGGGGAAGCATAGAAATTTCTCTTCCATCTTTAATCTTTACTCTGACTTCCAGATCAAGTGCTTATATGATTATAATAATTAGGGATAACAAGTGTTAAAAATTAATGTGGTTGCACTCTGTTTTTTCAACAGTAATATACTGAAAGATTTGGGATGGTCTTGAATGATTTGAAATATTTTAAAGGTAGATATTGTTTTCTTATATGTGCTGAGGCATATAGATGTAGGATTTACTTAAAAACATAATTTTAACTCACATAGTAGTTAATTCATTAATATATATAGTTTCGAGAAGTGTGTGTTTTCAATTAAAAATGTTTGTTAGTTTGAAAGAGATTCTTCATGGCACTCACTTAGAACAAAGATTGAATTTCTGCTCTAGGTGAAACCCCTGTGACATTGTACTAGGTGATGCCATAGTTGTAATTTTTGTTCCATTGTCCATTGCTACTTTTTATCCCAGTTGGCAAAGCAACTTTACCAAAGGCAGTGTTGCTTCATGGAATCACATCATGGGAGTGAGGCTTCAGAAACTGTACACTTGAAGTCAGGTTTCTCCAGTTTGCTGTCTCATAGTGAGCTTTTCAAAGTCTACTAAACAAAGACATCTATTGTGACATTACTGCGGCAGAAGACACAGAGTTAGAGAACTCCTAATTTATAGGTCCTGTTACCATGTAGATGTGGAGGATGTCCAGAGACCTTTAGCATGGGAAGATCTAATGCATATGTAAAAAGCAAAACCTTAAGTACTGAGGGAAAATTGCTATGAAAACTTACACTCACTTAGGATGTTGGGCAGGATTTTCAGGTGTAAGTCTTTCATTTAGAGATGTAATCTCTGCTAAAGGCACACTTGACAGCGATTTTATCTGTATTTTCATAAGTTAATATTATGTATTGTTTAGGTGGTGGATTTTAAACCTCAGGTGTCAGGAGGGTCAAACTGAGAAGAACTGATATTATTTGTGGGATTGTGTTTTAGCACATCAGAGTGTTTTGGTTATATGAACAGTGCAATAGTATCTTACAGAGATCATGCTGTCAGATCCATTAATTGTTCAAGAGGGACTTGGATATTGCAAGGCCTGGGGATTTAGCATTACAGAACTTTCTGTTTACTTTTACTGTGATCCTGTAAAAAAATTTTAAACCCAGTATGTCCTTTTTTTTCAAACTGGATGACCACTCTCACTATGCATAACAATTTTGACTCAATTGTGATATTCCAGAAGACTACACTTCAGTCCTCTTGTCAGCTGCAAAGCAAATGACTTAGCTGTCCTGGAGACTAAACTCTGGTGTCCTCCTAGAATAACTTTAAGCATTACTGACAAAGTCACTTGCAGGAGCTCTGGGTGATGCTGTGTGCATTTGTAAACAAACATCATGTTTCAGTCTTCAGAGCTATTAGTCACATAACCTTCAGGAGCAACTTCTTGACTTTTAAATCCTTATTATGAATTAAGATGCTTTTTAATATACTTGGATAAATTAAAACTAAATAAAAACTTTTAAGGATGAAAGCCCCATGCATGAAAACAGTAATCTGATTAGGAACGTCACCTGCCATGTTTCAGAACACATCCTGTTGCTATTACTGGACTCATGTTACATTAATACATCTATATGCATTCCTTTACTGATAATTCAGTCAGACTGGACTAAAAGACCTAAAGGATGACTAGTCAAGGTGGGACATGAAAAGAAGAAAGATCTTGTGATGCTCACTGAAAAACATTTGAGTATCTGTTTCACGTACATTACTTACTTTGTAGACCTGGGCAAATTGTTTAATTGTACTGGGTCTCAGTTTTTTATCTGCATATAAGTATTATGTTGCTCTCATTAGTTTTTCTTTCTGAGGAGGCTCAGAACTCTGGCATAGTGCCTGTTTGTATGCATAGACAATGACAAATACTGTAATTCACTATCTTGTTAATAGTTTAACTTCAGTACTAGAGAAAATTATGCTTCTGTCTTTTCTGAGAGAGATACTGAATAGAGTTCCTGCCTCAGAAGACCAGGGCCATCTTTCCTCAGTCTCCACAGACCTTTCAACTCTATACTTTTTCAAATTAGTGAACAAGATGTATTACGGAGGCCAGTGGACCCCAGCAGTAGTCCCTCCTCTTCTGGATTTAGGATGAAATGAGACACGGACCTTACTTTCCCAGGAGAATAGTGGTAGTGTTATGTGCATGGGTCAGGGAAGGTAGAGTTACCAGAATATGTGAGATTCCTGTTCGGGAGACCACTCAAAGCTGAATACCATGTAGTGGGCAAGAGAAGAAAACATAAATTTACCTGTACAGCAGTTTTAAAAAGCAAAGAAACCAACCCTGTAATGTGTAAATATCTGCCCACTGCATGAAACAGGACTTTCACATAAAATGTAGATGTGATTATGTAAATAAAGAATAAATGCTAATAATGGATATGTAAGTGGTTATGATCGAAATTGTGCAGTCTGACTCACTTGTGGGAATTGCTTGCTTTTGAGTTTTCAGTGACAAAATTAAAAGAGAATTTTAATGTATGCATTTATAGTCTGATTCCACTGAAGGTGTAATTCTGTATCTGAGCTTGGAGGGAACTTCCAAACTGCAGCATAATGAAATTGTTTCACTGCTGTGCTAAATGTATATCCTGTAGACACAAATCAGTAGCTGTTTCTACCACATTTAATCACAAGTTACTTTTCCTACACTGCTCACAGAGGCATTCCTTTAAGCTGTCACTGCATTGCAGTAATCTCCATCAATGCTATTAGACTATTCAGCAAAATTGTAATTTTCACATTATTTCTAGATTCGTACTTTCTTCCTGTGTTCCTTTTTTCTTATTATTTGTGATTTTTATTACTCAATTATGATATCTTGATGTACCAGGCTGGATTGTCCTCTCAATACTTTTATTCTGTGCAGGTTGCTGAAGTGCTTGAAAGTCTTCCTGCTGTTTCTATGCCCTTCATTTTTTTAATGAAATTACTTTAATCTGTAACCAGAATATAGTTAGTATATGAAAATAGTGTTGATAGTACACTTATTTTACTTCTTTATATATATAGGTACATGTACATACACAAACAAATATTACAGATGGACATACTTATTTCATAAATGTCTCAAGGTGGACTATGGATTGTTTATGGGCTTCCAGATCAAAATTCTCAGTGATCATCAGGAGCCTCAATATAAATGTCTGTAAGACTTCAAAGAGCTTCTGCCCAGCATATAATGAAGAAGGCTTTAGAAGGTTAAGGTGAAAATTTTGGAGCATTTGGTGCTGAATGAGTAACTTAGGCACTTCATTGCTAGAGCACATTTGGTATATACGAAACAGTTTTTACGTCAGTGACTACTGCTCTTGGTCTGATAAGGTAACGTCTTTGCATTTAAAAATACAGCATGAATTGTTGAGACATTGTAAAGAAACTAAATGGTTCAGTGCTAAAACAGCTGAGCACTGTGGAATGTTACTGGAAACTATGATTACGTAGCACATTCATATACCATGTAGGCTTCATGAGTTATGACATACATGGTATAAGTAGGAAATTGGATTTTTGCACTATGTTCCCTCTCAACATGTAGGGAAGAAAGAAACCCTTTTCACTGTCTTAGCAATCTAAGATTGGTCAGAGCTCAAACAGCAGATCAATGCCACTTTGAAATCTGCAACATGCTAGACTTCTACAGCAACCTAATTTCATGGCTGTAAAAGGAAGAAATCACAGTGACATTCCTGCCTTGGAAAACTGCGCATTAAAAGCCCTATTTTTTTCATAAGATTTTTCTCTCATTAACATGAGAACTGCCCCAATCAAGGTCCAATACCCAGTAAACGTGATTGGCAGTGTTGAGACTAATCCACCAGTGGAAGAGGCTTCTGTTCACTTCTCTACATATGTGCCAGTTCCCTGCCTCTGTGGGATGGGGTTAATTATAATAATGGCAATTGAACAGGATGAGATTCCTGTGAAGGCTGGGATGAGTGTTATAAATAATATATTGTCACTAACTACAACTGAATTAATGAAAAATGTTTGGTTTACCTTTTGTCATGTTGTGGTCATGCAACTATCGTGGCTTACAAATGTTACAACTGTTCTGTGACAAATGCTCAGATGAGATGCACTTGACTTCATTCCCTGTGGCTTAACTTTGTTATATTGGTAGATAATTTTAGTAATTTTGAATTGATCTTTAACAAATATTATCAAATTTATATAATTTCTGGAGTTATTAGGTTGACCTCAGCCTTTAGACAAGGATGCAAAGATAAAAAGAGGTATTTATAAGATATGTTTATTTGGGATTGAGTCCTCTGTAGACAGTAGCAGCAGTCTTCTGCTAGTGGGATGGAAAGACTTTGAATATTCCTTAAATGAATAGATGACTAAACATTTGCCATACATTATCTTTCTGGACCTTTCTCTCATGCGAAGGAATGTGACAGATCTTATTCTGTGTTTGAGGAAGTGCTGGAAGAATCTCAGTGAAGTCTGTTTGCAGCTCACATTGTGTGAAGTTCCAGCTTTCTTCTTTGTAACAGTAACAAATCTGCAATTTATTTTTCTCCTTCTAAATTCTGAATTCTATAAATTAAGTGTTAGACAGTATAATAACTTAGCTTCTTTGTTATACTTAGCTTCCTTGCTACTCCTATAGTTTTTCAATAGTTAGACTAATGTTAGAACTACGTGTTTTAGAAATGTATATTCTAGATTTTGGAATTGGTTTTTTTTTCCCTTTGATTCTCCATGACAGCTGTATGTAAGAAGTAAGTATAAGCCAATACTGATATTTTTGTGCTTTCCCACACAAAATAAGCACTGATGCTGCACAAGAACATGGGATACCTCACCCCTTTAGTATTTTTTTCTTTTCAGTCCAGCTTGGTGAATCCCTTAATTTAATATTTTTAAGAATCTTAATAGCGATTCAGACTAAAGCAGATCTCAGAATGAAGTGTCTTCTGTGGAAATGGAAAAAGTACTGTAATGAAAGCTAGAATATTTTTGATAGGCATCTAATCCACTTAGAATATTTTCTCAATAAGTTACAATAAATTTTTTATTGTTCATCTCAATTTTTCCTTATAAAAATAGCAAATAGAGACAGGTGTGTGTTACACTGCTCTTTGTTCAATTATGAACTTGAAATGGGATTAGTTGCTTGAACCCTTCTACCTCTGCAGTACAGTGTAATACAAGTCCTGATTCTGCCATTACTCACCAAGCAACTGACAGTAATGTGTTCAGCAAAAATACTGATTACACATTTCTTGTACTCACTGTGTTCATCAAAAACAAATGGTACATGTGCAGCTGCATGCTCTTTCTACTTAATCCTTTTTGTCTTATAAAATGTCTATAATTTATTTTGAGCTTTCTAAAGACAGTGAAGTTTAAGAAGCCTGTCTTCCAATTAAAAGATAATGATCATGAGTTCTGTGATAATCAATTTTGTGTTCAAATTAGTTCTCTAGGCTCATGCTGGTCTCCAAGAAAGGACCATTTCCCACATGGATGGGACTTTATCTACACAACAGAAGTTTCATTCTCCCCAAGAACAGGAGCTTTTATCCCCACATACAAAAACAATGCTGGCCACAGACTGTTGAGAGTCAAGAATATCTCAACTAACATGGTGACAATTTCATTGATAATGTGTATTTGAGTAAATTAGAAAATGAGTATTTCAAATATAAGTTTTGAAGCAGTGTAGATAAACTGTAGACCCTTAAAATTAATAGGTTTTTTTGAAACATAAACATACATCATATCATTCCCGTTAGAGTAGTATGTGTATGTGCATATATTTCAGCTGTATATAAGTATATATTTTATGATCAAAGTGTATAAATTTTGGAGCATGAATTACTGAATTCATTGTAGTTGTACGTTACTACTAGCACCAGTAATAAATGACCAGCTCCTTCTAAGATGTCTAGTTTCATAGATACTACATCCTTTGAGTAATGAGCAGTTTTTTACTTTGACACTTTTCATCTCTCAAATGGTTTTAATCTCATACTGTTTATATTACATTGATTACCTGAACAAATGTTGAAGTTTTAATGATCCCTGTTTTGTCAGTGTAAGAATTTAGCAGTACCCATCATATGATGTTATTCAGTATGATAGTTACTCAGCTTATACTTCAGGGGAGATATCAAAGCTAATATCTAATTTGTAGTATAAGTAATCTTTCATGATTACCTGTTAGGATGATTTGGGACTGCCACTGGCTCCACTATATTCAGCTTTTCTAAAGGTTTTATATTTCTGTTTGTTAAGTCTTTTTACTCTTCAACTGCAGTTGCTAGAACAATAAATGCGAATACTTTTCACTTCTCAGTCTTTCACCTGCACTAAAAATAATAGTCTAAAATGTAGCAGCTCACACGTATAGCAGAGAACTTGTCCTCTGATTTTCTTTATCTGAAGGAAAATTCAGGAGAAGATTGTCATGACTGCAGATTTATTGGACATTTATGTGATATCTATATGGTTATGCTAGTATATAAGTGCTAGGCTCTTCTGGTAATAACTTTAAGCCAGAGAAGTGGCTGCTGGAATGACAAGTAGTAATAATAAAAGAGGGCAAAAGAAGACAATGTGCATTTATGGTTGAGATGTTTAAAACTTACTTATTCTCTCTCCAGATCATACAGATATAGAGGGAATGTGGCTGACCTGCCAACTTCAGAATTTTTGATCAATTACTACTTAGCCTTCAGTGGAACACATCCAGACCCTCATGACTTAATCTTCATTTGTGGCATTTCTGCTTAGCTTCATTTCTTTGATTCTCAAAGTGACTGAGATATTATTATTTCTATATAAAGAGTGATAAATATGCCTGTAGCACTTCATGAACAAAATCTAATTTCTTCTTTCATATCAACTCTATATGGTTAAAGTGTACACATAGATACTAATACAAAGAGTCATTAATGACAGCATCGAAGGCTTCTCTGTTAGCTCTGTTAGAACAGAATTTTTCAGTAAGCAGAAGTTCAAGATAGTAAGTGTGGCAGGATGAGATCCTAAATGGGAAAAGTGAAGAATGTCGCCGTGTGTCCTTTATTGGGAATTCTTTCTGTCATTTTCCTGCTATTATCAGCCCTTGGTCATTTCCGCCACATTGATAAATATGTGCAGAAATACGGAAGAGCCATGAGCACTTCTGCTCTCAACTGCTATGATTTGTGTCTTGCTCAAAGTACATCTGACTAACCATTTGGCTAAAATGGCAGCACTATCACAGCCATTTCAGCTGCTATCACTGTCAATCCCACTGAAACTGAATGGGTGTAATTATGAGATATTTTTAGGAAACATACTTTAAATAGACAGGACCTCTGAGAGCAATAAATTCTAGGACATGGGGAAGGATATGCAAGAACAATACTTTCCACTTTAAATTATATGTTTCCATGTCTAATTAGAAAGTTTCTGTGGTTTCAGTGCTAACATCTGCTTTGTGTCATAGCAGGGGAATAGTACAGATTTTCATTCACTTATTTTACAGATTTACTCTGTATTTTAATGGTATTTATGCTCCACAGAACTAAAGTAAGAAAAATTTTACATCACCTTGCGTGCCTCATATTGCAGACCAGTTATGCATTTAGAAGACAGTTATAAACCGTGGTTGCAAGGTAGGTTGCCAACAAATTTTGCCTAAGGCATGAACCATAAATTAAAGTAATAATCATCTCTGTAAGAGACAACTTTTCTCCACTGCTTTTTTAAAATAAAAAAGAAAGTGGGTCAGAGAAATTTAGGATATTTTAGAGTATGTACAATATTGTATTGTTTGCCAGCACCTAATTTACAATTACAGAGCTGCATGAATATTGAAATGATTCAGCTTCCCATTATAAATGTATGTGGCAGTTTGGTTGTTGATCGGTTTATGAAGTTAATGCAAATGAAACTGTCTTCCTGTCAGCATTTGAAATATATAATGCAGTCATGTTGTATATTCAGGGACAGGCCATTGACAGTCAATTAACAAGTTTGATTGGTATGTCAACTCATTCTTTTGAATTGTTAATAGTATGTTAATAGCATTCATTTCTTTGTGCAGTCCCATTTGCAGCTTCACAGTTACAGCTATTTTTTATGATTCTGAGTAACCTAAAATAGTGCCTTAATAATAGATTATTAAACACCTGTCTAGTGTAGCTTAGGGAGGTTTTTCTAGACTGGGAGTTTGCAGTGGATCCCTTTGATATTCAAATCAACAAATGATAGCCTTTTTATTCAAAACGTAAGTTCTTTTGATGGTTAGCTTGTTAAGAAATATTCAGCTCCAGTCTGACCTGATCTGGTTTCCCATGGAAAAGATCTGATGCTGTTTGAAGGTTCATAAATGGAATGCCAATGACAATTTGTTGTTGACGTTTTGCTGCCTCAGCCTTCAGATGCTGCTGGTTGATGTGCCGCTTTAGCTTCACCAAATAATGCTTGCAGGTAAATGATCTTCTGATTGATCAGAAAGTTTCAAAGCAAAGAGTTCTCTTATGTGGTCTGTAGTCATGGCTTTTAGGCTTGGAGAGGTACTTTAGAAGATGCGTCAAAGTTGACAGATGAATCTTGAGGCAAAGAATGATGGGAGACAGCAGAATTATGGGAATATTTTTCAGAGAATAACATATTAGTGAGAGTTTTGAAGACCTTCAAAGGTCTATCAAACCAGCTCCCTATAGCAGATTTATTCCACCTTTAAAAAAATTTTAAATCGGGTACACTGGTTAACTCTCAATTTCCTGTGTTGGGAAGGTGTTGAGCTTATTTATTGTTCTCTGATGGTGTTTTAAAAGGCTTATTTCATATGAATTTCATAACTATCTTGTCCTGCATCCAGACGCTAATCCTGCAAGGTGCAATTTCTTCTCCTACTATATTTTGCACAAAAATCAAAGCATCATATAGCCTTACATGAATAACATTCCTTTACATAAATGTCTGTGACACCATGAGTTAGCATTACAAACAACAAATAAATATTGGTTAGAATTACTTTATTTCTCCACCTTTCTTCATATTGCATGCATTATTGTTTCATACCCTTCTTCATTTCACATTAGTGCCCTTCCTCATTGTAACACAGCTATTTTTCTGAAGAATCGTACTATCTATTACAAGTTCAAAATATACGTCACTGAAATAGTTCATTGCTCTTAGTTTTGAACATTTACTTATTCACTATCGGCATGTGATATTTTTCTTCCAAAACATATAAATGTTTTTTAATGAAGAACTCGTAAGATTTAACCCCTTCAGGTCTACATGGCAGAAACCTTGAAGTTGGGAGCTAAATGCTGTGAGCAGTTATTTTGCCAAACACAAACTCTGGAATCACTCATTGAAAGATGCTATGTGTTACCTATATTTCACTGGACTTCATAACAAATACTTCTTGCTGGTTGAATTTAGGCTAAACTCTTTTAACAACAAAACCCTGGACCGTTACTTAAACTGACAGATGAACAGTCAAGTCATGCAACTTCTATCTTATATGCCATGTGAAAAGGATATAAAATTTGTACCAGACAGTTTTCATCCTTGGAAATTTTGACGGTTTTATGTACTACTCAAATACTGTGCTCATTCTTGAAGCTCTTTCTGTTGGGGTGAATGAGCAAAGTATTAGATGTTCATATTGCTGTACGAGGTCTAATTTTCATTGAAAAACCTATAATTTTTGTAAGCTCAAAAGCAAAATTAGATATTTAACTATGCTCAACATACTTCGTAGACTTTGATACAGCCTCTGTTTTTGAAAAGGTACTTTATAAGTTATTTATAAAATTCAAATTAAAAGTTCAGTTATTTGCTGATGGTAATGTCACTGATACGGTTTCTAATTCATAATTTCTGTGCTTGAGTAAGTTTTAACCATTATACTTCAAAGGGAACTTGACACATCTCACGTTCGCATTAGGGTTCTGTAAGTATTTTTATTCTGTTTTAGAAAAAAGTAATTATATCGATATTCCCCGCATGATTTCCATGTAATTATCTCACTTCTTTTGAGGTAGCCTGAATATTTCACAAATATTGTGTTCATACAGGATCGTTGGTCTAAATGCTCTTTGGTGTAAGGCTTATTGTATGTTAAGTAACTTTCATATTGCTAAATGCTTAGTATTTAAAAAACCTAGAAAGTAGCAACAGACATCTCACAGCCATTTGGAATACATGGAATTTCAGTAGGTCATTTGCTTTTGGACAGTATTGGATTATCAATTAATCATAATAAGGAATGTATCAATTTTGATTTAGTGTTCATTGTAAAGCTTTTTCAGATCTTTACCAGTACTTTTTGTCATCGAGAGGGATCTTCCCATTCTGTATTAACTTTTAGCATATTAAGTAAAATACTTATCAAGGAACAGAACAGTTTTGGTCCAAGAACATGAATTTATTTGAAGAAATTAGAACAATTACAGTAGAAGACTCTGAGAGATGTGCTTCCTGGACTGCCATTTGCTGCAACAGCACTGACATTACCAGCCAAAATACCAAAGAAGGAATTTTAACTTGGATCTTGCCAATATTGCAGCTGATTAACCTGATTCCTGGATTATTCCTTACTGCATTGCTCCCCTGCCTTCCTCTTATTTACCTCCTCTTAGTTTCAACACTTTGCTTCATATCTGTTTTTGCATCAAAAAAAATTGACACTGCAGTTGGGTTTTGCTAGCCAAAGTAAATACTTTTATCAATAATGCAAATAAAAACGGCTAAGCACATGGTAAGTTTGCAAGCAGTGGTTCTTGATCTTACTTTATGTTCTAAGATGAACAGAAGCATGATTGCAGTTTGGCTGACAGAACACAAGATACCGATTTTATTAGTGAATGATCAGTTACTCATATACTGTTAATATACTGCAATTTCTAGCTACTAACTTTTATCCTAGGAAAGTGTGTTATGCAAGATTCTAACTCTGTACTGAAATTAATTTTTTAAAGCACAGAATATAATTATAATACAGTTACAGTCCAATTAAACACAGAATTTAAATACAATTTGTAATACAGTTTGTTATGGAAACCTAATTTTTAAAAGCTACAAGTTACCACTTAGATAATAGGTAGCTTTTTGTTATGAAATGCTGCTGATCTAAGAGAAAAACTACCCTCTGAAAGGTACGTAGTAAGATCTGCCTGATTGCACATTTAGGAATTAAGTGAGGTAAGGATATTGTCCATGCTGCGATTCTGATAAAAGGTCATTATTTAAGGTTACTACAAATAAAAGTAGGGAAAATATGTTTGGATGAGTGTATTTAGTGTATTTTTCAGATTGTTACAGCCTTTCACTATTTCCATTAATTTTATGTTTTCTAGCTGTTACGAGTCCTTAGATTTTAGGATAAGGAACTGCACACATGTAGCAAGAGTATTACTTGCCTAATGCATTTTTTTGTTGGATTGCACTTCATGAACATTGTATTTTAGATTATATGAGAATGAATAATACATTGTCACTGTCAAATTACGAATTCTTTTAATTTATGGATTGGGTAATGTCTTAATGCTCAGAACACAGAAATTCAGGTATGGACTCTTCCTCTGCTGCTGGATTTTGCAGGATTTTGCAGCTGATACCATGGGGTTTCTAATACCCAAACTCATCTCTTTGTCAAGTTTGGTTTCATTGATGGCACAGAAAAAATAATATGACATTAGTTTGGTCAAGAATATTAAGTATATTGGTGGATCTTTGTTACAGTTTCAGTTTCTAGAAGTGTAATAAGAACTTGGTTTAAATTTTTGCACTGAATGTTTGCTCCCTAGATAAATGTATTTTGTTGTATAAGGAAGTGTTATTACTGCAATATGAATGAACAGGTAAAAGATTGTGACGAACACTATGTATTGTGTATGTTATATTCCATATGCATTACTATTATGTATACTGTACATGTACATTTAGTTGCAAGTCTCCTTTCATTTCCACGGGGAAATGGTGGGCATATCTATTATAAATCAGACTTCTGCACTAAAACTTTGACATATATTAAAGTGTTTTAATATTGATTATTTAGGTCGTCATATATATAAGTAAAATCCAAGGGAGAATGGATATATATATAGAGGATAGGTAAAGTATAAAACCACACTATATACCTAGAATGGGAACTATCATTTTTAGCTCAGTAGTACTGTTATTCCAGCTAACTGTTTTCAGTTAACTCATTCTTATTTTTATGGAACTGCTTCTTTCCTGTCTTCCAGTTATCACAAACCACTGTCTTAAAGTAGCCAGTGACAATGAAAAGCATATTTTGACTAAGAATATTAAGCCAAGTGATGGCTGGGAAACGAAATCTTTTCTGTAAGAATAGAATGTCACAGTGTTGATGTGTTTCATACACTGTGAATTACTGTTGTGTGATGAACAGCTTTCACCTTTCAATACAGAGTGTTTTCTCTGCCTAGCTGTCCCTTTTCTGTTTATAATCACACTAACCTATTCGACAGTTGGCATGAGTAAGGATTGCAAAGGAAGGTAGGAAGAGAAAAAAAAAGCAACTCACTCTTCGTAGGCATTTATGACTGCAGTCTTAATTCTCCTTGGATACTATATTCCAGAATAGTGCTACAGCATTAAACAGCAGCACCTTTATTGTTAGAAGAAACTTCAGCCTAGAAAATTCTACTGTGCCTTCTTGGACTGCTTTATCACTGCAGTGGTACATTACGTGATGCTTTAGTTTACTGTAAGTGGACACAATAGAAACTTCAGTTAGCATGGAAAGGAAATTATGAGATCCCTTTTGAAGCAGATTGTATGTTTAAGGATAAAAGTAGAGAACAAGTCTGTAATATAAACAATTATAGGTATATAAGGATATCACATCACTTCATCTTTTTTCTTTATCTTCCTTTGGATATTGTGTGTGTGGATACAGTTACCTTATCATTCTCTCTCTTATTATTTGTGCTCACCAGTCCCCTAGAACTGTAAGCATAGCTAGAGAAAAAAACAGAAATCAAAGAGAAATGTCATATGAACATGCTAACTATATCTTTTATATATCTATATCTATCTACATATACATTTACACACACAACTGACAAAGAAAGAATGATGATAAGTTACAAAGCTATCCTTATCAGAATAAATTTAGCATAATAGTCATAGTGTGTGAACCCTAAATCAATGCTTATGTAACCATTGTGAAGAAAGTGGTGTTTGAATTTTTATGTCTTAACCCTAGTAGATTAAAATGCTTTTCATCCTGTGAATGCAGCTATGCTACCCTGTAAACTGAAAATCACTATTAATTATGAAATGTAAAACCTTCTGGGAAAAAAAGGTACTTTAGAAGTTCCAGGTAATAATCTGAAATTTTGATTTTACCTGATCTTTTACAGCATTCATTTTGCAAAGTGGAAAACATACCCTTCCTAATAGGTATGGTACCAGTTTCTGACATTTTTGGAAAATATCACTCTTTCATTAGACAGGGGCAGGTGTTACTTATTCTGGAACAATTATTTATTAGATCTGATGAATTAGACCTGTTTCATGAGAACAAACACTGTATCTTCTTTTGTCCTATACTGAATTTACTTCTAGTAAAGAGCAATTATGGTTTAATATACACTATTCAGTCTTTCTGCAGTCAAGTTTTCTTGTTCTAAATATCTGTATTTCAAAACTAATTTTGCCATATGTTCTGGCATGAGTTTTCATTTCTTCAAATTTAAGTATAATTTTCTTATTTCCAGCCTTTATTTCAAACCTATCTGTGTCCATTTTTATTATATCCACTGGTGCACATTCTGATTCAGTATACTCTGTGGATTTCGTTATCATGCTGTTAATCCGTTCTTCCATTGACTTAATGAAGATGTTAAACAAAATCAGGCATAATACCAATCCCTACGGCACCTCACTTCAGTACACTGGCATTTTCATTACTTTCTTCTTACAGACTATCAGCTGGTTAACAGCGTTTATAATTAGGAGACTTAAAAATAATTTCCAAATTTTCTGTATTAGATATTTTAAGAATGCACATGAATTACAACCATTATCCTCCCTTATCCATGCATATATAATTAATTAAAAACTGCAATCAGCTGTGGTGGACATGAGAAGCATTTTCTAAAAATGCAATGTCAGTTGCTCAGTAGTCCATGACTGTATTAAGTTGTTTGCTGTGCTTCAGACCTTTAAATAGTAATCCTTTCCACCTTGTTCTTCTGGACCCTAAATATGACTTTACGTTTCTTGGTAAATATTGATTTGATTAAGTCTCTCATTCCCCATCCCACCCTGATTGTTGTGGAGTAGACCAATCATAGTTCTTTTTTTCCCCCATTTGTTTAGTTTGGCGTCTTCATTAAAGTGATATGAATAAGAAATGAGTAAATGGTAATCAGTTTGGAGGTCTTGCTGCATGTTTTGGATAAGGTATGTTCATAAAGCTGAGGGTTCTGTAATTTTTCACAGTTGGCAGATTTTGCTAATGTGGTTGTGTGAGAACTTGCAATTTTTTCAAAAGCTTGAGAGGAAATGGTAGGCTTTGTAAAAAGTGACAGTTTAATGGTCATGAAGAGTAGAATTGCCCTGTCCCAAGGAAGAAATGCATCAAAGAATGATACTCTTGTAAACTTCAAGTAGGGAGGCTGCTTTTTTTCTGTTTAGGAAAAAATATCCTTTAGGACGTGAAGTACGTTTTATTCTATATGGCAATTAAGTCTGAACTGTCTACTATAATTTTCCATAATGGAACAAGATGTGCCCTATATGCTAGTACAGGAGATTGGCCAAAATATGCATAGTACGTGAAGAATATTTTATCTCCATTTTCTTTCTGTGTCTTGGAGATTCCAAATGGACCGAAATGAGAGAGCCATCGAGAAGACTTTAGATTCGCTGTCATGCTCACATGGATGTATTAGATGGCAAGCCTCTTTTACCCACTTTATAAGAACTTTTCCTAGGTCTTTATAACTACAGATGCTGACTTTAAAAGCTAGGCTTGATTTTATTTTGTGTCTTATACTCCCTTGGAATGTGAATGACAGTTTTTAGGGTGGTTTTTTTCTGTGAAATTTTCAGTTTGTGAATCTTTGTCTTCTGTAAATCAGAAGTTGGGGGTTTTATTTCCATCAGTTGTAAAGCAGAATAAAACTGATTTGGCATTGATCAAGATTCAGATATAACCAATGCATTGCCAAAAATGTGTACATAGATATTACAATTTTCTATGATAGCATAGAACAACTTTTAAACTATGAGTTTGAAGCTGAAACATTCATTTACCTTCTTTTAAGCTTTCTGACCTGATTGACCCTCTCAAGTCTGTGTATATAGCATTTTGTTAAATTTCAGGGTACTACAGATCTTCAGGAATGTTTTGCATGAGATTGCCTGCTGTAAATCCAGCACAGTCAAAAGAATCATTTATTTGATTTTTAGAGGACTGCAAAGATCTGTAATTTTAAACCAGTTGGGTAATATAGAGCAGCAGTAGGAATTACTGAAATGTAGGGTTTTTTGAAATGTATTTGGTGTTCCTAATGGTTAATATGGCAACTGCTTCAGATGCATTGTTGATTTAGTAGCCTTATTAAAGAACTGCCAGGTTTTGTGCTGCTCAGCGTATGCATACTGTATGATGTGATACTTCTCTTTTGTATAATTTCCAGTTAGGAACTGTGCAAAAGTTTAGGTGTTTTGATAGCATTATGACACTGTGCTCAGTGTCAAATATGACTTTGTGGGATGGTATATCTTAATTTTGCCAAACTGCAGATAAAAAAAAAAATCTACACACTCTAGTCTACCATCCATGAAATGGCAATATTTTTGTTCAATTCTTGATAAAATCTGCCCTCTGAATTTTCAGCTCACAAATATTTAAATTCAAAGAGAAAAATTTCAGGCACATTTTGATAAAATAAATTTTAATAGTGAAGGACAATGCTAAAAGGTGTGTTTTGTAGTCACATAGATTAGGTGATCAAATGCATTTTGAAACATTTGCAGCTCCATCCCAAAATGAGAATTAGCAAACTGAAGTCGCAGCATTTTGTAGCTGAGTTATAAATCTGTGAAGATTGTGGAAACGTTACTGCTTCTTCAATAAGATAGCAATACCAGGCTATTGAATAATTATGCTTTTTTGACCTAACTAAGAAGAAGTATTATTTTATTTAAAGGGAAGGTTTGGACTTTTTATGCAGGGATTTTATGTGGATTCTTGTAAGTGTCAAATTCTTCTAGTCAAAGATAATCATAACTATGTTTTTATTTTCATTTTGGAATAGATAATATTTTAGCTACTGATAACTGTACACATTTTTTCAAAAGAAAGTCTATATCAAAATATACTGTGTGTGATCAATTAATTCATGGAATTTTTAGACTACAAATTTGCATCAGTTTGAGAAAAACATGTGAATCATATTGAAGGTTGTGGTGTACCAGAACCACGTTTTTCAGATATGCTTTCTGTTCATTGTGTAGACTTAAAGCTTTTCAGTTACTGCTGTCTAAATGGTACCTTTAAAACTTTATTCACAGTAGGTAGTTGAATAAAAGATTTCACCTTGCAAAAAGCAATTTTACTGTCATTAGCTAGCATAAGAGGGCCCTAGGAAGAAAGGATTATCATATATTAAATAAGAAGTTCACCACCTTACAGCGTTAATCCAGTTAGAAAAGATGATTTCTATCTAACTTAGTCAGCTAGAGGTCTTTATTGCCTGGAGTATTAATTGATTTAGGTCTTCATTAAGGTCAGAGGTACACATGGCTGACCAGAGGCAACCTATTAGCACATTGTCAGTTATGCTTATTTACATTGACTGAACATAATGGTGGCTTATTTCACTGTTAGGCCAGGGGGTCACTAAATCTTTCGTGCACCCTGACCTGTTAAAGGGCAGCAGTCACTCAGTCACCAAACTGCATTCATAACAGAGATTTGGCTGATTGCATATTGACTTCATCCTTTCCAAGAAACATGCCTTTGTTCATATGGTGCATCTATTAACACTGGCCTAAATACCTGTAGGTAAATGGCTGAACTATCTCCATTAGAAATTCTTTGTGATTTTTCTATTATACAAGTTAATCACTGGCAAGTTTTACTAACATAAGCAGGAAAAGTTTTATAAGGTTTCCATAGTTGCTGTTGGCCTTTACTTTAAAAAAAAACAAATCAGTGTGAATCTATACATATCCTGTTACTTCTGTTTCTTTGTAAATAGCAATAATTATGGCTTACTGTTACTAATTAGCAGCCTAAGTTAGTCCTTATGTCCAATTAAGTCTGATTTTCTCATTGTTTCTTTTCAATTATTGAATTATATTTTGTGGGCGATACTTTGTGTATTTTCAATAGCTGTTAAAGCTTCCATGGGACAGAACAGTTCAAAGTGGCACCAAGCATTCTTCTGACTTTTCTTTTCCGTGGTATCTTAAGATGCTTTCCTAAAAAGTGAATGCAGCTTAAAAAAAAAAAAAAACCCGCAATAAAATAATAATTTGCTACTAGGTTGTCTTCCCTCTGTTTTGTTGTGATCTGTTCTATATTATACCCACTTCCTACAGCTCAGCTACATTAAGAAAAGTAATAATTATTAAATAAGAACTCCGTGTTTATGTGCACTTGAGTATGGACTGCGTACTCTGAGGTTTTGATTGTCCATTGAATTCCCTTGATTATTTACAGTTGTGCTAACTGTGCGAAACAGCTGCTAAACTATTGTGTTAGTTTATTAAAACTCACCTTTCATTTGTGTGATACAAATGAAAATGAAAAGTAAAGAAATGTTGAATCACAGGAGGCCCCGTTTATGAACTGCTTGCTGCTGTGCAGCTATATTGGAAATAAATTGGTATAACTGAGCATCTCAGCAATACAGGTTTTTTTCATTTTTTATTTGTCAAATCTGTAATGAAATTTTAGCACTAGAAATTACATGTATGGACTGCAGTGAAAATTAAATCATGAGTGTAAGCTGAGACACCTAGTGTATAAACACACATCCATTATATTGTAGTTTTGTTTCTATGTTGAATTTAACTAAATATATGAGTCCTCTAGACTTGATACACTGTGAATCTATAGTCCGAAACATCTTCTGTTATGCTTCTAAGATGCTCCAAAAAGATAAACTGTTGCAAGGTTCTAGCAGGGTTTTGCAGAACACATTCACAACCAAGGGCTGACACCATAGATTGTGACATTTCCTGTTGTAAGATTTCAGTACTGTGAACAAGATATTATGATGTCTTCCTTGTTTTAAGTGCTTTTTACTCTGTGAACAATTTTCTGTATGATGCCTCTAACATTCTAGAGACCTCTTGAAATCTGCTAAAACAGTATTTGTAAATGGTTTGCTATTTTGCCCCTGCGAGTTATTTATTTATGCTTGCTTCTCATGACCAAGTCACTGGGAAAGAGAAGATGAACGTCCCTCCTCCTTCCCTTCTTCTAAATTGTGTCCTCCTGAAATAAAGTTGCTACAAACCTGTGGCCGTGTTTTGACCCTTTTCCCCTCTTTCCCCCTTGCACCCACCCTTCCATAACATGGTGGCATGTTAGGAGCACTGTTTTTCTATTAATTACCACATAAGATACAAACAAGTATCTTAGGAACAGAGGGATTTTTTAATTAATTTTTTTAAGAACTCTGAAAAATTGCCCCTGAATCAGAGCCAAAAGTGGCGCCGATTTTGCTCAAGTCCTTCAGAGATTTTTTTTGACCTTGCTTATGACCAGTGGGGCTAATTGTACCAGAACTATCCAGGATACTTTAAGAAAGTGCTATCTTGGTCCATATTTCAAAACAGTGACAGATATTTTATCGTTAATTAGTATTCATATTATGTCTCAAACAATCTGTTCAAGAATAGGGGAAGTGAACTGTTTGAACAGCTCTTCTGCCTACCTAATAATTAACATGGGTGATGCATGGAAAACCAGCAGCTCAACCAGAAAAAAAAGGAAGAAATATTGCCAGTGTGATTTTGTTTCTGTAGAAGTATAAACTACCTGTGTTGGAGTTTTTGATTAATACATGAATTTCAGTTTGCAGAGGTGAAAATGAATGACTTGCTTTAAAAACAAACCTGTGCCCCTCTGAATCATCCTGAATTTGTTTCTCATCTTGTCAGTATGCCACTTGGTAGCTGGCTGGACTCCCTTGCTCAATGCCATGTTTTAAAATAGCATTGTAAAAAAAAAAAAAAAAAGACCATTTGTTCCTATAAACCAAAATATTACTTGCGAGTTTAATATTACTTGTGAGTTTTTTTCCAAATTCAGGATTATATATAGCATTATCAAAACAGTATTTCAGTTATTTTAAACAATTTAAATAGTTGATGGGTGTCATTTAATATGTTTGCTCTCTGCCTCCTCCCCCTCTTCAGCTGCTAATCATAGAACTTGTATGCCAAATTGTGTAAGATGCTCTTCCAATAGTTACATGTGTGAGGCTTTTGTGAGACACAGACAGTTACGAGGACAGATTTGGAGTTGCATATGGGTCTGTCACATGGTTTGATTGCTATGTCTTCTAGGACAGATTTCTTTTTTAATTATTCTTAATTCTGAGGAATTTTTGCAGTTCACACAGCAAGTTCTACAAAATTCTTCCCAAAGATTCCTTTTTCCCCTCTCTTTATTCCTAGTGAAATGCTTCTTGTGCTGACTTTAAAGCTGCTTACACCCACCTTACTTTCCACTTCTATACTTCATTTTCTTTTGATATTGAATAAAATTTACTGCTTCACTGATAAGGAAATGTACTGACTTTCTAGAGAAGTGCAGCATAAGACGATGAAAAGTTTTGATATTTATATTAAGATTTTATAATAAAGCTTTGAGATGTCTGAATTGTGAGAATAAATGTTTCCTTTTGCTGGCTGCTGTTAAAAAAGTAGGTCTTCAGAGTGTTGTCAGGAAGGCTCCGGCAAATCAGCCCAAAGTATATCTGGCCACCCACTTATTTCCGTTTTCAAAAGGTGACATTCTCCTGCATCTTATTTTCAATCCACAATTTCCTTTTACTTTCTCGTGGATTATCATTTTTTCATACACAGTCTTTTAGCTGTTTTACAGTATTATTTGTGTAGTATTTTTAAATTGGTTTGCTAAAGACATTCCAAATATATACTTATACTTTCTTATATACATTTACATAAAACAAACCTAAACTTAATACTTAGAAATTAATAAAAATAGCACGGAATCAAAGATAGTGTGCATCATCACTCAAAAAAAGAAAGTGATAACTTATTAACTAAGTTGGAGTGTCAGCATGATCCAACAGCTGTAACAGTCAAATAGCATCGTATACTATTTTTTGAGCTGACACGTATATCTATGTATTAACTGTTAGGTTAAAGTTTATTGCAGTGCTGTGTTTCCATATTGTAGTTAAATCCCTATCAAAAATTATCTTTAGACTGGCATGTTTATTCCATTTGTGACAAATTATGGCAAAGAACAGTACTCTTGAAAGAAACTTCTTGGAAAAGAGAAAAGTGCTTCCTTGCCTTCTATACACTTCCAGGATCTTATTTTCTTATTTTTATTTTCTTCTAGGTGGGAGATGTTCTTTACTGTGCTGGACAGATTGCTCTAGTACCTTGTACAATGCAGCTTGTTAGCGGTGGCATAGGGACTGAGGCCATAGTTTCCCTCTGTCACGTTGAGCGAGTTCTTCAAGCCATGAACGAGAAGACTGCACTCCACCACGTCATCACAGCAAGCTGCTATGTAACCAACAGCAAGCACATTCCTATTGCTCGCTCTGTCTGGCAGAAGAAATTAAGAGAATGTAAAAAGGTAGCTGTGATTTTCTTCCTTCTGAGTTGTCTTTTTTTCCTTCTAAGTGTTGTAGTAAAATCAAAATTTTCTCAGTACATTTCAGAGGAGTTCGAGTAAAGCTGATATAATAAGGTTTGATTGAGCTGTTATGTTCTGGCTCATAAGTGGTTGTGCACAATTGAGAAAGAAAATTGCTTAATAGAAAGTTATGTTCATCACCAACTTTTTCTTAATTCCCCAAAGCAGTATGTTAAAGAACTTTTGTTGGAGGAATTGACTGCTCTTAAAAATGTGAACAGTGCCTTATTTGAATTACCCCTGCCCGTGTATTTTCACATAATAGGAACTGGGATTTTACTTCCATTTTCTGTGAGTTGTTCTGTTGAGGTTTTTCCCCACTCTTTCTTACAAGCAATATTGTCATGACAACTGAGTTTAGCAGGTTACTGTTTATTATTGTTTATTAGTCAGCTGAACTACTAAGACTAGGTAGGGGCGTGCCCATCTATTGATTGACCCCTAGATTATCTCTAATAGCATCAAAATTGCACAGTGGTTTATAACGATACCATAACTTTTACTAGTATCTGGCCTGTGTCATTTTTTGATTATTCAAGCCATAGTTTAAAAAATGGATTGCTGCCTACACATACTTCTATGAAGGGCTAGCTACGTAACAGTTTTCAGGAATACTTAAGAAAAAAAAACTCCTAGAGGAGCATCAAGCAGTCCTAGAGGATACTAATCAATCTTATGCCGTGCTTATCAGATCATATTCATTAATGTCAGCATCTGAAAGGGCAAAAATATTAGTTGACAAAGTAATGTGTACCACAACATCATCTAAAAACACTTCGGAAAAATTAAAATATCAGTGAGAATGAGAAATTATTAGCAGCCAGATGTTCCAATTTCCCTGTCATTTTGTCAGTAGGAGGTTCAGACAGAGGAATTGAATTTTTGCTGGGGCTGTGCATACTTTTTTGATTAGTAAAGGTTTGTGTACACAGTAAAGCAGAGTAAAAGATGTATCAAGCCCTTCTATTACAAGGAACGTGAGGAAGAACTGTCCTGTCCCGAAAATACAGTTGTTCTGTTAATGGAAATAGAGATTTTGTACTGGAGGAGAAGCACTAGCTGGAATGACATTAGGAGAATTGTCCCTATATTTTCAGAACAACAGAAACAGTGAAGTTTGAAATCTGGAAGAAATTTTTTAAATTACTGATCCATTATACAACTGTTGTACTTTTAATTCCGTAGAATAGATGAAAACAAGATTAGTTCTTACACCTCTTAATATTTTCTTTGAAGCAGCCTATGAGGTGCCGTAAGATCCCATCTTTCTATGCAGAAGCCAGAACACAGTAGCTTTAGTCTTAAATTGCCTGTATTTAGAGACTAAATATCATATCCCGTATTTGTGGGGGTTTGTTTATATTTTGGTATCCCTATACTACTACAAACAGTCCTGCGTGCTACCATGACATGAAATAATGGTCTGTTTTCTGCAAGTAAACTAAGTCAGCCAAGCCAGAAATATTTTTTTTATTCTTGAACTGTATTTCAAGCAGTGGCCAAAGGCCTGAATCAATAGCAACCTACAGATTACTTAATAAGAACAAATGGTATCTCAGTTGAAATTGTTCTCTTTCTGTCATTCATGGAAAAAAGGAGCTTGTGCAAGCAAAATGATGCAGTTCAGGGCTCATTTCTTGTAAACTGGACATTAAAAGCCATAGAACTCATTATGTTTTAAAGGTGGATTTTATACTTTCCATTTCAGTTTGTTGAATGTTCTGTATTTAATAGCAAAATTAAGGTGTATATTAAGATTGAGGTATTTGTATTTAATAGAGTGACTTAATGTGGTGGGCTGACACTGGCTGCAGAACTAGTGCCCATGAACTCCCCCTCCTTGGGTGGACTGAGGAGAGAAACTGTAAGGAAAGGTTTGTGCATTGAGATAAGTGCAGGGAGAGATCATTCAACAATTACGTTATGGGCAAAACAAGCTCAACTCAGGAAAATTAATTTAATTTATTACCAAACAAATCCAAGTAGGATAACAAGAAATAAACCCCAAATCTTAAAAAAAACTTTCCCACAACCACTGTCTTCTTCCCAGGCTCCCAATTTCTCTGCTTCCTCCCACTGAATGTCACAGGAGCACAGGGAATGGGGGTCACAGGCAATTCATCATCACACATTGTCTCTGCTACTCCTTCCTCAGGGGGAGGATTCCTCATACCCCTTCTCTCCTCCAGTGTGGGTCCCTCCCATGGGAAACAGTCCTCCAAGAACTTCTCCAACATGAGTCCTTCCCATGGACTACAGTTCGTAATTAACTTCTCCAGTGTGTCCCCTTCCATGAGGTGTGGTCCTTCAGGAACAGGCTGCTCCAGTGTGGGTCCCCTCCCATGAGGTCACAAGTTCTGCCACCAAACCCGCTCCAGTATGGACTTCCCATGGGGTCACAGTGTGGGGTCCTCAAGGGGCTGCAAGTGGATATTTGCTTGACTGTTAACCTCGATGGGCTGCAGGGGCACAGCCTGCCTCACCATGCCCTTAACCACAGGCTGCAGGGGAATCTTTGTTCCAGCACACCTCCTCCTCTTTCTCTACTGACCTTGGTGACTGCAGAGTCGTTGCTCTCTCATATTCTCAGTCCTGTCTCCAACTGCAATTGCTGTTTCCCAGTGTTTTTTCCCCATTTGTAAATATGTTATCCCAGAGGCACTACCAGTTTTGCTAATGGGCTCTGCCTTCATCAGTTCCAGGTCCGTCTTGGAGTATTGGCTCTATCAGAAACAGAAGAAGCTTCTACCAGCTTCTCAAGAGAACACACCCTTGTAGCCCACCACCACTACCAAAACCTTGCCACGCAAACACAATACACTAATATGTATTAGAACTGCCAAAGGTTTATTTAGAGCACCAAAAATTGTCAATATTCTGTCGTATAGTCGTGTGTGGTAAATATTGACTATATAAATAATACTGCTTAGCAACTTCAGTTGAATCATTCTACATATATGATGCTAGTACTCTGTAAAGCACCAAAGGGACTGCGTAAATTGTCTAGGACACAAATTAATTGGACCTAACAGAACATAATATAAAGGGAAGTGTGAGAGTTATTCTCTGGATGTGTTTCTATAATATAAAATGTTTGCTTCTAAGAGCAAGATATGGGCATGGAGTTGATCAAAGCTTTGCTTAAGATAAGACCACAGGACCACACACACTTATCTGGACTTTGGAGGCCTTCTTGTCATATGATTAGTGGTGCAATTGTCTTTTAGGAACTTCTTGAATTACGAAGAGAAAGATAAATCAATTATATTTTAGAATGACCGAATTATTTCACTGATGACCAGAAGAGTGGTTCTAGTGAGCATCAGGAATGGGAGGGGACTGTAAAAGAGGGAGAAAATTGTAACATTAAGCAGGCTGGACCACCTAGCAACCCCTAACTTGTTTCAGCCACCCAGCCTCTGGCCCCTTCCTTATTCCAGCATCATTCCTTGCTTCCCGCACAGCCCTTGCTGCTGCTGTCATTCTGATTTCCCTCATTCCAGGTAGCAGCTCAGTATCAGTGCTCCCATCACCATTTCCTTCACCCCTACCCCTCCAGTATAACCCTGAGCATAGCTTCTCTGAACTCCAGTCAAGGGCTGTGTCCCTAGATCCGGGATCCAGCCCCTGTCCCTCTCTTCATCCTTTCTATGTCCGTTTGAGTTGCAGTAGCCTTGGAAAAGCTGTTTCAGGTGACAGGGGAAACAGAAACCTGCTGGAGGGATGAAAAGCTGTAGTAAAAAGAAATCAAAATATAGTAAAGGGAAGCAGTGCTTAAACTCAAAAGAAAAAACAGGCTGCAGTTGTATTAGTTAAAATCTAGTTGAGGGAAGCAAGAGTTAAAAGAAAAAGCAGAGGCTGCAAAAAATATATAAAGACAATCGTGCAGACCAATAGTCAAAGCTGAAACCCAGGAAAAATAATATGAATTAACAAATACAAGTACCAGCCATCAGCAGCTTTTCCTTACCCATATTTTAAGTTACACTCCTTCCACAGTTTCTTTGTGATTCCCAGGCACACTTTGAGGAGAAACATTTAGGAAGCTTCTGTTAACGTACCTGGTCAGAAACAATTGTGTGGTAGAAAGGTTCTGCCTAATCCAGTAGTTAGTGTTTTGGGTTTGTTTTTTTTTTTTTTTTGACTAGCCAAAAAGAAGCTCACAGCATTGCTAACACTTTCTGGAAGAACTGTCAGTTTTCCAATTAAGTCTCATCTTATGTTTTTTCTTTGCTTCACATCTTTTAATGACAGTGTCATGTAATATGATGATTTTTATAAGCAGTTTTGCTAACTATTTCAGCAGAGTAATCAATAGAAAAAATAAGCCAGATGGGTTCTAGTCCATTTGTATTGCGTGGGACAGATGGCATTATTGATAGATGGAAATATTCCAAGTAATTATTGTATAATGATATAACAGTGACTGTGCCTGCAAAATATTATTAATTTACTTTGTGTACCCACTTTATTCAGTAAGGATTGAGTTGTACCATTTAGACAGTACTCCCACTGTATTTAAGTGGGAACTGAGTCCACCCCCTACCTTCTTTTTCCCTTCCTGGTGGGCTTTCCGTGCAGAGCCATCCCTTTAGTACTCTGAGTATTTCAAGTGGTGGGTTGTACTTCTGTCTGTATAACAGACCCCACTAGACTAACTGAGATGGGCAAGGTCATGGTAACATTTTTTCTTTCTACCTCTGAATGCCAGCTTTTTGCTGTACTGTCTCAAGATTTCAGGCATTCCAGCTTAACTGCTGTGTTTTATTCTTTTTACATCTTGCTATTCCCCAGTAAGGCTTGGTATAGCTTGGCCACTGAAATATTTCAATTTTGATGAATTCTGTCACAGATACTGGTTTGGCCTGTTGTTATTCAAATGTATATTCCATGACAAAGTACTATTGATTCATTTATTTCTGTGAATTAAGAGCACATTAACTTACTCGTAGAAAAAACTTGGAGGCCATTTGTTGCTTTTGAAATGCAATTCCTCATAAACATGACTGAATGATAAAAACAAGTTTTTAGTCCTTATTTGAATTTGATGGCATATAGAAAATTCTGAAGCAGACTATCCAGAACTATCTGAAATGTTATTTCTGATTTCTTTGTTATAAAAAGAAAAATGTATATCGAAATACATAGTACATTTCATATACCATGTTTTGTTAGCAACACAAAATTTATTATTGTCTGTATTTATAAGAGAACCCAAAGTACCGGTAAAGGGAGATTTTGAAAAGCTGGAGGAAATAGTGAAAACAGTGGATTTTTTAAAAAATAGAAGAGAAGGTGGCATAGGAAGATAATATTTAGTATAATCATAAGATGTATTAATAGCTTTAAAACTATTAGCTTGTATCTTTTGCATCAGCAATTCATTTTCTACTTCCTTTTTTTTTTCTGATGTTGATGATATTATAAATTAATTCCACTTTGAAATATTTTATTAGGCAGCTCCCACTGTGTTTTCTGCCCTCAGTAAGAAAAAAATCTACCAGGTGAAATAATTCCTATGGCATGAAAAAAAAATATGTCTTCTGGCTTTTATAACACAGCTTTTCCTGAGCAGGTGTACTACAGACCTTAAAAGTTCTTCAGCCCACCTTCTTCTCACAGAAGCTTTCTTTTTCTATGGTAAGCATTCAGGATGAGTGACTGTGATCCCATGATTATTTTAAATCCAGCAGAGTGCTACAGTTGACTTTCATTCTGTCAGGAATGCCAGTCAGGTTGTTGACAATGTGTGTCTTAATAGCATGTGATGCAGAAGTGATGGAAAAAAGGCTTTGCAGTGTTTATCTCATATATATATTGTGAACGGATTTCTTGCTTAATTCAGCACTTGGGCAACTTGATGCCAACCTTAACATTTAAATCTAAACCTTTTGAGCCATATTTATAAACTGTTTAGATGTCAAAAGATGTAAAGGAACTGAACTAGGATTTTTAAAAAAATATCTAAAAGCACTTCTCTAGGAGCAGTAGGCCAATTTTAGGGAGCCCCTGCATTGTACTGTCTTCAATGCTCCTCCAAATAGCAGTGGTACTACCCTGTGCCTTTCCAATTTGCCTACCAAAAAATTTAGAATCCCCAAGTTATAAACAAGTTAATTCCTGAACCAAAAGCTGTCTAGCTACATGCGGTGGTTTTCTAGAATAGTTATGTTTTCATGACAGTCATTTATAATGCCATCATGCATCTGTAGCACAGCAGTTTGTTGCATTGTTCAGACATGTCTGTAGTATTTGAAGTATACAGACTGTCATTATTTAAATAAAATTCATGCATTCTCTGGCACTTTATCCTAAGTAGAACAGAAGTAGCTTATGCTGAAATAGTGGAAGTCGAAGGGTTTTTTTGCTGCAAAGGACTGGAGATCCTCTTTACCTAAGGAGAAAATTACCATAGAACTTAAAAAGAATAAAAAACCTCTCAGATTTATATGAGAAGATATGTGTTTTTTCAGCATCCTGTACAGATGTTCTTAAGTCTGTAATACTCAGGTATATGTTTGGTTTTTTTATTTATTTTACTATATATATTAGTTAATGACTATGTTTAATACTAGTGTTAGATTTCCAAATAGTAAATTCTGTGCCCTTGACAACAGTATAATTAATACCAATTTAATTGATCTCCTTTTACCAATTTCCTGAACAGAATAGTTAAAAAGCGAGGAGTAGAATAAAAGGAATATTATAAAGGTATAAATGATAGATTAGAATCCTGCCACATTTATATCACAGTGAAATCTTGCATAGGTTAATTAATATGATTGGTAATATTACCAGGAGAAAACTAAATATTTTTGAAAAACATTGCCACAAACCAGTACCTATGTCTGTCAAAAATTTGATAGGAGGAAGATACATGTTTCTGTTTCCCTTTTTTGTTTAATCAGTTTTATAACATTTCTTTTGCTACTAGATGCTATTTTGAATATTCCGCAGTTTGATATATTAAACCAGGCTTCTTTTATGGCCCACGTTAAGAACCACACAGTACATTCAAATAGCACAGTGGTAGTGGGTCTTTCATCTTGTGCCTAGTGTATTTCATTTCCCCTGTGTTCACATTAAACAAAGCTTTTGTATTCATTTGAAGCAACTGTAATGAGAATATTTAACACAGGTCAAATGCAGATAGTGGAACTCCAGAGGTCCTTGAAGATGTTTTGCCTTTTGACACTGGTCCACAATGGGAGGCGAAAGGGTTGCCACTTTTGCTTTTTTTTAAAGGAAGATTGTGATATTCTATTTGTAATATTATTGGAGCCATAATGAATTTTTAAAAGGAATACAGTCAAGAAAAAAGAACAATGAAGCAGCCTAGATGATTTTAACTGAAGCTGTTATTAGAAATTGGACATATATGTATATATTAAAAAATACTATGATTGTGTAATGTTCTAAACAGTATGCATGAATTTAACTTGTTGGATGTAAGTATAAAATATGAACTATAGAAAATAAGAAATGCAAGCATTTCTTCTGTGAATGTTTGTGTAGATAGATGGAGATACAATGAAATCCTCAACTGGTGTAAATCAGCAGAACTCTGATTTCCGTTAACTGATTTACACTAGCTTATTTGCCATTTACAGGTAATATATACATACATTTGAATGTTGTTTTTCAGTTAGACATAGCGAAGAAATTCATGTCAAGTTATTGAAGGTGGCAAACAGCCTAGTTCATCCAAGCTGACTGATTTTCCCCTGCAGCAGTTCCCTTATAAGAGCATTTTTTTAATGATTCTTCATTTCTTTTGCTGAAAATTTTAATTCTGTATTAAGCCTGTCACATCTGTGCTAAGCAAGAGGACATATATGCATCCACTGTTTACTTAGGCCAGAACCTCTAGTCAAAAGTCTTGTGTGTGATGACTGTGAAAGCCATTATCAGAATTTCAGCCCTGAGGCTGGTACCTGCTTTCAGTCCCTCATCATAGAAGGGAGAATGCTGTTACCATTTGGGTTAAAAAGTGATCAAGGTCCTACTTTCACTTAGGAAACATCCATATTAAACTCGTAGTCCTAATTACATTTAGGGCACTTTATATCAGTCTTAATTATGTTTAGGGCACTTTAAATCAGGAAAATCATCAGCTTCAAAGTTTATTTGTCCTTTGGATGAGTTAATACTGCTGATCAGGACTGAGAGAAGAGGTAGATGACCATGCCAACTTACATAGACAGTAACCCCTTTATATTTCTGCATATCAAAAATAAGCAGTGCTAACTGGTCAGTACCCAGTAACATGCATGCTAGCTCAGCAGTGAATAATCACTTTCATCTTCCTTTCTGTATTTATTCTGCTTTGTGGGTGAAAAATAAAAATGCTTCCAGCTGACATGTCTGTAGCGCTATATACATGTCTACAGTGCTCATCAGTCCTATAGCTGTAACACAATTAACACAACGGGTAAGTCTTGAAATCTAACCTTGGTTTTCTTTTGGACATTATTCCATGTTAATACTATGCAAGTTTTTATGCATCTCACTTATGAGCACCTTTCTGGAAGTAGCCTGGCCATGTCCTGTAGTTGACAAAGTAATTATTTCTGTATATATCTCAACAAAGAAGGAAGTGAGTCTAAAGGAGGAAAATGTAACTGTTAACTGATGAAATTACTAATTGTCTATCATTTCTAATAAGAAAAGTAGTTTTGGTAAAGTTTTGTCATAATTTGTTAAATAAAAGTGTGTGTGGAGTTGTAGATACCTGTTCAGTAATGTATATAGAATCATAGAATGGTTTGGGTTGGAAGGGAGCTTAAAAGTCATCCACTTCCAACCCCACTGCCATGGGCAGGGACACCTCCCACTAGATCAGGCTGCCCAAGATCCCATCCAGCCTGGTCTCCTGTCCCCAGAGAGGGACATCCACAACTTCCCTGGGCAACCCGTTCCAGTGCCTCACCACTCTCTGATGTCTAGTATAAATTTTCCGCTTCCAATTTGAAGCCATTCCCCCTCATCTTGTCACTACATGCCCTCATAAAAAGTCCCTTCTCAGCCTTCTTGTAAATGGACTGGGCCTGAATTTGGCACCTGGGTTTTACTCCTGTAATGGTGAACTGAGGGAAAACCTGTCCTGCAAAATCCAAGTTCCAAATTGTATGTAGGACATTATTGACCAATATAAATGACTTGACTTAAAACAAAGGGCATGTGCAATCCTAACAGTCCTGTTCTATTCTGTTTAACTGGTGTCTCTTCACAGTCATACCACATTAATAAAAGTAAACTCACTGGCTAAACAATCATTTGCCCCAAAAATACTTGTATACTTAAGATGAAGGAATGAAAATATTTGTATTTTCCACTGAAAATCTTGGTTTACTAAAAGGTGCCATGTTCAAAATTATATTTGATTGCACATCTATATATCATATTACTAATAAGGTGGCTATGTCAGTAAGGAAGAGCCTGGCAATTAACAGAAGTTTAGTAGTTTTCAAATTATGTTTCTTCTGCCTCCAGGAGCATCACAATTTTCTTCATTGCATACTGCAAAATTTAATTACAGGGTTAACCACAGTAGCTAATTGTGCTGCATATATGAAGGTGAACAGGTGATTGTAGTTAGAATATGTGAGGGTAAAGCTGACATTTGGTTTAAAAATTACTTCCAGAGCTCAAGATCGAAGTTCAGAAGGAAAGTAGACTTTCAGAGAAAAGAATGTTTCCAATCAACATCTGAAATTTAAATTCTAAATCATAAAATCAGTTATCCTTAATGCCCACAAAGTCGATTTTGATCATTAACTTTTCTCGTTTTCTGTCCCATTTGGGTAAAAACTCTCAAATGATTTTCAGGTAGAATCTTCCCATCTTGAACATCCTTAATTCAGTTCAACTGTCTATCCTAAGTGCTTATTTTTGACACTACACATGAAGAATAAAACCCTCAGAGTGACAGTCTGTGATCACGTTTCGTGTGGCAGACTTCATTTGCTTTCAGTTTATATTCCTATCAATTTATGACTTTCTTCCTTAAATAGTTATCTTTTTTTCCACATTGTAGCTGATATATTGAATGATGTACGTTTGAGAGGTATTTCAAGGAATCTTAACCTCAGTCATTATCTCTTGGCTCAGGAACCTTTAGTTTGTTGAAAGTTAATATTTTTAAGCAAATAAAACAGGTTTTCAATATGTAATTATTTTCTTATCAATTTTACATTTTCATGCCCTTTTGATCATCCAGCATGCAGTGCTTGAATTTACATTTAGCTCTGCAGGAAGTACTTTAAATATTATTATTATGGAGGAAGAAATCAAAAATCAAAGTGAATTTTTAGTACAATAGTGAGGTATAGAAAGGTGCAATTGCAGTAACAGCAGCCCGCATTATTGTATAGAAGTAACTCACAGCTTGACAGAAAGTCCCTGCTGGGGAGGAAATGTAGGGGAACTGGCAGAATTTTGCTACATCTGCGTCCTACAGCTAATAACTTTAACCTGGTTCATTTTTATTATGCTTTGTGTTTAGATACTTTGCTTCTGAAATTGTATCTGTAACTATGAGAACACATAAAAAGGAGCACCATAGGTAGGGCTGTTTAAAAATTTAAAACTATTAGCAAGGGATATTAAAGGCCATAATGAGTAAGATGGTTGGTTTCTCAGTGTGGGTTTTTAGAGTTCAGGTGCTGCAGCACTGGTGGAAAGACTGAGTATAAGTAGTGGGTAAAACAGATTTCATTGCTTGAGTAGCTTGTACAGCCAGAAGGTACCATTAGATCATTTAGTCTGACCTGTAGATCACAAACCATTACGTTTCACTCAGAAATTCCTATTTTGAATCCTGTGAGCATACTTAGATTAGAATATATCAAACCTTAAGATTTTAAAATACTTTTTGGCACAGGGTAAAACCCAAGAGAGTGATCTTCCCATGCAGTAAGAAGGGTGTTTATCACATTAGTAAGTACACATGGTAGCATAGAATCGTAGAATAACCAGGTTGGAAGAGACCCACCAGATCATCGAGTCCAACCATTCCTATCAAACATTAAACCATGCCCCTCAGCACCTTGTCCACCCGTGCCTTAAACACCTCCAGGGAAGGTGAATGAGTATAAGCATGAGTACTTCTGCATAATAAGTCAAATAATCAAAGGCTTAAAGTCTTAAATAGGAGATTCTTCTCCATTACTGTGCATATAGAAGTCTGCGATCTTGTCTTTGATGAGTCTCTAAAGATTATTAGGGGACTGAATAATCCGACAGACGTGATCTGTCTAGACTTCTGTAAAGCCCTTGACATGGTCCCCCACAACATCCTTCTCTCCAAACTGAAGAGATATGGATTTGATGGGTGGATAGTACGGTGGATAAGAAAGTGGTTGGAGGATCGTATTCAGAGAGTAGTGGTCAATGGCTCAAAGTCCAGATGGAGATCCGTAACTAGTGGTGTCCCTCGAGGGTCCATAGTGGGACAGGTGCTGTTTAATATCTTCATCAATGATATTGGCAGCAAGATTGAGTGCACCCTTAGCAAGTTTGCAGACGTCACCAAGCTGAGTGGTATAGTTGCCACATCAGAAGAACAGGATGTCATCCAGAGGGACCTGGAGAGGGTGGAGAAGTGAGCCTGTGAGAACCTCATGAGGTTCAACAAGGCCAAGTGCAAGGTCCTACATCTGGTCAGGGCAATCCCTGTTTTCAGTACATGGTGGGGCATGACATGATTGAGAGCTGCCCTGCAGAGAAGAACTTGAGGGTGCTGGTTGCTGAAGAGCCAGCATGTGCACTTGCAGCCCAGAAGGCCAACCGTATCCTGGGCTGCATCAAAAGAAGTGTGGCCAGCAGGTTGAGGGAGGTGATTCTGCCCCTCTATTCCTCTCTTGTGAGACCTCACCTGGAGTATTGTGTCCAGTTCTGGAATCCTCAACATAAGAAGGATATGGAGCTGTTGGAACGGGTCCAGAGCAGGGCTACAAAGATGTTCCAAGTTCTGGACCACCTTCCATATGAAAACTGGCTGAGAAAGTTGGGCTTTTTTAGCCTGGGGAAGAGAAAGCTTTGAGGAGATCTTATAGCGACCTTACAGTTCCTGAAAGGAGCCTACAAGAAGGCTGGAGAGGGACTATTCATAAAGGCTTGTGGTGGTAGGACAAAGGGGAACAGAGGCTGCCAAGGGAAGTTGTAGATGCCCCATCCCTGGAGGTCTTCATGGCCAGATTGGATGGGGCCTTGGTAACCTGATCTAGTGGGATGTCCCTGCCCATGGCAAGGGGGGTGGAACTAGATGATCTTTAAGGTCCCTTCAAACCCTATGATTCTATGACTGGAGCATCTCTTTTACAAGGAAAAACCAAGAGACCTGGGTCAGTTTAATTTGGAGAAGAGAAGACCACTTATAAATATTTAAAGGATGGGCATCAAAGAGGATGGGGCCAGACTTTCTTCAGTGGTGCCCAGCAATAGGACACGGACAGTGGCCACAAACTGGAACACAGGAAGTTCCACCTGAACATTTGGAAAAACTTCTTTGACAGAGCACTGCAAGAGGCTGCCCAGGGAGGTTGTAGAATCTCCTTCTCTGGAAATATTCAAAAGTCACCTGGACATGCTTCTGAGCAGCCTGCCTTAGGTGAATGTGCTTTAGCAGAGGGCTTGCCTAGATCATCTCCAGAGGTTCCTTCCAACCTCAGCCATTCTGTGTCTCTTTCAACAGGCCAGTGAGTATTTTCTATTTTTCTTTCCATTTATTCTAACAAGTAATTATTTGAACTTACTTTTCAAAAAAACTTCCATATTGGTATGTCTAGAAAGCAGAGGCATTAGCCTAGTTGTTACAGTGTTTGTATAGTCTTCAGGCTTTCAATTGTTTATCTGTTTTAGAGACTCCATCAAAGCTGTGTCTCCATGGAAATATGATACTGATTGTTCTTATTTCAATCATGTCACAGAGCTTCTTAGCTTCAGAAGTGGAAGGATGAAACCACAGAGATCCAACAGTAGGAAAGAAAAACAAAATTAACAAGCGAATTATATCCTTAGGTACTAAATATAATCAAAAAAAAAGAGCTTGCAAGTTTCTTTAATTTCAACTGACCTCTTTTGCCAAAAAATGTATACCACTTCTCAGCATCTGTTAAGGATCATGGTAAAAGATAGAATAGCAAGTTGCTAAATTATTCTGTTTGAGTAATATAAGCTACGGATCGTGTAAGGAGGTGATTCTGTCCCTTGGCTCTGCTCTCATGAGACCACATGTGGAATACTGCTTCCACCTCTGGAGCACCTCAGCACAGGAAAAACAGACCTGTTGGATCAGGGCCAGAGAAGGACCACTAAAACAATCAAAGGACTGGAACACCTCCCCTGTAAAGAGAGCTGAGGCAGTTGGGTTTGTTCAGCTTGGAGAAAAGAAGACTCCAAGGTGACCTTATTGCAGCCATTCGGTACTTAAAGGGGGCTTCATAAGCAAGACTGGGAAAAACCTTTTAGCTGGGCCTGTACCATTAGGACAAGGGGTAATGGTTTTCAACTAAAAGAGGAGAAGTATAGATTAGATATTATGAAGAATTTCATTTTGCTTAGGGTAGTGAAACACTGGAACAGGTTGCCTGGAGTGGTGGTAGATGCCTCATACCTGGAAGCATTCAAGGTCAGGTTGGATGGGGCTCTGAGCAACCTGATCTAGTTGAAGATGTCCCTGCTCACTGCAGGGGCATTGGACTTCATCTGGTCCCTTCCAATCCAAATAATTTTATGATTCTATGATACATAGTTATTGATTGGATATTTTATGAACTCTTACAAATTGTTCATGACTTTGCTTGTCTTTTTAATATAATGCTTACATATACTTACAGTAGTACTATTCAGAGACCATTCTCTATGGAAGTTTTGATTCTGCAAAGACTTAAACACACCCTTTATGCACCAAAAAGCTGTCTCAACTTATAAAATCAAATTTACGCCAGATTTATTGTGGGATTTGGGTCCTAAGATTGATGTTAGTTAATTTTTGTGGTAGTTTCTTCTGACATACTTGGTTGACTACCATAAAATTTTAGCCCATTACGTTGCCAAATCCTAATAATAGCAGCAATATATTGTATAGATTCCAGATTTCCTATACTCTCACTAACAGAACTTCAGATATGCTCATTTTATTCATCTGCAGAATGCCTCTCTGGGAAAAGTTAAGCTATTGTGCGTGTCCTGTTAATTGCTGGCCATTTCATAGCTAGTGGTTAATTTTGCATCGCTACCATAGCTACGTGCAGAATTTTTTCACAATTATTATGAAGAAAACTTAATTTGTAATTTTTCTCAAATGCCAGTGTGTGGAATTATAATCATTATCACAGAATAACCAGGTGGGAAGAAACCCACTGGATCGTCAAGTCCAACCATTCCTACCAATCCCTAAATCATGCTTCTAAGTACCTCATCCACCCTAACCTTAAACACCTCCAGAGACGGTGACTCAACCACCTCCCTTGGCAGACCGTTCCAGTGCCTAACCACCCTCTCCGTGAAGAATTTTTTCCTAATCTCAAGCCTAAATCTCCCCTGGCGGAGCTTGAGGCCATTGCCTCTCATCCTGTCCCCTGTCACTTGGGAGAAGAGGCCAGCACGCTTCTCTCCACAACCTCCCTTCAGGGAGTTGTAGAGAGTAATTATATTAAGGGATTATATTAATTTGAAATCCATGTGAGTTAAAAAAATTGATTTAAAGTACCCTTAGAAATAGTACTGCCTCTAAATCTCTATACCCGTATTTATTCCCTTATATATACTTTTCGTTTTTCATGTGTCTATTTTTTGAAGATAGATAAGACTGCACAAAAAATAAATTCTTCTGCAAAATGTGCTATCTGATGCTGACACGAAAAATACAGAACCACCTTGTTTTCTCTAGATTTTCTGTGGTTCAGTAACACCGAGTAAGTGCAGGGTGTTTTCCAGTTGACGTTGTTCAAAATAGTTTCTACATGACATAGTTTCTACATTTAGGTAACTAAGTACCATCAACTTTGTCCATCACATTGTGCAGTAGAGAGGACTCAAATTTCTGAATAACTTGTTTCTTTCTATATTAATGATGCTTATTCCATTATATTCAGGTTTATAAAACTGTTTTTTTAACCTGCCACTCTTGTGTTAATGTATTTTTAGCATAATCTGGTTTATTTCAGGAAGGAATACTAAATGTCAGACTTTTTTTTTTTAAGCTTTGCAAAAAGAATATTCTTAACAATTTTATTGTTATAAAACACTGTGGTATTCATTCTTTGAAATCAGACATGTTAGACCAGGAATGTATGTGGCCTATTTATTAGACAAACTAGGATGTTGAAAAGGATTGCTTCTATCCTACTTTCTTCAGGAACTGACATTTTTATTTTTATACAGTTTTCCTAGTGGAATCTTTACCTTTTAAAGTCATAAACCTACTGTTGTGAGAAACTCCAGCAAAGCTTAAACTGGATCTCAGGAGTTTGATGTTTAAGGCAGGCAGTGTAAAAGAAATTTTAAATGTATTATTTAAAGGCACATTAATCTTGCCTCTGTAATGGTGTAATAATGCATACCATAGAAGGTTTTCATAAAGTAACATCACAGTATCTTTCTTTTTGTTCTCAAGTCATTTTTGTGTAGAGATAGCAATTATGCATTCATCTCTATCTCTTATAGCCTGACTCTATATTCATCTGTGAGCTAAGTAGACCTTAGTCCTTACTCATACAACAAAAGAAGCTTTTCTCATTTGGAAAAGATAGAAGATGGTAAAAATAAACAAATTTATACAGTAAATGTTATTAGCTGAAATCTGTAACTTTTTCATTTAATTACAATCATTAACTGCTTATACAATAGATTGTGTATAGGTTTGTTCTATATTGGAGTCTTGTATTCTAGAGTCTTGTATTTTCATTAGAACTTTAATAGGTCTGCCTTTGATATGTATATTGAAAATGAAACGAATCTTTACTAAGAAGTAAGGTATACAAAATGAAAGGATGAGTTAATACTCTGAACCAACATGTAAACTTATTGTATCTGTACAAAGCTCAGGAAAGTGTTAGGCACACAGCAGTTCAGATAATCATTTAATTTAGAGGTACAGGTTAATTGCAAATTTAAAATAAATTGACAACTTCTGTTGTTAACCTTCCTTCTTGTAATATGAGAAGATGTCCTGGTTTGGGGTAGGATACAGTTAACTTTCTTTCTAGTTGCTAGTGTGGTGCTGTGTTTTAGATATAGTATGAGAATAATGTTGATAAAACATTGATGTTTTAGTTATTGCTAAGCAGTGTTATACTAAGTCAAAGACTTTTCATCTTCTCGTGCCCTGCCAGTGAGGAGGCTGGAGGTGCACAAGAAGCTGGGAGGGGGCCCAGCCAGTGCTGCTGACCTAAACTGGCCAGAGGGATAATCCATACTATATAATGTCATGCTCAGTATTTAGACTGAGGAGGTTGGCTGAGGGGGCCAGCCTCTGCTCAGTGATTGGCTGGGCATTGATCACTGACCGGTGAGCAATTTCATTGTGCATCACTTGGTTGGTATATTAATACTATATAATATAATGTTGTAGTAGTAGTAGTATTTCCTTTCCTTTCTGCCCTATTAAACTGTCTTTCTCTCAACCCACAATTTTTTTATTTATTTTTTTTTTTATTTTCTCCCCCATCCCACTTGGGGTTAGAGGGTAGTGAATGGCTGTGTGGTGCCTAACTGCCTGCTGGGTTAAACCACAACAAAGGAGTTTGCATTTTTGCATTAAGCATATTCATAAAAGTGTTAGCTATAGAATGTTTCTGCCAGGCTACTGTTTCAGCTTTAGCATGAATATAAAGTATAAAAAGAGTTCCCTTTCTCATTTCTCATGAGTAGATGCCTTATTGAATTGGTAACTATAGTTCCGTTGCCTTCAGTACATTTTCAGCTAAGCCCTTCAACTCTTTCTATTTCCAGCCAATCATTCTTATACCTTTGCAGATTTGAGTTAAGCATCCATTGCAAAACCTTGTTAGAGGAGTTAAAACACAGCAGACTCTCTGGGTGGCTCCAGTGTAATAGGGCTCAAGATCCCTATTCCTGTAGTAGGTGCATGAAGGAGACAAACCTGCTTGGCATTGTCTGAGACAGTGTTTTGTTTTGGTTGTCTGTGCTATCTCTATCATTATAAACAGGGAATAAAGAGATACACGCCCCCCTGAAAGTTGGATTCCAGTTCTCTATGATTCTGCTTTGGGAAAAAGAGTTTCATGAGTAACAACATCAAACTCCTGTGTCTTCCAGCCTGATATTCTGATGCCAATACCACTGCTCAGCTAGCTGAAGAAGCACTTTAGAGCTGTTATCTGCATTCTTCTGCTTGAATTAGTGTTCACACTCGATCTATAAAATCAGTCTGGAATATAACAGATGAACATAAAACTCATTTAGAATCACAAAAATATTGGAAAGGAGTAGTTGTTGGAGGGTACTAGTTGTGAAATTTCAGCCAGTCCAGTCAAGAAAGCCCAGTTGCTTTTCTTGACTAAAATTACAGCTACTATCAGCTTAAGCATAAATTCTTACGTAAGAACGTAAGAATAACCATGGTTGTGTAGGGTCTACTTAGTATTCTGACTCCAAACAGTAGCTCTAAGCACATGTGAACAGTAAAAACAAGAAATTTATATATCCACCCTAGCATTCTCCCAGCCTCAAACTATTTTAATTCATATTTAAATTAATTAAATTAATTTTAATAGCTATATAAATCATTAATTGTATATAAATTATTAACCATTGTATAAATTAAGAATTAACTAAGAGTTTTAATATGTCTTTTTTATAATCCCCACTGAATCTGTGTTCTGAGTACTTGTTCAGGCTTCCCTTGAATCACTATAAAATTCTTGCAACCACAGCATTCTCTGTCAAGGAATTGCAGGTGTCACCTACTATTGTTCTTTTTGAAACTATGCTTTTACTAATGTCATTTGATGATCCGTAGTTCGTGTACAGAAAGGCAAGCGTGCAAAATCAATTTTTATCCCTATCCACTCTTCTTATGTCATGTATGACTTTGTAAACCTGTGTCATATTCTCTTTAAGAAGGCTGGAGAACATTTCCAGATCATCCTTGCTGTCCTTTGAACACATTCTGGGCCAAATATGTCCTTTTTCAGTTGAGACATCCACAGTTGTATATCTTACTCAAGGTGGGTGGCAGTGTTGATCTGCTGGAGGGTCGGGAGGCTCTGCAAAGGGATCTGAACAGGCTGGACCGCTGGGCAGAGTCCAATGGCATGAGGTTTAACAAGGCCAAATGCTGGGTCCTACACTTGGGGCACAACAACCCTGTGCAGAGCTACAGACTAGGAGAAGTCTGTCTGTCTAGAAAGCTGCCTGGAGGAGAAAGACCTGGGGGTGTTGGTCGACAGCCGACTGAACATGAGCCAGCAGTGTGCCCAGATCAATGGCATCCTGGCTTGTCTCAGAAACAGCGTGACCAGCAGGTCCAGGGAGGTTATTCTCCCTCTCTACTTGGCACTGGTGAGACCGCTCCTTGAATCCTGTGTTCAGTTCTGGGCCCCTCACCACAAGAAGGATGTTGAGGCTCTGGAGCGAGTCCAGAGAAGAGCAACGAAGCTGGTGAAGGGGCTGGAGAACAGGCCTTATGAGGAGCGGCTGAGAGAGCTGGGGTTGTTTAGCCTGGAGAAGAGGAGGCTGAGGGGAGACCTCATTGCTCTCTGTAACTACCTGAAAGGAGGTTGTAGAGAGGAGGGTGCTGGCCTCTTCTCCCAAGTGACAGGAGACAGGACAAGAGGAAATGGCCTCAAGCTCCTCTAGGGGAGGTTTAGGCTGGACATTAGGAAAAGATTTTTCACAGAAAGGGTCATTGGGCACTGGAACAGGCTTCCCAGGGAGGTGGTTGATTCACCTTCCCTGGAGGTGTTTAAGGCACGGGTGGACAAGGTGCTGAGGAGCGTGGTTTAGCGTTTGGTGGGAATAGTTGGACTCAATGATCCGGTGGGTCTCTTCCAACCTGGTTATTCTGTGATTCTGTGAACTGTGATTTCTGCAGCAACATACTGTTACCCACTTTGTTCCTTTCCTAAGAATTCATGTTTTACTTGCTTTCTTGACTGCTGTCAGCTGTAGTGATTCTTTACTGATCAGTCCATGAAGACTGCAAGATGTTAATTAGCTCAGCATGGCACCCTTCTCAGTATTTACAGTAATATGGCAACAACTTACTTTGGTATTACAAAATGTCAGATAAATAACAAAGTCACAGTCTCAGTCCTCCTAAAATCTACACTGTAGCTTGTTGTTTTCCCCTGAGTTATTGAAACGTGATTGTATCACCAGAAGGATATCAGCATTTTCTTCACAGTGGGAGAAGTACTTTGTGGAGGGGCTTTTTTTTTCAAAGTGAGGTGTTAGAGAGCGTTCATAATCCTTCTCTCAATAGGGAATAATACAATGCATGTGATTAGAAAAACCTGCTTTTTGGCTTCCATTTCCAAACTTTATGGAATGCCATCTTTCCCACCATTAATAAATTCAGTAGCAGATGATACTGTTAGTAGAGTATGAATCATATTTTATGGACAGGCTAACATGAGAGTCGGTTGGAGTAAAATCACTTGTTATACCAAATCTTTGTCGAAAGTTTTGAGATCTACCATTTCATGGCAAGATACAATCAGAATCCTGTCATAGTATGGTCTCTGAGATGATCTGGTTTGCATCTGTTCCTGAAAGAAGACATTGCTACAGTCATTTATTTTCAGAAGCTGAAAATGTTACCTTAATTTCTTCTCGAGCCCTCTATAAATCAGATCATGAAAAGTGTAGCACAGAATTAGTCTCTCCGTATTATCTCAGCGGTCAGAGAGCAAACCTTTACAACCTACACTTTTTCCCCTATGGCATTTCAACTTCTAGTGCAAAGCTACCTGGCAGTATTTTTTCTTAGAAAGGATTAGATCCTGTGGAAAAGGTAACAAGTAGAAATAGGAATCTTAAATAGGCAGACCCTCTGCCATGAATTTAAAATTATTTGAATACTCATAGCTAGAAAATAAGTGTTTAAGGGCAAATCCCTTTAGATGACAGCTGCGGCAGAATGAAATTTGTAACAATTTATAAAATTTAAGTCATAGATGCTTTAAGGAACCTTTGCTTTCAACAGTGTTTGGCCAAAATATTTTCTTGTCTCTTAATAAAAATTTCAGAGGTTCCCAAGAATTGGCATGTCTTTTTCAGTAATTACAAGTCAAGCTGTATTCTCTTCTACCTCATTTTTTCTTCCAAAGTCTGTGAAGATGTAGAAGAAGGACTAAGCCAAAACCTGTGCTCCTTTATAGACAGTCTGCAACAGTATCCTTGGGCAAGAACCCTATAAACATGGTTTTCTTCATAGTAACACAGCTGTCTCCCAGAAGTGCTGAATCTCATTGATCAGAATGTAGAATCGATTGTAAAAAGCATCTTAGTCATAAAATAATTCGTTTTCACTCTTAATACTTACTTACATTGTTCTATTATCATATGAATAGAACTTCATAGCAGACCTCATGTATTCATACTCATTTACTAGACAGGCTATCACAAAGCCATTCAGCTGCTTGAGACAATTTTAGATTTCTGAAAGGCAACTCATAAAGGCAGCACTCATGTACAACACAAATGTCAGCAATTTATTAAAAATAAGTCAGGAGAGGTCATTGTTATATGTATTTCTGTAAGATTCTGAATCACCTGATTAAAGATTATTAGTCCCCAGTAGGTCCATCACTTGTGCTTTGTGCAAACTCTTAAAGGTTATCAGTGCTATGGTACTGCACAGGTGCACTATGAGTAGTCTCACACAGAATGATTCTCATTTGTTAAATTTGGAGATGTACTTTCTCCTGGCCTTAATTTTCACGTTGGTCTTCATATTCTAAATGGCAGCTGAAGGCAAGCAGAAATAGTGAGTAATTGATTTAACAACCTAAGACAAGTACAGGGAAGTAAAGTTTGTCTTCGTGCTTGATGTGACCTGATAGAGCTTCTTGAGACTTCTTTTCTGCACAGTACCTCAGCACCTTGGGCCAGCAAAGTGGCCTTTAAGCCTGAATAAGCATGACTTCTTTTTTTTTTCTCAGTGCAAAGCTCCAGTATTTCATCTTTTCAAACTGTTTTACAGCACTCAAAGCAGAATTATATTGACAAGGTTAGAATTCATCTCCTAGAGGAGAATACTGTGCTCCTTCTGTTAAGTGCTAATATAACATTTATGTGTTGGTATCTTAATAACAGCCCCAGCTAGCCAAATGAAAGCACTGAAAGCAAACAGTACTCAGTGAGATTTTATTATGACTGAAGTGACTGCAATTTGAGACAAATTATCCCTATTTCTGTTCCCATATCAAAAACAGAAATGCTAAAGCAATTGGTATATGTTTGGTATAGAATTAGACTCCACTATCATTAATAGAGAAGTAAGTGCATTTTTCATGTAAACACCACACAAGGGTCAAGCATCAAAGATGTTTTGTGCAAAATGGTTGTCAATAACTTTGTGAGTGAATTCTGAAATAAAGTACCTGTAACCTGTCATTATTTCTTCCTTGCAAAGTTGAGAGCAAGTGGATGAAAATTGAGCTTGTGAATTGAAGGTACTGTGAGTTATACAGCCTTATCGACTTCAGGCAAAATGATGGGTTTACTTTGTTATTATTTTTCCTTTCAGAGGTCAGAAAATGGACAGTATTACAAGTATATACTGCGGTGTAAGCAAATTGGTATATTAAAAAAGTTATTATCTGTGTACAGAAAGAAGATAGTGTAAGCCACTAATATTAAAAATGCTTAATAAATTGTCTCTCCATAAAAAATGGAGGAGAAAGAGAAAATGGAGAAAAAATTAATCTGCTGGCCAGAATAAGCATTTCAACTACTTGAATAGTTGTTCAATAAAAAGTGTGTTCAAAGTGCTGATAAATTAATATAAATTCGTACTTTTTCAGAGTACATAAAATGAGGTTACTTTCCATAAATAGACCTTGCTGTGTATATAATAGGAGTATGAGTATATGCATTTCAGCAAAACAGTTTTGATAGCACACCAGGGTTTTTAGCTGTTGCTGAGCAGTGCTTATACGTCATCGAGGCCTTCTCTGTGTGTCACACTGCCCCTCCAGTGAGTAGGCCTGGGATGCAGAAGAAGCTGGGAGGGGACCCAGCTGAGACAGCTGACCCCAGCTGACCAAAGGGTTATTTAATTCCACATAACATCATATTCAGCCGTAAAAACTAAGAGGAGGATAGCCATTGCTCACAGTTTAGATGTGTCTGCTGTTTGGGAGGTGTTGAGTAATAGCCTTTGATTGCTTGTTTTGGTTTTCTTCTTCCTTTTTTCTTCACTTGTTAAACCATCTCTATCTAGATAGACGGATTTTCTCACCTGTGCTGTTTGGGAGGGCAGGAGTAAGCAAGCAGCTGAGTGGTGCTTATGTGCCCGATAGTGTCCTAGTTTAAAGCTCTAAGGTTAGTTTTGTTTGTATTCAGATGAAAAAGGATTCAATATATAGCAACAATACAGGGACAAGATAATTTTTTTATGAAGTCATCTTAGGTATCTAATGCATATAGGTACAATTAATTTGTGTTGAAATGGCTAAAAATTAACATTTTCTTCCTCTGTCTCATCGAAGAGTATTTTAGTATTTTGAAACATTATATTCACTTTCTATACCTGCTAACATGCTACAGTGCAATTTATACTAAAATTTTTACGGAGAAGGAGCAATCCTGTCCCACTTCGATAATACCAGCAGGAAAAAGGGAACTCAGTTCTTTAGAGCTAGCTTACCAAGTTAGCTAATTTGATATGCTGGTTGATGTGAAAAGAATTTAAATATACTTTCTATTGAGCTATTCTATTCTAAATGAGCTCTGCTTTTAAGAAAACGTTATCTTCTAATATGGCTTGTTCAGGATCATTCTACTGTTCAGAACTGATTGAACTATATCTTTTCTATATCTGAACTGTATCTTTAGTACCCTAACATTTAAAATAAATCTTTACTGACTCTTTACTATACTTTTGTTAGTTTCTACCATTTCTGTTCTTCAGAGACCATTGGCATGGACCAAAATTACTGTATGCGAAATAAGTGCAAAATACATTATGATCAGCATTTATTTTTTAGTGGTACAGGCATAATAGTAGCTGAGATTGCAAAAATGAGCAAATATTAACTGTCAGACAAATTTGTAATTGCTCAAGATGACTTTAATAAGAAGGAAAGTTTAAGGAAAAAACAGTCTCTATTAAATAACTTTTTTTAATATATTAGCTGAATATTAGTAACACTAATTTCTACCAGCTCTGTAATAAGCATAATATTTTGTTTATCTTTTAGGTTGAAGATTCAGAGACAAATCATGATGTAACTGCAGTGTGTGGGTTGCTTGCTGTGGTTGTAATATCTCACCTACCCAGAGATGCTGCCATTGAATGGCATGTTGTTGCAGTAGTTGATGATCCACTCCAAAGAAAACATTTTGCAATGAAGATGTTGTCAGAGGGTTTCCAAATTGAGTGTGAATCTGTGGAGTCTAGTTCTGCATCTTGTGCATCAATCTCTGTATGCCTGAGCATGATTTCACCCCCCACTTCTCAGCTTCATTTAGATGGACCTCTTCATGATGTAGTTGCTATGTTTAGAAATGCTGTTGAGAAACTTTCAGAAGACTGCAGTGCAAGACCTCTGTCTTTTAGAGCTTTCTTCAAGGAGGATATCTTTGATGCTGAAACACTACAAGCAGGTAAGACATATGATGACAGATAACAAGTGTTAAAACTAAGCATAAAGTAATTTTTGTTTACTTCTGCATGAAGTTCCATTAGAAGAAGACATTTTAGAAGTGCCTTTTAAGGACAGGCTGCCAAGAGGGTCAATAGCATCTTGGTTTATATCAGCCATAGTGTGGCCAGCAGGATTGTCACCCTGTACTTGGCACTGGTGAGGCCACACCTCAAATAATGTGTTGAGTTTTGGGCCCCTTACCACAAGAAAGGCATTGAGATGCTGGACTCTTGTGAAAATGCATAATGGAATATTAATATTTTAAAACAAGGTAATGGCATTGTGTACTCTAGGTTAGAGAGTGTCTGCTTTAGTACATGGGCTGATTTCCTACCAATTTATTTAATTAGAAGTTGCTAACCAAACAAATTTGCCAATTTTTCCTAATGCTTAATTTTTCAAAATCTCATTCCCTTACCATTAAACAGAATACAGAACAGTAAACATAGTATTGCAACTATAATTTATTTCCTATGTTGTACCTCTGTATTTTGAGCTATGCTCAGTTCGGGACAACTGACATTATACAAGACCGTAAAAGCTTATTTTATCTGTCAAGTCTACAAAACTGGTAGACCATACTTGTATTGAAATCAGTAAGAGCTTTGTCATCAATTTGAGAAGGAACAAATTCAGATCCTTAGTCTATATTTATCTCAAACATGCATGCACTTTAAAAATCCTGGCAGACCACAACTGATCCATATTAATTAGCTGACATAAATGTTAGCCCTCAAATATTATTCTGTCCTATTTTTTTTCTTAACCTGCAGCATTTTTTGAGGAAAATTCAACTTGACATTGTTTAATAGATTTAAAGTACAGGAATTGAAAGCTATAAAAATGTGGCATAGAATAAGCATATTTAATCCAGGAAGCAAGGAATGAACATATAGTCTGACAGAATGTTGTTGGTTTTACTACATCTTGTTAAAGCTAAAAGGAAACCTGGAAAACATGTTCCTGGCATGAGATTAGCATTACCGGTTTGCCTACACTCTTTCTGATATCTCTCAGGCCATAGAATAAATACTGCCAAATAAATTTCATTAGCTTCATTAACTGTATTTCTCAATATAATGCATTAATTATGCACATAAAGATTTGATGGAATTCCATTCATGTTATACTACCAATAGCGTAGGCATAAAAAGATCTGTTGTGATTGTCATATATTCCTTCTGGTTGTGTTCAGATCGCTGCACTGTTATAATAATTCCTGTCATTATAGCAATTTTATCATTATCCCCACTGGTAAGAAATACATTGTTGCAAATCTGTAGGATATATAGAATACATTAGATTTACAAGTAGCACTAATTCATTGATGAAGAATTTAAAAATAACTTTTTTCTACTTAGGAAAAATTCCGAGAAAGTTCGTGTAATGAGAGGAAGAAATGTGCCATATAGTTGAAAATAATTTCTCAATTAAAATAGTTGTTGCTGAAATGTGTCTTACTGATAATTATGATCTAAGACTATTATATATGTATATACACTGTTTCTGATTCAAAATCAGAAGACTAACTTTTTTATATATTTTTAAGATATAGGGCCATATTCAAGCATTCTGCTAATATGTGTCCTTGGAGCCTTGAAAGGCACGTATTCTTCCGTGAAGCCTCCTCACCTTTCCAAAGGATGCAGCATACTGCTAAACTATGTTGTTGACTGTCTTTTGTCCTATTACTATAATTATACTTCACATAAATTAGAATAATCCTCAGTTAAAAGAGCACTGTATAAGGTCTCTAAGTTGTTCCCATTAATTTCAGTATCCCTTAGACAGTCTCCGTAAGCAACATAACATAGTCTGTGTTTTATTTTCTCAGTTATTATTGGCAGTCTTCAGTTTTGACTGGCAGAACTACTGCAAATGTCTGTGTTCTCTAGTGTGCTTCAGAGATGTAATATCAGATCTTTCTTTTGAATCCCATGATAATTTAACCTGTCTATAACTCCTGCCCAAGGTGTTAGGGATTATTAAAGTTCTGATGGCAACTGCTTCTTCCAGCTTTTCACAGAGAATTCCTGTTTTCCTATTGAGCCTTAAGTAGTCCTTAAATTTCAATTACAACAGCCCATTAACTTATCAGTTGTCATCCTAAATCTAGATTTGGGACTAAAGAGAGAAAAAAAAAGGCATGTTTTGCATTACCCAGAAGTTTAATTCATTACCTGAATTGAATTCAAAACATACATATAATATATTTAGGCAAGTTCAAATAAGCTTGTTCTGCTTATAGAATGGATGAATGAACATGGCAAGTTACAAGAGGGAACAGTTCTGGCTTCTAAAATAGCACTGGTTTGCGTCTTGTCAGTTCTGAGCATAGCCAAAACAACTTGCTCATGCCTTGTCGTCTTGCCCTAAGATATTTTGAGATCCACATGTCTCTGTAGTGATTTCTACTACCTCCAAAGGTTACTTTCTGTTGCAGAGAATGTCTGAGTGGGTATCAGAATTTACTTATGCTACTGATAAAGCAGCTCGGAAAACTGTCTTTCAAACACAGATCAGCATTTTACTAGAACACAGGATGAAGCAGAAATTTACTGATGTTGACTTGAAAATCTGCAGGCCTAATATACCAACTTCTAAAAAATATTGTTTCTTTGAAGTGGCTGTTGGAATGCAAATGATAGACAGAGAAGAGTTTTTCAGTTGCCATTTATTGATTCAGCTCAGGTAGTGCTGGATGGTAATCATCTCTATGATGATCTGCTAGTGACATGTTTGATTTCCAACATGTCCTAGACACTGTTAATCCCACAAGCACTTCTCTTTTGGAGTCTTCAACTATGATCAGATGCATTGTCTACTGAGGAAAGATAATATTAATAGCATAGCAGGGGATGCTAGATACTGCTATTCAAACATTTTAATATGAAACACACCAGACAGATGTAACTAAAATGGAAAAGACAGAAATTATGTCTCAGAAATCATGTCTCAGAAATCAAGAGAGGTGGTTGAATAGATTACAGTTCTAATTTTAGTGGATTTCAGGTGGACTTCATCATGTCATAAGATTAGCAAATAGACTTCAGTAACTCTTCTAAGATCTTGAATTGCAATGTGTTGTCTCCTCTAGCAAAATCATGGAGAAGAAACAAAGGTGCTTTTTTTCTGATTAGAGCTTGAAATAATTGGAGTGAAAGAAGGAAATACTGCCACAGATCTTCTCAAATGAGCCTCTGATTAGATGAGTGGTTTTTTGGTGCAAAGAAATTTTCATCTATTTAAAACCATCCAAATAAATTACAGAAATTTGTTTGTATCTGACACAGTAAGATGAGAACCAGAAATATGTATACTCTACATATTGTAACAGGTTATTGGAATTTATTATAGCCAGTGTTACTGATGTCAAAAGAAGCTAAAGGTTTGTAATGCAAATTTGAGACAGATAGCTTTCTGTCATCCTAAAACCAGATATAAAGTTTTATTGAACAAAGTGCAGTACTGATGGTGAACTTCTCAGAGGCAATCCCTTATACTTGCGCATTATGGGCTCCGTGCTGAGACCACAGAACCTGTTAGAAGCAGAAGGATTAGATTAAGCTGACATATATACTTAGTAAGATGCTGTTAAGCCTTTAGAAGTCTTTAACATAAATTTGACTATTTTTTTCTTTTTCTCATTTAAGTATGCATTAATATAAATGTGTCAGGACGATTTGCTGTACCATCTAGTTGACTAGATTATACTTCAGTATAGGAAAGATGAATGTTCGTAAGTCATCCCATTATGATTTCACAAGCCTTGTTCACAGGATGTATGCAAAATATTTTTGAATATTTATTAGGGAGTAGAAAAGGTCCTGGATTCATCAGACCATCATATTACATAAGCCCTTTTTAATACTGGAGAAAAAATGAAGTGGGAATGTAAAAAGGCAAAAGAGAACAGGAACAGAAAGACAGTCTGGTAGCAGCATTAAAATGAATATGTAATTGGTTTTAAATGTGGTTTTACTCTCTAAACACTTAGGACTGAAAAGCTCGTAGTACTTATGTGTTTATCATGTCACAATGATGCTATATTTAAAAAAAAATTAATATGGGCCTAGCTGGACTGTAGAAAATCTTGATTTAGATTAAACTGTTTCTTCTGTTGACAAAGAAGAGAGATAATTAGGCTCTCAGTTAGGAGTCCTTGCACTGACATAGTAACACTGACACAAATACAACATACTGCTTTTAAGTTAAAGATTTTCCATTTGATAAGATTTAAAGTATTCCATTTATTAAAATACTGCATTATCAACACATTTTCCACATGTTTCCAAAGCACAGAGTCTCCAGTACTGGCAGATATACAGAATGTAGCATAAATCTAAGACAGGTGGAGGAAGATCGAGTGAAGACACCAAGATGCGTTTTCTTACTAACACGTGTCCATGTGCATTAAAGTTTAATATTCTTTAATATTCTTCTTAATATTTCTTAAATTGTGTGAAGTTGTTCTAAATGGAAAATGTGAAAATAGTTGCCAACCTGAAAGAAGATTAAAATTTCACTTTAAATTCCTTGGATTTCCTGTTAAGAAAACAAAGGATTTGCAAAGTATAATAGTTCAAGTGGAAGACCTACACTGTTGCTGCTCCAAAAAAAAAGTTAAATTAGTACTTGGGGAAACAAATATGTTTATAATATGCATAAGAAATTAGGAAATACTAATGTAATTCACGAGTGTGTTTGAAATTACATTTTAAAAGGATAAAAGTAGCTTTGTTTGGTCTTGAGCCACAATGGTGGTTTTGCAGTCTTGTTATTTCTACTCAAACTATCCTGTTGAGAGATCTGGTATATTGAATGACTGCTAACATACTGAAATTCTAAATATTTTATATCCATTTTCAGGGTTGTACTGTTACTGTATCTGCTCTGAGTCACTTTATCCATATTTTTAGCAGAAATTCATGCATAAAATCATGGGGAAGGTATTTTTGGCATGCTATCAAAGACATGGGGAAATTGTTTTAATAGTGTTGTTGCCTTTTGACTGAATTTGCATAGGAAAGTGTTTTATGCATGTAAGGCAGCTTAAAATGTATTAGATACTACTTCAGGGCAGTGGACTTCTGTCCCTTAGGATGGGAAATTTATTTTTTAAAAGCACAGATACTAGACACAGAAAAATTCAACCACTTCGTGGCAAGGCCAGACAGCAAAGTTAGGACTCATCCTTAGTCAAAGTGAACAGCCTGTAACATCTAAAAGTTATATATTGCATAGTCATACATAAAAACCTTGGCTACAACTTTAAATGGAAATAAATTCTTTACTTGCTTGACCTGAGATTGATCTAGAACACACGCCTTTTATCCTTGATACAGGAACACTAGCAACATATTAATAAGGTTGTTTTAAAGCTACTGTGTACAACTTAATATTTCTTTCAGAATTTCAGCCACTGACATCTAATAGATTTTACATTTATAGGTTACTCAATCCCTTCTATCATGTTGTCATATTATGTCAAAGTGCTTTTGAGTTCTTCACCAAACAACTTATTTGCATGGACTTTTTATTTTTGCTGTTGAAGATTTACACATAGTGACCTGTGGGGTAGAATGGACCTGTTAGAAAACAGATATTTGTAGAGAAAGGTTGTAAAAATTAAAAAGAATAATTTCCTAAGTTTGCTAACATGTCCAAAACTGTTCTGCTTTCTTCACAGTTGGGAAAATGCTGGGCATGTTTTCTGGTGATCCAGACTGTGGCTTTGCTGCTTGAAATTAATAAGCATTAGAATTTGTTAAAAGTAGTAGGCTATAACGTGAAAATCTTAAGATCATAGGTGTGAAGAAAATGATGCAATTACAGCCCAGTTCATTCTCTAGGGAGTCAGAATGGGTAATTTTGATTACTGGCTCTACAAGGAGTCTGAAGAATTTAATACACTTCTGGAAAACTGCTACATTCTAGACAAGTGTATGTATACATGTTCTGTCTGTATATGCATAAGTGTCTGTAGGTGTGCATAAAATGCTTGAAGTACAAACAGCCTACTGCGATGTTAAAATTAATTTTGGGGAAACTTTGTTTAGTGTTTTATTGACAACTATAAAAGCATCTTAGAACAATGAAGTTGAGCATGCAGTCATTGCCAAATTTGGATCATCTGGTGATTAATACATGAGTAATGTCTATCTTTTGTCATTTGTGACAAAGTCATTTTTTTAGGACACATTGCAGATTACGGCTTGTAATTACATAAGGAGTTTTCCTCTAAGACCGTTTCAAAATGCCAACATCTTGGCACCAGTTCTGCAATTCTAAACTAATAAATATTGAAAGAACTTATTAATAGATTTCTAGGGACCTCTACGTCATTTGTACAGATCTCTCTAAGTATAACTTTTTACTTATAAGTGAAAGAAAAGCTATTCAGTATTTAAACGAGTGAAATTGCATCTGCCTTAGGAAGTCTATTGATCTTAAAATATTTGTAGGCTGAAAATGAACTGGGGATAATATCATAATATCATCCCGTGTTATTACTCATTCTAGATATTTATTTAAGACCATTGCTTGAAACAGAATACTGCACTAGATGTGACTTTTGTGTGACTAGCTTGTCTTTTGTATTTATTCTTCTTTAGTACCAAAGTGCTTGCATTTGCCCTTTGTCTAAAAGACTTAGGAAATAGTTCAATGAAAGAAAAGAGTCAATTTTGCAAAAAAGAACTATGTAGAGTTACATTTCCAGATAACAACAATGTAAATAACACTGATGGTATCAGGAAGGTCAGTGAACAGGTGGCTAGCCTGTTCCTGGGGAGGTTCCTGGGTTGATTCAGTGTGTCTGCTATACCATCAAATGAGTGATCCACATGAGGGTTAAACAACCATTAGCTGCTCGATTGCTCTCAGTCATTCTGTGATATAACCTCTGCACTAAGAAGTACCAATTCAATCTTCTTCGGTAACTTTTCCTAACCTCTTTTGAAAGTTTTGCTGATTGACAGCAGAAGCTGCACTTCAGTGTTTTTCATCCAGAGAAATAAAGGATTTTTAGTACTGCTAATATCAATAGCCTGGAAAATGGGTATTATATCTACAGACATCATATTTTTTCCCTTCCTTTGGACTTCGCTCAGGTTTTACTAGTACTACATCTTATCTGCTGTGTTAAAATCCAATTAATACCTTTAATTCATTGACACTGAAAAAACGTTTATAACATTGTCCCTTTAGGCACTTCTTTTCTACTTGCACTGTTAGGTCTAGAGTATCAACATTGGATAATTGGAGAAAAAGTAATTATATTTTTCTATTGTAACAAATCAGAACATCCATTCTTTCTCTTTTTCTGAATGGCAGGAGTGTAGCCAGCAGGTTAAGGAAGGTGGGCTGGCACACTTGGAATACTAGGATAGGCTGATAAGAGAAAGACATCACCAAACTGGAGAAAGTCCAGACAAGAGCCCCTAAAATAAAAGCTCAGGTAAGCGGCATATAGAACATACGAGAATAGACTGAAGGAACTGGCTTTGTTCTATCACAAGAAGAGAAGACTATGGAGGAACCAGATTGCAGACTTCCCTTAATAGGGATTGCAGAGAAGGAGGCAGGATTTTTTTCAAAGATGCACAAGAAAGAGAAAAGAAGCAAAACTCATAAGGTGCAGAAGAAAAGATTCCAGTTGGACACAAGGAATGAGTTTTTCTCCATGAGAGGGATTGCATACTGGTACAGGCTGCCCAGAGCCTGTGGAACCTCCAGCTTGGAGGTCTTCAGAACCTGACTGCACAAGGCCCTCGGCAAACTGGTTTAATGTCTAAAATTACCCCTTCTGAGGTAGGCTGGACAATGTGATTTCCAGAGAACCTTACCAGCACAAATTATTCTATGATTCCCAAATTATCCTGTGATTCCATATTATTGTTAAATTACAATTAATTGTCAAAAAAGAATGGCATTTAACATCAGATTCTGAGAAGATAAACCCAGTTTCTTTCTGTCTGTTATTAATTCTCCATACTCTTGATTAATAATTACTGAAACCAACAAGCAAGTTTTTCCTGTTGGAGTATATCTTTGGAAGAGACATGTTTCTTTAGAAGTGTCTGGATTCTTTGTTCTTCTTTTTAAATGTATCTCTCTGTAGTGTGCACATTTGTCCTTTTTTCTTTCCATCTCTTTATCTTAACAGAACTCATACAAGTTCAGAATTAGCATTATCATTGCACTCTGATATCTCTGCAGTATGTCTTATGATGATGTAAAGCCTTTTGATAATGATTGAGACACCTAAGGAATCCTGTAATGAAATTAAATAATTCATGTTGTCAGTAATGTCATTATCTTCAAGAGGAAAACCCTTTGTTTTCCTTATTTAAACACATTAGTAGAATGCTACGCCATCTGATATGAGGCTAAATACTAATTTAGCTGGGGTTTAGTCAGATTTGGAAGATAATTTAAAAATTATAATTTGCAAGCTGTAAAATTTGCTAATTTTAAACCTCTAGAAAACTTCAAAACTTTGTTAAAAATTTGCTCATCAGGAGATAAAGACTTTATGAACTCTGAAGATCAGAATTAGTTCTCTTAACTTACTGTTCATATTGGCGCAAGAAAAACTGAGTATGCTGAAGATTACTGTTTCTGATATTTGGAACACTGACTTGTCTCTAATCATCCCTCCAGGAATATGCGAGTCAATATATCAGATCATGGGGTGATGTAAGAAAAACAGCAGTCTCAGCTATTTTACCCTCACCTATACACATATGTATATTGTTGATAGGAATATAAATCCATTTGATATATACAAGCAGCTTCCTGCTTGTGGCACATAAGGATTAAATAACTTCACACAAGATGGAAAAATTACAGAGCTTTATTTTCCTGAAGTTCTTAGCTGATGTTAGAGATGCTCAGCAGCTCTTAAAATGAGGTGCTGTTTAGAGGCAGCACAGTAGTAAGAATAGGTAGGTAAACCCCTGAAGAAGAATAGTTCATTGAAATGCATGTCCTGTTCCAGAAAGGAGTCTGAGATCAAATCTGTTTTGAGCTTGCTCTTCTACTGGGCATAACTTCATCATTTCAGAATTGTCAAGGGATCTTGTAATTTCCAGATTTTTTGAAAAGCATGACGAATTGAAGCCAGCCTAAGGCATTTTCTACTATTACATACATGAAGATAAATGTATTCTAATTTAGCTGATTAGTCTGTTTTTCCTTTGCATTAGCTACATACAATGTGGTTTTAATTCTTTTGTTTTATATCATGTAGCATAACTTACCTGCTGTGATTTAATCAAGTATTTGGGTCACTCAAAGTAGAATAGCAACGGAAATAATCAGGTTTTCTATCTTTAGATTAGGCTTTTTTATTTTAGTTTTCCTCTAATTTTTTTTTTCTTGTGATCATCTTTACTTGTGATAGTAGTACGCAAACAACTTAAACATTTGATCCTTTAAAATTGGAAAGAGAAACCTAAGCAGTTTAACAGTGCTTTCATTAGAAGTATTGCTTGTCATTTTGGGCTTGTTTGAAATACTTCATGCATGCATTTAACAATTTTTTAAAGCATGTTAAAATCTCGTTTTGATTGGAAACATGCTATATAATACTTCTTGCTACAGAAATTAGTGCCACAATGGTTATTCTGTAGTAAGTTTACCATATGATGCTGCTTTAAAAATGTCTTTGGCAAGTATTAATTGGAAGGAACTGTTTGGTGTTAGACAGGAGTTATTTTAAGCATATTGTTTACAATATGTTTTTAAATTTTTTCCATGTTCTTTATGTTTCACTTTTTGTGAATATATTGCAGGCATACTGAAAAGCATTTCAGAACTTTTCATCACTTTAAGCATACTCATTCAAAGTCAATAATTATATTAAAAAGACTTTATCAGTCAAAAGGTGCATTGATGTCATACTAAAGTAGATCTGCTATACAAAACAGTATATTTTCTTTCTCTGAGCTGGTTAGGAACCCTCAATTAATTATCTTAATCATTGTAATGCACATTTCAAAAATATCCAGTCAGTGCCTCATACTGTGTCATTTAGGAAGAAAAAACCAAACAATACGCTTTCTGCAAGACAGTAAGACTTAAATATGCTTGCCTGAAAATAGAAAAACTTGTTTATTTTTCTGTATCACATACTGGCCAGGAGAAGCTATGGAATAAGAGGCATGACCTTGGCCTATTTGCACCAGAATGATTCTAGTGAGAGTTTGCAGTCTCTAGTTATAGATGGTTGCTGCTTTGATATATAATGTGTCAAGACACATAAAACAAGCCTAAGTTTCAGGAAATACTGAATCTTAGCTCTGAAAACTAAGCTGAACATCAAACATCACTTGCTACTGTGCTTTTGCTTTTCAGGTGAAATGAAATCTCAGCCTATTGTAAACAACAGAAATTATGTTATTAACATCACTGGGAAGGAACTTCAGCACAGTTGACCCAGTTTTAAGGCATAATTTGATCCTTCATTTTCAATAGGCAGATGAAAATGCAAGGCTTCACCTGCTTGGTCTTTTCTGCTCTTCCATTTTAGTTTCCTATTCTGGTTTTTTTGCCCTTTCTTTTTATTTCTAGTCATCTCTTGTTCTGGACCACATAAATTATGTCTCAGGCTGAGTTGTGGAAGACACAATAGAAGAGAAAAACTTCAAGGCCAGCACAGTGAGCCAACCACAACAAAAAAAGATGTAAAAATCAAGAGGCAACAGTCTAAAGTTTCCTGTTCCAGAAAAAGAAGGTGTAATTGACATAAACCAGAGTATAAGAAGCAGGATTATAAAGCCAAAGCTTTTGTTTTAAAAAAAAGTGTACTTCAGTGTTGAAAATGTGATTGGTAGCAAGAAGTAGTAAGCAGAAACATGTACAGAAATTAACAGCTTAGATTCTACTGGGTGTTATTTATTAAATTAGGAATCAATAATATGTTTCTTTATCCTCACTTCAGAAGGAAAGCAGTAGCGCAAAAGCAAAAGAAAACTGGTAGATCACAAACAGTCCTTATGCCAACCTAAATGCAACACATCCACCCTTTTATTACCAACATCTAAAAGGAAACAGATTTTGTACTAACAGGAGGAACAGAGGTATTTGGAGATAAAACATTCATTTCTAGCCTCCTGTACTGTGAAGTACTTATGTTTGTTGCCATTGGAATCTGCACGGAAACAGCTGGCCTGCATTTAAAGTAAGGGTAGAGTCATCATCTAAAGCAGCACAGCCGTGATGCAGAAGAGAAATTCAGCTTTGCATTGCTGTCATCATATCTAAGGGAACTGAAACTTTCTTCTGAAGCGATATCCACACCAGTGATTATGATAGTTCACAGCTTACATGGTGAAGTCCAAAGTTTGGGTTTAATTTGCTGAGAGGTTATGAAAACAGTGCCCCTTTTCATCATATGCCACAGTTGCTTAGTTGTTAACAATAATGGTATGGTTTTTTCAGTTAAAGAGAACATCTCAGTGCAGTTTGAAATGCTCACTGTTATTGACTAAGAAGGCTTAGATTGTTGTCCCTCTGTCACTGACCTTGTGCGGTTTGGCCTTGACTTCAATACATATTTGTGCAAGATCACCAGATTCCCTAGAAAACTTCTCATGACTTTAAATTATGTTTGATTTATTACCGTTTTTTCAGATTTTGTTCTGTCTTTCCTCTCCTTATAAAAGCAGTCCTACACAGCACATTGTGTGTGTGTCTTCAGGGCTTTGCCTTGCAGAGAACAGCCTTCTCTCCTTGATTCCATGACATTATAAAGTGCATTTTAAAATCTGACAATATAAGACAGAGAGCGAGGAAAGCAATGCAATACCTTTTTCTGGGTTCTTGGTGATGCTTCACTTTTTAGTTTGAAAATAGTACATGAAGCAGCCTCTGTACATTCACTTCATGGTACACAAATTTGACCTATAGCAGTGATTACTTAGCCTTTTATTCTTTATATAAAATCAATTGAAAAATAATAATATTGTTTATATGGTTCCTGTAACAAACGTCATGTTAACAATTAAGAATAGCAAGATGGTATGATTAGAAATGCTTATGGTTCAGTTACTGCAAAACACTCACAGATATCTGGTTTGTAATTTAGATCCTGATCATGTCTTTGGGATGCAAACCAGCCATGAATTATATTTACGTATTTTTCAGAAAGCCTTTCAGAATAAAAAAATTAAATGGAACACTTAAGAAGTGTGTGTGAGCTGTAGGAAATACCATGTTATCCTTTATTAGATTATACCAGCATCAACAGGGAAAAAGCTTTTAAAGAAAGGGCAAAATATGACAGTTATCTGTACAGCATTATAAATTCTTACGTGTGTGTGCATGCATCATGCACATTGACCAATTTGAAATTGTATTTATTTTTAAGATATATAAATTTTAAGAAAATTGCACTAATAGTGTGGCACCAGTTCAGTACATATGCACATACTTCATCCACTCATATAAATGTGTATCTGCTTTTCTGAACTGAAGCTTATGCCTACAATTATCCTGCTAAAAGTGGTCCCATATAAAGAATATAAAAAAAACCCAATAAAAATCTTCCAACAACTTTTAGGCCTGCAGAACTAAGTATCCAGTAATGAGAGAACTATGATCAACACCTTAAATTAGAAGTGAAGGTTAGAAAATTAAATGAAATGTAAAAATTTTGCATTTTCCACAGAAGCACAATTAATATGTGAAACGTACCCTTAGAAACACATTCTGTGTCATTAATTTACTTTGAGCAAGTAATTATTATTATAAAAAGATCAGTTTCTATGCCACAGTAATGTTGTGCGTACAAATATTTTCCTTTCCTAGTTTTGAAAGATAACAGTTTTTTCCTGTGCTTTTTATGTCTATATGCTTTTTTTTAGAAATACTGATATTGTCTTTGTATTCTTTTGTTATTTTCTTAAATTATAGAAATTTCATTTTTATAACATAAATAAAGATATTTCAAGCTTTGTATTCTCCTCACCTAAATTAAGTGATTGCTGACATTTAGTTACCCAGCAGGATACAGTGATAAAGTATGCTAGTAAAAGTAGATGATGGTACAGTTTCCGTCCTTTTAAAAATGTTAGGTAACCTACAGTGAATTTTTCATTTTCAGTAATCCAGTTTTTCTAGTGCAAAGATTCTCATCTACTTTAAGTTCATTATGACACTGCAGTAAAATAACGTTTACACACGTAAAATGTACAGCTTTCAGATATGTTTATTACTAAAGTTGAAATATTATTTGAAGCACCTAACTTCTTACTACATGTAGAATTTACATTTTTAATAACTCTACTGGAAAAAATATGTAGACCCATATATTTTAAAATGATGCCAAAACTATTTTATAATATAAATTTTGGCCCTCTACTTTTGATCTTGTACTTTACAGACTGTTTCTCATCTGTTATTCTGCTATCCATTGCCTCAGAGGAAACTAATGGGAGTTTTTCTTGCAAAGGCTGCATTATATAAGAATGAAACAACTCTGCATGATTTTCACATAACTGCAAGTTAAATCGCAAGGCTGGAAATTGGGAACCAGTACATTTCACATCTTAAATACCCAGATTAAACATTACAGCTCTTGGTACAGTTCTCATGGAACAACTCTCCCCCTAAATTGTTCACCTTCACTTAAAAAGCAGACTTGTGGATACACTGTAATCCTTAGCCAATATTTTCCAAAATGTCGCTAGTGTTCCTGTAGCAGTACTTGTTAGTTTTACTAGTAGTGTTAAGATTGCAAAATGACAATTTCATGTTAGCTCATTTGATAAATAGTCTTTGACCAGATATGAATCTTTATTACCTCCCAAAGGCTGAACGTGTCTGCGAGTTTGGAATTAATTGCATTAACTTCATCAATCTGTTTCATGATCACCTCCTATGGGTGTTTTAATCTGGTGTCTGAGGTTACTTTCTTGATCAATCCCCAAGCTTCATCCTGTAGCTGTGAACTGGAGTTGACTAGTTCACTAGGTTGACTTAAAGCTGTTTGACTGTGATTGCTGTTGCTTACCTTCTTTATGGATCACAGATTTTGTTAGATATAACTCATAAAAAGCCAAGTAATTACAGGAAAGAAATAGAATTTATCTAAAATTTGCTAAAACATTTTATTGTCCCTAAAAGCATAATCATGACCTGCTGAAGTAGATAGAAGTTGTAGCCACAGGGAACCTCTCACACAGATTTCATTGCAAGATTGAAGCTAAAATGAAAGGCCAGCTAGTTTACAGCCATTCTCCAGGCTGTGGACCAAAGCTTACTGGAGTAAGCTCAAATTGTTAGTGATTAACGAAAGACTGCCATCTTGCTCAGTGTTCTGTCCATGCAGAGCTCGTTGAAAACTGATGAAATGCAGCATTAGTGACATTACCAGGGCAATATACAACCTACTGTAGCCAAGAATTACCTGAAAGTGTGGTACTCTTATTACGGACTTCAGCTTTTATTCCTCAACTGTTCCCTTAGTAGTTATGTGTTTACATATGAATGTTTTTAATAGCACCCACTGTTACGAATTTAAAAAGCTAGCTTTTCTTTCTTGCACACGTTCTCATTAAGCAAAAGAATATTCTTAAATTGCCAGTTATGTTTTTCATTTTGTACCTTCAGAGGTGTCTTCTTGGAATTTAGAAAGCAGCATTTTTAGCGATGGAAAATAAAAAAATATGCCTAGCTACAGCACTTTTTATCTTTTGATCTCAAGGGACCTTAGAAAGGAGATAAGTATCATCACCTGAATTTTACTGAGAAGAAACTTGGACACAAGAGGAGGAGGAGTGATTTATTCAGGTTTTCTCGGTTAGCCTGTGACAGAAATTGAACATTTGTCTCCTGAATTCTAGCCAAATGTTTTCTTCAGCCTACTCTCCTTCTGCACAGGAGTGCGGATTCCAAATTGCTAAAAGGCATTAAAAGTAGATGATGTAAACAGGTGTAAATGAACACACAGTTCATGAAATCCTGGCTGTACTGAAGCTAGTGGCAACATCCTCTTCAACTTTAATGGAGTCAGGATTTTCATCAGGCCATCTTTTCAAGAAAATTGGGCCATACTTACACTAATGGGTCTTTCAGATCTGATCTCTTTCCTTTTTTCCTACATACAGTTTGAGTTGCCATAGGTTCTCTAATTAAACTTGGTACATAATTTGCTGTCAGCTTTTATTTCTTAACCAGATCTTAACATCTTCCTTTGAATTCCTCCTGCTTTAAAGATAAAAAATGTACTGGCTGTTCTGCAATGTACTAAGCTTGGTTTTTATCATCATTATCATTCTGACCTATCTGTTTTCTTGGTTTGCTTCCTTTATATTTTCGCTATATTGGTAGTATTTTATCTGTTGATAATAAATTTCACTGTTACTTATAGATACAGTTCAATGAAATATATTTTCATTTATGTTGTGGACACAGAGTAGGATGAAGAAAGACTGGCTATTGAAATTTATGTGCTCTGTGTTTAGAACATGCATGTCTTGTATTAAAAGTTACTAATAGCTTTAAAGATTAGCCTGAGTTAATTTTGCTCAGTAAGTAGTAAACTTACTAATAATTTCTGAATTGGTAATTAAACGTTTAGAGGAAGAACAAAATTTGCTTCTATAAGTTAAGTTTGTGGTAGTGGCTCTGGCTATTCACTGTCTCTAGTCTCATATTTATTTCTTGCATTTTTTTATTATTGAGCTTTTTCCTCCTTCTGTTAATAGTCTGTGGCAGTGGAAAATAAGAATACACTGGGACATAGGAGGCAAGGATGCTACTTGGTTGCAAAATGAAATCATTTGTAATCTATGGAAGGAATTGATCTCAGAGTAACCAGTGTCTTTTAAAAAGTCTGAGAAAGAAAGTACTTTTATTGTCTTTAATGTTGGTTACTTACAAATTGCTGTAAGCAGTGAAGTCCATATAGCGAACTGTCATGCAATCATAAAAGTCCTTTACACAATATATTGATATTGATTTACACAAATTCTCTAAGGAGGGCAAATGCTTTCTTGAACAAATTGTTTCTTGAGAACAATATTCCTCCCTTCTCCTTTTCACCAACCCATAACCTTCAGAGAATTCTGTCTAGTACTTGCCTGATTTAATTGAAGTGTTTCCAAAAAGAATATGGCTTATTATTCCTTACAGGAGAGTCTGCTCTGTTTGGATGAAAATGGTGACCAGGATGTAAGACAGGAAATGCTTGTGAGAGATGAGAAGTTACATGGAACATTGCATAAAATTGCAGAGAGGAAGTCAGATTAGGACAAATGTATAATGGCCATTTTTAAGTGGTGGTAGTTTCCTGAGAAGCTGCCTTCTGTTTTGGAACTTAAGAAATTAAAAGTACTAATGAACTGTGCTTACACCAAATCACAGTATCCTTTCCAACATATAACATCTAGTGATATACTGCTGTAATGTTAGAAAAGTAAACTGAAAAGCAGCTGAAGTCAAACAACAGCTTGCCCTGCAAAAGTTAACTTATTATTGGTTTTATGTGTGGTGCTATGGACCACAAAGGGCATGTATTTAATTTTATTTTGACAGCTTGCTTTGGTTTCTAACAATGTTTTTGCTGTAGAGAATATTTTATTCTACTGAGCTGACATACTGTTAAGCAATAAAAAGTCTTGTCTTATATAATAGATCTAAGTACTCAAAGTGGTACATACTGACCTGTCAAACAGTTACTGGAACTTCAGTATCCTGTAAGTAAATGAATCTATATATAAACAAAAATATATAGTTTATCTCTACTATGAGAGAATTAAATCTTGCTTATTAAAATGGCTTTAGTTGCTGTAAACAAGACCGAAGACTAAAAATTAAGCATTTTTTAGAATACTGTGGCTTCAGGCCAGACTTTTCAAACATTGCATATATAAGACATAATTCTGAAGTAAAGCACCAGCAATGTATGCACAATACCTGTAGTCAAACTCATGAGATGCTACTGGTAAAGTGGAATTATATAGGCTATGCTCTAAGAATTCATAACAACAGTAGTGTAATCAGTGGAGCGTTATCAAGAGTCAGTGATGTGATTGTATTGCATACATTTAAGTCTTATTTCTTATCTTCAGAATTACTATTAAAGTCATACTTCCGTTATCCTTAGTACAGACGTGTCAAACATAGTATAGTATAGGCATATGCCAAATTATATCCTTAGACATATGCCAAATTATATCCTTCTCTATCATAGAGTATATTCTCTGATTTTTTTATTAACATTATAGGCTAAAGCTAGCAATGTAAAAAGTGTGCCAGTCACTGGCATTACGTGAAGATAACATACATTTTAGAAGTACTTGAAGAAAATTGTTTTTATGATGACGGTGGTGAAACATTGAAACTGGTTGCCAGAAAGATTAGAGATGCCCCATCCCTGGAAATATTCAGGGTCAGGTTGGACAGGGCTCTGAGCAACCTGATCTAGTGGAAGATGTCCCTGCTCATCACAGGAGCATTGGACTAGATAACCAGTAAAGATCCCATCTAACCAAAACTATTCTATGATTAAATATAAAAAGCTTCTTAATCTCAGAATGGTTCTTGCTAAAGATATTTAATTCTTATCATGTAGTAAATCCAAATTATTGTGAAGACACATAATTGTCAGCATTCGTGCGCTTTTAATGTTTCTGACACTGTTTTATATGTATATAAGCAAGTGATAATTTCTTTTCTGATGTTCATAACAAATGAGGAGTTAATATTGGGCCCTTCTGCCAAATTATGGTATATTTACTTTAACAGTAGAGATTCCTTTCCTGGAGTTATCTTGTGGCAGCATCTTACCTTGCTGTGCTCTGGCTGGCTGAGGTTATCTAGAAGACATTTGCATTGCTTCAAAAGGTGACAGAGAACCATTGGGATTGAAAGACCTGTTTCTAATTGATGGTTAACTGATCTTGACCCAAATCAGAAGAAGAAACAAAGACTACCAACTGGGTGGTCCTTTTTCGATATATTAACATAGGTAACTATTTGATATTAATTTCTTTATCTTCCACCAGCCAATACAGTCTCTTTTTATAGGTAACTGCAGATCTGCAGATACATCTAGGATGGTATAGGGCCCAAAAACATCCCCAGTTCTCAGCATTCTCTGTACTATGCAGTTCTTCTCCGCAGCTCTTTTTGGTTTTCAGGAGGATTTTGGGCTGGTCAAACTAGCAAGTCACTTAGGCCAGATGCTAATTCTTATCAAGTATATTTGGGTTTAGTTCACTGCTTGTTAAAACGGTATCACACAGTCTTGGGGTCATGATGACCTTATTGAAATCGCTAGTTTTAACATTGACTTAGGATGGAGTCAGCATTATTATCTGGTTCCAAATTTAAAAATTTTTGCATTTCTTGTATTGATTAGTGTTTGCCTAAAACAGATTAACAAGGTCAATATTGATATCAGCATTCCATATCTACGGGGGAATGTATGTGTGAAAGAAGAGAGGTCTCTAAATCATGCAGATTATAATGACCCACCTGCAAGTGTCCCCAGTTCAGAGATTCAGTAGTTTGCTATATGAATGGCTTCTCTTTAACATTCTTCTATGTCATCCCTGTCAGCTACAAGCATGACCTTCTGCAGTCATGCTGCTGCTTCATGCAACCATTTAAAATTCTTTAGTTGAACCTCAAAATACAATAAGTGGCAGCCAGTTCCACAAACCCCCCTTCTCTATCTCCCAGTTCCATGTTGTTTTATAAGGGTTCTGTGCCAGTTATCCTGTAAATGTAGGGAAATACATTACTGAGTTAGCACCTCTTACTTTCACAAAAGCAGATGAAGGTTCACTTGGTGACCCCTGGTTAATAATTACACCAGCTAGAGTAGAACCAACATATTAGTCTTAGCTAAATTGGTTTTTTTCAGGACTAAAAGTACATGCACATAGCTTACCTAACAGTATGTATATGATGTGGTTGCTACATAAAACATTACTTTTTATAGCACATCCATTTGACTACCTCATCTACATACTGCCCACCAAATGTCGTCACTAAGACTACTGCTGACATGCATATCCTTGGGCATATTTAAAAAGCTTCCTTTATTTTAATTAACCTGTCAGAGGAAACTTCTTTTTTTCAACACTTAAAATTAAGCTTGGCCAAAAATCTGAATTTAGCCCTGCAGCCATGATAAATGTGAAGAACAATCACTTTTGTAAGGGATTTTGAATATTCTCTTAGTTGCAAAGATACCAGGAAATGCAGACTACAAAGTACCAGATCTGCATAAGAAGCTTCCAGTTTATGTTGTTGTTTTTCTGATTATAACGGCTTCTAAGCAGCTAATCATTTCCCTTCATAAGTTCTTCCAAGCTAGAATCACTGAATGGCAAACTTCTGTATTCTGCACATTTTTAAAATTTAACCCAGTGAGAAAAACAATGAAAAGTTTACTAGGCAAAGTGCTTGCAATACATCTCTAAATAAAGAGTCTAAATCATTCTGCTGTTACAAGTGTTATATTTTAGCTTTATTATTTTTTTATGAACATTGATTAAATTTCTACTTGAAGCTGGGGTTTTGAGACTGGAAAACCATTCCAGAAAAATTTGGAATAGAAAGAATTAGCTGATCATTTAATGTAAGGGACCGTGCCATGAAGTTGTCTGCAGTAATAACTGAATTAAAAAAGACATCCATTTAAATTCTATGTTGCTGTTATAAACAAGAGTGACACAATTCACAGTTGCCTGGACATTAGGGTAAGAACAATTTTGTCTAGCTGCCTTTAAAGAAGTTACCTGCTTTGTTTAACCTAATGGCCTACATTTGTTGTGTTGGGACCCTTCATCCTGTAGTATATTTTATGATGGGATTAATAATCTTTTGGAACAAAGGCTAGTTTTTCATTAGATGTCTAGCTTTTAAATAAATAAATTACATTAGAATAATTCCATCCAAAAATTAAAAAAAAATCTGTTCTTGACATAAACCAGTGGTTTTGAATTTGAATTTTCATGTTTTAAAAATGATGTTTATAACACTCGTGACTAATAGTAATGAATCACTATAAATTCTTGTAAAGTAGTCCTTCTAGATGCAATCAACTCAGAATTAAACCAGTAATTGTTAATTCTGTGAATTATGCCAGTCTTTTCAATGTACATACCATTTTGGTAGATTTGTCCTGAAACCTAAAGCGCTCACTACAGATACCAGCCTTGTCTGATTCTCTTGTGGAAAATTCAGCTAGTAACTTTATGCTGCATCTCAAACAACCTTAGTGTTGTCTCTCTCATCTAGCTGCCACATTTCCCAGCCATTCTCTGACTCCTTGACAAAATTATATATACACAACAAATATCTAGGTCCTGAAAATGTGGCGGTAGTATAAATTACATTAATTTTACACTTGACTTTTTTGTTATTAAAAAAAAAAAAAGTATATCTGATTACATTCTTTATTTTGTAAAGTAAAATAATATATTTCATTAAGTAGCTACAGAATTCAAGGCTTAAGAAATATATATACTATGTCTTAGTTTAACATGCCTATACAATTGATTTGTAACTATTTAATTGAAAAAAAATCAGTCTAATCACTTTTAGCGCATGAGTTATATTTAGCCTGTAAACTCCTTATTATTCATACACAGAGGGATGTGTCCAATGATTAAGACCCCAAGGATCTGGTTGATAGCATAATCTGCATTTCTAAAGAAAAAAATAAGCAGTAGGGTATTTAATTCTTTGAAAGAAAAGTTGTGATGCATGTCAAAGCATAGCACTGACTTATGATTTTGAAAACAGTATCTGCAACTTGCTTGTCCATTGGCTGATTCACTCCTATATCTGTAATGTACAGTCTTGATCTAATAACTGCTAATTATGCAGTTGTTTATCAACTCATTTGAAACATCCAGAAGTTCAGTCTAGCTCAGCAAATTGCTGTGCTAAAGGCTTTTTTACATTCTAGGAAATTATAATATCCCCAGAAGGCAAAGAATTAATAATAAAAATCCTCTTTTGTAAAAGATTATCATTGCAGAGCAAATGGAGCAGATCTTCCCTATCTTAGTGCATTTAATATTCTCATTTTTATCTATGAAAGTTTGATGGAAAGACTATGTGGGGATCACTGTTTTATTAACTTGTAAGAGACAAATTTACTGAACCGGTGCAGCATATTGATTTCAGTGTCAGCTATATGGAAAAGCAGCAATAGTAATGGATGACTTCTAGACATTTACATATGGGAACTAGCTCATTCTTTAGACATTTTGTGATCTTGATTTATCTATTTAGACTGACATTAAGGAATTAGTGATTAAAATTGCAAGAATGCTTTCTCGTTTAGTACTTTTAAGTTTTCCCTGCCTTCCAAATGATTTCTTTCTTATATGCCCACCCTTATTCAATCTTTAATGAAGTATTACAGAAGAAATCCACATTTGTATGTTTCTGTTGAAAACAATATTCTCAACAGCAGATTTCAGGTTTGTTAGGCAATAAACAGAAATTAGAACACTACATGCAGCACATTTTTGATCAGTTATAAAGCATTATTCAACTGATCAAGCATGCAACCATCTCTGGCATGGAACAGCTTAATATAATTCTTGAAATGCACCATATAATATAGATGGCTTGATCTAATTATCTCTGTAGTTACAAACATACAAAGGTAAATATCATACCTACTATATATAATGAGAAATGTAGCTGCCAAAATAAAGTGATTTGCTACGTACTTTTTTGAAGTTTCTTAATTCCATTAATCATAGCAGTCTTCTAAGTTTTATTTTTTGCTTTCTATTTTGGGGAAAAAACTTGCTTTTTAACCTAGGAGGCCAGTGCTGGTTTTATTTCCGTTATACATTTGGCATTACATGATTCAAGCCTCGAATTAAAAAAAGAGATCTGTGAGAGTATGCAGACATCTGCAGCCTTTCACCATACAAAGTAAGTGATCCATCTAGACAAGGGCTGAAATCGTAGCAACACAGTTCAGAAAGGCATCTTCATATATCTATGCTTTTATCGTATTTTTGGACAAGTAGTGAAGTTTGCAAGTTTGTTTTGCAGCTGGCTGTATTGATCTCTTAGGAGTCACAAGATGATTTCTACTAAGATATCTTAATTAACTAGGCAAAGAGCCTTCGTACTTGCAGTATTAAGACTACACATTTGACTGATTCACAGGAATTAATTATGTATTTTTTGTGGCCAAGCCATTAGAAATATCTTCTGGAGATTTTCATTAGGCCTGGTCTTAGAAAATGATATGTTTTACCTCTTAAGGGACATGGAATGCCTTCTTTTCTATTAAAAGTCTCAGCATGGAGGAAAGGGTTCCTATGATGCATTCTATGCAGAAATTATTTACTGCACCAAGTGATAAAGAATCTGTACCACAGCTACTTGAAATTTTTATCCTAAGTCTCAAAAATATGAAAAATTACTCCAGAAATAGAAATAAATGTAGCATTTCTAAGTCAATAGAATTTAATTCTGACATAAATTTAGATCAATATTTATTATTTATATGTATATTATCAGCTAAGGAGTTTTAGAAAGAGCACTCTTGTATGTTCTTGTGGATATACAGTGACCGACTTTGTAGATGTGGGAAGAACTGTGTCTGTAAAAGTATGTAAAGTGGTTCTGTAATGTAACACGTAGTTTAAAAAAGCCTTTTTGAGGGTAGCATTGAAGCAACATCTTTCAAATAAGCTCTCAGATGTACTAATGCAGTAACAATTATTCATCAGGCAATCTCAAAGCACTTCACAAAGGCGAGAAAGTATTTTTTCTGTTATAAAAATGGAAATATGAAATGTGGAGATAGATTTTTATATGAAGCATAAATAATTGCAGTTGCTCAGAAACACAAAAGTCAGGCACAAAGGTCCTGCCTGCGAGTTAAGGAGACACCTGTCTTTACAGCACTAGAAACCCTTAAAAAAATAAGTAAAGCATCTGTACGCATTGTTGAAGCCAAAAGAAGTTGCCCCAAAAATTCCGGCAACTCAGTGACAGAGCTGGCAGTGACATTCCTGCCCCTTGGTTCTTTATGCTAGGTCCTTTCCCCTTGATCACCACTTCATCAATCCGTTGTCTGAAATGTGAAATTGTTGTTGTTTTTCCAATATCAACATTAAAATAACAGGTAAGGAGAACTGAATATGAAGAAGTAGTTCATTTGAGGAATGCTGACAAGGTGTGCTGTATGCAAGTGAGCCAGAAGCACTTTATGACACATTGAGAACTTGCAGAGTGAATTACAGTTTTAGTAATAATCAGTTTCCCTTCTTCTCTGTCATTTTTTTGTTTAATGTACTGCATGGAAGAGACTTATGGTGCAAATTTTATAAGCTTGCAATAAAAATACAACAACTGATGTATTAAATTATTTAAGTTGTAAACCATTGTAAAAAGCAGAAAAAGTTATATCGACATGAAGCCAGAAAAAATTATTATGATGGAGTATAAAATACATTGTGCTGATTACTACAGAATTTTTTCCCACTTTTGCATATTGTAAATCTTTGGCCCTAAGACTGAAACTGCAAGTAGATTTTTCTAAAAGATTGTGGCAAGTGGTTTAAGAATAATGAAGCTAAAATCAGATTTATAATTTAAAAACAAACTAGCAAAAATGTGGCAGCAACAAAAAATAACTAAAAGGTCAAAGGAGAGAAGAATGGTGGCAAAGTGAAGGACTGATGAATTTACACTTCCAGATTTCCCGTGAAAGAAAGCTAGAATTATGGAGGAATAAATATTTTTTATATTTTAAGCAAGTAGATGATTTTTTAAATTTTTTTTTCTGCTATGGTTTAATAAAAGAGATGTGGCAGTAACTTTGAATCTGGCAGCATTGACATTAGGGCATTTCAGACTGCTAGATTTACCCAAATCAGTTGCTGAAATTAAAAATGGAAACACTTGCAGGAGGACACAAATATAATGACATGAAGTTCTAACTATACATTATAAGATCCAGTTAATTTTCTTTTCTGCTTCTTCTTCACTCTTTGTAAGTCACAGTTGAAACAATTATGCGAATAATAATATTGATCATCATAATTAATAAAATAACAATGATGATCCTTTAGCATGTTCATGTTTCATCTTGTTTGTCTTACCAGAATTTTTTAAGGCTTTAATGACCCAATTGTGGCAGGTTTGTAGATGAGTTTTCTTTGCCCTGAAAAGTGATTTGCAAAAATTCAGCTAGGCTGAGCATACTTTTTTGCCTTCCTTTGTATGAACATGTGCTTTTTGCAGAAGGAAAAAGGGGGTGATGAACGGATTCTAATGAATCTTCCTAGCAGTGATGGAATCTAGAAGCTAACTTGAAAGAGAAGGCTTAAAAAAACAAACAAACAAAAAACCCCACCCAAGCTACTTATTCAGTAGGATAAGTAGTCTTACTAGTAGAAAATACTGGTAAGACTAATCCAGGGATGATGTTCCAGGAAAGGAGTGGTGCTCTGTATAGATGCTGATGGCTTTCTGTAGCTTGTCCTTACTCCCGTGTTCTGCAATGCAATGTGCATGATATTCCCTGACAAGTTAAGGCCCATGGCATAAAGTATCAGTGTTGACCAAAGACAGGTATGTGTGGGCATCTTTGCTTTACTTTAAAATTGTCATCTCTTGTTGAACAATTTATTTCCCTCTAGGAGTACTGCAACATTGTTAAAACCAGATCTCATACCACAGATCACTCCTTTAAAACAGAAAGAGGCACAAGGATAAATCAAAAGCATGTATATTGTGCCTTATAGGTTGGCCTTCTGTTTGTAGGAAAGATAAAGGTCACCCTTCCATCACTTGCTCGTCATGTTTCTTAAAAGTGGTTAAAGCATCACATCCATTTTCCTTCCAAGGATTTTCAATTTCATTAATCCAGTATCTTTTTGAGCTAACATAGTTTTTGATGGAGATGTGGCTTAAGGCTCCAGAAGCAGAAATTCTTGCTGAAAGAGCCACTGTTCAAGCAGAGGGAACCGTCAGTGCTGCTCACTGGTTGCCTGTGGATGCTGGCCCACCTGGGAGGCCTGGGAACTGGCCCACCTTGGGGGACCTGGGACCTCTAAGCAACAGGCCAGATCTAGGCAGCATTTCCATTCACTGCTGGGCTATGCTGCATACTTTACCTCTCACCTATGTGGATAAAAATCACAAAATATAATAATTATGGAAGGCAGTGCAATTTGTATAATTCCAAAAGGGCTTCCTAAAAAGTTTTTTTAAAAACCTTGTATTTTGGTGATGAAACATTCTTCTTGGTTTTATATATTTGTGTAACGATTTAACTTTGTCACAGCTGTTCATGATGCACTGTGGTATAAAATAAATAATAATGTTTATTCAGTAATCATAAAACAGTTAGGGTTATTGCCCCTTAACAGACATGACAGGCTATTTTTGCATAAAGCCTACAGGTTACTTTCAAATATTGTGTAAACCACCACAGCTGTTGATCTTGGTGGAAGAATGCAGAGGCCTCTGAGCAGTGAAGCTGTTGTACAGCAGACCAGGTGTAACACGTGCAACAGGGCTCTTCTGGGACTGAATTTTTAACTCCCAGCAAACCAAGCACACTGCAATCAAAGGGATAATTTCATTCTTGGCCACTATATTGTTTGTTAAGTGTGCTCACTGTGATGTGTTCTCAAGAAGAAATAGAGGTGGGTCAGAATTTGGGGTCAGTTGTTGACTTTTCCACAAATTGCCCTAACAAATCATGTAATTTTGGCAGTTTCCTATGATTCAGTTTCCTACCTGTGCTCCTTTTCTTTTTCAGCTCTCTGTTTTTTTTGTTGATGGTAAACTCTTTGTGGTAGACTTTGTCTATTATTTGGTGTTTATTCAGTGACTGTTAAGATGACACGTAAATCTTGCTGAAGGCTTTTATAAATTATGCAGTTAATAACTTCAAGTTAAACAAAAATGACTTGCAGCTCACATCGCTGTGTGGCCAACTTTCAGACCCTTATTCTTTCATTTTGCTGTAAGTTGACACAGTTGAATGACTCTCCCAGTCTCCTGTTCCCAAATCTGTAACAAAGCTATGAGCTCATATTACACAGGAAGCACCAGCAGTGAGATTTATTTGTCATCCTTGGAGGCCATGAAAAGAAAAAAGACTTTCATCTCTCTCCTTTTCTTCCTTGACTGTAGAGAATAAGAGGGTACTGAGATCTTGGGTCTCTGCCATAGAGGATAAAAATCCAATTAATGTAAATCTGCCAGATCAAGGGGAGGTAGTTGTGTGGCTATCAAGAGCCCACAAACTGCTGGGTTGATCAGCAGTAACCTCCAGCAGCATGATTTTCCCACTAAAATGCAAGCTGGGTTTTGTTCCACCTCTAAATTAGCCTGCTGCAGCTAATTTTGCATAAGTTGTCAGGTGCAGCAATAATGAAATACTAGTAATTTGTAACCTCAGGACAAAAGGCAGTGAATGCCACGGCCACTCTTTGTTATGTCTTCCAGGCAGCTTTGATTAAACTGTGGTGTGAAGCCAGACCTAGATCAATATGAATGATCTTCATTGACCTAATAATGTATTTAACATGTTTGGGGCACTTTTATCTGGTTTTGTTACAATACATTGTTTACATTAGTGCAGCTGATCTCTTTAATGTTTCAGAGCTCTTTGCAATGGTAAACATCTAGAAATAACCTCATTAGTTTGCACATTATATTATATACAAATATGTAATCTACTGTGCAAGTTCCTTGGCAAGTATAAATTAGCACAGCTACAATGTACAGCATTTGGCCTAGAAACTGAAAATACTTAATCCAACAGTATTATTTTAAATGATCATGGTTTAACTTAACATAAAGCAAGGACCATATGATCTTCTCCACGCCCTGTGCAAAGATGCTTACTGCCAACTCTTTCAGAAATCTTTTCTGTTCTTTGTAGACTAGATTCTCCACCAGCAGATGCACCTGGTGTCCACTAGTTACATAAATATCTCTTCATAGTCAGGCCTTTTGGATGCAATATGTCCAATCAGACATTTCTTAAACCCCTTATTTTTGGAGGCTATTTAGCAGATTTGAATAAAGGAACAAATGTGGAAGCTGCACCGAACATATCATTTGGGGATGTCAAAGCACTTAACAAACATTGTTACAACCAAGTCCATGTGTAATTACTGTAGGACATATTTGCTTCAGTATGTCTCATGACAGCTTCTTAGAAAATATGGTTAAGTGAATTTAGCGCTTGTGAAAGGTGCCAGATTGACAGGCCCTGGAGATAAAAGTTCTTGAATTACCAGCAGGAACAGCGAAGCCTCCCACACATGCTGCCCTAACCATGTTCCCCAACCCTACCTGGAGGCACAGTGACCAGTTTGCAAATCTGTGCCATCTCGTGCTCTTGGACTGTGGGCCAAAAGTCAGTCACTGTAATGTGACCTAAAGGTGAGAAAGCAAGTTTCATAATTACTGCCCAAGTACTGTTGCAGTTGATCATTTCCACACTGAGTTTTCAGTTAATCTGGGGAAAAAAAAAAATCCGGAAAGTGTACATTTATCTGATTTTGCATGCAACAAAAAACATTTATGTGATCTTCTACTGAATCCTGCAACTTTATCTGTCTGTATAGGCACATTCGGATGACTATATGAGCAAAAAACTGCTTGCACATACTGTGAAGTATGTTCTTAGATGACTTTTGAAAAATGGGTCCTTACTGTTTCATATGTTTGTAATAATCTGTCTCCATTCATAACTCATCTCTGTTTGGTGCCATTACAGGCCATCCTCCACAGAGTTTTTGAACACAGCTGGCATACAAGTTCAATAACCATCCACCCCTTTGAGAGACTGGGTTGTTAGCACAGTTGAAAGATAGCACACAGGGAAAATGGGCTCATGATCTTTGCACTCTGTCATCATTTTAGAAAAAGCACAAGTTCCTCCTTGAGTAATTGTACTCTGAAAGTTCAGTCCTGTGTTCTCTTTGAAATTATATTTAGATCTCACTGTACTGGAAGGGCATGCTTAAGTGTTTCTTTATTTAGTGCAGAAGGTTAATGACATTTTAAACATAAGTGCACATTTATAACCTTATATAGGCTGATTCTCAACCTGTATATAGGACATGTCTAAAAACAGAACACAGGAAACACAAAGACATGAGTTTTCATGCTCAGCTATTTTCTAAACTATAGCCAGCAGCTTGAAATAATTATTATGGAAGCTAAATATTAGTTCTTTCTGCTGAGAAACAGCCATAACTAATGCGCAGAAGAGCTCAGAAACATTTGTTTATCTTTAAAAGAGTCACATTTCCTTCTGTGACTTGCTGTTGATATGAACCATAACATACCTAATTTGACTGTTGCTGTGTACACTTTAGAAAGTAACATCTATATATTCAGAGTTAGGTGATGTGTAATTGTCTTAGGATGGCATTTGGGATTGCAATTGTGTATTGTTATAAATAGCAGTATAAAACCTCATTTGATGATTATGATTGCCTGATTTGCTTACCACCTTAGCAGTCCTGGTGCATCTGTCACACTGCACAGCTTTAAGAAGAGTTCATACCAGCTCTCCAACTTAGCTGAAGTTTAGATTTCAAAATCTGGGAGGAGGTTCAGGATAGAATGTATACTGCAGAGAGGGTGTTTTAAGTTGGTAGTATCCATAAACTCTGCCTAAATATTTTACCTCATCCAACCTCAATTCTGTGCAGGCTGTCTGCTGGAAAAGAGATGGATCATTTTAGGCCGTCTTCTCCTTCACAGATTTGTTCTCTTTAGAACATGGCTTCATGTTTTGTCTAGACTAGTTTCAAATATCCAGTGTGGCTGAGTCAGGTTCTGGTTTGGACTGCTTGTATTTGCATAGTACCCCAATGGTGTTTTAATTTCAATCATTTTATTACATAGTTCCTAATTCTTCCTACATCATGTTACAGATTCAACTTCAATCTGCTACTTACTACCTGCAAGTACCACTAAGTCTTTGTTCATCAACGGCCTTTTTAAGATTTTTGAGCAAGTTGCTGGACTTTTGCTTGTAGAAAGGCAAAAGGGTTTCCTTACCTGCTACTAAGAAGGGAGAAGGGGAATGCCAGGGACCTTCTTTTACAGAATGACAATACAATAGTCTACTTCCACAAAAATGCAGAGGAAGGAAAATGGACATTTAACTGTTTTTCCAGAGAGTATATTTCAGTACCACTGTAAACATTATTTAGAATCAAAAGCTTCCTAAAGTCTACCTACCCCATTCAGAAGCTCCAAGGATGTGTCTTAGTTCATTAGTTTGAAAACTTTTTATAGATGTGAAGTATTATTTTTAATTTTGTTTAGGAAGGGCCAGAAATTAGAATTCCACTTTAGGGAAGGAAAGGAGAGAGTTTCTTTCATGACTGAGTTAAACAGAAGCCTTAAGAAGAATAGAAAGGGGTTGGTTCATTCCCATCTTCATATGACTTGAATTACAGGGTTTAGTAAGTGAAGTGGATCATAAGATAAACCCTGCGGAGTCCAGAAAGCTCTAATTAACGCCCACAGCAAGTAACTTTTCTGCAATTGGTCTTTAATCAAACTTTGTTCTGAAAACAAAACAAGTTATTGTGGCAGCTTGATAAAAGAGATGCATTGCCAAGGCTGACAGGCCTACAATCAAACTAGCACTAAAAATAACTGTTTTGTCTACTAATTTTCTTTCAGATGCTAAAAAAAAACCACAATAGCTACAGTATAAAAAAACGTCCATAGTTACTGAGCCAAGTGACTCAGCTCTAGAAAAGTGTGGTTCCTGTAAATGTTAGTGTCCTCCCTGATTATGAGTGAGTCCTCTTTCCTTCCCACACCCTCCTGTCAAAGCAGAGGAAAAACCGAGATTTTGGTGAGGCTGGGAGGGAAAGAAGGAACTTCTAGATTTCTTCAGAGATGATCATTTGAGGCCATCTATCCCTCTGCTCTTGCGGCTGGTATTACAGAGTGCAGGGATTGACTGTCTGGTTTGGATTAAGATAAGCCAATCACACATATTTCTTGTATCTCCCATAAACAGTAAGGTCCATGTATGCTACTTGACACACTTGCAACGTCTCACTGATTCTGAGTGCAGGAGTTATCAGTAAGGCATGCAGGGAAACACAACTAATTTTCTTCTTCCTCTTCTCTGCAGAAGAAAGACTTGCTCAGACTATTGTGGGTACCCATCCAAGCCTACAGCAACTGTCATTATGTTTTCATCATAGTCTGTGTAAAAACATTGCTAGAGCTGGTTTTGCAGGGATTGGAACAGATTCCAAAGGGACAAGACCTCCACTCAACAAATTGGACTAGCAGGAAAATATAAAACTGTAGTCTTCCTTTCATAGCAGGTTTTAGTCTCATTACAAGACATGGTCTTGTTGAAGCAGGTCCATAGGAGGGCCACAGAAATGATCCACAAGATGGAACACGTCTCTTATGAAGAAAGGCTGAGAGAGTTGAGGTTGTTCAGCCTGGAGAAGAGAAGGCTTCATGAAGACCTTATTGCAGCCTTTCAATACTTAAAGGGGCCTTATAAGGAAGGTGGGAACAGACTTTCTGAAGGGCTTGTAGCAACAGGAAAAGGGGTAATGGTTTTAAAGTAAAAGAGGGTAGCTTTAGAGTAGATATAAGGAACCTATTTTTTATGCTGAGGGTGGCGAAACACAGGAACAGGTTGCCTGGAGCGGAGGGAGATGCCCCATCCCTGGAAATATTCAGTGTCAGGTTGGACAGGGCTCAGAGCAACCTGAGGTAGTTGAAGGTGTCCCTGATCAGTGCAGAGTATTTGGAGTAGATGACCTTTAAAGGTCCCTTCCAATTGAAACCATTCTATGATTCTATGATTTCACCTGGTGAATTGTCTGCTGGGTGAAATGTTATTTTATCATCTGTGCCTAGAACTCACAGTATTTACGACCAAAATGATGGAGTCCTGTCAGTCTGGATCATAATAAACATACCCTACACAGAATAGGTTGCAGTCATCTGAAATGGTTCTTTGTTATTATGGACAAGCTGAAAAAGGATGGCTAACATTTGCTTTAAAGCATCCAGTCCAGGCTGTATATTTATCTCTTATGTGATTACTTGAAAAAAGCATTTTCATTGTTACAAATAAAACTAGTTTGGTGCAAGAAGCAAGAAGTCTTTCAGTATAGATGGGCCCATACATGCAAGACAAACTGAAATGAAATGTGATGAAGCCTTGAGGATACATTTTTATGAAAGAATCATTTGCAAATACAAACTTGTACAGATCTGAGTGGTTATATTAACATCTGACAAGACATCTGTTTGTAGAGGCCCAAGTTCCAAATGCAACTGCATCTCCCTCTGTAATTTCTTTTTTTTTTCAGATTCTGTGGTATGTACACTTTACAAATGGGCCTGGAATGGTAAATGGGGGGGGGGGGGCGGGGGGGCGAGATGCTGAAGTCTAAATTATGCCAGTTACTTTTCAATTTTTTTTAACAAATATTATTATGTATTTACTGTGCAACAGGGAAGCCCATTCATCAGTTGTCGACTTTGAAAAAAGGGAAAGAAATCTAGACACAGCTTAAGAAATCTTCCTGACAACAATTAGATTTTGAAAGTTATACAGCAAAGAACACAAACTCTTAAAAACACTGTTACACCCTGATCATCATTAGAAGTATGGTATCACTATCCTGTTATTATAAATAAGTAGTCAAAACCAGACTGTAACTCACTCAAAACAGAAAGACCAAAGAAAATTGGTGTAACAACAAGAATAAATAATCAGAACAGGTTGGCTTCCAAAGCAAGTTCCATATCCATCCTATTAAGTTTAGTAATTGTTTATTTTCTTGTTTACTGGACTTATTTTGGACAGAAAGGTATTAACTAAAATTAAAAAAAGCCAGTTGTGCTGGTTTTGTTTTAAAATCTTACATACCACTGTATCATTTTGTATTAACTTATGTAAAACTGTGGGAAAAATTCTGAACTCTTCTCTGGCACATAAGTCTCATCAACAGCGGTAAAAGCAGATTATTTTTTAAAAGCCATTTTCCTTCCTTGCTATGGTTGTAAACCACAGAGAGAGTCAGCTGGATGTTTAAGAAAGGGAGGAGAGATCTTCAGTTCCTCATGTTTCAGCTTTTCATTGCTCTACTTGATCATTTAAGGCAGAGGCTTATTCCAGACAGTTTTAATTAAACCATGCTGTGAAACTGTATATAGATCATAGAATCATAGAATCACCAGGTTGGAAAAGACCCACCGGATCATCCGAGTCCAACCGTTCCTATCAATCACTAAACCATGCCCCTCAGCACCTTGTCCACCTGTCCCTTAAACACCTCCAGGGAAGGTGACTCAAACACCTTCCTAGGTAGCCTGTGGCTAATCATGTATTTAACAGTGTTTAGACCAGTTCAGTCACCTTCTACCATTTCTGTGGCTTTACATTCATGTGGCAAAGCCTTGGAGATATATATTTTTTAATCCATCTCATTAGTGACCATATGCTTTGGCTTCAAGGGAATCTGAAATCTGCCAGGGATTTAGGGACATCGATTATTCGTCATGTTGGTACTGGTCAAAGGGTTAAGTGTTCTGCACACCAGGGCCACATCTTTTGGGACTGGAACTCTGAGTCAACTGTTAGGAGCCTGATCCCCTGTGATCCATCTTTTCAAAGTACATGCTGCATGTCAGATCTCCACAGCTGAAGCAATGGAGCTTTATTAGCTCAGATTTAAATACCTGCTCTAAGCAATGTAACAATATCTTTTGGTTAAAAAGTGAAGGAAAGATAGTATTTGTAATATGAAAGTGATTTTTATGTACTGGGCTAAACGCAATCTTCTCTTACCATTTTCCTTTTCAATACAAGCTATTAGATTGTTCCCCCTACCCTGCAAATATCCAGTGAAGCAGGAGTATGGCAGCAATAATAGGAACTTGATTTTGGAAATGTAAGTGGATTCTGTAGCCTTATCTCATATTGCCTAAGTCCTGCTGAAGCCAGTAATAGCACAGATATAAAAATTGTCTTCCTAGTCATTTGGAATGAGCCTTTAGGCGCTCTCAGCACATTTTTATATCTACTTTGTGTGAAAAGCACCTTCAAAACAATAGCTCATGATCTTAGACTGTGCCATGTGCTGACTTAGTGTGAGATATCATCAAACGACTGATATCAATATCCCGAGAGAAATAGTAGAAATAGATTGTAATGCTAAAATTTTTGGTGAGAGAGGGAAAGACACTGAATTGGTTTTGTTGATTTTAAGTTTCGGTTGTTTCTATATCCCTCAGATGTACTGAGGTCAACAGAAAAATGCATAGCAGTGGAGAAAGATGCTCCATATAGAACCTGTACACTGAACTTCTGCTAATAATTTGGGAGTATTGGGGATCCATCTTTCCCTCCTAAGATCAATTTTTATAAGTATGGCATGGAACTGAGCAAACATTTCCCCAAGTGATGTAAAGGAAAGAAATTTTTGAAATCTTTGTATTCAAAGAGAGACTTACATTCTTCAGAAAACACTCATAACTGAGGCTCTTATTTATCTAAACTCATAGTTTGCATGAGTGAAAAAAATATAGATTGTGTCTTTGTTAGTGTCACATCATTGAAAACTTACAATTAGTACTGGAGGATTTAGAGTAACTTCTTATAGCAGGTAAAATATATAGCGGTTAGTCTTTCAATTGTGTCAGCTGTGTTTACATAGGCTGACACAGATTTACAAATTGTGCATTGTCTTCTGTGGGGCCTTAGAGTAAAATTTTACTGTTTCAGAAGACTCAGTCTCATCTGTTCAGGGGAAATTTGCATGAGCAGATTTCTGTCCACAATTTTTAAATGTATAAAGATGCATGTCTAAGGTAGAATGTTTTCATATCAAGCCATTTGATTTATAATAGGACATTTAGAAGCATATGTCCTAGATTTTCATCTGCATTTCAATTAAATAACACATGTAGGCTTTGTTACAGCAGTTCCCACTCGCAATAGAAAAGGCGGTGAGCTTTTGGAAAGATGTCTCTGGCTGACAATCAAGCCTACTAGGTCATGTTCAATTGTAAATATTTGCTGGTTTGGCCACACTGCGGGGGGCGGGGAGCAAACAACAAAAACCAAAAGGATGGAGTTATATGTTCAAATAGCCTCACTTTCAAATTCTTCCTTTGAAAGTAATACCTGGATTTGTTGTGGTAACTTTTAGCACTGTTTCACAGCTTTTAAGCCTGGGAAAAAAACTTAAGGCCACAATTGTATTTTCTCAATTTCAATTAAGAAAAAAAAAATGTAATTTTAATAGAGTGGAATTGGTGACTGTTGAGGTGACTCACCTATATGCACTTCTACTTAACACCTTCTGAGCCAGCATAGCTATAAAGTTTTCTGAAGTCAAAGTTTAGAATCAAAACGTTCGCTATGTTTATCTATTGAGTCACTGCTGAATATCTGCAGTGCATAGACCGAGTCCCTTTTTACACACAACATGGAGAAGTCTTTTGACCTTTGAGGTGACTGTTGATCTTTGGCTCACCCTTGTCTGTTTTCACCTCTAATGTCAATGATGTTAATACAAAAGAAAGTCGGCAGAATTTCAGAAGGCTGGTACTATCTTTGCAATAACTCATAGGTAACATTGTCATTATTATATTAATTTATGCTACTGCTGCCAGGTAATGAGAGAAGAGTTTTGTCTTCAGTGAATACATTTCAAATTCCTGCTTTATCCTGGATGAGAAAACAGTTCGACTGAACTGTCTAGTCACAGTTTTCACAGGGAGTGACACCAAAAAAAAGAAAAGCCTTGACAGTCTTCAAGTTCTGCCCTATTTACATCCTCTTTAGCCAAGATTGCTTAGTGTTACAAAGAATTGCCATAATTACCGAAGCTGCAGATAGAAATAACTTACTAAACCCATGCAGACCATACTTTACTGTTAGGAAACTGTCTTTTGTAGGGTCATTTGGAGGTTTGGGATTTTTTTTGGTAGTCTTCTTTAAGTAGTGTGGCTTGATTTCTGGCATGTCCATTAAGGTTTCAGCATGACCAGAAATGTTTTGACACTGAGTTTAAAATTTTCATTCCTTGGTTTTCTTCCATATTCTCCTAATTAGATCTTCTCTATTACTAATTCTCTTCCTGTAATTGACTTCACATTTACAAATTTCCACCACACATTCCTGTCCCTTTAGAGCTCCGTATAGCCAGACTTTGTATTTTTAGCAGTCTGAATTTCTCTGTAATTCTAGATATGCAGTCATACATATTGCTATCCCTGGACTTCCTCCATGTCTTCCATGTGGCGTGCTCCCATTGATTTCAAATGGAAATCACGTTCATAATCTTTTAAAAAATGGCCCACTCAGACTTCTAGTAAATTGATGTACCACAGGGGGACTTGAGAGCAGAGTTTTGTTAACAGACAACTACGTGCTGATTGTCCAAATATGGAAAGTGACAAAGAACTGAATTTCAACTGGCCTTTAGTTATTTTTACTACCTGCAGTGAGTTTCAGGTTGCTATATCTGTAACCAACAGACCACTCAGTCACTCAAGGTTGAGAAATATGCTTTTAACTGTTTTCCTGAATAATCGCCTTAGGCAACATGTAAAGTTAATTTCAAATTAGTTAATGAGGAGGTGGGAGATTGTGATTCTTCCTTCTGTATGAAGTGAAAACTCCGGAGTTGCATTTCCCTTCCATTTGCTAATTGCTGCTACACAATAATTTTCAAAAAAATATTTTGAAATAATTTTTAAGATATAAGACACAATAGAAAATGAGACAAAGAAGATAGACTAATTGTTTTGTTTCTATTTTAGGACTGCAAGAGTACCTGGAAAAATATTTGGGCAAGAGGACCCCTGCTCTTATTTTAGTACCTGTGGTGGATTTACCTGGGAAGGAAGTTATTCATATAACATGCTGGCTATGCTAGCAGTTTAGAAGAGACACGTTGATATCAAGACATGCATTCCATCCAGGAAAGGGCAAAGAAAGGAATTGTTCATAACTGTGTTGGATATTTTCATTAAGCAATAATGTTTGATTTAAGCAAAGCCATATTTAGTTTGTTAATGATGCCTCATGATATGTGACAAGAATCAGCTTTGTATGAACAATAAAAGTTTCTTTTCAAAATATAGTGCTTTTTTCTCACTTAGTTTTAGGTACATTATGGTAATAGCAGGTGGCTTTTGGAAGATGTCAGTTGCTCTGATCACATCAGTTCTTTTGTTTGATATATTTAGGCCTGGTTAAAATAAACTGATTATAGCTTCAGATCTTTTGGATGGAATTGAAATCAGAACTTTAGCTCCAGTACTGTTTTAAAGACTTGATTCCTTCCTATTCTATGCTGAATTTACTGACTTCCAGCCAACCCTTGACTTTTTTTGTGGCCAGATTTTAAACTTTTGTTGCACTGGGGACACACTATTTAGAAGATAATTCTTCAGGATGCATGTTTTACCAAACTGAATAATGGAGGTTATGGCCAGACTGTAGGATTTGCTATCCTGCTTTCTGAGGCAGCAGTGGGTATCCTCATGCTTTACATCTAGTAGATAGCTCTTATTAAAGAGCCACCAGGATTCCTCAGGGCTTCAGTCTTCCCTAGAACATCAACAGAAGTTTACCACTACTTTCATTAAAACAGGCTTAGACACATAGGTGACGCTCCTATCGATTTCATTGCAGCTGATATTTTGCTAATAACATGATATAAGATCAGTATAGGAGAGAAAGCCTTGTGGACTTTGCTTGAGGCAATAAGGCACTGTAGACAAATCTTGTTTTCAGTCAAAGGCTATAAAATCAAACTTACCAAAAAGAGTGTTAAACCTTTGCCTGTGTTCCACATCTATATGTTCTTCTTGCTTTGCTTCCAGAGTGTGAGCACTGGAGCTACATGACCAGCACTCTCACTTTCCTTCTCTTACCTTAGCATACAACTGACATATCTCCACAAAAGTAAACTGCATGGCAGTAAGTTTGCATTGAGGTGACTAAGTGGTGGACCTAGCACTACAGCTTCATTTTCTTACCTTCTGATAGGTGTTTTACATGTCTAGCATATTATGCTGATCATTACTTGAAAAGAGACAGTAAGATGTTATTGTTCTTACAATTACAGCAAGTAATATATCAGAGCTGCCATCCTATTTAGGGAGAACTATTTTTTTCAGTTATTTAAATATTTTTAGAAAGGGGAAGGAAAAGAGCTTTTTATATACCAATGTCTAAATTCATGGATATATTAAATCAAATTTCTTAATAGAAGATGGAAGAATCTGTTAACAATACATGAATTCAGTAGCATTTTTAGGTTAGACTTAAACATATTTGATTCTTATTCTTTCCCACAATCAGAAAAGAACTTGTTAATATCTGGATGTGTCTGGTTTGTTTGCAAACGGCTCTTTTTGAAAGATAAATAATTTTCCTACTTCTCCCTGGAAATAACAGTATTTTTTTTTTTCAATGTGGAGTGTCCACAGACCAGAGAGACAAGCTGGACTGAAATAGGAAAAAAGAAGCAGACATTACTTTCAGAGAGACGAGGGCAAACCTTAATTTTTCATAGACATATATGGAAGCCAAGTAGATGGCATAAGTTTGACTATGTCTCCTGTAGCAGTCATTTTTTCCATAATGAGTCTAAAAAAGATACCCAAACATGTTGATCTTGGCTTTTGTGCTATATGCACTGCATATTTTAAGGTGGCAGGAGATCTTCTCTTAAAGAAACCAGCTTTTTTACGAGTTTTCCTGCAAGATTCGTGACTCAAACTATCCTTCGTTTTTCTTTGCAGTGAAAAATGATAACAGAATGCATTGGCCTGAAAAAGAGTGTGATCATTTGTTTTTTTCCTCAACAGAAAGCAAACCTTTTCCTTTTTTGAGACAACTAGAACTTCAACGGGTGTACTTTGTGAACAGCTAAAAAAGAACAGTTTGCTGACTTTCTCTCCTTGAGAGGCTTCATATAGCTTCTAAGTGGTGTGTAACTATAACCTGGGTCTGCAGTGTTTTATGTATGAACAAGGCGATTTATTCAACATTGATATGCAAGGTAGGTGAGTAAAGTGCTGCTCCATATAGTGACCTAAGACTTTAATAATAAAAAGAAATAACTGAACACCGTTTTATCTGCCTTATGCTGCTGTACTTTCACCAGAATTACTGGGTCCTACTGTGAATCAGTTGTTTCACAGAGCCACTTATCACTTTCTTTGTAACAAAAGTGCTAGCTAAAGACAGGAGTTGGGGAGATGGATGTGCACACACACATACATGTGTTTTGGTGAAAAGAAGGACAGACAGCTAACACTCTATACCTATAGACACAGCGTTTGTCAGTTTGGTTTGTTTGTTTTCACAACTAACTTTGCTGAGTATTTACCCCAACAGATTTTGATCTTGAGACTATAAATTCGTATACTGTGGTAAGATAGTGATTTTGAGGATTTTATGTATATATGTATACAAGCTCTTCTGTTTCTCTGTTTTCTACTAAGCATGCAGGAAAATGTTTTGTGTGCATACTGTGACACAAAAAAGTTGGCTGATCTAGGTTCCAGCAGTCAAGAGCACAGAAGGGTTGTGTAATAGGTGGGAAAATGTCTTTACAAGGTAACTCAAGGTTTTAATTTTTCTTTTCTCTGCTGTGACATGTGTTAAAATATGGCTTAATTTTTTTTTTTATTTAAAAGAGAAATCTGTGTCTTGTTAAACATCTCAATGTCAGTGAAATTTTGTTTCCTGCCTCTTTTTAAAGATCTCTGTATATCAATTTCTTGAAAGAATGTTAAAGTGAACTACCAAATGGGACTGCAAGACCAAAACTGATTTAATGACTTTGTGTTTTACTCATTTCAAAACCCAATGATGGCTACAGTACCAGTGAGCCTTTACAATGCACATGGCTAAGCTGCTATAAAGGCACCAGAGCTGATCTTCCTAAATAGTTTTTTAAATGACATTGAGATATTTTAAGCATAGATTATTTAATTTTTTTCCCTGTGAGCTTTATAGTTAGGTGATTCAGGAGCCGATTTGTTACACCAGATAGCGTTGGTGCATCTTTCCTCTTAGCTTTCAGAAGTGTGACAGTGCTAGAAGCAGGATGTCTCCTGAGTATTAAAGAGGTGATCTGAAGCAGCTCTTCTCCTTCAAGGACATCCTGTTCCATCCATTATCTCCTAAGTGCAGTAGTCTAGTCTATCAAAATACAGTGATTGAATAAAACTTTTATTTCAAATAAATGAATGCATTGATTTAATAAAAGGTTTGTATTGCATGGTATAATAGTTCTCTAAATGAACACTGAAATCCTAAAATACAGAAACTTTTCATGTGTCCAAGTTACTTCTTTCAGGTTGGGTTTGCTGATGCAAACCTGTTTTCTTCTGTTAATCTTTTCTGAACTTTCAGAGTACTAACTGACACTTATTATTTAAGTAACCTGCTTTTTATATTATGTCTGGCATTGAGAATACGTATTAAGAATACTTGACAATTCACTAATTTATGATCTCTTTACTTGTATTTTAATATTTTTGGCAAGCCAGCCTGTGTTGATGTATTAGCCAAACATTCAAAATACAGACTTGAGATCTTGAAAGCCTCATTTTTTCAACTTTCATCTGAACACTGAATATTTTTGACATATTTTAAATTTTAATTTTAAAAACCAGATTGGGTACCTGTGAACTGAACCCGTATGTTACATTCAAGTGCCCTTTTACTGATGACTCTTTACTCACAATTTCTTGGCTTTGACTTTCGTTGGATTAATTCATAGCTAGGTTTTGCCTGTGGTTTCCTGCTTTTCTCATATTTTAGAGCACTGTCTGCTTTTTCCCTATGTTCTCAAATAGTCGGGTTGTTCTGAAGATCTCACTGGATATGCCACTGGCAGCAGTCTCCTTGTCATTGCCTTGACTCTCCATTTAATTTGCAATGTTTGAAAACCATTTCTTAGATACGTCTACTCATCCGCCATTTCCTATTATATTGCTATTTTGTGATTGTATCATTTAATCTTAAATCATTTTGAAACGTTGTTTGCATAATTTAACCCAGTGGACAAGATTTACTGTCCACAGTAAAAAAGGGATGTGCTCAGAATAGATCACATTTCACTTTTGCTTTCCCCTAATTTCAGAAATTTCTGCTTTTCTCTAAATCATACATATCTCCAGTTCAGAAGAAAATAATGTTTCAGAACAGAAAGATATGCAGAACTAGGTGCCTTGAACAAAATGACAGCTGCCCTGATCAAGTAACCTGTTAGAGGACACCAGAGTCAGGAGACACAGGTTAGGATCACGCTATCCCTCTCCTGGGTAAGTTTAAGCATATCTGTTAGTATTCTTGTGCCTCTATTTCCATATTTGTATCTTTGAATCTTTGAAATAATGTTTTATCACCCTTGCCTAGGTGTTGGCAAAGAGATGCTGTGTTGTAGTCATACAACCTGCAATAACAAAAAGTTTAGACTGAGTGAGCAGCACACTAGAGTGTGAAAGGAATGTTGTAGTGGGAACCATAATGAATGTGATCACAGTTACCAATTTGCATGAGCACAATCTGGAGAGCTTTCTCTCTGCACGCTGCCTGCAGCAGTCTCAGATCACAGGAAAATAATACATCTAGTAACATTAATGACACATTTTACAGCACGATTCATCCCTGACGATCCCAAAGTGCTTTACAAGTCCATTGCAAAAAATTTGCTTGGACTACTGCTGAAGACAGACAGAAACACACACACACACACAGAGGCCTATTCCCCATGGCATGAATGTAGACAGGTCTCTGTGGTTATGCTGCTGGGAAAAGAGCTCCTTCGCTCTCTGCAATCCCTTGAGTAGGAATTACTAGCTTTGGCAGAAGCATATTTACCACAGAAAGACTTCAGCCTGAAAGCGACATCATCAGGCAGGTAGCATTATTACTTTCTGTTACTCATGAGAAGAATTGTTCCACTTTAGATTTTGCCATGGTAGAAGATTAAAATCCCTTTTCTGGGTTCCATCAGGCAGCAATCTATATTCTTCCTGTGCAACTACTGCTACTGACAGCTGTTGACAGTACTCAATAGCCATAATGTCCTTAATACATCATATTATTGCTGTAACACCACTTCACAAGGAAGATATTGTTTCTGCGAGAGAAGTTGTGATGTTGCATTAGGGATGCAAGTTCATGCAAGCATTGCTTCATATTCTCTGATTACTGTTTTTTTTGTTGGTAGCTGCCTTGACAGTGGTTTATTTTGTTGCTTGTAGAAGAATAGGGGTTGAGAAGGAAGATTCCTCAGATGTAAGAGTTACTTCATTGCAACAAAGTCCAGCCCTACTCCCACACAGACTTAACCATTCTGCAGCAAGACCCAGATACATGCAAACAGAGCCTTTTGCAGCTGAAACAAATTTCTCCAGCTCTGGAGCTCCATATGTTAAGGTGCAAAGCAGGAGATGTTAAATGATGTAAAATAATAGAAAGGAAACAGAGACAAGAAGTGAGTGCCAAAGGAATGGTATTATTCAGAAGTGGTGGGGAAGCCAGGTTAAAAAGGCAAACAGCAGGTATAGGGACCTAAGTGGTTTATTCTTTATTTATAGGATATCTTTGAAGGAATGGACCCTGGACTGCCTTCGCACTATTCCTCATTGTAGCTATAAATGATTAATGTATGAAGAACAAAGAGAAATAAATAGAGTTTTCAGGAAAGAGATGAACTTAAAACACATCTCTCGCCCTTTCAGCAAGGTATAAAATGGCAAATGCTTTGACGACTCTAGCAGTGGGCTTAGGGCTGTCATCTGAAGGTAAAAGTGCCTGAAATTAGGGTAATATGCAAGAGAAGCCACCAGTTGTGTGCTTTCCTGAAGTTATGGGACATTTCTCCTGGGCGCTGCCCCAAGAAACCTGGCTAATAGGTCTTGGCTGAAGAGCTATAGCCCATTGATGTGCTTCTCATTTATACTCCTCCATCATCAAGGCACTGCAGTGTACCAAGATGTTGATTCAGGACTCACTTTTCATTGTTATGGATCTTGCTTAAAACTATTCAAATACCCAAAGTTAAAATATCTTGTATTGCTGCTCAGATTAGGCAAGCCAAATGTGATTCTCTTTATGCTATGGTCCCTAGTGCAGTCAAAAAGCTTTCTTAGGTTGAGATCCTGCCACTCACGTAATTATTTAGAGAAAGACAGCTCCACTCCTTCAGCTCCAGTACTTCACAAGAGGAATGGAAACATTAGGAAAAGTTTTTTCTTTGATGTAGAATATGCTGCCACTTTTTTGCTATTAAAATAGGAGCTAACTTTAAATAAATAAAATTTTGCCTGGAGGCTTCTGAAAACTAATGTTGTGTTTTGACAGTGTCATTTTTCTGATTCCTGAAAGCATTATGTGAGTTAGCTTAGGACTTCATCATGATTTTTCTTCTATGCTACATACAGAGAATTATTTTTTTTCAGTTCAGGATTTTATTTGATTTTCCTCACACACACACATGGAATCACATCACTGTGCAACTTTCTTATTTGACAGGCACTCCCCAAAGCTATTCTTTTCCCCCTTCTAAAGAACGGGTTGATCAGCCCCCTGCAGAGAAAGTGAAAGAGGAGGTATAGTAAAGTAGAGGCAGCTACTACTGTTTTTTACAGGGAAAAAATGGATGAGAAGCAGTCATCTTTGAAAACAAAAATAAACTAAGGGAATTAAGAAGGGTCACACAAAAACCCTGTGAGCACACAGATTTTTTTTTTTAAAAAAACACACTAACATCAATGTGTAATTTGTACTGCCTTTTTAATTAGACCTGTAAGTTTTATATCCTTTGAATCCATACTTTGCTATAAAGCATATTGATGTAAAAATGATATAGGACTTAGACAAGAAGGAGATAGTTTTCAAATAACAGCTGATTTGAGACCTCAGTCTTTGATGATATTTTATGGCCTACTGTAAAAAAAGTAAAAATTCATTTAGGTGTATGCTCAACTAGAAAACTCAAATAATGTGTGCTTAGTGAAAGAAAAAAGATTGCTAACAGCACAATGTGTCTTACAGCATAAAGTGCGACCCTAAAATTGCACATTTCTGAGCATTCTTAATGTGCTGTGAGCAATTTCATACACTATATTTCAAACACTGAGTGCACACTCTAATATGTACATATATCAGGGGTGGCCAGACTTTTTGATATGTGTCACAAAGTGATTTCAGGAGAGAAAAGGAGCTGGCCGAAGGCCTTCAATTCCATTTTTCAACAAGTGTCTGGGTTTCAAATCTATATTTATTTCCTCTTTGATTGAAAATGAAACCCTTTAATTTGGGAGGGGTTGGTTGTGGCTGTATTCCCCCTGTTCCCCCCCCCCCCCCCCAAAAAAAAACAAACCTGTGGAATCAAGTAAAACTGTTAGTGTTCTTATTAAAAAGTCATATTTTTTATTCAGATTCTTTTTTTTTTCTGAAATTTCCAGAAAGTGCTGGACCATGGAAACCTTTCTGTTGCAGAATTTTTTGCTATTTACATCTCTTAAAATGGTTGGCTAGAATTCTATATAAAAGATATTTTTTCTATGCTACTTTGTGATGCCTTATTTCAAATTAAAAATATAACCTTCTCTTTCTTGTGTAGAGTTCAGAGATGCAAGCACTGTCCTCAGAGACAAGAACTCCTAAATTCTGACACTGGCATTGAACTTTGCACGGTTTGTAAATTATATATTTATGACCTCTTCCTTCTTTTAAAAAGAGAACAAAAGTAACAGATTAGATGAGATTGTTGTGAAGGTTCTCTTGTAAGCAGTGATTGAGTCCTGAATCAGCTGTGAATTACAGAGACTCAGATTTTTTTTCATTGCTTTCTGGTCTACCTAGCAGACTCCTAGCAGACAGGGATGCTATTGCAGGCAGAGACTGGCCCCCAGAGTCTACAGCATAGCATAGGCTTATGTCTCCTGTACAGCTGCAGGGTTACTGTCCAAACCCAGTGTCTGAATTCTTTCATCCCTGCCTTATAAAGAAGTGCATAGCATGGGCATACTTTGACTTTTGAGGCTACTCTTATATTTTCAGGTTTTCTCTATACTCTCAAGACTAAAAAACAGTGATTTTAATATTACTGAGATTTTTTTTTAAAAAAATACACTTCTCTGTAGAATCTGGGAGGTTAAAGACTTGTTTGCAGGAGGACTGAGAAAATTGCTTTTTCTCTTCTGTCATTAGCTGTTGCATGCCTTTGATCTTTGAATGACCTGTCCTCTGTTACTTCCGTGTTTCTCTTCTCTCCTCTTTCTATCTTTCTTTCCACCCTTTTGTGTTCCTATTCCTCCTTCTTAATTTTCTTTTCTCATCTCTCTCCCTGATACTCTCTTATTCTGTCCAGTGTATGTTCAACAAAGGGAAAGCCGCAAGCTCTTCTTCTGCAGTAACAACTAAGGACATTAAAAATCCAAGTTAGGACGAGAACCATAAGCATAATTGAGACAGCACACCAAATAAAAAAGGTGAGCATTGCCGATAGTCAACATGGCACCAGGTATATCTAGAAATACAAACTATAAAGTTTCATAGATCTGAGGTAAGGTGAGCAACCCTTCCATGCTTTTACTCAGGTTTTTCTTGCTTCTCAACAATGCAACTCAGTAGTGAATTATCAACTATTGTCTTTGTCAAGCCCAAGCATTTCACGTACGTTTTTCAAATGCACCAAAGAGACTGGGAACATAACCTGCATTTTGACTTTGAGTAGAATTTATGGCCCCACGTCATGTAAGCATCTTTGACAAAATGTTTTCTCATAAATAAACCGTAAAATCAATCTGCTGCAAAAGATGTTAGAAAAATTCTCATTATTCTTTCTCTTTTTTACTCATGAGCTGTGTGGTTTTAAAGGAGCTGCACAGTGTGCCACCCTGCTTAGGCTGAGCATTGCACTGCAAAGCCTCTCAGTATAATCAGGGCCTTTGCACAGTCGGTCAAATAGTAATTGATTTCTTCAGTAGTTAAAACACCATAACAGGCTTCCTTGAGACTTGACTGATGCCCCAAGTCTGTCAGTGTTCAAGAGGATAATGCCCTTCGTGTTTGCTTTAACTTTTGGTCAGCCCTGAAGCAATCAGGCAGTTGGAACAGGTTATTGTTGTAGGTCCTTTCCTACTGAGATAGTTCAGTTCTGTTCTGTTCTATTCTATTCTATTCTATTCTATTCTATTCTATTCTATTCTATTCTATTCTATTCTATTCTATTCTATTCTATTCTATTCTAGTCTAGTCTAGTCTAGTCTAGTCTAGTCTAGTCTATTCTAGTCTACTCTAGTCTAGTCTAGTCTAGTCTAGTCTAGTCTAGTCCAGTCTGTACTGTTCTACTCTGTTCTTCTGAATATCTAGCCTGTTTTCAGAGTGCCGAACAGTCAGTCCTCTGGCTGTTCAACATAAGGTCATAGGTTTTCAGTGAATACGTTACGGGTTAAGCACGTAATTCTGTTCTGTTCCAGTCTGGTCTGGTCTTCTGACTATCTGGCCCATTTTCACAGTGCCGAAGAGTCAGTCCTCTGGCTCTGCTGTTGAATGTTAGGTCCCAGGTTTTCAATGAATATATTACAGGTTAAGCACATAACAAGATAAAAATCCTGCTGAAACCCTCTTTAACTGTTGCCAAGGAGAGGTGACACCAGTGCTGCAGTGAACACGAGGTGCCAGTGCTGACCTGGTTTTGGGTTTGTTGTTTTTTTGGTTTGTTTGGGTTTTTTTTAAATCTCACAGTCTCCCCTGAAAGACCACAAGAAGGATGTTGTGGCTCTGGAGCGAGTCCAGAGAAGAGCAACAAAGCTGGTGCAGGGGCTGGAGAACAGGCCTTGTGAGGAACAGCTGAGAGAGCTGGGGGTGTTTAGCCTGGAGAAGAGGAGGCTGAGGGGAGACCTCATTGCTCTCTATAACTACCTGAAGGGAGGTTGTAGAGAGGAGGGTGCTGGCCTCTTCTCCCAAGTGACAGGGGACAGGACAAGAGGGAATGGCCTCAAGCTCTGCCAGGGGAGGTTTAGGCTGGACATCAGGAAAAAATTTTTCACAGAAAGGGTCATTGGGCACTGGAACAGGCTGCCCAGGGAGGTGGTTGATTCACCTTCCCTGGAGGTGTTTAAGGCACGGGTGGACGAGGTGCTGAGGCGCATGTTTTAGTGTTTGATAAGAACGGTTGGACTCGATGATCCGGTGGGTCTCTTCCAACCTGATGATTCTATGAAACCGCCTCAAACAAAGCTCCCGCCGAGCCGACGCGGCTCTGCGAAGGGCGGGGGGAGGGTCCTTCCCGCCCCGTTCCGCGGGCAATGCTGCCCCCGCCCGCCCCCGCCGCGCCACAGCACCGCGGGGCCGCCGCCCGGAGAGCGGCCGGGGGGGCCTCGGGGGGCGCTTTAGGCCTTCCAACTGCCGCCCTTACGCTGCTGCCCTGCAAACCCGGGCGCAATCGTTATGTACAACGATCATATTAACGATACTGATTGTGTTGTCTGATAAATACACGGAGTAACCCACCGCAAACGCACTCGAACCCCTACTGTGCAATTCTGCACTGCAAACTAAGCTTTTTGTTAATTTTGTGTTCCTGATAACGTTCTTGAGTTACCTCTTTAGTCCTGGAGCTATAAATATGAGAATTGCGTTCAAAGGAAATACGGAGAGATCTGAGTATAATTTATCAGCTCGGAGGGTGGGAGAAAAAAGCTGTAGCGTGAACCACTGCCAAGAAGAGAGTTAAAATGTACTAAGAGAAGAAGTCTGCTTTGTCTTGTACTTTTTAAAACCCTTCTGCTGGTTGGTTTCTCGTGCTGCAGTTCCTTCCATATGCTCCCTACACCCACTAACACACCCACCCACACACACTCACAATTTATCAACATACTTTATGTCTTTGCTGAATTAAAATCCGCACCATCATTCAAATAAAATAAAATAAACATCTGCTTTCTTTCCACAAAAAAAAAATAAAAAATAAAATAAATAAAAAAAAAAACCACCAACCTAATATTTTCTGACTTGGCACTTGCAAAGCCTTTGAAAGAAACGGGCTGCTGGAGATGCTTTTATACTAGCGCACTGTGACGCTGCACAGAAACCCTCAGGGTAGGATCCGAATGTGTCCCAGTGCGCATCAGACCACTCTGATTTGGAAGGGGACTCTTCCCAGGAGAAAGGATTTAGAAGCTATGCAAACAATGGCAGGTTGTCCTAGTGCTCACTGTAATTCCAGAGCAGGCATCAGTTGACTCTCAAGGCCTGATAAAAAAAGTATTTAAAGCAGCACTGAAAGCCAGAGCACCACAGAATCTCATCACAGGTATTTATTCCAAGGCTTCTATTCCTACCAGAGAAGTACAGCTCCAAAAAGTACAGATACCAGAGACTGTGATTAGCATTAACCGCACCTGTTTTATCTTCTGTGTTAACTCCCAGATTCATACTGAATTCCCACCTGAAACTTGAAAGTGCCCAGTATGCAAACAGTAGGAAAGCAGGGCCTAGAAGGAGTCTACAACAGATTATATTACTGTGAATCCTGTGTTGGCATCCAACTTCAAGCCATCAACCTATTTGAAAGACTATTTCCTTGATTTATTGTTTTTCTTTTAAAAATATATATTTGAACATTTGCTTTCCCTTTCAGGAGCAGATCAGTGGCTAATTATACAAGGAAAAAAGAAATTATTTCTTTCTTTCCTATTTTGAGTTCAAGCTCACTACAAGAAAAAAAAAACACCACTCACTTGTTCATGTTACTGAGGTGTTTTATATCAACCTGCCAATAATATTCCTATTTTCTTAAGAAATACACCTTTTCATTGAAAGTTACTGCACTGACATCAGACTAAACTATTTTAATAGTGATTTAACAGTAAGAATTTATTCCCTGAAATATAATAAAACTGCTATCAAAACCCCAGCTCAGCAAGACACTTAACATATGCTTTCCTGATATTAGTGTGATATTTAGATATATGCTTATACACTTTGACCAACTGGGCCAAAGTGAATGCCAGTAACCAGAACATTTTGCAACACATAGAAAATGAAGTGTCTAGGACATCAGTAATATTTTCTAAGAGGCTACATCTTGTATTGTGTTTAGGATACCGGAAAGTATTTTATGATACTGATTTTAGTCTACTGAAAGCTTATATTCCTGGGGTTGGGAGCTGAACAGATGATTTTGGAGAAATCCTGGCTCTCCAAAGCAGTGGAGCATTCAGCCTCTGCACATGTCATGGACAGAGGGGAATGCACTGGCTCCAAAGCTGGAGAAGTGTGGTGGTGAAATATACTGGTTTACTTTACTGGATAACTTGAAGAGGGGAATGTACCAGGGAGAAACAGAAAAATGAGGCTGTAGGGAAAAAAAGAAGAAAAGCAGCTATGGTAAATAAACGTAAAGGGAGCAACAAAAGCAATAAGGAAAATACAGAAATATAGGGTTTTACCTTGTCAAACCTCTACTCGTCCTCACCTTATACACCTCAGAGGGCAGGCAATGAGAATTATGTATAAGAGAATGCACTACATTGTGAAATTAAAACAGCCAATTTAAAATCAGTATTTTCACTCTTTCATTTTGTTCTCTTTTCCAGTGGTACCAGTTATTCACTGTGTTCAGTTCTGGGCCCCTCACCACAAGAAGGATGTTGTGGCTCTGGAGCGAGTCCAGAGAAAAGCAACGAAGCTGGTGAAGGGGCTGGAGAACAAATCTTATGAGGAGCGGCTGAGAGAGCTGGGGTTGTTCAGCCTGGAGAAGAGGAGGCTGAGGGGAGACCTTATTACTCTCTACAACTACCTGAAGGGAGGTTGTGGAGAGGAGGGTGCTGGCCTCTTCTCCCAAGTGACAGGGGACAGGATGAGAGGGAATGGCCTCAAGCTCCGCCAGGGGAGATTCAAGCTTGAGATTAGGAAAAAATTCTTCACGGAAAGGGTCGTTAGGCATTGGAACAGTCTGCCCAGGGAGGTGGTTGAGTCACTGGGAGGTGTTCAAGGTGAGGGTGGATGAAGTGCTTAGGGGCATGGTTCAGAGATTGGTGAGAACGGTTGGACTCAATGATCCGGTAGGTCTCTTCCAACCTAGTGATTCTATGATTCTATGTTTCTGTGAATTTATGAGCAGATTGGTCTACCACAGCAATTGTACCAGGTCTGTCTGCAATTAACTGAGAGTTACTTTCTTTATAGCAGTCTGTATGGTGCTGCTTTTTTGATTTGTGGTTAAAACAGTGTTGATAAGATACCACTATTTTGGCTGTTGCTGAGCAGTACTTGCACAGCACCAAGGCTTTCTTTCTTTCCCCACTCTGTGCCTCCAGTGAGTAGGCGGGGGGGTAGGGAAGAAGCTGCAAGGGGACGCAGACAGAACAGGTGACCTGAAGTGGTCAAAGTGATTGTCCATAGCATATGGCATCATGCTCAGCCATAAAAACTTCGGTAGAAGACAAAAAAAAGATTGTCTTGCAAGGTGGCTACTGACTGGATATTAGCTGGGCATTGGTCTGCTTGTGGGAAGTGGTGATTGCCTTTGCCTTACTTAATTTCACATCTCTTTTCTTCACCTCTTAAACTGGTTTTATCGCAACCCACAGATTTTCTCACTTTTGTTCTTTCTAGCTCTGTTGGTTCTTGGCTGATGGGCAGGGTCAACCCACCATAGCAACATTAACAGAATTTCATAAAATTAGTCAAAATGTCTTGAAAATACAGAAATTGCTACTTAAAGCAATGTCTTCTGGCATCAAGAAGCAAGCCACCATGTCTTCAGGCCCTTCAGTTATCTTCTCTGTTTTGGTTCTGTTGTTCCTCTTGCATAAATCAGGCTGACACAGAAGGTAGGGGAGCATTTGCACTGCTTCAACCATATGAGGACGTCAGGTTAAGAACTCTGTTAAAACAGGTCTTCTGGGATGGACATTAATCTGTAGTATTTGCTGAAGAAGCCATGGAACATGGTGCCCCAGGCCTCTTTACTTGAGACACAAGGAAAGTAGCTAATGAAAACTAACGGTAGATAGCAGTTTGCTTCAAGACTGATGACAATAAGGGGGAAAAGAGAAAAGAAAAAAGAGAAAAATTCTCAGCACTCTTCTGCATATTGGGAAGCTGATTTTGGCAGCTTTGCAGGCTCAGAGCTCTGCTAAGATGTGTTCTCTCTTAATATTTTAATGAGCTGAGTAATTGACAGTCCCAGCTGAGTAGTCCTTTTTGTTGCTGTTGCTAAGCAAAACAACAGTAAAAAAGCTCCTTTTTCATCTGCTAAGTCATAAATACAACGGAACCATTTGTTTGATATGTGCAGAAATTTATTTTGCCTCTATGCCAGCTCAACCCAAATACCTCAGTTCACGCTTTCATATTTTTCATACATACTTGTTCAATCTCTCCAACATACCCTGGGATGTGTCCAGATTTGATTGTTCTGCACATCCTATATACCCTTCAGGCCACAAAGAATTTGTTCAGCTTATCCTCTTCATTTGGACTTCAGTACAACACATGGTAATATAGGTTGATGCAGTTTCTATGTTCTTCTCCATATTGGCTGAATATTTTGCCTTGCCAGCTCATATAGTTTTAGAGTTCAGTAATGTATATAGACATAAGAGATGCTGAGAGATTTTTGCATTATTTCTCTATCGTTCTCCAATGACTTCCTGTTTTCATAAAAAAATCTTCCTATTTTCCTTTCTTTTCAAATTAAAAAAAACTTCCCAGACTCCCTCTTTGTTATTACATCTGTTTATCAAATAACTTCTTCTACTTTTAACTCCCTTTGCTTTTCCATTCTGTCTTACACTTTCTTTAGCCATCTGTGTACATTTTCCTTAGCCATATGAGTTTTCACTCATGGATTGTTAAATTCTAGTTTCATACTTTTTGATAGGATCTGATATTGTCTCTCCAACCCTGTTCTTTAATGGCTTGTCTGCTCAGAATTTACCTTGTGATAAAAAGAAAGTTTTACACAATGTGATATTAAACAATTTTGTCTGTAATGTAAGGAAATTCCTACTTAAAATGTTAGTGAATCGTAACTGACTACAGAATCCCACATTGCACATTCAGCAGCTATAACTGGTTCTACTTTTCAATCTTCTCTTTATATGTTTTCATTTACTGCAAGTTACACTTAGAAGCTATGGGTAGGAAGTTCCCTCCACATCAAAAATAAAACTATCCCTTCCTGGTCCTGGGTTCTGAACCTGGGTTCTGACCTGTAAGTCACAGTCAACAAGCATGTATGGGGGCCACAGATAACATTGTTCCAGTTTGAATGGAAACACAGCAAAATAAAACCCCAGCTGTTAGCCCTCCACAAACCATCACTAATAGGGCAACAGGAGGGGAAATCTCTACCCTTTGGTGAAACTGTCTGACAAAAGTGCTTTTATGGCAGACAAAGAAAAGCTGCTGAAGAAAGGACAGTTAGTAGGAGGAAAGTATTTTCAGTCATACTGAGTGTTTAGCTTTGATAGATCTTCCTTTGACTATAGAGTTCAACATTAAAATTGTACTACTTCCAGGTTTTAATATAATGAGGTTGCTGTAAAAACACGACCAACAAAACAAAAAACCTTTAACATAGCAACATTTTTCATGTTCCAGTGTAGCAGTGGTTCCTCTTCGAGCACAGGAGAACTTTGAGCACTGATGAGCTCATCGTCAATAAGCACATTGAAGATAGGCTACTAAACCTCAAAGAAGTTTGCATGTTCACCATAGTTACCTTCTTGTCAAATCTTGAGCAAGATGAAATACTGTACCTCATTTTCTTCAGCCTTTATCACTCATCTTTGGAATCCATACCTTTCAAGTGCAGTTAACCGATTACACAGGGAAAATGAATTTTATAAATTACAGAGGCACACTGTAAAGTATTTTCATGCATTCCTTTCCTATGTAAATGGCCTGTAGCTTTTTCATGACTCAGGCCCATAGACTCTTTATTTCACACTTGTATCTTCCTTTCCCTGTAGAATTGCATTTTAAATGATCCTGAAACATTTGAAGACAATTAAAGGTTAGCTTTGCATATCAGTGATCTACCAGCAATTCCCTGTAAAGCTGTGATGTATGCACAGCATTTGATCTGCTGTGGCCTGATTTCAGGAAGGTAGAAGTGCTTCCATACTGGTCTGAACTCTAGGTCAGATTGCAAAATAATTTTAGAAGATACCACAAAATAGCTACTACTTCCTTAGAGCTTCACACAGTTCTAAGGGAACATTGTGGATTGCCAGGACTTTTGAATTTCTTCAAGTTTTGAGCAACACCTAAATCATTAAGAAGGTTTGGACTACCCTGCTAGCAAGATTTAAAGGATGTTCACAAAGAACAAAGTTATGTTAGAGGAGGGATTTAAATTAGTATACCACACTGTGCAAAAATATCCCAATTGACAACCTGTGATTTCTATATTGCAGAAGCCCCACCAGGCCTGATGTGTATGGGTTCCTAGAGGAAATAAAGGCTGCCTGACAGCTTCAAGTGACCACATGTGACTAGATCAAAGATGGAGTAAGAGGTACCAACCAGCAGAGACTACTACAGGGATTGGAACATCATATGTTTTGAAACAAGGGCTGAAACAGAGTCACAAAAGCTGACAGGGACTCGGCACTTAACTAGATTTTGAGTGAATTGTGGAACATTTGGACAAGATTCTTCTCCAGCCCTTTCCAGCTTCTCCCTCTGGAAAGCACTTTAACATGTAGCATATAAATTAACAGGTCTCCAAAAGAGTTTATACATGTTTGAGAAAATATTGTTGCACAGCATGACTGGACAGTTTTAATTCATCTGAGACAGATTCCAAAGATGGAAATTACTATAATATTGGATGATGGAATAGCTCCAAACTCTTTCAGCTTTGTCTGGAACAGGCACAACTTAGCTACACAGTCTTTATCTTACATAGTGACTAAATATAAATAGTAAAAAATATTTATAAATATTGAATGCCAAATTGATCACATTGTAGAGTTCTACTAGAACATCTAAGTCTTGTTATTAATCTGGCGTTTAAAAAATTTTTACCACTGATCACTTAAGACAGTCATCTGTCCATGTATGTTGCCTTCTGCAAAAAATAAGATGGGGAGATGGAAACAGCTTTGTGATTTATTCAAGATCTCTGAGACTGTTTCTGCCAGTGTGTGCGCTGATAAATATTATGTTAACAGGTTCTCTGTTTATTTAACATGCCTCTGAGGAGGGCTCACTGTGATTTAAGCAGCCTCATATATTTCAAGTACAGCATTAATATCTAGTCTATATTAAGAAAGACAGGAAGGGTCACAAGTGACACAGTCACTAGCCTCACAGTTGATAGCCTTTGTATTCCTTAGTAAAAGTTTGTTGACATCACAGAATGCTACTGCTTTCAAAAATCTTGATTCAGGAAAATATAGCAAGGAAATCACATCCTGCATTGCGAGGCCAACAACATTAGTCCAATAGTCTAATGCCCATTTTCCACTTTTTTGCCTAGTTCTGCATGTAGTTTGCTATATATCAGCTTTTTCTTACAGGATTCAGAAGGCTTTTTACAACAGATTAATACTTCCCCATCCTCAACACACACACTCCCTACAAACAGAGGCAGAAATTCACGCTCATATCCTTGGAAGCTATTTTCTAGAACATTTCCCCTTGTCAATAATACAGATGTGATGAATCAGACCTCAATTACGATTCCAGTTGCATCCCTGTTTTCCAGAGAGCATTTGGAATTGCTGAAGTAATTCAAAGTCTTAGATTATTGCCTTTCTTTGTCGTGAGTATTTGTTATGTCTTGCCTACATTTGATGGGTATCTGATTAAAATGAAGAAAGCTGAATCTATATGACACAGAGGCTCATTTTTATTTCTGTAGATAGACTGAAAGTAAAAAACTCTACTACAGAGAGCACATTAGGTTAAGTAATCTTAGTAAAGTTATGCAAATGTTGTTTTTTAAAAATCAAACATTATAAAAGAAACCTTATCATAAAGCATCAGCCGTGGAAAACACAGGCTGCTAATGAAATACTTGGTGAGAAGAGCTAATGGAAACTGCTGTGTGTCCAAGTTTTGGTTCACCTGCAACTGCCAAAACCCACGCATCAGGCCCCAGGGGGAGAGTGCTCTCTAAAGGAGGACTCAGAGAGTAGATTATGTAGAAACTGTCAGCTTTCCTTTGGGTGAAATTATAAAGTTGACAACCAGACAGTTACAGTTTTGGATAAGCTGGCTCTGAGGTTTCAGAAGTTCAGAAATTGAGTTGCTCTAGCCCCTCTAATATCTCCCCTTCTGAATTACCTTTCGTATAATGTAGCGCTTGGTGTGTATAAATGAGATTACCCCTAAGAGATATTAAATGAAAAACTGGATCTGCTGTTTATTTGTAGATTTGAATATCTTCCTCCTGATCTTCAAGCCCACAGGCTAACTGAAGATTTCAGAAGAAGGTCAGAGATTCAGCACTACAAGGCTTTTATCACCAGATACACAGCTGCCCTTTAGGCACTTTTCTGGACTTTCTAAAAGACATCACCTGACTAATGAGGCCAAGATGAATTTTTTCACACAATATCCTGAAGATTCTGGCAACTACCTAACTAACTATTGACTGGTCATCGTTATTCCCTGGAGTCCACAATGAAATATTAGGGCGAGTTCAAATAATGATCTATTTTCTGTTTCGCTAAGAGGGCTTTACTACATCTCCCAAAACACTGATTCAGGGACTGTTACACACACAAGCAGAAGTCTTGATGTATTTCATTTAAGGGCCACACTTCTAGACAAAGGACTATTCCTGTGACTGAGGGATCTGCCAAAGGAAAAACAGAAAATGTCTGTAACATTACCACCGAAGTCATATTTTTATTAGATGCTGTAAAATGTCTTGAAAATGCAAAAGTTAAATCATCTTTCATTGTAATGTATTTACTTAGAGATGCTGTTATGTCCAACTGCACATTGCCTGTAAAGTCCCATTGTCAAAAGTTATTTTAAAGGAGAAAGGCAGAGATGACACAACACAAATAACTTGTTTATCATAGCTCTCTGTTTCTCCACTTTTTACTCTTTTACTCTTTCTCACCTGAGTTGGGTAAAACCAACACTTGTCACTTGTAGATTTAACTGCTTTGGACATTTCCGAACAGGGCATGTTATTGGGGGTTTTGTGCCAGTATTAATTAGCTATTCTTTTTGCCTTCCTGTTTGGTGTAAGTGTAATCATACCATTATCTGTCAAGATACTGTTCTCTTTAATAGGTGCAAAAATGTAGTAGGTTGACAGCTACTACTATCACGGAATCCTTACCATGTCTTTGAAGTAGATAGACACAATTCTTTATTATTATTTCACTGAAGATTCACAACGTGGAAGTGCATTTATTAGAAGATGTATGCAGTCTGTGCTTTAAACCTAGGTCTTAGTGACAAACACCTTGAGTTTGCACAATCAGTAATATGCCAGAATTCATAGTAACCAGCTGCAGTGGTGCAACCACATAAAATACTAGGTGTGGGGAGACACAGGAGAAAGTCAAGACAGAAAAATCAGAAACATTTATCCCCAAAGCCTTTTTAGTGGTTGAACTGTGTCCAGTGAATCTGATATAAAGGAATCCAAGGTCTGGACACTCTTTAAAATTTATTGTGCAATGGGTTAGGTATCTTAGGCAGAACAGAAACACTGGGGACAGCTTCTTCTCTGATACAGACAATGAAAACAGTTTGCCAAATAGAAACAAGCCAGAAATGCCACCATGAGAAGGAGAATTTATATAGCAGATTTCTACCAACTCTGGCAAACAAACAACGTAAGAGCCCTTTATCTTCTGTGTGGATGTATGGACATCTGCCACCTATTTATACCTTGGGGGGTTATACTTCTCATACTTAAGGAAAAAAGATTCACTTGGAGAATATGTATTTAGTTGGCATTAAATTATTTGATTGGGTCAGTGTGACTAATCTGGGACTTGAAGCCCCATGGCCATATATATGTAACTAGTGAAGAAGATGGAGAAGATGAAGGAGATGGAGAAGAGGATGGAAAAGGAGAACATGCTGTTGGAAACAGAATCTGCTGGTTCCCAGTCAATAATAGGATCTCCACACTTTTAACTACTGAAATAATGTTTTTAATTTTCTGCCCTTTCTACACAAGCCACTTCTGAAAACAAGCAGACCACATCCTTTTGTTTGTTCTTACAGTACTGTCAGCAGCTTTCTCTGGTGGGCCATTGTTTCTTGAACAGGAAGAGATAATAAGCAGTAGATACCCACCCAGCTCCTCTGTTACTGTGTATCATATATGATGATTTATACTGCCATATAGAGATTTCGATTCCAAAATCATTACTGCAGTACACAAACCCTGTCTGCAGTGCATTGAGCAGCATATTCCAATATCCATTTAAAGTCTTCAGCAAAAACGCAGAGCTGGAGTGCCTTGCTCATAGCCTTCAGAAATTTGTAACAGCAGTTCAGTTACTGACACACGTCATTGTCTTTTCTCACTCTTTAAATAAGGATCAAAGCGTGGACAGATTGTCCTGGCAACCTGCTGAAAGCATCAAGTAGTTCCTCTCTCAGGTGCATACTATCAGGTGATAAGGGATGCTGATATTCTGGTCATACACTGAGCACATCTGCTAGTGACCGTATTGTTCACTTCTTTCTCCAGTCAGCTTCTGCAGTTTCTTCAGGTGATTTATAACGCATGCTTAATACATGTTTTCAATATGGAGCAGGGGAGCACAGGAGTTCTTATGAGTAGGATCATAGTGCAGTTATTATTATTACAAGAAGTAGTACTAAACCCATATAGAATTTTCTCTTTTTTCTCTTAGAGCTGGCAATCCATTTGAAACATGATGCAGCAAAATGAAATTTAAAAACCTCCAAAATACAGGGCAGCTGGAAGTGGAGTAAGGACAGAGGTTATAGCATTATACTGCATGGTTGGGCAGTAAAGGCTTGCATGCAAATCTAAAATTGTCAGTCAATTTATGATAAAATAAAATAAATCTATGTCTTTTGTATCATGGAATTTAGTAATAACAATAGCAGAGGTCTCTGTAATACACCAAATGAGATTATCATTGCTATTAGAATGTCCAATTCAAAAGAAATAAAAGTTAACAACTGATCAAATTAAAAGATAGAATTCCCACCCTTTCATCATTCTTTAGTAGTATGTAAAAAGCACATTCTTAGATAACCAAGTGAATCTGAGCAAATCTTTATGCACAGATATTGAGGTAAGGACTTAACTCACCTTTTTACAATATTCTTTTGAAGACCTGCAAATCTAAATCCAAATGTATAATTACTTAGGGATTCTATATCCAGAGAGCTGAATCAGATCATTTGGGAGAGAAAAGCCAGTCCAGCACACAAGAAATCTTTAAACAGTATATCCCACTTATGTGTACATTATAAGTTTGTATATAAAGAAAAATACACAGAGGGACAGTTGAATGAAAAGGAGCAGTAAAGCTAGCCTTTTCCTGAAGCAAGGCAATGTATCTGAAGGAATTAGCTTTGTGTAATTATTTGGAAGGTAGATTCAAAGCGTACTACTATCATCCTAAAATAGTCTTCTTTCATGGAATTAAAGTTTGTGCATACATTATTTATTTCTCTGTAAAAAGAAAAATCTATGTTACTCTTCTGTCCTTCACAATCCTGGAGGTTGTTTCCGTCCTCATTAGGGTCTGTCTAATTTTGCTATTAACCTCAGAAAGAACAGGGCTTGACTTTAATACTACTTCATGGGCCTCCTCCAGATCTAGATGCTAATCCACTTTCATATGTAAATCACATAACTTATTGATTTATATGAAACCAAGGGGAACAAGATGCCTGTGATTTTGCTAGCCCTCAGAGTTATAAAATTAAAAGAAAAACAAACCCTTTCAGAATAGGGTATCCAGTTCATCATCATCATTCTGCAAACCAGTACCCTTTATGTTTTTTCTCTTTTTCCTCACTGTTCTTCATAATTTAGGACCTTCTTTCTTTAATCGTACTATTAAAGCAGTAGACGGATTTTTCTTTCTTTGCTTTCTCAGTGATGTCCTTAATTAAGACTTACTTTTCAGCACCATTGACTCACTGATCTAAATTATTTATTTGGTTGAGCATTTCAGTGTATCAAACTTTTTTTGCTCAGTGTAGCAACTACTTATGGCACAGATTAGGGTTTCATGTTGACTTTCTGCTGGAAAATATATATGAAATGGATTGTGCTTTCAAATGCCAAAAGTGGTAACCACAGGGCTAAAGAAGGTTATAGCTAATTAGATAACAATCATTCCTCTTTTTTCACAATTTTTCCTACCCATTTGGAATGAGTAAAAAACTTCTGAAAACCTTAACAGCGCCGCAGTTCCCATAAGAAAGCCCTTTTCCTGCTGATTAGAGTATAGGTCTAAGGTGTGAAAGTCAGATACACACTTTTTGCCTTTTGCATTCAGCACAGAGTATTATTCCCTGGCCACTACAAATCAGAAAAAACAGATTTGAATGTCTTCCCCACCCACAGCCTATGCACCAAATCATCACCTCCAGAAGACTTCATGAAAATCTTCAAGGAAAGAAGATGCATTAAGAAAATTTATTTCACAGAAAATTTTTGAGCCATTTCTCTTCTGTCAGACCTGTTGTTTCTCCTGACTCTAACTAAGGAAATGCAGGTTGTTTGTGGGATGTGTAGGTGTAGCTTAACTTCATTTTATCCCCCTTCTCCTGTCCTATGACCATCCAAATTCATAGTCCGTCCTTCACCTGCTTTCATGATTGATCCTACTATCTTCTCCTCCTCCTATTTCCTAACAAAAATCTTTTTTATAGATGATAACTGCTTTTAGTCTTTTATGTAATCTAGTCAAGAGAAGTATTTGTTTCTACTTCAGTAACTGAAGAAGCATAGTCTGATAGATTTCCAGATACCCAAATTCATTGTGGTCCATGTTTCTTTATTATGCCTGGATTCGTAGATTTTTGCATAATCACTGTTTAGATCACTTTTTCAAAACTTTCAGTTGGAGGTAAATTTTGGAAAACCTCTTTAAGTTTCAAAATAAAAAAAAGAAAGAAAACAAATCTCTGTGAAATAACATTTCTTTCAGGGAATTATATGGTTTTCACCTAAATGCACTGGTTTAGGATGATGGGAAATATGTTTTCCATACAAGATCCTTGATGATTTGGTGTTCAGATTTTTAGGACTATCTGTAAAATTCTGATATATTCTGTAGGAGCTGTGTAAGCAGTTATCAGAAACAAGGTAGGGAGCTTAATTATGAGTACAAAAGAGTAAAATTTAGCAGAAACAATAAAAGAAAAATGGAAGATGAAACTTCTCATGTGACATATTTGGCAGGTGGGAAGGATCTCTATTAGCTATTTAGCTTATCATGGAAATAATACAGGAAAAACACTTTGAATGTAGAAGTACTGGAAATTCCTTGACTTGAGGCTTAGTACAACCACCTGTAGACACATCTATGGGATGTAACTCTGGGAAAATCGACAGAAGCTGTTGTACTTTCTCCAGGTAGCAGGAGTATTTGTTCATAGGCATTATTTGACACTAAGTATCATGGTGTTTCAGTACCTCACAAGTAACGGAGAATTTTATTTTAAAGTGTATTTTGATCAAGAAAAGATTTGCTCTCTCCATTTTGCAGAAATAAACTGAAGCACAGAGAAAGTCTGAAAGTCATATTTTCCACTGTATTAGACCATGAAATCATTTATATGTGGAAGATGAACTTTTCCCATCAGATTGAATAGCATTTATATCCAATTACATATGGGAGCAAGATCAGTCTTTAAATGACCAATCTGTAGTGAAAAAGAAGTCTTTAGCAAACACGATGAGAAACGTTACCCAGATCCTTAGAGTACACCATATTTAGAAACAGACTGGCCACATTAAGTTTTCAGTGTATCCCATTATTACTTCTTAATTCCAATAATGCAGAGCAGATCCCTTCCTCATTACTGCTGGAGCAATTTATACAATAGACCTAACACAAATTATTTTCCATTTGACACCACAGAAAATCATGTACTCATTATCAAACCCAGTCAAGGCCATACAGCCCCATGGTTTCATAGCCTAAAATCTCCAGCACCATTCTTTACTGAAAAAAAGTTGAGATGGAAAGTGTTTTGATAATGTTTGACTGATGAGCTTAAGTAGTTTCTATTAAATATTTGTTGAACTTAAATGCCTACTGAATACTTGGGAAAACAGTGTCCTTGTTGTAATATCAATGTCATAACTTCTGAATTAGTGAAAACTCTACATAAAATTCCAGGCACTTTTTAGAGTGAGTTCCTTCCCAGCCGTCTCTTCCACAGCACAGCAACATCCCTTCTACACAAACCTTGGCTCAACATGAAAGGCTAGATATGACACTGTTCAGCTGAACTCTTAAAATTTTCTGCAGAAAAAGCTAAACAATATGAAAAAAGATAAGAAAAAACAGTGAAAAATAGTAGACATTTACTGATACCCTGAGTGCAGTCCCATGCCCCTGTTCTTAGGGATTTGACTGTCTGTTCCTAAGCCAACACAGACATATTGCTGCTGCATAACCTGGATTCAGGCTGCTGAAGAGTTGTGTGAGAAAAAACTGTAAGAAGGGGGATGGTTGACCCTGCCTTTGTTCGGAAGCTGCTTTCAAACCGCTGGCATTGCCCTTGGTCTCTTGCAAGGTCCCCTGCCCGCGTCTGGCCATGTATACCACGGATCCAGACCTGACCCTGACCCCATGAACTCCATTTCCCAACTTGGACTTGCACCAACCTCACCCCTACAGATTTGCCTGGCACCCCTGCACTGCTGGCGTACTCTCATTACCACCACCAGAGTTACTCTGCTCTTCTGTGTGTACTATGGGACTGGACCTTTCTTAATGCAATCACAGCCCTGCACCTGCCTTGGGTCACCCTCAGCTGCTGCCTCATCTTCCTTTGGAGAACAGCCTGCTATAAGAAATCCAGGTCTAACACACAGACACATACACACACACACAGAGGAAAAAAAAAAAAAAAAAAAGGAAAATATAGCAGACAAAAATCCTTTGCAGATCACCTTAGGCATTGCTTTTTGGCAGAAAACAATTTAAGTATTTATAGCCAAGCTAAAGCCCATTGAAAGCACAGGTCAAAATGGAAACACTGACCCTTACCTACTGCAGGGCTAGCATGCACCACCCCTCTTTAAGCACTTGTAAGCTGTTTGCAATAAAAAACATCTTCATTTCAGCCTTTGAAGTGTCAGTCCTCTGTACTGGTTAATATTATAGAGAGAATCCTTGCCTGACAGAAAGTAATTTAGGATCCATTAAATGTGATTACTTGGCCTTGAAAATGATCGATATTATAGGATCACTATAGGAACCTAGTTTGTCCTATGGAGAAGGCTGGAAATATGGCCCTAGAAATTAGAAAAATAAGGTTTAGGGATGACTCCCCCTGAAAATAAATCCTTCTCTAGAATGAAGGGAGGAAAAGGAAAAATAAAGATAATGAACTCAACAAAAAATAGTTCTGCTTTGATCTTCCTCATCTTACTCTGTTTCCACAGAACAAGATGCCCTAGAAACCACAGTATCCTGGAACACACATCTTCACTCTAATTGGTCTCTACAGATAAGGGTTCACCTTAGAGACAGAAATTCCAGATGCTTCACCTGAATCTTCCTCATTAAGCATAAGGCAGCAGATTCATCATGAAGACAAAAATCACATTTATCATCTGCTTCACAGACATAAACAAAATCACAGTATGTCTAGGCACAGCACAAGGCATGGACCACTGACATATCCTAGCTTACGTGCTTTCTATTTCGAGATAAAGAAGACCACTAATATATTTTAGATATAAAATTTTGAAGCTAGTACTGTCAATGCATTCCCTGTCAGCTGTTTTTTAGTTGCAGTGTGTATGTTGAGCACATACTCAGACAACACAGGATTGTTGATGTATACTTCGAACCATCCACATACACTGGCAAATAATGAACATCTAAATTTCAGATTTTTTTTTTAAATGTTCATATATAGTCCTAATGACATTAAATCACCTCTCTAGTTTCTTGAATCTGACTATATGCAGTGCACACCTGAAGCAATTTTGACCACTTCCAGAGGCAACCTTTCTGCTACTTCACATTTTGTGTGATTATTTGTACCTGTGTAAACATGGCACAATATTTTATGGGACTACAACGTTTTAATTTATACTGACAACAGCTCCTACATACATCTAGAGCTGGGCAGATTTCAGGAAATCTCTTATTCTGCAGTAAAGTAGGTTAACTCTGTTCTGTTTTTTTTTAAACCAGGGAAACAGCGACACTCAGCAGCCTCATGCCTCAGGCACACATCACATACACAAGGGTTTAAATTCCAGTTTCACCAAATTCAAAGCAGAGATCTGAACTGGGATTTTCCACATCCCCTATGAAAGCCTTACCTATGTGTTTGCTAGGGAAGGGGGTGCAGTTAGAGTCAGGAAATCATATGCTTGATGTGAGAAATCCTCACCAAAAAAAAGGTTGTATTAAAACTTACAAATGGCTCAAAAAAAATATAGAGTTTTAGTAAATAAGCATTTTCTGACAAAAAGGTGCTTTCATCAAGCAGTTCTTGATCAGTTCCACTAACATGACCTTTGTATTAATTTTGGTAACATTATATGTAAGAAAATTAGAATAAAGGCCCTATATTACTAATTAAATCTATACATAAAAATCCTGGTAGTATCATTACAATTTCATAATCTTTAGCATTCAAATTAATAAGATACATAACCTATCCCCTTTTTTAAATGGAATCTATGTTTTCTGGGAATATTTAGCAACATATGAAGGGTCTGTTTTGTCTATTTTTTATTTTCAATATGTAACTGGGAACTTCTTTGAAATAAAAATACCTGAGAAGCTCTATCAGCAAATTCTAGAAGAAAATACAGAGGAAAAAAAAAAGATATCTGGTTATAAAGAAAGAAGCACTAGGCAGCCTTTGATCTATGTACTAAAATCTTATGTTCCAATATATGGAATGCACATAAAACTAAATTTTAATTATGTAAAATTTGACTATCCCTTAGACAGCAATCTTCGGCAGACAGACCAGGTCAGAAGAATATTTTTATGGTTGTGCCATAAACCCTGGCAAACAGGAACTTATAATGGAAGTGTTAACACAACCTTAGCACTTCAAGTGCAAAGGGTACAATCAAATTTAAAAACAATTATAGAATCATAGAATAACCAGGTTGGAAGAGACCCATCGGATCAAGTCCAACCATTCCTATCAAACACTAAACCATGCCCCTCAGCACCTCGTCCACTCGTGCCTTAAACACCTCCAGGGAAGGTGAATCAACCACCTCCCTGGGCAGCCTGTTCCAGTGCCCAGTGACCCTTTCTGTGAAAAATTTTTTCCTAATGTCCAGCCTAAACCTCCTCTGGCGGAGCTTGTGGCCATTCCCTCTTGTCCTGTCCCCTGTCACTTGGGAGAAGAGGCCAGCACCCTCCTCTCTACAACCTCCTTTCAGGTAGTTATAGAGAGCAATGAGGTCTCCCCTCAGCCTCCTCCTCTCCAGGCTAAACAACCCAAGCTCCCAGCTCCATTGTATCTTTCCCATCCATTATGTATATTGTCCAGTTGTAGAGCCGGACTATGTGTCTCTCTTTGCCTTAAACATTTTGTCTGGGGACTACCCATTTGTGGCACCAGGTTGTCTGTAGTGCTGGGATCAACAGAAGGGCAGTGCAAGAGCAGGCACCGGTCTCCCTCGCTTTGCTGAAGATTGGGACACAGAGCTGGCTTCGGTTGGGGGAGAGGATGCAGTGGCGGCTGCTGCCCCTGTTCCCCCCACTTCCTTCCTCAACCCATGACACAGCCCAGGCCAGACCCGCCAAAAAGAGACTTGCAGATGGGGGTCGGATGGGCCTTATAAAAGGACTTTCAAGGAACCAGGCAGGGTGCAGTCTCGCTCTCACTCACACACTTCAATCAGACCAGCCCTGACCACACGGCAAGGAAGAAGCTGCTGCTGTCACCACGTGTTCCTGAGAACTGCTGCTGTCGATGTGGTGATTTCTTTCTTTCCCTCTCTCTCTCTTTTTCTTCGTGCCCCCCTGGAGCTTGGAGCACCATCACCTGCACCACGACGGAGCCAACTGCACATTGCTGGATTCATAGTGGTGGTAATTAGCTGTGCCTCTACTGTTTTCTTGCTTAAGGATTCTGATTTCTCTTTCCTTTTCTCTCTGTCCTGTTGCTGTTATCAGCTGTTCTCAAAAATACAGCTCACAAACTTGTACGGCACCTGACCTCATTTGTGTCTTAATCTCGATCTTGGGATCATTTAAGAATCCTCCCCGATATTGGATGGGGACACAAGTGTATTGTCACAAGCTGGCTGTACAACAGGAAAGTAGATGACATAACATGCAAGCAAAATAAATCAGAATTAACTGATGTTGTTTGTCATATATATTCCATAAGTTTTAAGAATTAAATAAAGTACATTGCACATTTTTCAGTGTTGTAACTTTTTATAAATGCTGCTAACTGTGCTACTGAAGTAGTCAAGTAAGTTGTACTGCAGTATACATTTTGTTTGCACATCCCTCTCAAAGTGAATGAGGAACTGCAACACTCAGTCTGAACAGTATGTTTCGTTCTGTGAGACAGTTTAGAAATGTATCCTCTCTTTCATGTGCATACATCAAAATGCTGACCTAGGTTTTTAGTTTCATGTTCTCCTAGGGTTACATCCACATTTGAAATTTCTAGGTTTTTTTCTGAGGGTCAGATGACTTGTTACACCAGCTCCCACCCCACTGTGCTCACACACACATGCAAATATCTTTTCATTGCATTGTTGTGATGACACTGCACTGATATTTATAAAAAGGTGCTGAGCACCATGGTCATACATTACACTGCTCTGCTGTGTACTGCATATATTGCAGGATTTATCATGCCATGCACTGTGGATCCCTATCAGAAAACCATACAATTTCAGACCACAAGTGAAACTAAATAGTTCCTATAACTTCTCCTGTTTTATTCTGTCATTATTCTTTTTGTTTTGTTTTTTTTTCATCTAAACAGTGCCATTTTCAAGATACTGGTAGGTGGCATGGAGAAAACACTGAAAACTTGTTATTCTTTACTGTGACTAATATAAATAGGCTGCTGAAAAAATATCCTAAGTTCTTTTGTGACATTAAAACAAAGATTCTGAAGATACGAATGAAGGCATGGCTCTGCAAACAGTAATCTTATCTTCCACTCAGACAAAAGCACTGGATGGTGTAGGGCCATGGTGGAGAGCAGTAAAAGTGTTATGAATTGGCCAACACTGACTGCTGATTAGTAGGTAATTATGGTGATGTGTTCTCAGCTAATCATTCATTCATCTTGAAATTTAGCTAATCGTGACTTTTGAGGAAGTGTCTTGTCTCTAGCTCACAAACTTGAGTAAAATATAAGATGTTCTACTGGTTTGTGGTCATAGGGCTCCAAAATGTACTAAGGCAATTAATTGGATGGAATAATTTTTCTTCCTGTACTGGTTTAGCCTCCCTCCCAGCCAGGTCAGCAGCTAAACTGGGCAGCTGTGATCCCAATAATCCCCAAACAGGGCAAAGGGAAAGGGAAATGAGAGACTTGCAGGTTGGAAACTAAAACAGCTTTAGTGAAACAATAATAATAAAAAGAAGAGTAATGGCAGTAGTATGAAAATAATAAAATATATCCATGTATACAAAACAAATTCAAGCTTCCCTGATGGACATTCCTGATGCTACAGGGTAGGGGTGGAGAAAGTACTGGACAGGACTAAGCAACAGGTGGGATCTGGATTCAGGAATTGGATTCAGAAACACGCGGGTCAGGTTCAGAGGCAGACAAGCAGACAAAGTCTGAAAGACACCCATTGAAGTAAAGACAGATTGACCATTGTGAACCTTAAGCTTTTATACTGAATACGACAGGTATGGAGTGGAATATTTCATTGGTCAGTTTTCAGTCCCTCCCTGCAGGTGCAACCCCTTTCACCATCTCTAGGATGGTTTTGATTTGGATAGGAATAAGAGTGAGCAATGGCCTCTCTACATACCAATATCCATTTACCTAGGTGATGAACATCCGATATTATCACTTTTAGAGGCAGACACACCTGAAAAGCTGTGTTGGTAAATTTCAGAAACTGCAGTTACTCAGAAAAGTCTTAGCTGAAAAGTTAGAGAACTGGTTCTGCTGTAGCTCAAAAAAGAACACTTCCACTCCACCTGTTAGCAATAACAGAAAGGAAAACTTCTTTTTGGACTGGTGTTTTGGTTTCTTATCTTTCTTTAAATTGTATTGGTCTTTGCCAGGTGGTGTTTGGATTGTCTACTTGTTTGTCCTTTCCTTGACTGAACTACAGGTCATGAAAGCTGATCAGCTTTTAGAAGTTATTAAGTTGTTGTGATAGAAAAGAGATTGATTTTACAATAAATGTCCCATGTGTTTGGAATTCATCACAGGACGGCAAAATTGTGTCATGCTTTTATCAGATCAAAGGCAGACAAGTACCTTCAGCTTTTGACTTACTGAAAAAAGAATTTGAAGGGAAAGGTACCAAACTCAGAGTAAAGAGCCCAGGAAGTTGTTCACCATATTACGTGCTTTCTGACTAAGAGATAAAGCAGAAGTTGCAAACTAAGGAATACATCAGGGTTTTCAGTATTTCTGTGTAAAACTTATACATACCTATACAACAGTAACCACATGTCTGGGCAGAAGCACTTTCAGTGTCAGTTTAGAAGCCAAACATGTCACTTATCCATACTGTTTGACTACCTGGAAAGCTTTCAGGGCTAGCTCTGGGCAACCCACTCAGTACAACTAGCAAGAAACCTTATAGCTGACTGAAGGATGCAGTTTATGTGAAGACAGGTCCTGGAACTTCATGCTTAAGCCTGGCAGCTTGCTTATGCCATTGATCTGTGCAATGATGTCAGATGACTGATGTCAATCAAATGAGGTAGTTTGGACTTTGTCCTAGAAAAGACCAAACATTCCCACTACAGCAATGATTTGTGAACAGATGAAATTTAGATTGCCAAAGAAGGAAATACGACTGCTTCCAGATTTTAAAAGATTCCTTGATCACATGAAGCTCTTAGGATTGACCAGACATCAAAGTTATATCCCTTTGCCTACAGGGCTTCAAGAATGCTTAAACTGCAGATAGAAATCTGGCAGCTTCAATAACATATGGTAAAAGGTAGTCAATCTGTGGAAGGGAGAGGTGGGACCTTGAAGAATTGGCATTTTCTAGCTCTCAAATGCAAAGGGCAGTAGACAGCTGCCGGCTGGCTTTTAAGTGGAAAGGTGTCACACTCTCATGACAATTCTGGAGTAGTTAAGAGCATAAAAATAAAGGTGTAGGCTCATATGAGTATCTCTAATATATTATATAACTGGAGGACATGGAAGGTGTGTAAAATGTACACATTTTCTATTTTTTTACCTATTTTTGTTATAGAATGTTAAGAGAAAGGTAATTTGAAGCTGAAGTTAGCAGGGTTCAGAGGCAGCACCATAAGATGAAAAATATCTGTAACCTTAACATCCAGTCCTACAGATCTTATGCAAGTAAAATCTATCCCAAAAAACCAAGTTAATAAATATACACTTCCTACAATATTACTTTATCTCACATTAAGAACACCTATTAGTTTTCAACATATTACTGGAATTATCAGAAATTCCCAGATAATTTTTTCTCCTTAATTCAGTGGTTCTGTGGTCCTACAGAATTATGAACCAGTTTAATTACTAGCTTCTTTGGTCTTTCAAGCCTCCATCTGCTTCAGCAGTAGATTATTTTCTTCACCCTTGTTCAGTGCTTTTCAAACTTTTAACAAAACCATTCTTGAAAAATAAGTTCCTCTGCCCTGAAAAATTATAAAAGTTAGTTGCTGCCAATGCAGGAAAATTCAAATCCTTTGTAGTCTTAGATCAAGAGTCTTGGTGAAATCATAGGCTTAAGAATTTTTAACATAATACAGCTGGATTTAGTGTCATAATCTAAAAATGTAGTACTAGAAGGTAGGTAGATGTTTATGCTTCCTTGAGTACATAGTCCTCAGAAATCAACTACCTCTGCAGATCAGAACCTGCACACTTCGTGACTAGAACGTAGTTTTTAAAATGAAATAGTAAACAAGTCTCTTACATGTTAAGCATGCTAACGATATCTATAGAATCATAGAACAGCTGAGTCTGGAAGGCTTCTCCAGAGATTATCTAGTTCAAGCCTCTACCCAAAGCAGGGTCAGCTAGAACAGATGGCTCAGGGATGGGTTCAGCCAGGTCCTCAATATCTCTAAAGATGTAGACTCTACAGCCTTTCTGGGCAACTTCCTCCAGTGTTTTGCTATTGTCACATAAAAATAGTGGGTTTTTTCTCATGTTTAGGTGAAATTTCTTGTATTTCAGTCTGTGCCTCTTGCCTCATGCCCTTTCAGTGGCCACTACTGAGACAAATTTGGAACCAATTTCTTTATTTCCTCCCATTATGTATTTATACACATTGATAAGATCACCGCTAAGTCTTCTCTTCCTGAGGCTAAACAGTCCCAGCTTTTTGAGCCTCTCCTCCTGTAACAGATGCTCCTTAATCATCTTAGTGGCTCTTTGCTGGACACATTCCAGTTTGTCCATCCCTTCTTTTGCACTGGGGAGCCCAGTACTACACACAATACTGAGGAAATGTTTGTTTTCTCCAGATCTGTTTGTTTTACTGGTTTCATGAAAGGAATCAATTTCCATTTTAGAGTAATTTTCAATTCTACTACTGCATACCTACCTATACCTTGGCAAGATATTGCATAGTATAATGTGCCAGTGTTGTAAGGTACACTGTATCACTCAGAGGCCACCCAAGAAAGCAGATGGCACCAAATTTGTGAAGCCAGAAACAAATCTTGCACAGTGTGTACAATTTTATATTTCATTTGAATTTTTCACTTTTAGGTCATCCAAAATTCCTTTTAAATTGAAACAAATGAATCTACAGGAAGGAAGTGAAGAGAAGGAGGACTTTCTATGGAGAATGTCAATCTGTAGATTAATTAATATTGATTCCATTTGAGAGCCTGTGTGTACCTGTTTTCCCACTGAGATACCCACTGTGCAATCAGTGGTAATTTAAAAATCAAGTGCTCTTCTGTAGTAATTAAATTTGTCCATTTAAACAGATATAATTGATAGAGCCTGCAAATAACTTCAAAGCAGAGATTCTTAAGGGATTCTAGAGATTCAAGTCTGTGAGCCAGCAGTTTGTGGGTTTTTTATTCAACAAATTGACTTCTAAATAAACTGGTTTGCGTATCAGTTTTAAATACATTATATCAGATATGATATTTAGCTTGAAATATACTACTAGACAAAGCAAATTTCTGCTGGAGCTGCTTCCTGATGGACAGTGTGCTCCCAAGAAGTGGCTGTGGCCCACTGGGGTAGTGATCCTTTTTTTCTTTTCCCCAGCTGCTACTTCTCTCTCTCTCTCTCTCTCTTTCTTACTCATCTTACTGCATTTTTATATTCATTCCTATCATTGTGGGGTGTGTGTGTCAGATTGAATCCGAGTTGTATTTAGTGATCTTGGCTGTGTTCAAGGCATCAGATTGTAATCTGACCAGACTGATATCTGTTTTTGCAGCTTCGGGAAGTTGCCTCTTGAAAGTGCACCTGAGCATCTGGTTTGTTATTTTGTCTGTGTCCGAACTAAAAGCTGCATTTGATTTTAACCTGAGAGACTTGTTGGACTCTGAGTTGCTGTGCAGATACCAATCCACCTTCCCTCTTTGACTGTGCAACCTGGAGAAGGTCCAAGCACTAGTCGTGTCTTGGGAGCAGTCCCTGACAGACTGATTCCCAGGATAGTTACTTTTTTTTTTTTCAAAAAGACAGACATAAACTATTACTCTGATTCTGTTTTTCTGTGTTTCACTGCAAGTAAGAAGAGTTATGCCCCATCAGTGAGGAGCAGAGGACTGGGCAAGAATGAGGTCTTCAGCATAATGTAAATGACGATTAGCTACCTACATCTTTTTATTAGGGCTGTTAGTGATTTGCAGGTAATGTAAAAGGTCAAAACCAAACAAAATATATCAGCGAAGAAATGTGAGTGAAGACTTTTCTCTGCATCACCGTTATCAACATAAGACAAAATGCAGGCATACCTCTCATAACTGTTTCATGACTAGCTGGAATTTAGATCTGTATGTTTTGGAAAAGAAAGTTGAAATTTCACCTTGTAAGCTACTTGAGTTCCTCACTGCCACCTGGTTCTCAGCGACCGACCTCCCCAAGGACAGAGCCTGGGATATCGCCTGAGGGCCTCGTCTGTGGTGCTGGGTTCAATGGAGGGGAGTTGCAGGAGTAAGCACCACTCTCCAGGAGTTAATGAACTACGGTAGATGCGTGGGGTATGTAGGTATGGAGAAAAAGTTACAGGCCTCAGTTCTGTGGGCTGGGGCAGGGAGAAATTTTGCAGCCTCAGTTGCAGTATGATGGTACAGGAAAGGGGGTTCCTTGAGAACTGATGGATGGCCTCCCCTTACTCAAATTGAAATTATTAATAGAAATGTGGAACCCATTGGACAAGAACCCCCGACAGAGAAGGAAACATCTGCAACCCCTTTAAAGGTGGGGGCAGCTGATCCTTCTACCCCTGCTGGTGAGGCTACCAAATCCCAGTGGTCAGAAAACTGGGTGCGCCACTTTAGCTGAGCCGAAAGGTGGCCAGTGGGCTTATTTTAGAAGGCTCACTGAAAGCAAACAAGGGGATCTATTAGTTACATTTCCACTTGGGCCCTTCAAAACACCGACAAATTTTTAGGTTGATACAGGGGCTTACTTCAACCCACTCCCTCTACAGTTTGGCCAGTTATGAAACCAAATGGGAAGTGGAGACTCACAATTGACTGTAGACAATTGAATGCAGGCACTAGCCCTTTGATGGAAGCAGTGCCAAATATAGCAGACTTGATTTCAATCATACAGGAACAGTCTCATACCGTTCTTGCCACCATTGATGTGAAAGACATGTTTTTCATGGTACCTATACAAGAAAGTGATCAGGGTCAGTTTGCCTTTTCTTGGGGGATAGGGGGGCTTCTGTTTACATTCACATGCCTGCCCCAGGGTTATCGACACTCACCCACCCTGGCACATTATGTATTGGCCCAGGCCCTATCAGAAGTCACTCCTGAAGAGGGAGTAAGAATATATCAGTATATTGATGATATACTAATAGGTGGATCTGATACCACTGCTGTGGGAGAAGCCCAGAAGAGAATTACAGCCAACCTGGAAGGGTTGGGACTCCAGATTCCCTTGGAGAAGGTGCAGCTTCCCTCCACATAAGTGAAATTTTTAGGTATATGGTGGAAAGGGGTGAGGGAGGGGGCATGTATTCCCCCTGAAACCTTAACAATTTTACAACAAATTAAAATACCAGAAAAAAAAAAAAAAAAAAGAATTGCAACATGTCTTTGGTCTGCTGACATTTTGGAGGAAGCACATCCCTAACTTCTTTATCATAGCCTGACCTTTATGCAACCTGAACATAAAGAGGGTTGCCTGGGATTGTACCCCAGTACCTGAAGAGACTTTAAAATTACTGATTTTTGATGCTGAAGTGTATCAAGCCCTAGGGCCGATACATTCTACTGATCCTCTTCAAATAGAATGGGGGTTTGCAATTAATGGAGCTTCCATCCATATGTGGCAGCAAGGACCAGATGATCCAACCTGCCCCATTGTTTTTTTTCCACTTCGTTTCAAGGACGCAGAGAAACGGCGCTCTGCTTGGGAGAAGGGACTTCTTGTGGTTTGTCTTGCCCCACAGAGGGCTAAACAAATCATTCGCCAACAACCAAAAATTTTGAGGGGGCCTTTTAAGGTTTTAAGACCTGTGATAGTTGACACACTGCCCCCGCTGGGAGTTGTACAGCAGAAGACTGTGAGGAGGTGGTATGCTCAATTGGTACATATACACAATAAAGGAGGGTAGCCCTAAACTGCTTCAAATACAGGAGGAATTCTCTGTGTCCCCAAATGAAAACATCCCTCCATCTTATATCAAGGAAGCCCCTACATTTAATTCAGATTTAAGAAAAGTTTGGTTTACAGATGTGTCCTCCCTTAGGGAAGGAAAGCTATGGAAGTACCAGGTAGTGGCTCTTCATGTAGACTCAGAGGAGCAGGATGTAATGGAAGGTGAAGGCAGCATGCAGGTTGGTGAGCTGATGTCAGTTTGGAGCTTAATCACAAAGAAAACAGACCATACTGACCCTATATATACTTACACTGACTCCTATGCAGTATTCAAAGGTTGTACAGAATGGCTCACCTCCTGGGAACAAAACCAGTGGGAGGTGAACCGAAGGCCTGTATGGCAGAAGGAAAGGTGGGAGGAAATCCCGAAGGCTGCAAAATAAAGGCCTATATTCATGGAGTGAGTGGGTACCCACCAAGGGGGAGACCATCCAGCCCACACTTCGAATAATCAGGTAGATTAACTCACTCACTTAGCTACTCCGGCTGGGGGAGAAGAAGAAGAAAAATGGCAATGTTTATTAGAGTGGCTGCATATTAAATGTGGCCACTCAGTGACCAGAGAGCTGGTAAGGGATGCTGGCAGCAGAGGATGGCCTGTGACACGAGAAATATGTAGAACTGTAATCTCGGTTTGTGGCATGTATCACACAAGATTGGGTAAGCATCCCCTGCAAGACCCACCCCCCTCCACCTGCAAGATGGAAGGGGATTATGGGAGACCTGGCAGGTCGATTATATAGGGCCATTTTGAAAACTAGGAGGAAAACAATATGTACTGGTAGGGGTAGAGGTGATATCAGGACTTGTTCAGGCTGAGGCACTAACACGAGCCACCAGGGAGAACACTGCAAAGAGGCTGAAGCTATGCTTCATCTTCCTCCTCAAGCCTGTGTCAATTCAGTCAATGGTAACTACTTTACTGCTGGGGTGGAGCAGGAGTGGGCAAAACTGGAAGGAATCCGGTGGATATTCCACAAACCTTACTATCCCCAGGAAAGTACAAACAGACTTAGAATACACACACTGTGACCCCATGAGCCTAGGTGGCCAGAACAGCACCTGGACTCCATGGCCAGAGTAAACGGCTGTTAGGGAATGAATGGATGCCCTAAAATAACTGCTTTTTGCCCAACCCCTACCCCTCCACTTATTGCCTGTGGGGAAGGAGGAGAAGGACCCTATTCAACTGAAATATTGTTCACCTGTGCTGGTGAACCTACCAAATATTGGAGAGGTACCCCTTATTTTAAAAACCCCACTTAATCTGTATGCGTGGGTAGCCACCGATGCTCATGGAAAGGACTATAAAATAAACACACGGTGGATTGTTCCGTCTTTTAAAAATCAGTCCTGTCTTGGAATGAGTTTTCTTTTTCTTTCTTTTTATCAGTAAACAAACAAACAAACAAACAAACAACAACAAAAAACTTGATGATCAATCATGGAGCCACGTGGACCAAGGATATGTCCTGACACACCCTGCTATAACCTCCGCCACTGAAGATGGCTGAGACCTTTTCCCACAACTGTTGATTTTGTCTTGGGTTTAATAAGACTAATGTGGCTACTTTCACTATACCTCTATTGAGTTTTGGGGTTTTTTTTGCCACAACTGTTGATTTTGTGTTTTGTGTTTAATATGGTTAATGTAGCTTCTTTCACTATACTTGTATAACAGATTTTGGGTTTCCCTAAGTTGAATATATCCTTTCATAAGGAAGGAAATATTCCTTTGTTAATATTCTCTGTTAATGTTACTATTGCTTCTCAGGAAGAGAGGTCTAGACCCGCCGATCTTGACTGCAAGCAAGAAAGTGGATACAGTTGGCCTTCTGGGCTGTGAGCGCACATTGCTGGCTCAAGCTTCTCATCAACCAGCACTGCGAAGTCCTTCTCAGCAGGGCAGCTCTCAATCACATCATCTCTCATCATGCACTGAAATTGGGGATTGCCCCGATCCAGGTGTAGGACCTTGCACTTGGCCTTGTTGAACCTCATGAGGTTTGCACACGCCTGCTCCTCCAGCCTGTCCACGTCCCTCTGGATGACATCCCATCCTTCTGGTGTGACAACTGCACCGCTTAGCTTGGTGTCATCTCAGGGTGCACTCGATCTTGCTGTCTATATCATCGATTAAGATCTTCAATAGCCCTGGTGCCAGTACAGACTCCTGAGGGACACCACTTATCACGGGTCTCCATCTGGACACTTTAGCTTAAATAAAAGTCTGCCACTTTTTGTAACAGTAGCGACTTCTTGCACCACTGAAGCGGCTGGGCCCCTCTCCGCCCGCCAAGTCCCGCCGGGGCCGCGTCGCGGGGGGGAACGGAAAGCTCCGGCCCGGGTTTCCCGGCGTCCCGTTGTCTCGGCGCCATCCGGGGGGGGAGAGTTTAGGCAGCGGCAACCTAGGGAGGGATGAGGAAGGTGGGGGTGCGGTAGTTATTTCTCTGGGTGTCTGCGCTCCTCGGCCCCGGCTTCTGCTTCTGCTTGCTGCTGTCCCCCCGGCGCCGCCCGCGTCCTGCTTTCTGTAAGAGCCGCCGTGCTGCCGGGCTTGGCGTTTGGAATTGGGTTCGAGTGTGTCCTGCGGGAGAGGGGGTCCCGCCGGCAGGACGTAGGCTTGTCCTTAAGCCGGCCCCACCTCAGCGTTAGGCGGCTGCGGGTTTGGCTTCGCTTCAGGTGTTCTGCAAAATACGTGGAAAGTAGGGGAGAAGGAGATGTATCACCCCGGAGGAGCCATAATGCTTGATACTGATTTCTGCATAACTGCAGGTGTAGGTTAGTTTTCTGGTGAAATTTGTTTTCCCATCGCAGCAACTTGAACTTTTTCCTAGAGGAAGCTGGTGGGGAATCCCAGCGTGCTGTGTGTTTGCCTCGTTGCTCAGAGGCCTCTCGCTGCTGCATGCTGTACTTCTTTTTGAATAAGCAGCTAGATTTTGATTTGTCTGTTTTATAGTTAATGTCACAAAGGACACCTTGTGTTTCTTCGCACACTACTTATTATGATTTATGTTCTGGTAATTGTGTCTGGAAAGCTGTAAGCATTAGCTTGTCTCAGGGGTCTGTACTAATAAGAATGCAGAAGAATTCTTTAGTGGCAAATTTAGAAATATTCTGCATTTTCAATTCTTAAGTGGCTTGTTGAATTATATTAATGAGTCATAGGAAAATGAGCCAGAATAATCATCTTGTATAGGGTTGGCGAGAAGAGTGTTGGAATTTGAGAGATACTTGTGCAACTGTTTTGGACACCTCCTGTGCTGGAGGCAGAATGATCTCCCCACACAACATATTTATGTGCTCATTGGGAAGAACTTTGCGACTATGACAATAATGTACTTGAATCCTCTCAGCTATGATTCACATCCATTTCTCGTCACAACTATAAATGGCTTGGGTAACAGCTTATTTCTGTTTTCTTTAAAGTTGGCTCTTATGTTTGGTTTTGGATTTTTTTGGGCGGTGAGGGGCATTTTTGTTCTTATTAAATCAGGTCTCCACTAGTTAACTTAAGCATTTCCAGTCACTTTAATCCTTTCCTGTATATTTTACATTTAAGCTCTGATCATTCTTGATCCTTTGGACTCATTCCAGTTAGTTCCATATACTTGACTCGATTTGAAGGGTGGTATTCAAAATTGTATAGAGTGCTCCAGCTGAATTCTAAGCAGTACTGAGAAAGATTTACATGCTGTCAAAGCTTTATTTCTGTTTGCACATCCTGGTATGGACGGTATGCTTGCTCGTGGAGTATGAGGTGGAACAGAAGCTGAATATGCCAAGTCTTTTCTGCACAACTATAATCTAGTAGTTGTTCCCCCTCCAGTCAATTATTTCTGCCTAAATAGAAAAACTTGCATTTGTTCCTGTTTTCTGTTTTTTTAGGTTTTCTGTTTTTTTTTTAAAAACAAACCAACCCCCACACTTTCTCTCATTACTAAAGACTGGATTAGAATTCAGAATTTTCTTCCATTATGTTTTCATTTTGTTGCAGTATTCTGTCATCTCTGATATTATTAAAATAATCTTTACCTCAACATTAAGTTAAACTAGACTTACGAGGGTCCTTTTTACATCTTTAGTGATTTTCATTATGTATTGACTGTCCTTTTCTGCATGACCTTGAAGCCAAGATGAAAAGTAGTGTCAATTTAATATAACTGGGACCGATGTCGCAAACTACCTCCTTATCACATAGGGAAGTAAATTTTCTAATTCTAATTAGGCAAGCCTGTGTACTTCAAGGCTGGCAGAAGACAATATTCTGAACTTGACTTTTGCTCTTTGATTTTTAGCACCAGTATGTTTATTCCTTAGATGTGCAAGGCACAGAGCACCCTGTAATAGATGTGTAGAAGTCTGTGTTTAGTAAATAGGATTTGAAAATGTATTTGGGCCACACAATAATGCCCATCCTAGCTCCTTTCTCTTTCCCCTGTGTCCCCTAAGTTTACCTTATCTGAGCCTTTAGTCTTTCACAGGGCAAGAAGACCACAGCACTCTGCTTTTGGCACCTTGTACTACTGAGTGTTTTCCTCATTCACCAGACAGAATCTTTAAAAAATTTATAAGTTAAATACAAAATCCCTTGTGTAATATGCCACAGCTGTCTCTTACTTCGAACTTTTTTTCTTTGCATGTCACTATACTGTTTGAGCATGTTCCTGATGTGTAAATTAGGTATGTATGACAGTATGTTAACTAAAATTCATCGATCTGTGCAGTTCTTTCCCAGGAGGTTTTCCTTCCCTGCTAATGGAATCTTCCTTGAGCTGTACAGAAACTTCTAGCGTAGCAGGGAAGCTTTTCTCATTTTCTCAGCCTAACTGTCTCTAGCTTCATGGTAGCACAAACTAGAAAGCATTTGGTATCACATACTTATTCTCTCTAAACTCCTTGCCTCCACATGATGTGACAACAACTGGGAGGAAATGTCTCTTAAGAGTGTTGTGTTTTCTTGCATCTTCAAAAAAGAGGCTGAAACTGAGTAGCTGTTAAAATTCTACAGAAGAAAAGAATAGGAAAAAAAAGTTGATTTTCTCAACTGCTTGATAGCATTGATAAGTCCTACCTGAACAATTTCAGTTGGATTAGGTAGCGCCTCAATGTAGTGACAACTGCATCTAAGGTGTACGTCCAAGTGTTATTTAATAAGGCCTACAATTATATAGGAACATATCTATTAGAGGTAACCAGCTTTCTTTCCATTAAGCTTTAGAAAAATCATGATTTACCAGATACTTTCAGTCTTTTGTCCATATATCTTGAATGTCATTGTAGCTTGTTTTAAATTGCAGTAGGCTTTTACTCTTCACAATGGCTTTGAATGTACTTCTCAGATATTTCTGAATTTTTAGAAACTAGGAACACTAACTCTTAGTGAAGAGACAGGGCTTTTAGAGACTTTGAGTAAATTAATTTTTATTCTGCTGGTATGTAGAAAGAATATACAACTTGTGGTATTTTGCTTCTACAGCTGACAACTTGTTAGCAGAAATGTATCATGTATTTCAAAGTTAGTACAAGTCCTAACTATTATGCTATTGTTTTAAAGTCTGCTAGCTCTAGCTGGGATTTTGTTTGTTTGTTTTTCTTTATAGCAGTGTATAGGTAATACCATGGAAGTATTTTAATTCTGCTGTTCTTACTGCTCTTGTGGACTGAAATACATAATCTGTTTTACATGCTGCAATTTAGGAAGGATATGACCAATTGAAGTTAGTCCAGAGGCTATTAAAACACTCAATTAGTTCTTTTTCTTTCTTTCTTTTTTTCTTTTCTTTTCTTTTTTTTTTTTTTTTATTTTTGGTATTAAGGTGGGCCTAAAAGAACACTTGGGAAAACCAGAATTTTCCTTAAAAAAAATAAAGAGGACAGAGAAGAGACTCTAAATATATAAAATGGTGACAGAGAACAATATTTTCCATGTTCACTGGGAAAAAGATGAAGAAAATACCTTTGTATTAAAGAAAGGCTTAGCTGAGGGCAAGGAAAAATAGCTTCTTAAGAGGGGCGATGCATTGGAGCGGTTCCTTAACCTCAGCTAAGTTGTTAAGACCCCTATGGAGGCTGTTTAGACACGAGTGAAGGCATTGAGTGCTCCCTTAGCAAGTTTGCAGATGACACTAAGCTGGGTGGAAGTGTGGATCTGCTGGAGGGTCGGGAGGCTCTGCAAAGGGACCTGAACAGGCTGGACTGCTGGGCTGAGACCAACGGCATGAGGTTTAACAAGGCCAAAACAAGTCCTGCACTTGGGGCACAACAACCCTAAGCAGAGGTACAGACTAGGAGAAACCTGGCTGGAAAGCTGCCAGGAGGAGAAGGACCTGGGGGTGTTGGTTGACAACCGACTGAACATGAGCCAGCAGTGTGCCCAGGTGGCCAAGAAGGCCAATGGCATCTTGGCTTGTATCAGGAACAGTGTAACCAGCAGGTCCAGGGAGGTTATTCTCCCTCTGTACTCGGCACTGGTGAGACCGCACCTCGAGTACTGTGTTTGGTTCTGGGCCCCTCACCACAAGAAGGATGTTGAGGCTCTGGAGCGAGTCCAGAGAAGAGCAACAAAGCTGGTGAAGGGGCTGGAGAACAAATCTTATGAGGAGCGACTGGGAGAGCTGGGGTTGTTTAGCCTGGAGAAGAGGAGGCTGAGGGAAGACCTTATTACTCTCTACAACTACCTGAAGGGAGGTTGTGGAGAGGAGGGTGCTGGCCTCTTCTCCCAAGTGACAGGGGACAAGACGAGAGGGAATGGCCTCAAGCTCCGCCAGGGGAGATTTAGGCTTGAGATTAGGAAAAAATTCTTCACGAAGAGGGTGATTAGGCATTGGAACAGTCTGCCAAGGGAGGTGGTTGAGTCACCGTCTCTGGAGGTGTTTAAGGTGAGGGTGGATGAGGTACTTGGGGGCATGATTTAGGGATTGGTGGGAATGGTTGGACTCAACGATCCAGTGGGTCTCTTCCAACCTGGAGATTCTGTGATTCTGTGAGTGGCTTCACAGTGGAAGGCTTGGTCCTTTGTAGCTGTTACCATGATTATTTTTGTAACTTTTCATGGACTCGGGCACTTGCAAATTATTGGTTTTTTGTTTGCAAGTAATTATGCCTTAGCTGAGACATGGTAGCTTGCCCAAGTGTGTTTTGTCTGTTGAAAATTCAAGGAAAATTAAAATTGACTATGTAATTATTTTGTCTAAGACAAAAATATTCATTATGGTGAATTACTATAAGGAGTCTTATGATGACTTCAGAGTATAGTCACGGTTAGGTTTCACAACTCTGGTATTGTAGCTCTGTGGTGAGATAGTGAACATAGCCTGTGTTTATTCTTGGTTTTAGAGATTATTCCTGTTCTGGTTGTGGTTTATGGTTAGTGTGTGCCTCTTCTTGGCTAGTTCTAGTATTTCCCATTTTGAGATAAAGTAAAAATTTTTGCACTACTGTTTCTTCTGGATAGATTTGATAAGATGCAGAAGTGTGAGTAGTAACTTTGTACTTAGTTTCAATGTATTATTAATTTTTACTTCTCACTAACACTACGTTCACTTAATTTTCATTTTAAAGCCCAAGCATGTCTCTTCCTCTCATCTCCATAAATATTCTGTCTGGGAGTCAGAGTTACTGCTGTAGGATACAAATTTATTACAGTAAGTTTCTTGTGGATTTTTTTTAAGAATAGGCTTTATTTGTATATAACCTAGATATCATAATGTAGCCAAACTGTATATTATATGAAAGTAACATGCAGGACTAAACAATATCTGTGCTGCAAAATAAGTTTTTATTGTCATGTAACTTAACAAGTGATTACTCTGTTATGAGGAAAGCATTTTAAGCTAAGTTAAATTGAGAGTATAGTAATATAGATGCTTTTCATCCCTTATATAAAAAAAGAGGCAAACTTGGGCAATTACATATTAATATAGGCTTAAATAATACTCTCTTTTTTATTTTAGGGACCTGTGGGATTTAAGAATATCTCTCCTAAGAAAATTTGCTGCTTCTACAGCCTTCCATCTTACTGTGCAGTTGATGATTTCACTTGAAATACCAGTCTGAAGAAACTAACAGTGGGCGAGGTATAATAGATTTTCAAAAATGTTAAAAGTCCAGTATTGTGTAACAGGTGACAGGATGCCCAAGAAAAAGCCATATATTTGTGACATTTGCTATAAACAGTTTGAAACTCCTTCAAAATTAGCTAGGCATTATCTGATACATACTGGTCAAAAGCCATTTGAATGTCATGTATGCCATAAAGCCTTCAGGCAGCTAGTCCACCTGGAGAGGCATCAGTTAACCCATAATCTGCCTTTTAAGTGTATTGTTTGTCATAGAAATTTCAAAAACTTAATCACTTTCTTAAAGCATCAGCAGCTTCATAAGGAAAATTATCAGAATGATACCAAGCAAGCAGAGAACTCGGTGAACTTTGAGCAAGACAGGGTCACTTATGGCATATTTCGGTGTTCTACATGCTGGAAATATTTTACAACTGAGGAGAGGTGGATGCTGCATCAGTGCCCGAAGGTGGATCGTCTACATGGTCCCAGAAGGAGAAAGAAAACTCACACTTGTGAGTCATGTAAGAAGACATTTCCATCAAGATCTAAGCTAGAAAGACATGTCCTTATTCACACTGGCCAGAAGCCTTTTAAGTGTTCTTCATGTGGTAAATCTTTCAGACAGTCAACACACTTGAAAATCCATCAGCTCACACACACAGAAGAAAGGCCTTTTCAGTGCTGCTTTTGTCAGAAGGGGTTTAAAATACAGAGCAAACTCATGAAGCACAAACAGCTCCATACCAGAAATAAGACTTTCCCCAATATTTTATACAAAGCAAAGACTCTTAAATATTCCAGGCTGCAGAACCTGTTGGAAGAAAAGCAGGATAGTTTTGAGAATGCTGACAGTTACAAGTCAGAGGAGAATGACCTACATGATGTTCACTCCATTTATATTGTACCCTTTCAGTGCCCAGCATGTGAACAGTGTTTTGAAACAGAGCATGTTCTAAACTTGCACAAGTGTTATTTGGGAGATGGCAAAAATTCAAATAATGGTACAACAGCATGCAGTCATACTGTCAGCATGAAAAATAAGATGCTGGGGAAGCTGAAGCGTACTGGAGGAAAGGATTTTTCTCTGTTCGACAGTAAAAAAATAAAATCAGGTCACCTTAAAAGCCCTGACCTGGTTGCAGCTAGAGATCAGCGTTCTAATCAGCATGCTTCCACTAAACCTTTCAAGGATTGCTATAGCAAGCTTGACATGCATAAGGCACTTAGTAATCGGATGAAAAGAACATTTGCTGTGCCATTACCTTTGCAAGAGCACCTGCAACCTCACGACTTTGGAATTAATTTACAAGGTATGTGTACTGGTAAAAGAATGTTAAACATCGATGATTCACTGCATAATAAAGATGACTCTATTCATGGTTCATCAGATGATGGTTTCTTTGATAACCCAGAAGTACATCATTGTGCTTTTTCTGCTCCTGCTAAAAATCTACATAACAGACACAAAGTGTGTAAATGTGACAGATGTGAAAAAATCTTTCCGTCTTCATCCAAACTTCAAAGACATTATCTTACACACACGGGACAGAAGCCCTTTGGCTGTAATATTTGTGGGAAGACATTTAGACAGGCAGCTCACTTAAAAAGACATCAGCTCACCCATGCTGAAAAGAGACCCCATAAAAGGCCTGTTTGCCAGGTAGAATTTGAAAACCTGAACAAACTTTTCAGTCCTCAGGGAGATCGTGTTGAATTTAAGTCTTTTCAGCCTGTGGGTTATTCAGGTTATTCTCAAACACCTTCACAGACATCTGGCTTTCAAGAATTTGAGCTGATTCAGTCAAACCAAGTGACTGAAATCAAAGTTGAAGATGAAGCAGGGGACTTTGTTGTTGACACCAGCAGCAGAAACACACAGACATATTTGTGTAGTAAATTGTTGGAAACAGAGCAAAACTGTTACAGCTATTGGCATGATTTTTTTGAAAGTACTGGTAAAAGTGAAGTTGTTAACAAATTGTATCAATGCAGTATCTGCTTTAAAAGGTTTATATCGCCTTCTAAGCTTGAAAGACATTATCTTATGCATGCTGGACAGAAGCCGTTTGAATGTTCGGTTTGTGGTAAAAATTTCAGACAGGCCCCACATTTGAAAAGGCATCACCTTATTCACCTTAAAGAGAGCTTAAAGCTGCGTTCCACTGAGCAACAACCAGACAATAAATCATTTTTATCAAAACTGGATAATGCCCTATGAAATTATACAACCAAAACTTTTAATATATCATTATTAAAAGGCTTATATTAGATCAAACACTTGACTGAAAGGGATTATCTTTTTCTGTTATGGAGATGACTTGGTGAAGAGTTAATTTGCTGACTTCAGAGCTGTCTACCTGATATAATTTGAGATGAAAGTGAGATGATGTTTAAAACAAAACAAAAAAATGCAACAAATGCCACATTGCATTTCTTTCTCTAAATTAATTTATGAATACAGAACCTTACTGTATTAATAATGTTTCAGCAATCTGCAGTGAACCATGAACTGGATATTTAAAAATAATACCTTTTCCCATGTAGTATTTTATGACATTATGCTGTCCAGTGATAACTATCAGAAAAGTAAAGATAAGGTACTTCCCAGAACAGAGAAAAAAATGGTCCTTTTACTTTTTTTTCTGCCTCCCTGTATGTTGCAAACAAAGGACACTTGCTGTATTTATTTCCTACTTTAAAAAAAGAGGTTAGATGTAACATACAAAAAGAGAAGAAAAGGAAGAAGTTTTATGAGAAAACATGTTAATGTGGCACTATAGAAGAGATAACAGAAAAAATTAAACTACTTTGCTTTGCCGTTTGTGGATGAGGAATTGGATCTTTTCCCTTTTTATAATAAAATATAAGTAAAAAGTGCTAATAGAGCACAGTTAATAATCAATTAATCCATTTCACTACTTCATTTCCTCCACTTCTTTGAATATACCTTGCCTTTTCTAGCATTTTTTTTATTGACCAGTTCATACAAAAGTGAACTTTTTTTCTGCAAGAAAAGAGGACAAGAAATTATCATTAATATTACAAAAGGCTTATTATCTGTTCCAGTTGCCTTTCCTTTTAGTGTACATATTGCACCAGTAAATGAAATGTTCTCTAAGATGTGATAATAACTCAGACGAGCAGTTTTGTCATGAACTCATGTTCTCCTTTCATTAAATATAAGAGATTGAAAATGACTCAGTTCAAATTAAATAATTTTGATTTTTTATTAATAGAATCTGTAGTTATACTTTCTGATAAGTAGAGAGCTTTTCCTGTTTTGCCTGTGGGGTTGGTTAAAAGCATAAGTGCAGCATTGTTCATTATGAACAAGAATGATGGGGGGGGTTGGTTTGGTTTTTTTTCCTCTGCAAAAACTACCTTTTAGATTGTTTCCTTTGTTGTACAACTTCTGAATAGTTGAAAACAAAAGTTCTTAATGTTATTTCTAAATCTAAGATACATGGCATTCTTTTCACTATTTAAATAGATCCATATTTATTTAATTAAAATTGAGGAGGTTGTGTGTGGTTTTTTTTTTTTTTAATTTTTGAAGTGATTTATCTGGGTTTTGCAGTGGCGTGAGCTTTTAGTATTTGGTATAAGTGAAGTAAAAGGTGAAGGGAGTTTGTTTTTTATTGCTATACACCTTCTTCTTTCCCATTTCCAGAGTGGTTAAACCCAGGAAAGGTATTCAGAAGCAGTCTGCAGTTACTATGATTTTTGTATGACAGATGAATTCGGTACGTTAATGATAACTATTGATAAGTATTGAGATTTTTTTCTCCCTATGACATTGTTTCATATTGAAAGATAGAATACTCTATAAAATGTTTTGAAAGTGTATTGTAGAGCTCTTTTAAAATGCTTGTAATAAACTATTTTATTTATATTGTACTTCTATTGTTTATTTTATATGCAAACCAGAGCTTTGCTGTGCTACCCTTGGAATATTTGCAGAAAGCCAAAACTTGCAAAATATATACATAGACATATATATATATAAAAAGGTATTCCTACGTATGGCTAGGGAAAAATTAAAAAAGGAAAAAAGGGCCATCATAAACCCCAGAAAAACTGTTTAATCACTTTTATAGCTGCTTCTCATTGAGTGAGATTATTTCTCATTTGTTTGATCTGCTTTTTTTACCACACCCAGAACCAACAAGAAGTTAGCAAGGCAAATCAACACAAAGGAAACTTAATTGAAGTTAATGACACCTTAGGCTTCACAGTGAGATGCTGGATCTAATATTTCATTTTCCTGTCTGCCTTCTGGTATAAATGTAAAACTCTGAAAGTCATAATCTTGCAACAGTAGCTCACTGTAGTACACACTACTACAGTACTACAACAGTAGTCACTTAGATAACTCTTAAACCAGTAAAGACTATGGATTCGGTTCTTCTAATGACCCCTTGTAATAATGTTAAAAATGCATAGATCTCCTAACTAACCAAAGAGGTCACGGTTCATATTCCTAGCACAAGGTTTTGTGGATTTTTGAAATGCAAGTTTTAACTTAATAACCCAGTTTTATATTCTGATGGCTATGGATAAGATTTGTCTGAGAGGCAGTTACCATAAGGAAAAATGAATTTACAGAAGTGACTTCTCTGTGCTCTCATATGCCTCCATGTTGAGCAAATTAATTGTACTTCTTCATATAATGACTACTTCTGTCAGGCAGCTTTTAAACAGTATCTTTTTAGCATCTGTTAGAAAAGTGAATCTTTTCAAAAAAAGTGAAGTCCATGCAAGAGAAGGAAAGGAGAAATCAGCCTTACACCAACAAAATTACTCGGATGTAGAACTGATCATTTGTTTGTTCAGAAACTGCTGTTCTGACATAAAGTGTCAGTCTGTCTGCCCTGAGTTATCACAAGTCTTTAAGTGCTGTTTTAATTGTGTGCTCTGCCATTCCAGTTCCTTTCTGCTTCCTGGACATGCTAATGCATGACTTGATTCTGCTATACACCTGACATAGTTTGGATATACCGCCGAAATTTTTCCTCTTCACTGGAATTCCTTCACTGTTCCCGGTGTCAGTTTGTATGGATCTGTGAAACCCCACTTGTGAGAGTCATGGAGCTGGTTGTTGCACTGTGCTGCCATGGCATGCAAAATGATGCCTCAGAATGTGAGAAAGTGACAGGCTGTGATGTATACTGTGCTCTGTCATTCTCTACTGCAAGTGGTCTGGGCATATAGAGTAAAAAGTGCATATAGTGGTGGCTATCCAGCTTTACACATGGCTGCTTCACTGGATATAGCACTGGAACGTGCCTTGCTGACATCATGAAGGAGGGTCATATAGAGCATTATGTAGCCACTGCTACATAAAAAAAGTAAAATTCTATTCCTAAGCTAAAGAAAGTAGCTATGCATACTGTCTCCCATTTGTATTGCTAATGAACTGCACTCAATTTCTGTTGATATCAAGAAAAGCACTATCTTCCTGGTACGCAAATTTGCATTCTTTTATTTGTGCATTTTTTTAATATAGTATACATTTGAATGCTTAGTATGTTTGCAGAAGTAGCTTGTGGAGCTATATAAACTCAGATAATTTCCTCAGTTCCTACTTTATTTTGATTTTAAGACAATCCTGGAAATGCAGCTGAGCAGAGGGATTTCTGAGTGACAATGCGGTCCTACTAAACTGAGCAGAAATCTGCTAAGACATCTAGACACCTCAAGTGTTTCAGTCAATTTGAGGATAATTTTTAATCTCAAAACGTGTTATGATTCTTTCATGACCTTGAGAGCAACCTTGGTTTAGTATCTTGGCAAACTCATTTGCCACAGTGTACTTTGTCTTGTATTTTATACCCTGGGTCTAAATAATAGCAGGTACTTGGGTAGTGAGAATAGTTGTGTAAGAATTTCCTCTGTCAAATAGTGTGTCTCATGCTAATGCAGTTAGCAGAGGAAGCACGTCCATTTGCCAATAAGCAAAAATTATATATGTCATATTTTAGTTTATATGACAGCAGAAGGCTTTTTTCAGTAAAAGAAATTATTAAAAAATAATTATTATTTTTGATAGTACACCAGTGTGAATTTTGCTGTTTTCAGTATGTATTCTGTTTTGTTGCTAATTTATGCTCTCTTAAAGTCCTTACGTGGTAATGCAAATGTCCACTGAAAGCCTAGAAAATGTGGATAAAGGCAAGGATGAAAGCAGTAGGAGACTGGAGCTAGTTCTCAGCATCTTAGAACTGTTCTCTCAATGAGGTTTTGTGCTTTATATTGGATATGCTTCTGTTTTGTCTGCAATCTGTATTTTTCTCTATATTGTGAGAAGAGATACGTGATCAGGAATCTACTTTTACAATGATTCTGCAAATATACTCAACTTCCTATAACATTTCTCATGCTAGCACTAGCAGAAAGGAAATTATTTGCCTTAGTATCTCATTTTGGTGATGAAGGCCTCATGTTCCTCCAACAGATTTATCTCACATTTTTTTTTGCCCCAGAGAAATTTTATCATATAACAACCTCTCATGGGTTTTCTAGAGCTTTACTGGACAGTGGTCTCTTATGTTCACCACTGTTCTGCTCCAGCTGGTAGGAACCTAGCTAAAAGTCTCTGAAGAGAATTAAGATAGCCCAGAGTCAGCTCTAACTTGAGCTGTTACCCAAATGTGAGTCCAACAACAGAAAGCTAAGTGTGACACAAACTCCCGTATTTTCCCACCTCCTTCACTAGAGGCACTGCTTGCTATTCTGGGATATAAAGCAGCTGGGTTGCTGAATTAACCATATTTTCCTCTAGTCATGAGATCAGAATTTCCATTGAAGTTACTGTAAGTTTTGCATGAAATCAAGGGCAGTACATTGGCCAGAACGTGTGCTAAATAAATATTTATACACAAATCAGAATACTACTGACGGCTTCTTTACACTTTAAAATTCTAAATATTTTAAGGAGCATCTGTTACTAAACTGAGGCATCAGTTTTGAAAGTACGCATATTTACTGAGTGAGTACCCATATTTAATGAGATGAACACAGTGACAAACTCTTGGACTAGAAGAAGGCACGCAAATAAAATAGTAAAAGCAATGTGATGTGATTGAATTAAAAATATAATGAACAGGCTGAACATTCAGTTTATGTGAATATTACTAGTAACTCCTACAAAGGAAAAACTGTAACTAAAGGAATAACCGCTATCATTGTGCCCAAGCTTTTTACATGTTGAAAGATTCCTGTGATCTTTTCTGAGAGACTTTTCCAAATTTTATTTGCTTGAATGCAGGTTACACCAATGTTTTTTATATTATTGCAACAGGTAAGTGACACAGAAGGTTTTCGATCTTTGAATAGTGTACGTATTATTCCATTTCTGTGCCATCCGTCCCCTCATCTCTCAAAAACTTATTTCATATAACTTTGCAAGTAATATTTTGAAATGCTGCACATTCATAGTCACTTGCCTTCTTTCATAGAATCATAGGATAACCAGGTTGGAAGAGACCCACCGGATCATCGAGTCCAACTATTCTTTGGTTAGAAGAAAAGCTGTATGTGCAAGTTTGTACATAAACGTGGTGATCCTTCAAATTCTCATGCTTGGAGCTTTCTGTTTCAGAGCTCTCAAGAAAACTTGTGTTTGTGCATAAAAATCCATAAGCTATAAGTAAAAGTTGATTTTAAGGAGATGTAGTCTCCTAAGCTTTACGCCTGTGCTTCACAGAAAACCTACCCAACATATAGCTTAATGTTACTTGGGCTGGGATTCATCTGCCCAAAGTTCAGGTATCCAGTGTGCAGTAAGGTATTTCACCAAACCTAAGCTTATGTGTTTAGTATAATGCTCTAATATTAGGCCAGATAACAAATTCCCATATAGCAATGTGATGCACCCCAGACGTCTATACACGCATCCTGAGAAGCACATTTCTATTAAAGATCACCTGGACTACCTTGATACATTTAAGTCATGTGCAGGGCCCAATTCAGCCATCTCTCTCGAGGACTTAGATGTTTTTGACTTTCTTTCACATGGAATGTTATTGTCAGAACAATCACAGCTCACTTTTGAAAAAAGCAATGTAGACTTCCCTTCACCTCTGACTTTTTTACCACAGATCCAAGAAACACTGTGGATATTCAACATATGTAGGAAAGAGCAAAAATCTGATGAGTAGAATGGGTAAGGTAATGCCATTTTGCAACCCCAGTGTAGTGCTGGTATTCCTTACCTGCTTTGAAAAAAATACATTCGCACTGGAATTTACATAGCTGCAACATGGTATCCATACTGAGTCTACACCTTTCAGTGCAGGGTTTATTAATGTCTCAGCAGCTGAAAGATATATGATTCAAAGGATAAATCTCTGTGTGAAAGAGAAACAGTAAAAAGTGTAACTACTTCTGTATTACAAGCATGTACTTGCTGAATCTAGTTGCACCGGTCATGTCTCACTCAAGACCCTAAAACAATAACAAATCTTAAAATCAATTAATATTTGAAATCCTTATAAATTAATTGTTTGGAGTTTTCATTGCTATAAATTAATAATTTTTTTGACGCTAAGTAGAACTTAAAATAATCTAAAAGGTAATCAGGACAGAACATAGAGAGAACATAGAGTCAACCCCTGCTAGTTATCATTACATTCTTCATGACCCACCAATACTGTATTCAGGAGGGTATTATTGAGCAATGGCTTATTGATGACCTTGGCTTATGCAGTTTACTAAGAAGAGGATTAAACTATATTTTTGCTGGCTACAATAATATAGAAGTGCAAGCATCCAAAACAAGAAGAGCTAAATTAAGCAAGAAAGGAGCATTGAATATAAATTGACCAAGACTTTAAGCAGCCTAGAAATGAGTAATAGTCTTGGAAACTGCATCTGCTCTGACGTGTGACTTCTTAAATAATACAACTACCTGAAGGGAGGTTGTGGAGAGGAGGGTGCTGGCCTCTTCTCCCAAGTGACAGGGGACAGGATGAGAGGGAATGGCCTCAAGCTCCGCCTGGGGAGATTCAGGCTGAGATAAAGAAAAAATTCTTCACGGAGAGGGTGGTTAGGCATTGAAACAGTCTGCCCAGGGAGGTAGTTGACTCGCCTTCCCTGGAGGTGTTTAAGGTGAGGGTGGATGAGGTGCTTAGGGGCATGGTTTAGAGATTGGTTAAATAAACACGGGTTCCTCCATGGGCTTTCATAGCTTTGATACCACATGGAAATTTTGGGATTTTGACAATGCCTGATAATCTATTATAAGCAGAGGTCAGAATGTTTAAATTAGGCATAGTTAGGCTGTTCTAGAAAATTTACCAAGCTTGCCTACTTTCTGGCACAGCAATAATTCCCCAAAACTGTCACCTTGTGGGTAACACTTCAATGTATGATTAGGAAAGAAATCTGTTTTGAGTAATGAACTTATACTCCTTTGTCCTTTTTAATCACTGATTTGGAGCTTCAAGGGTCCCTTTCCTTCCTGCCATTTATCCTTGTCCGCTTATGGATAGTAAAGTACGACCCCCCCTTTTTTTTTTCTTGCCAAACTGGCAAGCTGTTACATTCCTAATTGTTGTGATAGATGTAAACATTAAGCTTTGCATGTTGATTTCTGACGGAGTCAAATACAGAACTACTTAATTGTGAAAGGTAGGTTGGAACTGACAGTGTAGGTAGGAAGTGTTATCAGCTAAGGTGTAGCAGTATCCTAATATAGCTCAGACAAGCCAGCTAAGGGCTTAAGTAAATTATACCTGTATTTTCTACACCTCTCCATGAGTACAGGTGCTAGGAGTTGTACCAAGTGATGTAGAAAGGGCAGACACCAAAATGTGTAGTTAATTTGCATAGATTTTGATAAGTCTAAGTCAATCACAAAGCTGCATGCTCAAGATGGATTAATTTAAATTGAAGCATCTTAATACGCTGATTTTTATTGCAATTTCAATGTCAGACAGGGTACATTGATTTAGGAATATTTCAACTGCTTTGTATTTGCATATTTTTCATCAAATACAGACCTCTCTAAAGGTTTCAGTCATTAGACAAGACAATGCGTAATCCTTGCTATTTACAGAATTAATTACTGGTACTTTTGTGACTTTTTTATTTTACTAGTTTTCACATGACACCAAGCTGAGTGGTTCAGTTTCGACACTAGAAGGATGGGATGTCATCCAGAGGGACATGGACAAGCTGGAGAAGCGGGCCTGTGCGAACCTCATGAGGTTCAACAAGGCTAAGTGCAAGGTCCTAGTTTGGGGCAATCCCCAATTTCAATACAGGGTGGGGGATGATGTGATTGAGAGCAGCCCTGTGGAGAAGGACTTGGGGTTGCTGGTTAATGAGAAGCTCAACATGAGCCGGCAACGTGTGCCTGCAGCCCAAAAGGCCAACCATATCCTGGGCTGCATCAAAAGAAGTGTGGCCAGCAGGCAGAGAGAGGTGATTCTGCCCCTTTATTCCTCTCTTGTGAGACCTCACCTGCAGTATTGTGCCCAGTTCTGGAATCCTCAATGTAAGAATAATATGGAGATGCTGGAACAGGACCAGAGGACAGCCACCTCCCATACGAGGACAGGCTGAGAGAGTTCAGGTTGTTCAGCCTGGAGAAGAGAAGGATCCAAGGAGACCTTATAGTGAACTTCCAGTACCTGAAAGAGGCTACAAGAAAGCTGGAGAGGGACTGTTCACAAAGGCTTATAATGATAGGACTAGGGACAATGGGTATAAACTGGAGAGGGGCAGATTTAGACTGGACATAAGGAAAAATTGCTTCAGAAGGGTGGTGAGGCACTGGCACAGGTTGCCCAGGGAAGCTGTGGCTGTCCCATCCCTGGAGGTGTTCAAGGACAGGGTGGATGGGGCCTTGGGCAGCCTGATCTAGTGGGATGTCCCTGCACATGTCCTCTTCAGGCAAGAAATGCAAGAGCCAGACTTAGGAGAACAGTGACCTTTAGTCTATCTGTTACACCATCAGTGAAACTGTGAATTCAGCAATTTTGGGCACTCTTGAGTTTTCCTTTGATCTTCTGGTCAGGCTGATAGTCTCTTCTTGCTTTCACAATTACTTTTTCCGGAGCCGGGAACCTATTTACTTCCAAAGGTGCGATCAAAGGAACGGCCTGAAAATCACCTTCCTTTGACTGTTTCTTACCGACAAGCGTGGCAGTACCGGGGGCGCACGGCAGGGGGCGCGGCCGCTCCCGCGCTCCTCGACCCGGAAGCGCCTCCCCGTGCTTCCGCCTCTCCCGACCCGACGTCGCTTCCGGTGCGGCTCGGCCCTCGCCATGGCGGCGCCGGCGTCGTCCGCGCCGCCCAAGAAGATTGTGGCGCCCACCGTGTCGCAGATCAACGCGGAGTACGTGACCCAGGTAGGGCCGGCGGGAAGCGGCACCTCCCGCAGGCGCTGCTGGAAAGGCCGTTCCGGCAGAGTCGCGGCCTCCGGGTTTAAATCGTCTTTGCAGGCTGTGGGAAAGGGTCTCGCCTTGTCGTAAGTGAGGAGGTGTCTGGAGCGTGGGAAGGGGTGTCTGTGCGCGTCCAGACCGCAGCGATCTGCAAGAGCAGCGCCCCAGCGTAGATCGGGCTTTTTATAACCCGTGACGAGTCGCTGAGAGTTTCTTGTAGCTGCACATTTTAAGCATGTTTATGCAAACGTTCATTTATTTTTTTTTTTTTTTTGTGTGTGTGTGTGTGTGGTGGGAATGCTGCTTCCCCTCCTCTTGTTCAGCGTAAAGAAGTTTGAGTAAAGATGGTCTGGAAGCTCTTGCCATCATAATAGCTCGGGAATTTTGGTGAGGTGATGGCTACAGCAAAGAGTCCTGAGTTATTAAACCTTTATAAGTCGCCTTTAGTGCTCTGTGAAATTTTTCATGGGACTGTGGTCATTTACAGTCTAGGGTTTGCAGTCTCTGGAAGACCACAATATATATTTGAGAGACTTGCTAGAAGTAACCCAAGAGCAATTATGCATCTGAAACTTTTACAGAAATTCATATCTTTGTTGAAAAAGATTTAGGCATGAAACCTTTATGAAAAAGTTGAAAAGCATTGTTTTTGGTAAAGATAATGTCATTACTTGTAGTTACCGTATGTTGAAATTAAGCAAGAAACTAGTGAAATAAAGTTTGGGGATGGTGTGTGTTATAGACTTATTGTATCAATACAGCTGAAAATGTATGCATTTAAATGTGGTTTGTTTTTTTTTAATTTCCCCCCTGTACAGTTAGCAAATAAATACTGGGCTCCACATGTGAAGAAAAAATTGTCTTTTGATTCAAAGGTAAGTACTGCTGGAATTGTGATGGGCTGAATGAGTGAAGCTCAATCCTTTTATGATGTGCTAGTCTCCAGTGGCACTTTTTTAATATAGGAGTGTAGGAAGCTGCTTGGAACGTAAACAGCTGCTTAACACACTGTAATTATAAATTGTTTGTTAAGTATTTGTAGTTCATAAGTGTAGACACCATTATAAAGGTGCAATAGCAGTGCAGTTCTTTTTTACACAATCTGTTCAGTTTATTGTGGCCAAGACCTTATGAGACTAAAAATCTTTTGAGCCTCTCTGTTGAGGTTAAAAGATATTTGAGGAGGGGCTACTTTTAGAAATCAAAGAAGGATGAAAAGATACAGGTATTACTGAGCTGTGTACTTCTTTGTGAAAGCTGCTTCAGTCAGAGGATTTTGGTCAGACAACTTTAGTGCTGTCCTGGTGGATATGTATGTTTTGAATATTAAAAAATTGGCCAAATGTGTTTGGGTTTGTGTTGATTTTCTGTAGTGCAGAATTCTTAAATGTTAGGTTTCTTGCCCTTGTAGGTGTTTGACTAAATCTCCATTTCCAACCTCAGTTTACTGACTTTCTTTGTGATATTGTGATTTGTGACAGCATTTGTCTGTGATTGTTAGGGTTAGGATGTACATGAGCGGCTGAACTGCTTCTCTGTCATGTGATGTCAGTATGCCTATTGACAACCAATGACTCAGCTGAGGCAGATTTGACTTGTGAAGACTGTTCTTTAAATTCAGCAGTAAGGCAAAGGTTAACAATAAAAAGGCTTGTGTATCTATTTGGCTTTGTATAAAAAAATCTCAGTGAGATGAAGGCTGTTCCTTCAGAATAACTTGAATGACGGTTGTAGCCATTCTTTATCACTGTGTGCTTTCCCCTACGTTGATGCACTTTCTTTGTGAGAATGTATGTCTATGAATCTTTTGGACTCTTAAGAGCTGAGACATAATTTTTATGATATTTTTTGATCCAGGAAGCAATTTGTAAGTAACTAACTAATTTGGAGTAACTTTGAGTGCATAGGATGTCACTTTAGGAAGTATATAAAATTCTTAACCTTTTTTTTGAAATATCCCTTCCTATAGGTTATTGAAGATGTATATACAAAAGAAATTGTCAGGTCAAAGTAAGTATGCTAGCCGCTTTGATATATTGACAAGCATTGCAACATTAGAAACCTTTTCAATAGGGATAATGTTTCATGGAATATTTTAAAATGCATTAACATGCTGAAAGCAAATGTAAATGACTCAAGTGCATTTGAGTAATTTAATAATTTTGTTATTTCAAAGTGTGAATATGGCAAAAAGAGTTCATGAGCTCATAATCCTTAAATTGGGTGGTTGAATATCATATTGTTTGGTTCCTTGATCTGGTCATCTGTTGTACTTTATGTTGTTCTTGTTGTGATGGTTATAGAAAGTCAATCCCTTCTTTTGTGACTAAGGTTTCTGATTAAGGTAAAGAAAAAAAATTAAGTGGAGGAGTGTACTGGCCATAGCTATTTGCTCTTTCATTGATTATTGTTACCAGGTTTGTAAAGGGCAAGGCTCATTTCAGTGTATTGTAATGTTAGATGGAAGATGTAGAGTTCAAGATAAACTGCTTTCTACAATTGTGCATACGGGAAAGAGTTGTAATTGTACAGGAGAGAGTTGTAACCATAGCTGTTTGGCATTCTTTAGTGGAAGTTTGAGCTCTGGAGAGAATTCTGTGTATGATTCCTTTGTGAAAGTAACCCTTAGGTTAAATTGCCATTCAGGATCTGAGCAAGCTTCCATTTCCAGTCACTAAGAAGAGATACAATTGCAAACTGATTTAATACATAGTTGTAGTTTTCCAGAAGACACTCTGAGCTTTTAGTAGTTTACTTTTTTAACACTGTTGGTAGCAGTGTCTTCATATTTAAAAGATTTAGATATTTTTTTTTTCAATGTAAACTCAATTGCTTATTAAACCTGTATGAACTTTAGCTTCCACAGTGTTGCTTCTGGATTCAACTGGCTGCTTTTGCATGCAAATAGGGAGGGCAGAAATAATTTCTAGATGTTTCTGCATTTTTCCTTAAGTAACAAAATAACGGAAAATGTAGCCACTTCCCATGCAGCTGTTATGGGAGGCTTTCTTTCCTGTGTTAATTGATTGCTTTTTCCTTTTTAGGTTTGCTATTAGGAAGATAATGCTTCTTGAGTTCAGGTAAGCTAACTAGAATTAAATTTTAAGTTATTTTTTTCATAGAGTAGAGGCAAATGCATGGCCATAGGTCACTTGAGGGTAGCATACTAGATGTACACATTTGTTCCTACTTATGAAAGCTTTGAATTGCGTACCTAGGAAAATTAAAGGAGGATATTAAATTAATAAAAATTAATTAATTTGGGGAGGAAATAATCTTATAAGTGTAAGTAACATATCGGATTATCTTGGTCTATGATTTTCAATTTCTGGTGTTAATGAAGCACCAAATAAGAGGGTGTGAATGAAAGAGGTAAAAAAAAAAACTTGAGTCTGTTATTTGGAATGTATCATTAGGCCTTAAAGAACTCATCGTAGTCAGTGGAAGGTTTTGGATTAGGACTTTTATGATGATGGTAAAAATGAATTGTGCTGCAGCACATTTTCTTGTCTTGAAAAGAAATGGAAATTTGTTTAGAAGATTCTTACAACTACTTCAGGCTTTCCTGGAAGAACTTACGAAGCATGTCATGTCCAGAGAAAAGCGACAAGGTTGGCGAGGGGGCTGGAGAACAAGTCATACAATGAGTGGCTGAGGGAACTGGGGTTGTTTGGTCTAGAGAAGAGAAGGCTGAGGGGAGACCTAATTGCTCTCTACAACTACCTGAAAGGAGGTTGTAGAGAGGAGGGAGCTGGCCTTTTCTCCCAGGTGACAGGGGACAGGATGAGAGGGAATGGGCTTAAGATCTGCCAGGGGAGGTTCAGGCCGGACATCAGAGAAAAATTTTTCACAGAAAGGGTCATTGGGCACTGGCAGAGGCTGCCCAGGGAGGTGGTTGAGTCACCATTCCTGGAGGTGTTTAAAAGACAGGTGAGTGAGGTGCTGAGGGGCATCGCTTAGTGGTTGATAGGAATGGTTGGACTCGATGATCCTGTGGGTCTTTTCCAACTTAGTAATTCTGTGAAGCATGCACATATTTGGGAACACAAATTAATGTTCTGTTTGGATCTGTTTTACCTCTCAAATCTTTTGAGAAGATAGTATGAGATGATTTTTGAGTGAGATATATCGGCCTTCTCAAACAAAGATTCTATGTAAATTAAAGTAGTACCACTAACGAGAAAAGTAAGACAAACTTCCCTCTGTTTCCCAGACTTACACTTATACTTTCTCTTCTGCCTTCTCTAATAAGTAAGCTACAGTTTAGGATTTGATGCTAACAAATAGCATGCTGATAGTGTGACTTCTGGAATCTGAATGCCAGCAATACCATAGAGTTAGTGGTTTTTGTCCTTTCTGTGAACTTTCTTAATTTTAACAGCCTGTAGTGTAACTCTTGTGCTTTTTGGTCTATAGCCCCATCTACTGCCATTTGTCCTGTAAGTCACAGAATCACAGAATGATTTGGCTTGGAAGGGACCTCTGGAGATTATCTAGTCCAACGTGCTTTAGATTATCTAATCATGTTCACCTAGAGCAGGCTGCACAGGAGCATGTCCTGGTGGGGTCTGCATATTTCCAAAGAAGGAGATTCCACAGCCTCACTGGGCAACCTGTAGCAGTGCTCTGTTACCCTTTCAGTGAAGAAGTTTTTCCTCGTGTTCAAGTGGAACTTCCTGTGTTCCAGTTTGTGCCCACTGCCCCTTGTCCTGTTGCAGAGCACCACTTAGAAGAGTCTGGCCCCATCGTCTTGACTCCCGCTTGTTAGAAATTTATAAGCATCAATAAGATCCCCTCTCAGTTTTCTCTTCTCCAGGCTAAACAGACTCAAGTCTCTCAGCCTTTTCTCATAAGAAGGATGCTACAATCCCCTAATCATCATTGTGACCCTCACCTGGAGGTAATTCTTTGTCTTTTTTGAGCTGGGAAACCCAGAACTGGACACGATACTCCAGGTGGGGCCTCACTGGGGCCGAGTGGAGGGGGAGGATAACCTCCCTCGACCTGTTGGCCACACTCATCTTAATGCACCCTAGTGTACCACTGGCCTTGTGGGTTACATAGAAGTTCTCCCTGCCTTTTTTCAACACCAACTCTGGTACTTGTCCTATCTGAAATTATTGAAGAAGCCTAATGTAAGGCAATGGAAAATTAAACTGGGGAACAATGTGAATAGTTAAAACTGAGTTGACTCATGAGGGGCCAAGTGAATGTTAGAGCATGCACTGGGAGGAAGGAAGGAATGCATGAGCAGCTTGTTTAGGACAAAATATGTTTCCACCTTCTGGTGGCAGTTGTTAAAGTAGCACAAGTGCACTGTTGAATATGATTGATTTAGGGATTGCCTTCTCAGGAGTAACTATCCTGTGTAGATTCAAGCGGAAGTTAAAGGAGGGAGGTAGTTATTTGTCCAAGTAGCCTCTCATCTCTAAGATCTAATTTTAAGAGTTTCTTCTATGAGAAATATAATGTCTTAAAGAAGAAGAAATGCTCATTGCTGGGAAGCTGGTATTTTCTCGTGTCCAGTAATTTTTTTTCACCTTCTTGAAAATACTTAATCACTCTCCTAATATTCAATGCTTTATTTTAGCACACGCTGTAGTGCCATATTTTTATTGCCTTTAAATGATTAGAAGTATAAAATGTCTCTAGATTATTCCTAATCTTTTTTTTACAAGAAAGGACATTTAATAATGCAAATACAGTTATATAATAGTTGTCCTTTGTATCTTATGTTAGGAAATGCTGCATGTGACATTCTTTAGAGAAGTGATTTTTTTTTTTTTATTCTCCTTTTGGAAAATCATAATGAATTCATCTTCTGAGTTTATATTGAGCTGTGACTACGTGCTGTGTTTGAAAACCCTCTGGTGAATGTGTTTTTCTGAAAAGAAATGCATTTGTCTCTTGTAGCAGCCATTGAGTCTTAGGAGTTTTGCTGCAGTGACCTAGATGAGACATAACTTCAGGAATTGCTAACTAACTATAAAGATGGTTTTAAGGAGAGGAGGTAAAAAAACCCCTGTGGATAACTGTTCTTTCAAGTGAGTGACAGATTATGTGGGTGGCAGCAGCTAATGAAATATTCTTTGTCTCTTCACAGCCAGTATCTTGAAAATTACCTGTGGATGAATTATTCTCCAGAGGTGTCCAGTAAGGCATATTTAATGTCAATCTGCTGTATGGTGAATGAGAAGTTCAGAGAGAATGTCCCTGCATGGGAGGTAACCATTTCAATTACAGCTAGAATTGACTTTGATCCACAAGTTGCAAATTTTGCAGTGTGCTCACTTATAGTGACAGAAGGTAGCTAAGCTTGTAGTGTTAAAAGTAAGTGGTATCTTAGCTGGAGTGTCTCCTATGGTGCTTTAAAGTGCGTGTTCTTTTCAGAGAAAGCAATGGATGGATGAAAAATTACCTTCTTTTCCTTCTGGTGTCTGAGTCTTTTGTTCTGCTGTGTGATGCCTTTACATCGCCATCAGCATTTGCATTTTTGGCGCTTGACAAATGCTGGGTATTTGCAGAGAAGATCTTGGTCTGATATTGAAAGAAAAAAAAGATTTTTATATCTGTTGGTATGAGAAGGCACCAATGGAAGTCTAACATACTGTCCAGTAGTATTTTGCCTAAAACTTGTGAATATGGTTCTGTAGCTTTCTTGCATGAATTTTGTATGAATATAGTCTCTTATTCTGCTTCTGTGTGTCCTGTTTTTTTTGTAAAACTAGATTTAGAAATTATTTAGTGTTTCTATAAACAGTCAAGTTCTCACAGGCCATTTCAACAACATAAGCCTAATTAGAAATTCTATGCAAGCATTATTTCAGAAGGATGCTTACTCCGGTAGCAGTGCTGGCAAAGCACAAAGGATTAGTAACTTTCTGGTATATTGTCTTGTGCCTTTTTCTTGTTCTGGAACATGTACAGATGCAAAGTGACAGGTACATGTTGCTTTCTAAGCACATTAGTTGAATTTATTTTGTATATGGCTGCTCTTGTAAAAAATGTATCTCCACAATTTCTTCATTTACCGTTTTCTGGCTTGGATAGCTGAATGGGAGTTCTACAACTGTAATTAATCTCTATTGGTTTTTAACCTGCTCACTTTTTACAAATCACTAAACAGCTGCCACAGTTGTGGCCAAAACCTACCAAATCTCTTCTAAGCTGTGTCACTTTACAGATATTCTGTGTGATCAACATTACTAGAACACAATTCACTTCACTCCATTTGTGCTCCTTGTTTAATTTGTCCTATGTATCATCTGTGTTAAGCTCTGCAGAAAGCTGTAGTCACACTAAGAGCATTTCTATAGTGTGAGATTCCCTGGTCAGGAGGATATCATTAGTCTTTTTTGTGAGTGCTGCTGAGTCAGAGTGTATGAAAAGGAGAAAATCTAATCTTTCGTTTTATAGATATAAATGATTTAGGGAATTTAAGATATGTTATGTGAATGAAGATTGAATTATTTGTATCAACATGATTCAAAATCGACCAACTTCCTCTTCTATTTCTAGACATTCAAAAAAAAGCCAGAACACTTTCCCTTCTTTTTCAAACGAATACTGGAAGCATCGCTGGTTGAAGACGACAGTGAATACTCCTTGCATGAACAGACAGTCCTGCTACTTTTCCTTGATCACTGCTTCAATAGTTTGGTATGTTAAAAGTAACTGTAATACTCCCAGTGTGTTTATGCCATTCTGTGTTAATAGCAGCTTAGTGTGAGCAATTTCTTCTTAGGAGACAGATGAAGCAAAATTCCCATTTAAGAAAGAAGATGGTACTAGACAGCTTTTACCCCTCTTTTTGACTCTTAACTTTTTCTCTCTCATCATGTTTGCTTTTCACTGACACAAGGTCATAAAAGAGACTCAAAATTGGAGGATTGGCACTTACTGCAATTTAAAGGCATATATTCAGACATTTTTTAAATGATGCTTAAAAAAAGGGTGTATTTATATTTGAAAAGGTGTTTTTACACTTAAAAGCTGTTACATGATTGTGTCCAGGCCTGACTGGGTGGGGAGGCAGTTTGTATGTCTGTATGGCAATCTGGAGGCCAGCAAGGTCATTCCCAGGGGGAAAATCAAAAGCAGTATTTATTTTGGCTCTGGCAAACATAAACAGATCAAAATACTCGGGTGCACAGCCACGATATAGGAGTGCAACTTCACAAAGTTACAGAAACAAATCCCAACCAGTTCAGATCACAATCTGATCCCTAAACACAGCCAAGGTCACTCAGATCCAATTTGACACACACCGTGCCTAGGTCTCTTCCAGCTTGTACAGTTGAAAGACATGAGGAGTTCAGGATTGGGAAATGCCAGACAGAGGAAGAGAGATAGGGAGGAAAAGACAACCAGGATGGCATGCGTGATTATCCAAGGGTCAGTATTAATGTAACAATACTTGAGTGAACCAGTATAAATCTAACAATCAAAAAAACCCCATTTAAACAAATAGGGTTGAAACCACGGTTCTTATCCTTGGTTTTCTATGCCTTATTGCCTGTACTAGCAATAGTAAATAAACAACTCAAAACTTAATGCATAACCCACAAGCAGTAATAATTTTTGAGCACTCAAAGGGGTGCCACTTATCTTCCCCAAAATTTTAAGGTTCAGTTTTGTAACCAGAATCCCACTGGCTCTGATAAATTTAGGGGGCTTAAAACCAGAGTATCAGGAAACGAGGCATGTGTAAAGCCTCACAGTAATCTGGTTTCTCCAAAGGATGGAATTTTGGATCCCAAGGACAGAACTCACAAAACTGTGTGGCAATGACATCCTTAGGAGTATCCTTCACCACCACTTTCTTGCTTGCAGTCGAGATCAATGGGTCTAGACCTCTCTTCCTGAGGAGCCATAATAGCATTAACAGAGAATATTAACAGAAATATGCAACTTCCGTATGAAAGGAAATAATCAACCAAACTCTGTAATACAAGCATAGTGAAAGTAGCCACATTAACCATATTAAACACAAAATCAGCAGTTGTGGCAAAAAATCTCAATACGGGTATAGTGAAAGTAGCCATAGTAGTCTTACTAAACCCAAGACAATATCAACAGTTGTGGGAAAAGGTCTCAGCCATCTTTAGTGGGAGTGTCAGGACTTATCGTTGGTCCACATGGCTACATGGTTGATCGTTGATTTTTTTCTCAATAAAAAGAAAAAGAAAATTTGGTCCAAACCAGGACTAATTCTTAAAAAGAAGGAACAATCCACCATGTATTTATTTTATTCTCCTTTCCATGGATATTGATAGCTATCCACACATACAGGTTAAGTGGGGTTTTTAAAAATAAAGGGTACCTCTCAAGATTTGGGAGGCTCGCCAGCACAGGCTATCCTGGGCAGTATCTAGATTCACTGAGGGGCAAAGTAACCAATAAATCCCCTTGTTTCTTTTCTGTGAGCTTTCTAAAATAAGCCCACTGGCTGCTTTTTGGCTCAGCTAAAGATAGCTCCACTAGTTTTCTCAGCCTGGGAGGGGCTGGTAATCTTACTGACAGTGGCTGCTCTTCCCTTTGTTAAGGGGCTGCAGGCATTTTCTTGAGTGGGCAAGTGGCTTTTGTCTGGGGCTGTTGCTTTTTTGCCAGCCAATGCAGGTCGGATAGGGGCAGGCCAGGCACCAAATATCCGGGAAACCCCTTTACTGACTGATTCCATGAAAGTTTGTGAAGCCTGATCCCAGACGTACTGGTCGCAGTCACATCATCCTACTTCTAAAATCCATTTCCTCCACCCCAGCAAAGTAGTGTTTGAATCACAAAGCATAGTAGTCCCTCATGCTCCTGCAACTGGGCAAGCTTCTGCAATTCACCTAGCTCCGTTAGGGCACATATGTTTGCTTTCACTACAGCAGAGGTTTCAGACTTCTCTCCCTTATCAGTAATAACTTGGGGCTGGAGTTTGAAATTAGCAGCATCAACAGCAGGATCAGGTTCTGCCACTCTTTCATTAATGATAATCGGGTTGGAGTTCGGGATCAGGATTGGGAGTAGTACCCGATTTCACCACCCCCTCCTCCCAAAACCAATGACCCTCATACTCCAAACTGGAAAAAACAGTTTCACAACAACCCCCACTGCTGTCCAGCAGTGGCAGTCCATTCTCTTTTGTTTGATCCACAACACCCTGCTGCCGGGCCACTCAGCCTCTGGGTCTACATCCGATGTCAAAATAATTCCTGGTCTGTAGAGTCCTTGAAATTCTTGCTCAGCAATTCTAATCCTATCCTCTTCACTTGTAAGCAACTTCTGTTTTATACAGGGGTCGGAGCTTGGGGGCAGAATGAGGCAGTGAATCAGGTCATAGAATCATAGAATCACCAGATTGGAAGAGACCCACCGGATCATCGAGTCCAACCATTCCCACTAATCTCTAAACCATGCCCCTCAGTATCTCATCCACCCGCACCTTAAGCAACTCCAGGGAAGGTGAATCAACCACCTCCCTGGGCAGACTGTTCCAATGCCTAACCACCCTTTCCATGAAGAATTTTTTCCTTATCTCAAGCCTGAATGAATCTCCCCTGGCAGAGCTTGAGGCCATTCCCTCTCGTCCTGTCCCCTGTCACTTGGGAGAAGAGGCCAGCACCCTCCTCTCCACAACCTCCCTTCAGGTAGTTGTAGAGAGTAATAAGGTCTCCCCTCAGCCTCCTCTTCTCCAGGCTAAACAACCCCAGCTCTCTCAGTCACTCCTTGTAAGACTTGTTCTCCAGCCTCTTCACCAACTTTGTTGCTCTTCTCTGGACTTGCTCACTTGCTCCAGAGCCACAACATCCTTCTTGTGGTGAGGGGCCCAGAACTGAACACAGTATTTGAGGTGCAGTCTCACCAGTGCCGAGTACAGAGGGAGAATAACCTCCCTGGACCTGCTGGTCACGCCATTTCTGATGCAGGCCAAGATGCTGTTGGCCTTCTTGGCCACCAGGGCACACTGCTGGCTCATGTTCAGGTGGCTGTCGACCAACACCCCCAGGTCTTTCTCCTCCTGGCAGCATTCCAGCCAGGCTTCTCCCAGTCTGTAGCACTGCTTAGGGTTAAAAGGGAGGTTTTACCTCCCCCTCATCCCAACAATAGGTGGGTGCTTCCCCTGCCAGATCTGCAGCCTGGTCTGTAAAACTTGAAAAAATGGTTTCCCTACTGGCCCAACAACCATGGAGCAGCTGTAATATCAGCCTCTCCTCAGGTCTATAAGCATTATCTAAGTTGCCTTTCAAAAATCTCCCTTTCCCTTTTCAGTTCAACTGATGCCTTCTGTGTTATCAGCAGAGCTTCCCACTCTGCCTCCAAGCATGTCTCCAAGGCCTCATTCACTGTTTTCAATGCTTCATTTTCTCTCATTTTTAAGTTTCTCTGACTTTCCTTTCCCAGCAGCCACCCACACGGCTGCTACTAGGGCTCCATATATCACCAACAGAGCTAAGGACATGTCAGAGCATTAGAAAGAGAGCAAATCACAATTTTCTTTCATCCTGTTGCTACTGCAAACAGACAAGCTCTGCTTGCTGCTCTGAAAATATCACACCCCAGATCCACAAGCCACATGCTCGCATCCAGGCCTGACTGGGCAGGGTGGCGATGCAGTGCCCACTACTGCATCATCTTCCCCTGTAGCAGCCAGCTCCAGACCTTGAGCTCAGCCAGGTGAGGGAGAATGTTGCTTACTCCTGCACCTCCCCTCCATTGAACCCTGTGCCACAGATGAGGCCCTAAAGTGAAATCCCAAGCTCTGTCCTTGGGGAGGTCTGATGCTGCAGCACCTCCACTATTTGTTGCTGATACCACAAAACAAATGTAGAAATGGCCAGTCTTCAGACAAAACATTTAAGGCAAAGAAAGAAGCAAAGTTGGGCTTTACACTACTGTACTTTTTAGTTTGTCTGGGAAATGGCACAAAATTATTTCTAATAACTATTGAGAAAGACTAATTTTTTTCACTACCTGCACTTCTCTTGAGTTAGTTTTAAGGGAACATTGGACCAAGTTGTACTCTTGCTTTATGGTAGAAACATAGTTACAGATCCTAATTAGCAAATGTGGAGAAAAACTTTAAATTATCTGTTATATGAATCAGTTCTCTGTTACCTCTGCTACTGGGCTTTTTTTGTTTTTACTTACATTGCATGTGGGATGTATCTGTCAAAATTAGGATCTCTACAAGTAAAGAAAATTGTATCTTGCAGGTAAAACAATTGAGAAATTGTATGATTTGCTTTTGGAATTATGAATGATTGTAGGAGCCAGTAATCATCCTGAACCTTATGTATATAGTTTGTTGAGGTAGTATTTTTCTGTAGTGGCCATTATACCACAGATTTTAACTTTAAAGGAGGGTTTGATAGTGGCTGTATGGAATCCTGCATGCAGAGTACGTTTCACATGAAACATGATATGGAAGCCAGTAAAAATTCTTGTAAAAGCATACTGCTGTTGAAGCTGCACTTCATTGTGAATTGCAGAACAGAAAAATCACAGTAGTGTTTTAAGCAAGGAGCACTGAAACATGAAGTTTCAGAATGCTGAGAACAGAGTATTCATCCATGAAGACATATTTAAGATATTAATGGAAGTGTTTCAATAGTTTAGGAATGAAAGAAAATTTTGTGGATTCATATCACAGGCACAGTTGAAGAAAGAACGTTTGAAACTACAGTTGAGGTTACATGAATAATAGAGAAAATTAGTTATTTCAGATAGTGCAAAAAGTGTAGATGAAATGGGAGAAACATGATAAGCAAAGGATTTCAGGAGAGAAAGAATAGAATAAAAACAAATAGAGAAAGCAAAGTAAGAAAATTTGGTTCAGGAACGAGAAATGCTTGAAGAAATAATATCTGTTCTCAACAGCTTCTATGCTAAAAATACTTACGTGGATGAGGCCTCTGCCATGATAAGAACCTGAAATGCAAAAGTAATTCAGCACTTTCAAGTGTTAATAGGTAGGGCTATTGTACAGTTTCCTGTCAGGAAATTGTGAAATCTAATACACCACCACATATATTTTTGTCACATGGTAACATACATGGATGTATTTTGTAGAGCACATCAGAAAAAATAAGAATTTCAATAAAAAATATTTGTCTGCAACTTTCTAACAGGAAGTGGATTTGATCAGAGGTCAGGTGCAGCAGCTCATTTCTTTACCGATGTGGATGGCTCTACAACCTGTAAGTACAACACTGTAAACTGGCAAAGTAATCTTCTAGTCTTTGTTGCTTACAGCTTTTTCAAGCTATGATTTGTAGACGGGGCCATGAGATCGCAGGGACTGGGGAATGGAGCTGACATCTGGCTGTGGCTAGGCTCTCTCTAGCAGTATTATGTTTTTGTTTTACAATGTTACTTATTGAGATTAATGTGAGACAGCCATTTATTTGCATTTGTTATGTATTTTTTCTTTCTTCAGTAAGACTCGATTGTATTTTTAGCTCTTGTGAAAACAAAGATTCTTGGTGATTGTATAACATTTTAACATTTCAGAAACGGCTGGAACAAGAGCTGAAAAAGACACCAAAACTAAGAAAATTCTGGAATCTAATAAAGAAAAATGATGAGAAAATGGATGAGGAGTCAAGAATACAGTATGTTACAGCAACTTTTTCCTGTTAAATTCAAAGCTCTTAATGCACTCATTGTGTTTCAGCAAAAATTAAACAGTTTCAATGAAAAAATGTTTCTTAAAAAGTATGTCAAAATGGCAAATAATGAATGATTGTGTGTTGTCTCCTGGAAACTATTTTATTTTCCAGTAGTCTTTATGCAAAATACTGTTATAGAACACTAGTATTTTGTTTGATTGTTGAATTTGTGATACCAAACCTGAGAGCTATAGGACAAAAGCCATAAGAGATTCATGTAGTTACTTCTATTTTTTTCATTACTTTTAGGAAATGTTTTGCTTTTAAGCAGATAGCTTATGCAAGTATTTGAATAAATTTGTTTCTCACCACAGTTAAATGTTCCAGTACTTTTGTGTTGCAATGTGATAAGGTGTAGATGGTGACATATTTCTCCTCTTTGACTCAGTAGAAGCATTGATTGTTAATTAATTCTGTGCCTAAAAATGTAGAACCTGCTAATCTGCCTGCCTGAGTGCAGAGAGAAAAGTTATTTAAGCTGTTTAGATGTATTTTGAAGAAACCTGCTGTCATTCTATAGATCTTAAAGCAAGTAACTGCTATGATGTACTTCTTGTCTGCATTTAGGTAATATTAATGTTTTTGTTATGTGTCTGATTTTAGAGCATACCGGGAGAGAAGATTTCTTTCACAGCTGATTCAGAAATTCATTTCTGTGCTAAAATCAATACCTGTGTCAGGTAACTGTGGTTCTTGTGTTAATTTTATATCTGCTAATCTGTTGTATATTCTTTCTAGTTGCTGAAGCAACTACTCCTTGGGATACAAACCTGAGACCTAATCTAGATGGGGATTTAGTGAAATCTGTGCCTGCCTGCATGGATTCCATGTCAAAATTAGTATTCAAATCCATATGTGCTTTAAAAATGAAATAACAGAAAGCTGTTTTAAACCTCTTCTCCTTCTGTACAGTATGGACCTAATAAAAAAATATTTCTGGCTACTGATATTCTTTAGTGTGTGCTTACAGCCTTCTTAGAGCGTTAAAGTATTTCATACATACTTAGATGCCTTGTTAAACAGGTGGTATAATTGCATATCATAAGGCTCTATTCTGTCAGTACTGTTGGTTTACAGTAGGAGCAAAAGCCTAAGTGAAGTGAAATTGTTGAAGATTTGACTGTTCTTTATTTGTAAGTGATTGTGACAAGTGAAATTATGTGCTTGCCTGATTTAGAAAGGAAAAGTGTTTGTTCAGGCAGGTGTTAGCCTTTTGACAAAAAAGACTTATTATGTTCTAAGTACAGCACAGTTTCAGTGAAATCACTTCCCAGAGTTCTGCTTTTGCTCTTAAACTTTTTGCCCTTAACTGGAGGGGAAAGTCTGCGTGTTGTAGCTTCCTCGGAAAGGATGCCTTTCCCCTCTGTTTTCCAGTTATGCAAGACGTGGATTAGAGATATTTACACTGACACTTCATTGGAGGCATTATTAAGGTAGATTTATTGTTGTGTTTTGACGTGATTCTAAAGGCTCCTTTGTAATCACCACTGAGTGCCTTTGAATATTGTCAAGACCTGCAGTACGCACCTTGCCTGCAGCTTTTAAATAGGTATTTTTGAGTACCTGGAGTTAATAGCTCTTAAGGTTATTGGGCCATTTGTATCGTGTGGAAGGGTGCATTTTTGTATGTCACATTGGTTGATTTTTTTCAGAGTGGATAAAAACCCTCCTTAAACTCTGTTTTCAATACTTTCTTGTATCCAAAAAATTTCTGGTTTGCAGTGAAATAAAGGGCTGTTTCAGTAAAAGAGGAGAATGTGTGAATTAATTTTTTAATCTTGTTAAAAGCTAATACTGGTATTACTAGTAGCACTTATTACATTTTTACTGAGTAGTTCAAATACAAAAATATTGTGGTATGCATCGGTGGCAAAAGAAATTTTTTTTTTCTGTCTAGGTCCTGTTTGTATGGACAAAGTTCATTACTGTGAGAGATTTATTGAACTCATGCTAGATCTTGAGGTAAGTTATTAAATTGTTTCAACCTGTTTCCAGGTGTACTTTTCTAGGTTTTAAATGCATAAAGTCATTATTTCAGCTTTACTCCAATTAGCGGGTGGTTACATCACAGTTGTGCATATGGTTGCTTTCATAGTGGTTTCCCATCTGTAAATAGGAGGTTGTAGCAGTGTATCCACATTGTGAACTCGCTAGTAATATTTTTAATAAGGCAAAAGAACTGTTCAAGAAAGCTACAATCCTAAATCACTCAGTGAAGACTACTTTAATTGGAGTGGTGATAATAAAATGATGAAAATGTGTGGCACTTTAATCTGGTAGGAATAATCCAGAAGTATTCTTCCCAATGCATTATAGGTCACTTAAGGTATCTTTTCTGCTATAGGGTATAATTCCAGGAAGTGTCAGTAGTTCTGAAATGCAAACTGTTTCTATTTGATTAGAATTCATTGTTTAGAAGTAACAGTTCTGCTGTTCTAGGTTTGTTACAGAACAGGCAGATTTTGTGACATTTTTTAGTAGGTACTGAGAAAGTGGGACAGTGTTAAGCTTCACAGTACCAGAAATAAAAATAAAAGACATTAATTTACATTTATCACAAGTAGCAGTTCTTTTAAAAAACTTCAGATTTAGACCACTCACACACGCACTCACCCTCTCACGCTGTCCTCTGCTTAATCACTTAACTGGCATTTAGCCTGTGCTTGAATTTGCAATAGAATGAATTCTTCAAATTAGATCTTGTCTTTTGGTTGTACTATACTTTCAGAAGATAAAATACGTATTTGAAATTAAACTTAAGTCTAAGTGTTAGCCAAAATGCTTAGAGGTAATACATTTGATGCTGGTTCTTACTAGATATTACAGGAAGGTTAGAATTCAGACAATTTATGAAGCCTTGTTTAAATGGCTGCAACAAGCAAACAAGAAATTAGCTGTATATCTAAGTCTTTTTGCCTTTGCATATTGTATTAATGGGCTCTTTATCAGAATATTTGTTTCATATTACAGTATATAGATTGCCGTCAAACCTTGATGATTTGATAATTTCATAAGAATGACTTGATAGAAATGTCTTACTGTTTTCTGAGTTCTTTTTTTTTAGTTATTGTGCAAAGCAATTAACATTTTCTACTACAGATTCTTTTCTTTGCTTTATTTCTAAACACTGTGTTGATTTTTTTTTTTGGCTTTCTAAACTCAGTCTGTAGATTCCATAGAGAACAACTATTTTTTCTCCTGCATTGTTGATGTGTAGTACTGTATGCTGTTGAACAATTGGTACATATAGCAGCTTAAGTTACGTATGTTCAGAGGAAATGATCTGTTTTGCTTACAAAAAGTTTTTATAAGTTCTTAATAAAGATTTGAAAAATTCTTAGATCTAATCTGAGTAACTTACAAAGAACAGAAGAGACCATACCTTATTTAGAATAAACACAGTTTGAAATCTTGAGAAAAACAAGTTTAAAATTAATGAAATGAGTTTAGAAAACAAACATTTAAAATGATGTTGTAGCAGTGTGACATATCTTTTGTAACACATAGTCATTATGTAGACACTTAGAGAACAATTGTTTTATTTAATTCCCTTTTATTACTGGCAGGATGCAGTCTTACTAATGGCAAGTTTGTGCCATGCTGTCAGTCCTATAAAAGGCCATGTTTGTAGCTACTGTGTTCATAGCAGCCTACTTGCATAAAACCAGTGTCTTGGCATAAATAAATGCTGCTTTAATATGAGAACCTTTACTAATTTTGATATGCCTTCTTGAAATGTAAAATTAAGAGAAACCAGGATTTCTTCCATTTTGAAGAAAGACTTGTACTAACGTGAGGTTGTTTACCACAGGCTTTGCTTCCCACACGGCGCTGGTTTAACACAGTGTTGGATGATTCCCATCTTGTTGTTCACTGTTACCTGTCTAGTCTTGCCAAAAGAGAGAAGGAAGGTCATCTCTTCTGCCAGGTGACATACAAAGTTGTTGAAAATAACTTTCATTCTGATACGGCTCTGAATTATTTCTATTTTTAAGACAAGTTTTTATGAGTGTTCCTGATTGGATGTCAACTACGTGTGTATTTAAATCCTTCAGACGGTTCTTTCGTACCTGTACCTATATGTGTGACTGCTCTTAAGTTTCTTGCTTTGAATTTGAACAGCTCTTAAAAGTACAGCCTAGAAATAGTACAGGTTCTGGCCTGCTTTTCCCCATATATAGCAGAAGTTGTCGCTGTTGTATTCTTCTGTGCTTTGTTTTAGCATCTGGCTGTTCTGCGTTGCAGCTGTTTTTCACTACTGCTCTTCAGTTTACACAGTCATAAACAGTATATTGTTTTATATGGCAGATTCTGAAGATCTTTCCCCTTTTCTGCATCTCGGCTGCTTTTCTTGCTGCCTGCTATTCCCCCATCTCTGGCATTTGTTCAGTTTCTCTGAGAGTTGTTATTAATGGAACAAAAAGCCAGCAGCACATTTGAATAATTTTCTTCTGAGTTAAATAATACCGTTGGAAGGTAGGATGAGTTCCGGAGCTGGCATCAGAGGGCAGGAGGGAGCAAGCCAGGAATTGGGTTCAGTATCTTTGTGAACATCTGACTAGGTCACCCTAGTGACCTTAGTTTCAGTTTCAAGTCCTAGTAAGTAAAGAAAAACCACAGTGGTTGTGGGCTGTGCTGTAATTTCTGTGGCTTGTAGATGAGATCCCTAAAAAATTATTTTGTGCATCAGCTAAGTATAAAATACAGATACCACTCCTTAGTCCATTTCTTCAAGAACTTTGAGGAGCTGTTGTTCAGATTTTTCTTCTTAAATTATGGTTTTGTTTGAAGTAGGGTTGTTCTCTTATTCTTAATCCACTAATTTTTATGAATGATATATCAGCTTTTAGACATGCTTAAATTCTACACTGGCTTTGAAATCAATGATCAGACTGGAAATGCTTTGACAGAGAATGAGATGACAACAATTCACTATGACAGAATTACTTCTTTACAGGTAAGTGAACAGCAAAGTACTTATGGGAGGGGCAGAATTTAGTCTGGTTTAATCTAATTTGCATCTAGAATACACATTGAATTATTTCCCAAAGCAGACCCTTTATTTTTCCTATTGAGGTATAGGAATAGTTTTAACTTGGTTTCATATACCATATCAAAGACACTAACGCTTCAATATTGTGTTTGTGACTCTAGCAAAATACTGCCATTTTTGATTTGATATTGTCAAGTTGAGATGAACTGCTCCCATTAAATCTATTGAGAAGGGAAAATTAAATGCTGTAGGAACTTAAGTTACGATTATGCAGTAGGTGGCACCATTTCTCTATATCAGTATGCACATTTAGTAGCAATAGTATTCCCTTCTCCTTTATTTCTATCCTGGTAGTGTGTACAGGGTGCTATGTGTTATGCATTAGAAGAAGCTATGCTTTTGTATAAATATTTATATTGTTATTAAATTGTTTGATTAATATGCTTACATGTTGGTTTTGTGTGTTGGTCTTTTGTAGAGAGCAGCATTTGCACATTTCCCAGAGTTATATGACTTTGCACTCTCAAATGTAGCTGCAGTAGATACTCGTGATTCACTGGTGAAGTTATTTGGACCCCTTAGGTAGGTTATCAAAATGAAATTTAACAGGAAATTGAAATTCTTTGTTCTCAGTATGTTTTAATGCAACAGATTTCTCACCTTTTTTATTTCCAACTTCTCATGTGCCTTCTAATTTTCTGGAAAATAGCTAGCTGGTTAAAGTAGTTGTGGCAGTAATTAACTCTGTAGTTAACCTCTTGTAAAATTTAGATATTTTTATTCTGTTCTGAACAAATACTACAACAGGAACCATAATTTACACCACTGTATTTACTGCATTGTATTGTAAATGCTGCAGTTAAAAGTATGACAGTCTGTTTTGACAAAGACAATGTACGCGCTGTTGTTTGGTAGTGTTTAAAGAGCTGCCTGCGTTCGTTGAGAATCAGTGGTTCAACTTCACCCAATGAAGTGTTCTAGAGCACTTTAAAGCAATTTGAAAAATAAATATTTTAAACATTTTAAACTTCACTTAAAATACTGATCTGTGGTTATTGGTTTCTGATGAAATTCGTGGTTGGAATTTCTTTTCAAGGAAAATAAATAAGCTAGAGTAGTAGGTGTGCTCTCCCGGATTTCAGCTTGTGACACAAGCTTCCCTTTCCTTTTGCTGCACAGCTCGAACGTTCTCCACCAGGTGGCGTCGTACCTCTGCCTGCTGCCGCCCCTTGCGCAGGGGGAAGACTCGCCCTATGAGAAGGAGTTCCTGCTGGAGTTGCTGGTAAAAGCATGATTTAATATTGCTTGTATTTTTTCTTTTGCAAACTCCAGACATAGGTAAATATAGAAAATACACTGTGATAAAGTAGCCATTTAGGACCTTTTGCTGAAGCACCTGTGAACCATAGCAGTGTCACAGCAGTACTGTGTACTAAGGTGGGTTTAAAACCATATTTATTAATTATTTGAAAACACTAATTTATAAATATAGGTTCCCTAAGAAACTAATATGTGTGTGTTCGGTGTAATTGTAAGGTCAATAAGTAGTCTCAGCAACAATTTTGAGTTCTTCTGGAATAGTTGTTGCTGTTACTATATATATTAATCTCTTTGTCCTCTTTGAAAGCAAAAGAGCTGCTAAAGTAGAATTAGATATTCTATTTGGTTCTTGAAGGCCAGTTGAAATACTGTTTGGTGCTCATAATAGTTTTTTGGATATTCAGTGTATAACAGTATTACTGTAGGCTTCTAATCTCATACCAGTATCAACATAACTGATGTAGTGTGACATACTATGGCATAGCTTTTTTTCTAAATATTTCTAGTAAGCTTATTTTGTGATTGTAGATTTCTTTAAATATTGTTCATGTTGTTTCCTAAGGTTTAGATGGTAGTGATATAATGGTTGTGGATGTCAAGGAGGGAGATTTGTTTAGGAGACATTGTATTGGATCAATTTTTTTTCTCTCAAAGAGGAAATTAAAATGAGCTGTTGCTGAATGAAGTGTTAGTTAGCTATTGAACATATGTTTAGTGGAAAGCAAAATAAATCTAGTTTGAAGTTGATTCTCTGCTAAGACTTGGCTGAATATTTTCAGTTTCTGTCATTTTGGTCTGCTGAGTAGCCAAAGATTGTTTGCCTCTAGTACTGTGACTTTTAGTTGGACAATGTGTTTGTTCATTATGTGCATTTAGTTATATTTAATTAAAAAAAAAAAAGAAGAAATGGCAAGTCACCACTGGCGGTCTTATAGATTAATGGGTATGTTTCAAATATAGCTTTATTGTCCCTTTTTGGCTTATGGAAGTTTAAAATTAATCCTTTCTTCAGGTTTCCCGTCATGAGCGACGAATATCTCAGATTCAGCAACTCAACCAGATGCCTCTTTATCCCACTGAAAAGATTATTTGGGATGAAAATATTGTACCAACTGAATACTATTCTGGAGAAGGTATGATAAGTAGTTCAGTAAACGCTGAACGGAACAGAAAATTCTGCAAAAAAATACAGTTCAGATATTTGTGTTCATTTTGTCTTCAGAACTTTAGAGGCAATACTTTGGCTTCTTCAAGTACTATCCAGTAAGGTCAGCTGGTTGTGAGCTGTGAATTGGGAACTCTGAGATGAGATTTCTGGCAGATTTGTAGTGGATTTAAAGAAAAATCCAAAGGCCTATGTTTACACAAAGACATTTGCTTCTAATCTGGGTAACAGATTATACTTCCATCCATGGCACAGATAGTTGCTGTAAGGTCAAACAGGTTGTAGACATGCAGCAGAAAAGCCTTTGTCTATGCTTTGCTTTTAAGTATGTTTAAGAAAGCCTTTTTAAAAAGGAAAAAAGGGTGATGACAGGAGGAAATTAACACTAAGAATCTTACTGTTTGATTTCAAGGTAAAGTGTACACATAGCCACTGAAAGGTAGTGTATGTGCTCTAAATTCAGAACCTAGTGTTCTTGTTTGCTGTGCTTATGACCAAAGAAGCAGTCTGCAGGTATTGCAAACAAGGAATTACGTAATTTTAAGCTTTACAGTAACCAACATATGTATTTTTGTCTAGCTGTTTTAAAAAACTGTTGTGCTTTTTAATATCTCATGCTGAAAATAATGATGCGAATTATAAGAATTTTCATTAGGAATGTGAACATTTTAATTTGGAAATAGAGATTCCAAATAACACACATCTCAAAGACAAGTATGTTTCTGGTTTGAGCGCTGTGAGTGGCCTTCTCCGTGTAGTTTTGATTCAGAGAGTTGTTTTGTGTAGATATGAGTCATAAGTTCAGCTGCTTAGCATAATTAAGTTTTTGGGATAAATTCTCTGTGATTAATGAGAATGTTATTAATGAGAAGAAAAAGATTTTTGAGGCAACAAAGGATCTTTTTCCAAACAGATATGATACAAATGCCATCTTGAGATCTGCCCAAGAAGGGATAAAGTGCTTATGTTTGGTATGATGCAAGTGGTTTAAAGCTGATTCATATTTTTCTCAATAATAGTTTTTCAGACTCTTTTGGAAGGCTGACTCTGCAAGATTTAACTTGTGAGTGCACTGTATGTGTACCTTGTGTTTTATTAGCAAAATATATTAATTACCTAATGGAATTGTGGGGGAGGGGAGAGAAAGAGCAGCTTATCTCACTTATTTTTGTGCTATTTTGTGCATTTTTAATACTACATTAAAGAAATTTTATTAATGGTGAAATGTAATTTTGGCAAGTAACGGTGGTTGTTAGTGGAAGCATTTCCTCCTATGGTGAATTCCTGCTATTATTATCCGTGTATTGATAGCGCTGATGAGAAGTATTTCTGTTGTTGTCAGACTGTTAGAAGTACTTTTCTATTTTGCTTCTCTTAGTTTTAGTTCACGCTTTCTCTATTTAATCTCTCTGTGTTCTTCAGCTCTGATTTCAAGCAAGATAGTTTTGGTTTTGTAGTCTTGAGGTTTTTTGTGATCTTAAAAGTTGCTGCATTCTTTTGGTGGAAAATGTAAATAAGAGTAATTTAACTCAAGAAAGATAGGTGTATTGTTTCTGTTTTCTTCAAATAAATGAGGGAAGAGGAATATCTGTCTGATAAATGGTGTGCAGCCTTAAAGAGATGTAGCTTCAGGCCCTGCCATTTCCATGCGTAACTAACTTCACAGGATCAAGTTTGTTACATGGTGTTGAGAAACATGTTTAAGTATTTTATCACCATGAAGCTTTCCAGAATATAAATTACTGTGTTCTATCACCTTTCTTTATATTACATATACCAATGAAAGGTTTCAAGGATAATGTTTCAGGTTGCAAAAGCCAAATGTTTTCTTAGGTCTTAAGCATAAGTCTTGAACCAGAACATCAATCTGATCATGTTAAATGAGTAACATGTAAGAGTTTTTATTATAGAAAATTTGCATCTAAGACTACTCTAAAGCTATGAAAGCGTTAGGACTTGTCTAGGAGTTTTAATACTCCTTGTTTAGTTAGGTCTGATCTTCCCATGTTTGTCACTCTCCTTAATAAAACCCCAACAAATGTGTAATCAGTAGCAGAAACTTTCTTCAAAGTTGTGTATTAAAATCTGATTTCTTGGCTTAAAACTTTTTTTCTACACTAATGTTTTTTGTGGCTTCTAGTAAACATAAATGATGGAATTGGGAAATTGTTGGATAACACTTTTTTTGGTTAATTAATGAGCCTTTTTCACCATTGTTTAATGATGGCTTAACTGTTGAATTCCCAATGTACCATCAGTTTGCCCTGCATTTGATATTTATAAAATCAGTTTTGTTGTCTCAATAAATGGAAGGATTCAATTTTTAAATAGTTTACTGTGTTACTGCCAGAAGGATGAAAACTAATTTAATCTTGTGCAGGTTCATTTAGAGAAAACATTAAAATTTGGGGGAAGGAGAGGAAGAATGTGGACTTTTAGTGATATTTATTCATAAAGGAGTAGTTCTTAGAATCAATCGCCCAAGATAATTGCTATGGCACTTATAAATATGTGTGTATATGCATTTGTAGAACCGATATATTAATTTGTCTTCTTGTTTGTCCATCGTATACCTCTTCACTTCCACCCTTACTCCCTTAGGCTGCCTTGCACTTCCCAAATTGAATCTACAATTTCTGACTCTTCATGACTACCTGCTGAGGAATTTCAATCTCTTCCGCTTGGAGTCTACTTACGAGATCAGACAAGACATTGAAGATAGTGTCAGTAGGATGAAACCATGGTAATATTTATTAACTGATGCAAACCAGTCAATTCAACTTAAGTTGTAATCAAAGTGCATTTGAGATTGAATAATTGGTATTGCGTATATCCTAAATAAATAGTAACAAATGTATTTTAAATGATTGCATATGTGCTGTTTTATCCTAACGTCTTTGGTAATGTGTTGCCCTCCTGTGGGATGACTCTATAATGGTGTCTTACTATGTATCCCTTTAGACGTGTTAAGACATTACCTTGCGTGCTAACAACCAGCCTTTGTTGTGGTGAAATAGACAAGCTAGTTTTTCAAAAGTACTAAGCCTTGGCTAACATTAAAAAATATAAAAACTTTACCACCACCTATTATGGTTTGTGAGAGATGTTACAGAGCATAAGATGCCTTTTTTTTCTTAAAATAAAGGTCAGTTCACATTACATTTCAGTTCTAAAATGCTGAATTATGTGAATCTACTGCAGTACCATGTGAAATCAAGACTTCTGCTTTTGTCCTAGAGCTGACTATAAGGTAAATTGTTTCACAGTTTAGAAAAAGACCGAAACTCTTTTCAGATAATGCTTAACAGAACTTTGTTGTTTGGTGTTTTCTGGGATTTTTTTTAGGTTATCAGAATATGGAGGTGTGGTCTTTGGTGGATGGGCTAGGATGGCACAACCCATTGTTTCTTTCACAGTGGTGGAGGTGGCAAAGCCCAATATTGGTGAAAACTGGCCTATGCGAGTGCGAGCAGATGTTACCATTAATTTGAATGTCCGAGATAGCATCAAAGATGAATGGGAAGGTACTTATGTTCTTTGAAATAAAAGTGCTCAGAATAGGTACTCATCAAAATGCACTTTGATGTAATCTTACTTGTAAGAAGGGGGTTTTATTTCATCAGAGATGAAGATTTGCTAATCCTAATACATTGTTTAAAAGTTAATTACTTAAATTCCAAGTCTAAGAAGTTTATGCATTCTTAAAATGAAGATGGAATATTAAAGTATTTACACACCCACTGGGAGCAGAAGGTTTACTGTTTCATACTGGTATAATTCAGTTTGTAACTGTAAGATTCTGGCCTTTACAGGGAATGTGAAAAGGTAACTAAGCATTTTAAATTAATTTGCATGCTAATAATGACATATTGGCAGAGTAGTGGGGAATGTGATATCTGTCTCGTATACACATAGAGAGAACAGATTCTGATTTCATTCAAACCAATGCATTTTAGTCGGTGTTTATGTATTTGAATGTTGTTAGGAAGTGCTGACTGTACCAAACACTGTTTCTTGTAAGTATTCCCAGGCAACACTTCTGCTTGGGGAATTGAGCTTCAGTTGACCATGTTGGCAAGTGGCATAGAAGCATGTATTTGTACCTGGGTTATCAGTAAATGTCACTCCCTTCTCTTTTGTTATGAGGAACTTGTTAAATGTGCTAGAGTGTAATTACAAGTCACATAGCACGAATGCTAAAGCTGGATTGTGTGATAAATAAGCAGATACAAGTTTGGGAATGCAGGTTTCTATTAAAGCAGAAAAGCTAGGAGGATGGCAGCAGACTTCACTATACTGAAGGTAGCCGTGTAGTCGTGCTTTCTAAATATTAGAACGGCCTCTGATTTTAAAAGCAGTAATGCTTTAAACTTAGTCTAAACTGAGGTGAAGAACTGGTGAATCGTTGCCAGGTCTTGGTGAAACTGCTTTAGGTTGGATGAAAAAATACAGTGTGCGTTTGCTCAATTTTGAACGTGTCTTAGATCTGTGAGAATATGTAGGTATACTGGAGAAAAGGATTAATGTTCAAAATAACAGTAGTGAATTGGTGAAACTGCATTTTAAGAGTAGTGTCATTCAGAAGGGATGAATATTAAGATACTGTACTTGTGGAAGAACAAGTCACTGCACAGGTGCATGTTGAGAGTGCCACTTGTTAGGTAGTAATTCTGCAGAATATAAAGAGACTGAGGTCATCATTGCTGAAAAGCAGATGTGGCACCATAACTATATGTTACTGCTGAGAGAAAAAGAAATACACTCATAAGTCCCGATATGACTTGTTTAAACTGTGATGTAGGATGGAAAACAAGTAACTCGGTTAGGCAACCTTTTACCCTATTGAGTAGATAACTAAAGTAACTGTTTAGGATTTTCTGCCCAGTTCTAGGCAATTCACTTTAATTTGTTGTTAAAAAAAATAAATTGGAGGTTAGTCCAGAAAAAGGCAATGAGAACAAGAGGTTAATGATACAGTATTTGTGAGGAAAGACTGAAAATATCTAAGTTGTATAACTGAAGTAAGATTGTTGGGAGAAGTATAATCTTGAAATAAATAAGTTAGCTGTCATGAAAAAAGTGGTCAATTTCTCCTTTTTATATCTGAAGTCCTAGCAGATACTAGTGTGCAAGAGTAGTGGAAAAGATGACAATATCCTATGGTTCTGTATCCTGTAAGTTAAAGGCATGTTTTGAAACGGAACACATTATTGTCTAAGCAGGCAGGGTTTTATTTAAAAGAAATTTTTGTATGTATTAAGGAATGGAAAAAGAAAAAGACATTCAATCAAATCACTGAATGTCCCTTTTTGGAATCAGGTCTGCGTAAACATGATGTCTGCTTTTTGATTACGGTACGTCCCACACAACCTTATGGCACAAAGTTTGACCGACGACGACCTTTTGTTGAGCAAACTGGTCTGGCATATGTCAGAGGCTGTGAGATCCAGGGTATGTTGGATGAGAAAGGACGTGTTATCGAGGAAGGTATGATACACAAAAACTTGTTTGAAAGTCCCCACCTTTTTTTTTGGTAACAACCTAATCATTGACTTGCTTTTTTTTTTAAGCAATGCTTATTGCATTCATTACCTACTTGAAAAAACAAACCATTTCCATAGCTAGTCCTGAGAAAGGTTAGCTATCTGCCTCTGCTAATATCTGATGTAATTAGGTTAATAAATTAAATCTAGTGCATTTTGATTTGAGGAATAAAATATATTCCTCGAATATATTATATTCAAAAACTGTGTTAAAAATGGGATGAAAACATGAAATAAGAATATTTGTAATGCCATGCAGAGATTAGTTTCATCATGTGAAATTGTCTAAATGTAATTTCAGAAATTATTATGGATCACTTCTTTGAATGCTAATCTGGTTTTAGCACTACTTCAAAATGTAATCTTACTATATCATTACTGGCAGGACCTGAACCCAAACCAAGACTTAAAGGGGACTGCAGAACATTCAGAGTGTTTCTGGACCCAAACCAGTATCAACAAGACATGACAGACACAATCCAGAATGGAGCAGAAGATGTGTATGAGACATTTAATATAATAATGAGAAGAAAACCAAAAGAAAACAATTTCAAGGTAAGGTACTGCTCATTGACTCTCAGGGTAAGAGTTTATCTGAATATGCCAACTGTACCGAGACATGTTCATTTTAGATGCATGTAGTTAGGCTTCTTAGATGGAGTTTAATCACTTCAGGAAGTTAGTCTGTCAGCTTATGATAACTTCCCCCCACAGCTAAGTGTTGTACTAACTGAAAATCAGAACACTCTACTTCACTTGTGTATATAAGACATATTATAACACAGTGCTCTGATTCAGGGATAGGATGCCGTTCAGAGGACCTTGACAAGCTTGAGCAGTGGGCCTGTGTGAACCTCAAGAGGTTCAACAAGGCTAGGTGCAACATCCAGAATCTGGGTCAGGACAACCCTTGGTATCAGTACACAGTGAGGGATAAAGGGATTAGAAGCAGTTCTGCCAAGAAGGACTTGGTGGTATTAGGGGATGAAAAGCTGCATGTGAGCCAACAGTGTGCACTTGCATCCCAGAAGGACAACTGTATCCTGGGCTGCATTAAAAGAAGCATGACAAGCAGATCGAGGGAGGAGATTCTGCCATTCTGGTCTGATCTGGTGAGACCCCACTTGGAGTGCTGTGTCCAGCTCTGAAGCCCTCAGCACATGAAGGGCACGGATCTGTTGGAGTGGGTCCAGAGAAGGGCCACAGAAATGATCAAAGGCATGCATGGAACATCTCTCATATGAGGAAAGGCTCTCAAAGTTGGGGTTGTTCAACCATGAGGAGAGAAGGCTCTGGGGAGACTTTATTGTGGCCTTTGAATACTTAAAGGGGTCGTATAAGAAAGATGGTGACAAACTTTTTAGAAGGACTCGTTGCACTAGGACAAGGGGTAATGGTTTTAAACTAAAAGATGGTAGATTTAGACTAGAAGAAAGAAATATTTTCTACTGAGGGTGGTGAAACACTGGAGCAGGTTTCCCAGAGATGCCCCATCCCCACAAACTTTTAAGGCCACGTGGTCTTCGAGCGGCGTGCTGTAGTTGAAAATGTCCCTGCTCTTTGCAGGGAAGTTGGACAGGATGACCTTTAAAGGTCCCTTCCAAACTGAACCACTCCATAATTCCATTTTGCTGTAATATCACAGTAAAATCACTTTGGTATACCTGATCTTGGCGGGTGTTGTTTTGGAGAGGCTTGGGGTTCTCATTTTTGCCCCACATTTTGTTATTTTGCCATAGTTGGTATAGTGGAAGTACTTTGCGGAGCCTTTTATAACTTTATATCAAAAAAACCCAAACAACACCAGAACTAATTGTTAATGATGTATGGCTGTGGCAGTTTCATTTTATGTTATAAGTAGAGGTGCTCTCTACCAAAGCCTGTTGGTGTGCCAGCATTATAGATTTTATTACTTGCACATATATGCACTGTTTTGTTTTCAGAAGGAAAGTGCTGCAGTGAATTCTTAAGTTTTCTCAGAATTGCTGTATGTGAGTGTAGCTTTCAAATTTGTACTGTGCACTTGCAGCTGATTTACAGGCAAATCACAATGCAAAACATTCTGTGCTGTTTTTCACTTGTCTCAGACATTAATTTGCCAAGACAAATAATGATGTTCCTAAGTTTATCACATCACTACCAGTTTAAAGTGCAAGCATTCCGTGTAAGCCTTGCTAACTTAAGCTGGCTAGAAAAAAAACAAGGTATCACTGTGATTAGTGTTGATAGTGTGTTGAGCAGATTGAAGATAGCTTGGGCTTTTAAGCTGAGCTTGTAGGAGGGGAGACAAGAGAATGCTTGTGCAGTCTTCATAAATTAAGTGGATGTGATGGCAGTGGAAGTGCAAATACAGTGTGTGCACCACTACATCACTACAATTGGTCAGCAGTGTTAGTTCTTAGAAGAACTAATGTTACTGTTTTTACATTTATAGAAGTTACTTTTGAAAACCTGAAGGAAAGGTTTTGTGATGTAAAACCAACACAGTAGCTGTTAGGGATGTACTTATTGAGCTTTCCTCTGAGAAACTGTGTCATCTAGATTTAGAAGTATTACCTGAAGAAGCCATATTTTCAGGTTTATATGTGCTTTTCTTGGCACAAACGTGGCATGCTATGCTGACGATACATTTAAGCAAAACCACTTGTTTTATATTTGCATCAAAAATACAGATATTCTTAGTGAATATGGGACTTGTCTATCAGTGTATCTTGGGCCTCTGAATTAATTGCAGGACCTCTAGGCTTCATAAGAAAAGATCACATACTAAAATGTTTGTAAGAAGAAATGCATTATGTGCGTTGGAGAGCCAAAAGGAGAGGAGGTTTCTGGAGTTGTTTGTAGGTATGAGGTGAGGTTCTCTTAACCATTTCCTTTATTAAGTGAGGCTGAGCTGAGAGTATACTTTTGTGTCACCAGTGATACTTGATAATGCCAGCTGCATTGTCACATGTAGGTTCACCTCTTCCCAGAGCTAGGAATTTGACTATCCAGAGGTTCCTGCACAAGGACAAACCTGCTATGACATGTTTCCTTGGTACAAAAATTAAATTTGAAATAGATGGAGCCATTCTGCTGGTAAACAATCTAGCAGCCTTCTTAGATAATGAAAGGACAGAGCATAGCACATATAACAACTTTAAGTTTTATATGCTAAGTTAATTCGAGCTAATAACTTTACAGAGCTGTCACAGAATCCACAGCATCGTTGAGGAACAGAATCACAGATTTACAGTGTACTTAAAGTTGGAGGGAGTTCTGGAGATGTTCCAGCCTAAGCCCTGCATAAAGCAGAGTTAACTAGAGCAAGTTGCTCAAGATCTTGAGACTTTGTACAGTTGGAATTGGATATTTCCAGTGATAGAGACAGCATAACCTGTCTAGACAATCTGGTCTAGCAGTTACCCATAGAGTAAGAACTTCTTCATGTATTTAAGTGGAATTTCCTGTATCTCCATCTGTATCTGTTTCCTTTTGCAATTTTACAGGGCACTACTGAAAGAAGCCTAGTTCCATTGTCCTTACTTCCTCCCATTTTTGGTTGCTTTTTTTAAATACAAACTGATAAAATTCCCCACCACCCTTTGAGTCTTCTCTTCTTGATGCTGAACAATCCTCTCTCTCAGCCTCCCATATAACAAATTCTCCAATCCCTTAATCAACTTAGTGGTCTTTTGCTTGCCTCACTGGACACAGCACTAGATATATGGTCTCATCCATGCAGAATAGAGGGCAAAAATCAGAATCTTTATAGAGGATGACTGTGTAAGCAGCAATGGTGACCACATTACATTAAAAAGGCAGACAATCCTACTCTTGCGAACTAGATATGTAAATTTAGGCTATCAGAATAAAATTACATACTTTTATTTTTGGCTAATTAATCTTTACAAGATAGTTGTTTGAAAAATCTGTATCGTATTCTGATGTGGACTGCCGATGCAGTATGTTTGCCATCTGTTTATGTCCATGTTTGATGGTGTGGTAAGTTGGAGGATCTGGAAATCATCAGAGTTTACATATCCTGTGATTCTTCTGCGGAAGAGCAGATGCATGATGGCCTAATACCAAGTTTCAAGTAAGGTGGGTGTTGAAGACTTCTCACTAAAGTAGCCCTTTAACAGGAAGGCTAAATTTAGCTACCTCTTAGTTAAAATGCACACCTTCTGTGCAAATCCAGGGTTTGCAGCATTGGTGTTTTTACTGGATGGGGGAAAAGAGGGAAAATACTGACATAACCACAGATGAGTAGAGAAGAGCAAGCTTTTGGAGGAAAACTTCAGTTAGCTTCAGGGATGAAACTTAAAGGCTTAAAGGAGAAACCTTAACCTGCATAAGGTTGTTCTTGAATTAATTAGGTTTCTGGTAAGAACTGGATCTAGGTTTTAGGGTGATTGGGGCATTAATTTGCTATACAATACTGCATTACAGTAAATATATTTTTTGTGCTGGTCAAAGTAAAGAGTAATCATGTTAAAATGCCATGTGCCTATAGCCTTCTAAAAGCCTGACATAAGCCTTAACATTTGCTGCTTCCAGAAATTTATCAGTCAGTCAGTACCCACAAAGCTGAATATTTCTTAGAATCTGTGTGTGGAAATGTGTTGGGGACTGTAGAGTAATCAGTTATCTTCTTGGATTAGTGAATTTAGGTGCAAAAAAGAAAGAGTTGAAAAGCAAGGAAAGTGCATGCAAAGATTGTATATTGAAATCCAATAAATGACCCAACTAACCATGCAGAGGTTTTGATGCATTTTTGGTAGAAACAGGATGACTTTATGAAGATCCTGTAGTAGAACCTCAAGCAGAAGTATGTGTAGCTGTTCATAAAACGTGAATTGTTCGGTTATTGTAAAACCAGGATGATAAGCTAGGACCATAGCAGACACTTTGTTTTCGTTATAGGTTATTTTGAACTGTGCCTTTTTTTTCTCCTATGAGTGTTCTAGAATGAAAGCTTTACTGATAATTATGTGCCTCTTTACTAGCTCCTTAATAATAGGATAGTATAAGAATTGTATGGTTTGATAGCGTCTTGTTGCATGTAGACACTGTATATATGTTGACCTAGTCTAACCAGACACCTGTCAATTAAAGACTGTTATGTGCTAGCATCTTAGATTTGATTAGGCTTCAGAATGTCACATTTTCTTGGTAAAAAGTCAATCTCAACAATAATTTTTTTTTCTGTTTTTCTAATTTGCAGGCTGTTCTGGAGACTATTAGGAATTTGATGAATACAGATTGTGTGGTTCCTGACTGGCTGCATGACATCATTCTTGGATATGGAGATCCAAGTAGTGCACACTATTCGAAAATGCCAAATCAGATTTCAACTCTGGATTTTAATGACACATTCCTGTCCATTGATCACTTAAAAGCTAGCTTTCCTGGATACAATATTAAAGTGACTGTTGACAATCCAGTTCTGCAAATACCCCCCTTCAGGTGATCTCAAAATTTCAAATACTGTTCTGGTATTCTTGATGAAGTGCACTGTTAGGTGGAGTTGAGTTCAGTGGTTGAAGGAAGGTGCTCTTTCTTTTAAGAAAAGATGTTAATATGTTAATATGAAGATCTAGGTATTTATATAAAAGAGGTAAATGTGCTACAGTTAGGCTCATGACAAGCTTCTGTTCTGCTCTGTACAAAAATGCATCACAGCATTGCTTGTAGAACAGTCTATTGGATATATGGAAAAAGCAACAGTATGAGAGATTCAAGACGTAGTATTCTCTTTTGTGTTATGATATCTAGCCTTCTCAAGTTCAACCTAAAGATTTTTAATTTCAGAGTTTCCTTACATGTCTCATTAAGACGAGCTTATAACAGCAATTTCAACATCAGTTAAAAATTGAGAAACACCATGCGATCAAAATAAAGAATTAAGTCTGAAATCCCACATTGCTTATTTTTTTTTAGAAATGGTTTCTGAGATAGGATGCCTACCTATGCGACCACTAAATGAGACTTACATGTTTTATTTTGACGGTTCTGTTCAGCATTTTTAGACTTGACAGGAGTGAACCTCCTTGGACTTTGGCAACTGAGTTTCACAGGCCATAATGTTGGAGAAGAGTTTCTTCTTAGAGAAGAGCTGGACTGTAGAAGCTGTCTTTTTTCCCCCATATAAGTTAATAAGAATTGAAGTATGTTTCCTTTTGAAGAAATAGAATTAATTGGGAGGGAAAAGGGGGCTTTCCCCCCATACCAGTCAGCTCTTACAGTAGCTAAACTGAATCTTGGAAAGCAGGGAGATAATCTTCCATTATTTTGTTTTGTTTGTTTTTTTTTCTTTTGAAACGCTGCATGTAGAATGTGTGGACAAGGCATTAACATTATATGATATGAAAATAGGCTGATGGTGTTAAGACAAGGTACCATGCATGATTTCCATCAACGAGCTAGTGTTCATTTTCAGTTCATAGATTGGGGTACAAATATTCCTCTTTATGAAGAGCTAATGCTCTTCCTGCTCTTGTCTTTGTCCTGTAAAGAGGCTAAGAGGTTATTGCTGTTAAAGTTCTCTGAATTCTTGTCTCAAAAATTGGATAGGCACTGAAATTCCTTCACTGTGATTTGTTTCTGAACTAGATAAGCTTACTAATATATGATAGAGGGCTTCATGTGTTGGAGCAGTTTAGAACATTGACATACTTTGTGTAAAAGAAAAAAAAAGGGCATCAGTTCTAGAACAGAATCCAGATATTACTGCTGAACAGGCAGTGCCGATGGCTTTCTCTTATGACTTTACTCCTGTCCCTTCCATTTTCATTTATGACCTCTTTGCCTTCAGTGTTTTTCCAGCTGGCTGTCAGCACTGTTCCTGGCTTTTCAACCTATGTAAAGAGCACCTCTGGCATACTTTTTGTCAAATACACTTTCTTAAAATCAGCTTCATCAATTTAGTTGTCATTCCTTTTCCTCATCCTCATTAATACTTTGTCTTGGGCAACTCTGGTTTCCCTGTGTTGTGAAAGTTTGTCTTAGTGGGGACAAAAAAGTCTTCCAAGTTAGGTATCGTAATGAACATGTTGAAGTGTAGTCTTAAATTCTGTGTTACAGGATAACTTTCCCAATAAGGGGAGGTAAAGGAAAGAAAAGAAAAGAAGAGAAGGAGAATGAAGAAAAACCTGAAGAAGCTAAAACACTGATTGTAGAGCCTCATGTCATTCCAAACAGGGGACCATATCCATATAATCAACCGAAACGGTAATAAATGGATGAGAACTTATTTACAAATGGGAACACATACAGAATTGTTAATTTTCAGAAATATTAAAAAAAAATCTGTTGATTATAAAGGAAATATAATTTTGATTTAATTGCCAAAACAAGATTTGAGTTTGACACTGTTTTCTTTCATATTTAAATAAAAGTATTCTTTTATCCCCTCTCTGTTAAAAAATTCCTTTGAAGAACACTGGGGAATACTGTCTTAGTATTGTGCTGGGACTTCGAACATACCTAAATTTTACAGGATTCTCAGCAAATAATACCTAATGACAGACAGTCTTTTGAATGGGATGATTTTGTTGTCATATGGACAACGCAATTTACTGTCTTGCTTAGAAATTGCAAGATTGTCACGTCTATAAAGAAGATAATTGTAGTCATGATTTCATTTATATAAATTTTACAGCATATGGTTCGGGAGAAACATGTATCCAATTAACTTGTTAAAATGCATTTTTGAAAACTTTTGGCAAGATTTATCAGTTCTCTGATCTTATTTTGCTTTGTTACAGCAATACTATTCAATTTACGCATACTCAGATTGAAGCTATACGTGCAGGAATGCAGCCTGGGCTAACTATGGTAAGAATATAATTCATTATTTTAATTATTTGATTCTTGCTTTAGGTACTTTCAGTGAAATACCAGTAACGCCTATTTCTGTGGCCTTGCTGAGGTAACTTCTGTTAATTAAAATATGAAAAAATGACATACAAAGGTTCAACATCCTCCCATCTTCACAAAATCATACAGAAATACATTTGATCTTTGTGTAATTATATCCTGTATTTCAGCAGCTGAAGACTTTCAACAACAACTGAATTCGCTTTTTCAGTAGTTGAATTGCTGGTTTTGGACTGTAAAGCTTATGCCATGTCTGTCATTTTTGGCAGTTTTAAATTACTTGCATCATTTTTAGTTTGATTAAAGGAAATGGAAGTAATTGAATTCTCTTCAGTGAGCTTTTTTTCTGCTGTCTTGTAAAAAGTAATGTGCAATCCTTTGTATCTTGCTGACTTCTAGAATTAAGAAGTTACAAACAAAACAAAAGCTATAGATTTGTTATGAAAATAATTTTTGATCAGTGAATTTCTACAAAGGTCTTTAAGGTTTACCACTCTCAATTAGACCTTGAGTATACATACCTGTCTCCCAATGAAGTACTGTATGTTCTGGTCGTGACATAGTGGATGATTTGAAAGACTTTTCTGATACTCTTAATTTTTTCTTCGTCTATATAGGCAATAATGCTAATTTTTAGGGTTTAGTATTGGTACTCATTAGTACTGTACTCTTCCTCATCCCCTTCCTCCTAATGTTTTACTGATCCCTATACACTCCGTAGCTAACACACAAAAGGTGCATGACAAAGTTAAAAATAAACTTCAGTGGAATTGTATGCTTTTGTCCCTGCCTTACTAGGTGTGTTAATAGTGTCATAAACGTATAAAAGTTACCTGAGCTTTTGGCAATGTTTTTGAGTATGTTTCCTAGTAGAACACAGCCGAGCTTTCTAGTTGTTGATAGAAAATCAACTTTTAAGGTCTATTTAGAAATTAAAACTATTCTTTTGAATACTGTAAAAATGCTGCAGTGATAGATGCTTTAAATTTGGTTGTTAGACAGATTTTGGTATGCTTCAGACTTCTGGATTTCATATAATTATATTAGAGTATTTAACTAGAGTACCCACACCAAAGTATGAGAGTATTTTTTCTATCAGGAGTCTTGAGAATAGGAAAGAAGGTTGGAACATTCTTCATGGAGAGGGTGGTTAGGCATTGGAACGGTCTGCCAAGGGAGGTGGTTGAGTCGCCGTCCCTAGAGCTGTTTAAGGTTAGGGTGGATGAGGTACTTAGGAGCATGATTTAGGGATTGGTGGGAATGGTTGGACTCGACGATCCAGTGGTCTCTTCCAACCTGGTTATTCTGTGATTCTGTGATTAAAGTCTTTATTACCATTTTGTAATATATAATTCACACAAAATAATAGAGGAGAGCGTGTCTCTAAGACACCTTGGGTTTTGTCTTTTTTTTTAATAGCATTGCATACTGTTTGTGGGTATTATTTAACATTTTGTTGAACTGTTAATGAGCTTCAAATTCAAGTGTATAATGCATTGTGAACTACCATTTACCTAATTTTCGGAGTGCTTTAAAGAAGAAAGTAAGTTCATATATCTTGTATTCCATCAGCTTTCAAAAATACTTGAGAAGATGGTGGTTATAAAATTTGAACTTTCATATTAGAACAGCATTTGTTACTTTTTAAGGTGTTAGAAAATGACAGCATGTTTTGTCAAAAGGAAAAAACAATTACAAGTCAGCTTTCTGTTCTTGAGAATGTGCTTCTGATTGGTTTTTGGTTTGGGTTGTTTTATTTTATACCATCTCCCACGTTTTTGAGGGAAGAGAAAGAGGACCGAGTAAACCATTACGTAATATAGGCCCGGTTGTTATGTCATGTATTTCTGTCAAATATTTTTGAAAAATGCAGTCCTACTTGCTTTTGAATCCAGTAATGAATAAGATTCTTTAAATGAAGTGTGATTTCATAGCATTTTATAACTTTTTGTGTAGACATATATGAATCCTACTAATCTGCGCTTCTTAATGCTGAACAAATTACTTTGAGGTGCTTTATAATACTTGGATACCTTTAAAATGTCTCAGGTGTCAGTTTTTAAATTTTTTTATATAATAGAGCCTATAAAAACATAAGCTTTCAGTATTCATTATCATAAATTGTAGCTTTCTGATTTAATAAAAAATGGAGGGTTTATTTTGTTCTTTATATCTACCTTGCTTTTATTTTTTTTTTCCAAGTATGTGTTTTGATACTTTTTTCACCATTTCTCCTATGCTTAGCCTGCCCTGAGCTAAATAGCCGTTTTTCTCTGAGGAGGTCTGTTTTCATGGGTTAAGAGACAAAATAGTATTTTATATGATGGATTATCGTATTCCTTTTAGGCAGGAATCTGCCTCAGCACTGGGCTAGGTGTCTTACATATGTGTTCTTGAATTTGACAGAAGCCAGCAAGCAATTGCATGTGAAACAGAAAATTGTTGTTGTTGTTAATAAATGATGTTAGTCTCTTGTGAGGTTGTTCAGCTCTTTTGCCTGACTGGCTATATTTCTGTAACATGCAATATTTTGATAAATTGTGTCATGATTTTTGTCTTTAATTTTTGTTTTTAATTTTTGTTTTGGTTTGGTTTTAGGTAGTGGGTCCACCTGGTACTGGAAAAACTGATGTAGCAGTCCAGATAATATCCAATCTTTATCATAATTTCCCAGAACAACGAACTCTTATAGTTACTCACTCTAATCAGGTAAAGTGTCAGGCATGACACAAATTTTCCTGTAATTGAAAAGAACAACAGCAGGTATTGAGGCCAGTAGGTTTGAGATTGTGGTTGTCTCTTAATAGTGGAATCTTGAGTTGATTTGTATGCAGTTTCATAATGTGAAATCAAATTTTTGAATTTCAGATTTCTAGTTCCGAGGTATTTATTAGAATTTTTCAACATATCTAACTGGTTGGGGCTAGAAATTAGGAAATATTTTGAAAAAGTGTCTGTGCAGTTCTTATAATTGCACATTCACTTCACGTATGCCAGATTTTAGCTAACTGTCTTAGACAATTAATGCTCTGTGCTTCATGCTTCTAAGGTAAGTCAAGAAAGGCACACCAGTGCTGAGTACAGAGGGAGAATAACCTCCCTGGACCTGCTGGCCACACCGTTTCTGATACAAACCAAGATGCCATTGGCCTTTTTGGCCACCTGGGCACACTGCTGGCTCATGTTCAGTCGGCTGTCAACCAACACCCCCAGGTCCTTCTCCCCCAGGCAGCTTTCTAGACAGACTTCTCCTAGTCTGTAGCACTGCACAGGGTTGTCGTGCCCCAAGTGCAGGACCCGGCATTTGTCCTTGTTGAACCTCATGCCATTGGACTCTGCCCAGTGGTTCAGCCTGTTCAGATCCCTTTGCAGAGCCTCCCGACCCTCTAGCAGATCGATACTTCCACCCAGCTTAGTGTCGTCTGCAAACTTACTAAGGGTGCACTCGATGCCTTCATCCAGGTCATTGATAAAGACATTGAACAGGGCTGGACCCAGCACTGAGCCCTGGGGAACCCCACTTACGACTGGGCTCCAGCTGGAGTTAACTCTGTTTACCACAACTCTTTGGGCCTGGCCATCCAACCAGTTTTCCACCCAGGAGACTGTGCACCTGTCCAGGCCAGAGGCTGATAGTTTCCGAAGCAGAATGCTGTGAGAAACTGTGTCAAAGGCTTTACTGAAGTCCAAGAAGACCACATCCACAGCCTTTCCCTTGTCCAATAGGCGGATCATTTTTTCATAGAAGGCAATCAGGTTAGTTTGGCAAGACCTGCCTTTCATGAACCTGTGTTGACTGAACCTGATCACTCAGTTTTCTTGCATGTGCTTCATGATAGCACTCAAGATCACCTGTTCCATGACTTTTTCCGGCACTGAGGTTCAACTGACAGTCCTGTAGTTTCCTGGATCCTCTCTCCGACCCTTCTTGTAGATGGGCACAACATCAGCCAGCCTCCAGTCCAGTGGATCTTCCCCAGTCAACCAGGAATGCTGGAAGATGATGGAAAGGGGTTTTGCAAGCACGTTCACCAGCTCCCTTAACACTCTTGGGTGGGTCCCATCTGGCCCCATAGGCTTGTGGGTGTCTAATTGGCCAAGCAAATCTCTAACCATCTCCTCTTGGATCATGGGAGCTTTGTTCTGTTCTTCTAGTTCCTGGGTTTGTACACAGAGGGAACAACTTTCCTTACTATTAAAGACTGAGGCAAAGAAGGCATCAGGTACCTCAGCCTTGTCCTCATCCTTTGTTACAGTTGTTCCTTTTGCATTCAAGAAGGACTGAATAGTCTCCCTCGTATTCCTTCTGCTGTTAATGTATTTGTAGAAAGATTTTTAATTATCTTTCACTGACTTGGCCAGTCTAAGCTCTAGCTGTGCTATAGCCTTTCTCATTTTTCGTCTGCACTCACTTCTTCCCTGTAGTCTAAATGGCAGATCTTGGCATCTTGAGCTGAGAGTGTGCTTCCTGTTCGTAAGAGGTGGAGTCTTAAGTGCTAATTCACAAGCATATGTAAAATTGTATTTATATTGATCATGATGAAGGTCTTGAAGATTCTTCTAAATCTGCTTCTGATTTCAAAGGATTTGTTTGAAAACTGGGGTCTTGTGTTTCCTGGTCTCCCAAATTAGTCTGTTCTGTCTCAGTTATGCAGTGTTCTAACTGAACATACCACTTTGATAACATTAAATCTTTGTCCATCAAAGCAAGATCAGACACTTAGGCTGTTGAGGAGTTACAACCTGGAATAACATAGGCTGGTCTGTGATGGGTTTTGGGACAGTTAACAGGTAGTGAAGTTGAGAGAAAAGGTTGAGAGCATATCCGTTGGCAAGGGAAGGAAGGAAATAATTTGAGGCAGGTAGTAGACTCTTATATGAGACAGACAACACTTATATGAGAACATGAACTCGAAACTGTACTTCAGGAAAGTCATCCGTGTCATTCTCTGTGCCTTGATGCTGTACTTAAATATGTTTAGGAGACCTCCCACTGACTTGGAGTGCAAGTGCCGCTTGCTCATGTTTATTTGTAATTTCATAAGTTGATGATCCAGTGCTTGCAAACTTACTCCTTTGAAATAAACTGAATTGAACAGTTGATATTAAACTTTTAGGGAATTGAAGAGTTTAAGGCAGGAGACGTAGTACAACTTGAAGTTCAGTTCAGCAAAATATATTTGATGGAATACAATCACAGCATCTACCAGTCAATAGCAGATCACTCTCTTCTAATGTATAGGAAACGTTAAGTGGTTTAGTCATCTAACAAATTCAGTGTTTGCAAAGTGTGCTTCTTGAGACAGCTTTATAAGCTGATAACTTTATCAACTAAATTAACTAAGTGAATGAATAACATTTTTACATGGTTTTAAAATTGTAGAATAGAATTTAATTGTTGTATAGAATATGAAAATACAAGAGTTTTAGTAGACTAATTTCCCTGTTAAGGTTAAGAGCTCTAGTTTCAGTATTAACTTCAGCTTTAGACTCTATTTATACCTAAAGAGGCATCATTTCCTAGCTGGAAATTCTTACCAGTAGTTCTTTAGTTTTTCCCTGCAAGAGCTTCTGAACATCTAAAAACTACCATTTCTCCTGTTCTTGTCAATCTTCAGGCCTTGAACCAGCTGTTTGAAAAAATCATGGCTCTAGACATTGATGAGCGTCACCTCCTGCGTCTGGGTCATGGAGAAGAGGAATTAGAGACAGAAAAAGACTTCAGCAGGTGAGAAAGGAGATCCTAATGATAAACTCACTTACATAAATGTTGCCTTATGTGTTGAATCCATTCTACCTCCCTTGTAAATGAGCAAGGAGCTGTGCTTAACAAGTTCTACCTTTCTTATATTATTGAATCCCAGTAATGCAGAGTACACAAGTTTTCAGTACGGGGTTGAGTAACTTCAGTTCTTATTCAGTAGAAAAAAATGTGTTCTCTTGAGAATCCAAAGGCAGCATCAAGTGATTGCTTGTTCAGAAATTCAACTACTTGAATAAAACCAGTTGGTTATATTTTGGGCCTCTATACGTTTTAAAGAATTGATCTGTTTTGTGAGAGAAACTTGAATAATAAGAGTAGGTTTTTGTGGTTAGGAATTTTTTGTGCAAATGTGATCTCTTCTACTGGCACAGTGAATATTGCTTATGTAAACGTAAACATGAAATTAAACTTTATGCTCTTAATTCTTCAGAATATTGCTTGATTACAAAGTTGCTTATTTCATTGGTAAATAATGCACTTTGAGTAATACATAAGGATAGCTCTCAATTCAGTATCAGTATAAAGATTTAAGAACTTGTTCTTGTAAATATTTGTACAATTGTTAAGTGTTAGTCCAATTAATGTTAGCAGGATCACACACATTCGTAAATGTAAGTGAGGGCATAAGGATCATGCACTGGAAATAACTGAACTATGCAGTACTGGATTGTTACCATTCTAAGTAGGACAATAGAACCCATTGTGATTTCCAAAGATTGTCTTTTTTTTCTGTGCAGAAAGCATGTTTTATGAGTAGTAAGTTTAGTAGGAACTTGAATTTTAGCCTTTATTTGCATTTGAGCTTTTAACTATGTATGCATTTTTAAAAAAAGGTATCCTTTTCCTCTCACTTCTTAAATTCTAGTAATTTATTCCACTTTTTAATTTGCTTTGTTTTTTAGAAAATGCAATACATTGATTTCTGTTTTGCGTGTACTGCTTGTGGGAAGGGGGAGTGCATGGATTGAGGACATTGATCTATAGAGGAAAATATTAGGCTTGAGTTGGGTAAGACAAGGAAGAATGGAAGGATTAGATCATAAACTAATCAGTCATAAAAGTTATTGAACAGGCAGCTGTGAGTACAGGACCTCCTACGTGTGGATGTAGACCTCTCTGTTATGGTGAGCTCAGCATTACTGCAAGACATTTTCTGTATTGTTAGAGGAAGTCAACCTTACCATACTGAAACTTCAGGTATAGGTTCCATTTGTAATGGTCCGTTCACTTGCATAAGTAACTTCTGTTTGCATAACGCATACTATACCATAGTCCCTAAACAGTACATTGGAAGTAATGCTTTTCTACTTTACAGGTACATTATGGAATGTTTTACTAACACTTAAGAAACTTTTGATGAAATGACAGGGAAAAAGAGCTTTTCTCCAGTAATGGATCTTGCGTGTCTTTGTAAAGTAATAGAGCTCAACTGACAGAAATAGTTGACACATGGCAAATTTATAGGTTTTGGAACCTGGTAGTAGTTGTAAAGGTTTTTTGGAGGGAGGTATTGGTTTTTTTGTGATCTCTTGTTGTAATACTTAGATAAAACAGTTTTCAATTAAATACATTTAAAAGCAAATTATATTTGATCCATTTTATAGGTATGGAAGAGTTAATTATGTGCTGGCTCGAAGACTGGAACTTCTACGAGAAGTTGAACGATTGCAAAGGAGTCTTGGAGTCCCAGGAGATGTTTCATACACTTGTGAAACAGCTGGCCACTTTTTCTTATACCAAGTAAGGACTGAAATACTTCTACAGAGACTGTATGATGCCAGTATGTTATGAAACACTTTATAAAAGTTTGAGTGAATTTTTCAGGTTTGAGTCTAAAAACCCACATTATTTTAGTGGTTCAAAACACAATAACAGCTAAAGCTTTAAAAGCAACATGACTTAGTTGTGTTGATATTGTTTTAAATCCTGCCTGAGGACTCGTCAATTGAAAGGCTAGTATTGCTGCTTTACATGACTGCTGGCAAAGATTCTAAACTGGAGTTTCTCCTTCAGATAGGAATATCTGTGGGCTGCTTCACATTCTGAACAAGTGTTAGAGCAGCTGCTTGATGATCCTGCTAGAAAGCTTTTATAGTGTTAAGTGCCAGCATGAAATTGGATACACAGTATACAAAACAGTGGGTTTTCTGTATAGTGTATATCCATCATTTCCCTTCTATGTATTTTTCAGTGGCATGGTATACTTTAGCAATTAATGTGGCTTAAGCAGGCCTGTAGAGTGGTACTTAAGATCGAATGCATACACTGTATATGTTTTTACGAAAGTTACTCTGGACTTACTGTAGCTTGGGCCTAAAGATTGAATGGTCATTATGTGTTGGCGAGTACTATGAGCACTCGGCTTCTGGTTCAGTTTCTTCCCAAAGGAATCCAACTTGCTATTTAAACCAAAGTACTGTAAGTGGAGATAATCAAAAGATTTGCTTCTGTGTTGAGTTCACATAGTAAAAATTTGGTAGTAGGGTGCTGCAGGGGTGACCTCTGTGAGAACCGGCTACGTGCTGCCCCATGCTGGACGCAGCCAGCTCCAGCAGACCCACTGCTAGCCAAAGCTGAGCTCATTAGCGACACTGGTGGTGCCTCTGTGAAGACATATTTTAAGAAAAGGTCAAAAAACATGGTGTAGCATATAGGGGCAGAAAGGGGGGTATGAGGAACAACCCAACACACCAAGGTCAGAAAGAAAGGGAGGGGCAGGAAGTACTCTAGTCACTGGAGAAGAAGTTCTCCCATTATTGCTCATGGTGACTAAGGTGAAGCAGGTTTCCCCCCTGCAACCTGTGGAGGACTGTGTCAGATCAGGTATCCACACTGCAACCCATGAAGGACCACGTGCTGGAGTAGGTGGATATGCCCTGAAGGAAGCTGTAGCCTGTGGAAAGCTATGTTAGAGCAGCAGAGGAGCATGACGAGGAGAAGGAGGAGGTGGGAGAGATCTGGTGTTACGAACTTGAATGCCAAGTCCCATTCTTCATGCACTGCTCGCGGTGGGGAGGAGGTGGAAGAGTTGGGAACGAAAGAGTCAAATTAGGCCTGGGAAGAAGGAGGGAGTAAAAAAGGAAGGTGGTTTTGGCTTTGGCTTTGTTTCTCACCATCCTGCTCTATTTTCAGTCAGCAATAAATTAAACTAATTTTCCCTAAGTCAAATCTGTTTTGCTTTGTTGGTGCCTGTTAAGTGATCTTTCTGTCTTCGTGTCAATCTATAAGCGTTTCTGTCTTATTTTGTCCCCCTGTCCTGCTGGGAGAGTGAGAGGTGCTCTGTGGGAGTCTTGCAGCCAGCCAGTGTTTACCCACTGCAGCTCCAAAAGCATCATCCTGATGTATGGTCAAATGCGAATTTAGACATACCTGGCCTTAGTGATTTTTTTTTTTTTAAATACTACATGTCCAAAAGTACACATTGCCAATGACTTTATGATATAAAAACATGTCAGTGTAACACTTCTGTTTGCCATAGGTGATGTCTCGTTGGGAGGAGTACATCAGCAAAGTGAAAGTCAAAGGTGGAAGACTGCCAGATGTTACGGATGTCTCCAATTTCTTTCCTTTTCACCAGTATTTTGCAAATGCTCCTCAGCCAATTTTCAAAAGCAAGTCCTATGAAGAAGATATGGAAATTGCTGAAGGGTGTTTTAGACATATCAAGAAAATATTCACTCAGCTTGAGGTAAGACATGTAACTAATAAAGCTAAGTGGATCTGGCTTTATAAAAACTTTACACAGTTCCAAAATTCTCCTTTACCTTACATTGTAAAAGGAATATATATCTCTAGGCAGCTTCATTAGCTTGCAAGGCATTCACATGAGAATTTCTACTTTTGAGCAAAATAGGCATGTTTTACAGTAGGGACAAGTGTATGATCTGTTTGATTTTGATCTTGGGAAGCAGCCATTTTGCATGTTCCATTTTCACTGATTCAGTTACAAGGTTGGTGGGCCTGTCACTGCTCCTCTGAGCCTCACAAGGTCTTTGTATTTACAGTGAATTGCCTTTAAACTGGAGTAACTGGAACAGATTATCGTCTGTTTTTTCTCATGTTGCTTGAGAGGCTTTTAAAATTTAGGGTAAAGGTGATCTGGGTAACATTTAGTGATATTCACTGTATTGGTCTTCCTAATACTGAGTTTGATGTGATGTTACAATGCAGTAAAGAAGGCAGTAAAGTAGAAAACAACAGATATGGTAAAAGGAAAATTTGGGTGATTCTGAGAGGGTTACTCAGAATCAGTTACTCAGTTGTCTGCAAATTTATGCATACACACAATTCTTGGATGTGCTTTTACAAGATTTTTTTTTTTTAAATATTATTGTTTACAGGTTTAGCTTAAAACAGTTATTCAGATGAGATTGTTAACAACAGATACTCTCATAATTTTGTTGCCTAATAATATTAAGAAGGTGGCCAGATAGTTTGAATGCATGCGTTTTATAAGTGTTGGGTTTTTTTTGTTCTGACTTCCATGATTTTCTTTTCTCTACCTCAGGAATTCAGAGCATTTGAACTTCTCCGCAGTGGCCTGGATAGATCCAAATACCTGTTGGTGAAAGAAGCCAAAATCATTGCCATGACTTGTACTCATGCTGCTCTAAAACGACATGACCTAGTTGAATTAGGTTTCAAAGTAATGATTATACTCATGCTACTAGACTAATTGGGGTTTGGGTTTGTTCCCCCTGGACCTTGTTTAAACCTTTATCTCTGTCCTAAATCTAAGCAACTAGGCTATTTTTTTACCAGTACATTTAAGGTTGTAATTTTACTGAAGAAAAATTTAAAATTTTAATTTAAAAATTAAAATCAAGATTGCTTTGAAATTATCGTTTATACAAAAATGCTTTATACTGCATCTCTATTAAAAAGAAAAGTTAATTTTGCCATACTAGATGATGAACAGCAATGATATGATTGAATAATAAAATAAAGGCAGAACTGGGCAAAAAACATGGCCTTTAACTTTTTGTACCTAAAAAATGAATAATCTGGGGAAAAGGAGCTATGCTGCAATGCAGTTTTCACTCTGCAGTGTTAACCATAGGTATTAATATAGTACTGGCTTTCAACTGGCAAAAGTAAACCAAAAGCCCATCACCAATAATTCAGTATTATTTTTCTCCAGTAATGCACTGTATTGAATCACAAAAGTGCTCCTTTTCTGCATCAGTGCAAAGATAGCAATTTAATTTGCTCCACTGCAGAAAGCTTTTCTCTTGCGGATGGATCATGGCTTATGGGAAGCATGCCATGTAGTTCAGTCATGGCTTGCTTCTAGATGTAAGCCCTGGTTGGTATAGATGGACCTGCTATTGATGTAGCTGGATTTCATCCTCTGACGTGGATTTTTACTAATACTGGTATTTTGCCTATATTGTAAAAATCTTGCTGTAACTGTCCCACCCATCAAAAAATGTATGAGTAATTGATGCTTTCTTTTGGTGATAATATAAATGAATGCTGTTACTCACCTTATTTGATTGACGAACATCTCTACTTTTTCTTTCTCAGTACGACAACATCTTAATGGAAGAATCTGCTCAGATTCTGGAGATAGAAACCTTTATACCTCTTCTGTTGCAGGTTAGACCTGAATTATAAAACACATTACAAAAAATGATAAATGAAAGTCTGTGTTCTTGAACAACATAGACTATTAAAAAGACAATATCTTTTGCATAAAGTAACCTAGAACTGCTATTTTCTATTTGAGTGGACAGTAAGAACTTTCACATTGTTCTACATTAGTTGTTTTCCTTAGTTTTTAATATTACAGAGTAAGCCAATGGGTTCTAAGTATGTTGACTAAATAGTATTATTAGCAGGCTTTAATTTTGAAAATAAAAAAGCGAAAATATTTGTCTAAACTATGTCCTGGTTTTGTTACTCTTATTCCTTCTCATTTAATAGTGATTATTGCTAATATAAAAGATGGTAAATTTGGTACTTTTTATTAAATAACAATTTTGTTTCCCAAGAAAGCAAGGCTTGCATAATTGCTCTGTGTCATGCTGTCTGTTTGTGGTGTTTAATCAGTTTCAGTTAAGATTAACAGAGGTAGAGAGATACTGAGCGCCTACAACTTTCAGGAAAACTGGAGCCAAGTGGAGAGGAGGCATTCTAATTGATGATAGAGCTCCACAGAAAAAAACCAAATGGTTACCGATTCTGCTTCTATTTTTGCCCAATAATTACGCATCTTTTGTTTGGCTAATTAGTGAATCTTTAGCCAGGAACAAACTGTAGCTTGTACTGTGTGTGGCAAACCAGTAACTGGTAGATAAAGAAATGCAGCTGTGATACTGATGAATGGAAGTCTTGCCAGTGGAAAGGTATTGCTAGCATAGGGAAGGAAAGAAGGAAGCTGAAGCTAATGTGTCGCAGGGGACATTTATAGCACAGTCTTCAGGAAGACAGATAGCAATGTGTAACATAAGGGGTTTTTAAACAAACCCTAGAGTACTAGGCTTATAGAGTAGTAGTGCTTGGTTTCTTGCACTTATAATTCTGGGTAAGAAACTTTTAAAAATGGAGTTTTTTGGAAGGCTCTTCTCTGAGACTGAAATCACTGGTAAGAGCAGAATGACTGTACAGAATGCTTGGCCTTCTACAAATCAGTAACTTTTTTGAAGGGAAAGAAAAAATGAAATTTTTTTTCATGCCATGGAAAATAGTTTCCATCCTCTTACTTTCTTACTAAGGCCTCTTTAGGCTTGATGAGCTGGACAGTCCAGAGTTTGGTTTTCTTTCCTTACTCTGTGATTAGAGAGAGTTTCAGCACTCTTCCATTTCAAGTGGGTTGAAAAGGAATTTTAGGCTCTGTCTTGAACCGTGTTCCTATGGGAAAGGGAGATATCACAGGACTGTGTAAGAAACGAGGGTTTGAACTGGGGGAAATCTTCAGGATTCCAGTTCCTGGATAATTTTACCCATACATCTATTCCTTTTTATTATTTCTATGTTACAATGTTCCTTCATGCCCTCTGTCGGTGTGTAACATAGGAACACAAAGGATGATCAGAAACTGGAAAGAGATAGACCAAACGTACTGGAGAGCATTTAGGCCAAGAGCCAGGATAAGGATTATTTAGAGGCACATTCTGGTCATGGAAGAGGCTATGTGGGAATTCCAGAGGTAAATAGGCGAAGCACATGAACTACAGAGACACATGAAAGACAGGCTAAATTTGAGCACTAAAATTGTTTCAGATACTATAGACGCTTCATATTCATGTCTCAGAATTCAAAAAGTAATGCTTAAATAACTGTTTTTGAGTAACAGGACTGAGTAGAAATCAGTTTTTTTAATACTGTAACTTCTATAATTGGTTATTCATTTTGTCTTTTATAATATGTTACTTTTGACCTTCAAAATATTTCAATATATTTTTCTGGATGTTTCTCTGCTGATTTTAATAGATACTCTTACCTGTTGTTCTATAAGAAGCAAAACTATTTGAAGTACTACTCCCTTTTCCTGGCAGTAGATTGGAAAGAGCTAGTAGTTGTCTACCCACAGTTCAGTGTAACTTAAGAACAAACATTAACATTTACGACCTAGCCTAAGACAGACAATTTGACTATTATTATGTTGTAATTTACTGCCTCAATAATATTGTAATAGTTGTAATTGTTGTAATTGTGTAATTTTTTAATTTTAGAACCCCCAGGATGGATTCAGTCGTTTGAAACGGTGGATTATGATTGGTGACCATCATCAGTTGCCACCAGTCATTAAAAACATGGCTTTTCAGAAATACTCCAACATGGAGCAGTCCCTTTTTACACGGTTTGTTCGTGTTGGGGTGCCAACTGTTGATCTGGATGCACAAGGAAGAGCAAGAGCAAGGTGGGATAGAGAAAATGGCATGTCTCGTTTGTAAAAAAACTACCACGTTAAAAATCAGAGAAGTACTGGAAACTGTTTTTTTTCCCCACTCTTAGGACAGGAGTTAATAAAACTGTAATTTAGTTTTGTTTTCCATTTGTTTCAGGTTAGACTAGGAAGTAAGATTTTTCTTCACTGTACTCTGCTACTGTATGAGTACTTTAATGAAAATGCTATTTAAAGGAATTTTAATAGTCTTTTAAGTGTTTGGGGGTTTTTTGCAGCTGAGACTTTCTTTCAGAAGCAGCTCCCTTTTGTAAGCTAATATATTTAAAATATTCAAGGCCAAATAAAATTTTAGATTTTAAATGTATTTGTTATAAGTACATTTTTGTGGCTTGATATTAAGGAGGAATAAAACCAAAGAAGAGAAAATGACTCCATATAATATCTTTCTACTTCAAGTTTAGTTTTAAATCCTAATTTTTTTAAGCATAAAATTGAATGAACAGTGTGAAGTGGTAGAACACACAATTGTGTGTTTCTGACTGAGGCTTTGTGGTTATATTACTGTCCCTATAAATGTAAGATATGATTCAGAATTGTGTAGTTTTTCTTGTTGCTTCCCTTCACGTATCATGGTAATAGCCAAAATAGAAGAATAATCTCTGACTGCTAAAAGAAATTTTTACAGCAGGTAATGCAGAAAACCCTTTTTCACTTTGTCAAGAAGCATTACTATTTCTTAAGCCTTGTTCCCTATGAAAATTCTGCAAAAATCTTTACCCTTCAGTGCAGAACTGATCAAGTGCAAGTGCCCTAAGAGTGAGTGTTCTGCACTGAGCTTTCTAAAAGAAGTGAAATCTGAAGTTTTTTGTGAGACAGAAAAAGTAATTGCTGGCTATCTTGTACAGCTACGTTTGTTGCACATATCCAGTAATATTATTTTATTCATTGTAAACTTGCAGAAGCAGTCATCTTCAAAACACTGGGTTCTGTGCATGTGAATTCTTAGAATAAGTTCAGGAACCCGCTTTAACTATCTGATGTTTGTTTCTGTGTTTTTGAACAGTTTGTGTAACCTTTACAACTGGCGTTACAAGAACCTGGGTAACCTGCCGCATGTGCAGCTTCTGCCGGAGTTCAGAACAGCCAATGCTGGATTTTTGTATGACTTCCAGCTCATAAATGTAGAAGACTTCAATGGTGTGGGAGAATCTGAACCCAATCCTTACTTTTATCAGGTAAGTATCAGTATTATGTGTATACTTTATTTAATCTGGATATGGCTTATTAGATCTACAATTAAAATCTAATCTTCTACAATGAAGACAGACTGTCAGTGTACAGCAAACTGATGTTTAATTCATGTTCTCAGAACTGAGTCATGTGCATGCATGATTTTTTCTCCTTTAATGATTTTTGAGTGTTGAAAATGATCACATATTGTGCTTTTTGCTCAAACGGAATGGCTTTACTTCATATCTGTGTTTTCTCAGTGTTATGGAAGGGGTGAGATTTGGTGTGTAATTCATTATGAAGTATTGTTTTGACCTATGGCACACTGAAGTCTGTTGCAATTTGACTGTACTGCCATGATAGTGAAATAAACAGTAGCATTTCCCCTTTACATGAAAGACCAAAGTTTGCTGTGTGGCACATACTGGAGTTTGAAGAATCACTGTATTGATTTGATCTATATTCTCTATGTAAGAATGTCAAAAAGCCCATTCATAAAAGAATGAAACAGCATTGCAAGGAATATACAGAAGATTCAGAGAGACATTGAGGCTGAAGTAAATTGCAAAAAAAACTTTGCCCTGGAATTTCTTAACTAAATTTTCAAAATGAGCTATCCATAACAGCCTCTATTTCTCTTAAATATAGGAAAGCCTTTGACACTTGTAATAAGATGCTTCTATTTTCAGTACTCTTATTTTTTCTTGTTTTAAAAACAGCAATGAAAGTAACTCTGTTGCCTAAATCACCAGTTTGGGTTTCAGAAAAGTTAGAAGCTGGAGCTGTGTGCAAGTCAATGAGTTTAATTCAAACATGGAACTAATACCTTATATTGTGTTTAATATTATGGAAAGCAGACATACTTTAAGTTTAAAATATTTGTGGTCACTTTTTCCATATGAAGGTAATTGTTTATGTTAATCTGTTTTTTTAAAAGGTATGAAAGACATTCATAGGTTTTGCTTGAGTTCCTCTCATTTCTAGATTGAGGACGAAGTTGTGTTGAAGGAGGAGGTTTTTTTTTCGATATTCTTTTTCTTAAGCTATAACACACTAACATACAAGTAGTAAAACGCTGTCCTGTGGAACAGAATCAGCTGAAATTAGTGCCTTAAAAATGAAATTCTGATAACTGAGAATCTGAGCACTGCTTTAGACCACTCCTGGGCCAAAGACAATGGAACACTAATGGAAGGACACAAAACTCCTCTGTCACTACAACAGTGATTTCATGAGCTTACTCTTTGATACTTCCTACAGATTTTGGTATTTTTAGTTCATCTTGAGGACTCAGAGATATTAGCGGAGTCCGTTGATTGCATTGCATGTTTTTTCCTGACAAAACAGATTGCTGACATGTATTATTTCTCTTTGTGAATTTAGGCATTTCTTTCCAGAGTTAAAGAGGATTAAAATTTGTAGAATAGCTCTATACCCATAGGTTGTTTGATATGCCTGGCAACTGCATTTTCCAAGTAATGCAGAGAACACTTAATAAGAAAAAATAAATAAGGATGGTATATCTAGTCTACTCAAACATACGCCAAGTAGGCATAAGATTCCCGGTATAAGTAGCACATGAATACATGTTAGCAATTGAGAGTGCTTTTTAACCTGAAAGATAGTTTTTGTGGACAGAAAGTGGCTTTAAACAGGCTATGAGTAACTTCAGTCTGGAAACAGGACAAAACTTCCTGTAGCCCGAAGAGTGATGATTTGGGACAGGCAAAAAAATTTAGAAAATAGAAAATAACAGCGGCTCATTTGAAATTCAGTAGGTGTGGCCTCAGTAGAAACAACCCAGATGTCTGTCTCCTAAATAATAGTTGAAAAAACTTTATTTATTCCAGTTCAACTAGTTATTACTTTCAGCTTACTGGAGCGTAAATCATAGCAATTTTTTTGCATGCTTGTTTAGAACCATGTTATATTAGTGCCATTTCTTTAAACCCTTGCATTTAAATACAGGTCTCTGTAGATTATCAGCTTCTACTACTTCTTCATAAACGATAATTCCATACTTTTACATAACAAGTGGTTAATTTAACAGGTGACCTTTAAGAAGAAAAACTGAATTACTGTATTGGTTGAGTTCTGTAATAATACAGGTAATGTTGCAGCTTTGTTGGGCAGACAGCTGTAAGCGTACAGGTGCATTTAGGTACAAATGTGTAACTGTTTAATAGTCCATAAGTAATGTTTTAGCATCATTATTATGTTTTTTTAGATTTTTTTTTTTAAGGGCTGTTATTTATGTTATTTATTTTATTTCTTGTTGAAATAAAAGTGGGATCTTCTGAGTAACTCTTGGGAAGCGTCAATTACTATCAATAATATTGATGTTGATATTTTCAGTAGCACTCTGAAAAGGAATCAGAATTAAGTTATTAAAACTACTTGTAGTTCTTCTTTCAAAATGGCTTTTATTAAGTGAGCAAAGAAATGGCTGAACTACAGACATTTCTCTCAGCATTGAGATTTTTGTCTAAATACGTAATAATGACACAGGTGTTATTCCTTCCAACTGTGCAAGTTGAGTAACCCTTCTCTTTTTCTCCTTTTCTTTGCTTTTTCTCCCTCTTTCAAACTTAAGAATCTTGGTGAAGCAGAGTATGTCGTGGCAGTCTTCATGTATATGTGCCTGCTTGGTTATCCTGCAGACAAGATAAGTATCCTGACAACATACAATGGACAGAAACATTTGATCCGTGATGTCATTAATCAGCGGTGTGGAAATAATCCACTGATTGGGCGACCAAACAAGGTGACTTTGAAAATCAGTCATTGGCATGGTTATGGTTTGTTTGTTTTTATGCTGTTGTTTTATAGAACAGAATAATTTAATAGATTCACAACTTTCTGTGTAAGTATTCCCTAGTTAACCACACATTTATTAACCTACTTTCTGCAGCATTTCTTACAGTAGTGTCTTCATTTCTCCCTGTTTGTAATTTGACATACAAACTGAAGTCAGTGATGTTGGAAAGCCTAGAGACTACGTGGGACTGCGGGTCATGTATTTATTCCTCAAAAAAAAACCCCAAACAAACCCCACTCCTTTAGGAAGATCCACCCAGAGTGGAAATTAGTTGATAAAATGGTGATAAATCTGATGAAAGAAAGGAATGTCATAGTTATAAAAATGTTGTGCTACTTCTGCAGGCTAGAATTCTGTATTGTAAAACTGGTGGTTTCCCACAGTCTTTTAGTATTACGACCCCACTGTCAGCTGTCTGGATTAAATAAAATGTAATAAAAATGGTATACAGTCAGACAAAAGCTCCTTCTAACATTGCCCAGTAAAAACAGGCTGATGATTTTTGGTTAGAGGTCAAGTAAAAGAGTTAAAGCGTTTTCTTTTCTCTTTCCATTTACTACAATCTCAATCTGAAGTTAGTGTTAAAATTTAAGTGTTATGTTTTCCTTGAAATGGTGAAGATTAACCTATAGAGGGTTTTTCTTGGTTTTTGAATTTTTAGGTAACAACTGTGGACAGATTTCAGGGTCAACAAAATGATTATATTCTCCTTTCACTAGTGCGTACCAAAGCTGTAGGCCACCTAAGGTATGTAAGAAGATACTCTTGAGGTTTTATTACACTATGTGTTTTCTGTATGAGAAAGTTATTTGTAGTACATTACACACAAGCATTTGATTATTCAAGTATGTAGTAGAAATGAAGTTTAAGGCTATGTATTGAATGAAGTTCAGACATACTTCCTTTTATAACTGTCTGGTACCCTCTGCACAACCAGTGTATACTTTAGTAATACCTCTTACACTCTAAGTATTTTATGTTACTGCAGATAGGCTGAGCTTAGTTTCACCCTAGTGGAAGGGTAGGTGTGTTATGCTTGGTGGACAAATTCAGGCTTAAATTTTCTCATAGATGTCTTTCCTATAAGTAAGCTTTTTATTTGTTTATATCAGAAATGTTTGATCACTGCACAAAACGCGTTACGAAATGTAGTTTGAAATGCTTGCACTTCAGTTTTGGGGTTGAATGGAGCAAGAATTGTCTATAAAGCAGTAGTTAGATGGGTTCTCATACTCATGTTTATTTGTTCTGGGGTACAGAAATGCTGTTGTGATTTGTTCTCAATCTAAATCTTTACCTCTCAAGTCTAGGAAAATAGTAGGTGATTTTTTTCATATCGTAATTGGTGCAGTGAACCATGTTTTATGTAATGGGTCTAGGATTTGGTACTTATTGAAGCATTACGTAGGAAAAAAATAATGACAAAATAGTATCTTAGTAGATGATTTTATATTTCCTTTCATGAAGACTTCTCTAAACTATTAGATATTTTTCTAACAACTATGCAGTCAATGACAAGAACATGATTGATTTTGTTTGTTCTCTGAAGGGATGTCCGACGATTAGTTGTTGCTATGTCAAGAGCCAGGCTTGGGCTTTATATCTTTGCAAGAGTATCACTGTTTCAGAACTGTTTTGAGCTAACTCCAGCTTTCAGCCAGCTCACAGCTCGACCACTCCACCTCCACATTGTTCCCACAGAATGTTTTCCAACCACAAGACAGGTAGGAACAGCTGCTCTGAGTTTAGCTACCTGTATTGAGCGTGTGTGTTTGCCCACTTTGAGTTGGCTGTAAAGACTGGACTGTCTTCTCTGCTAAGCCAAACCAGTACCTCTTGGATAATTATGTCCCTAAAGCTAACTTTTATCCTGATATACACTAGCTGGTTTTAATTGATTTTTCCACAAAACTGTTCTCGATTACTCTCTGTTATACCTGCTTCTTCAGAATTTCTATCTGTGTAAGCAATTAAGTATTTTTCTTTCACAAGAAATAGGTAAGTTTTTAGCATGTTACATATTTTTATTGTTGTTATAAGCCAAACTAATGTTATTTCTAAAAAGGAAAAAGCCACACAAAGTCAGACAATTCTCATTAAAAGAGGTAAAATTACATTTGACTGAGGAATTCAGGATTACCAGTTAATTTTTTTTTTAAATTGGGTCAAGAGTCACAAAAGAATTTTGTTGCTGAGCTAGTGTCTTAAATATGAAAAAATAATTTGTAGTACTGAACTAGATCTTCATGGAAAGGTTTCTATTAACCATCTAAGCACAGAACATAGAGTAGGGTGCTAAATACAGAAATGAAGGAACATATCTGCTTTGCTTCCTGGAGCTTTGAGCAGGGCTGCCCACATGAACTCAAAATTCAGTTGCAGATCTTTCCCTGGCCTTAAGCACTGTTGACAGGTTTGGGGTGGAGACTTCAGTTAAAATATTCAGGCCCACTGTGCAATAAAGAACACAGTGTGTATGGCCAGTGAATGTGAGCAAGAAGAAGCTGGACAGTGGTGGACAAATAGGCTAGATCCTCATCTGATCCTGCACTATTTGTGCTCTTAGAATGCTAAATGTCTTAAGTCTAAAGTGTACTTTATGCAGTAAGCATGAGAAACTAGCCTTTCATTTTGAAGATTCTTAGTTGGGGGCAGTATCATGATTAATCCAGTTCCACAAATTGTAAGACTCACACTTCCTATCTTTCCAAATAATGTAGCTTTTTTTAAATAAAAAAGATTATTTGCTTTGTTGAGGTTTACGTTTTCTAATATAGTTAAATAACCTTTGAATAATGGTTGTCGTCTTTGCTTGCCAAATGTCTCCCTTTTTTCTCTTCCTTAGAATGGAGAAAGACCATCTCACCAAATACATGTTATTAAGAACATGCCACAAATGGCTAACTTTGTGTACAATATGTATATGCACATGATACAGAGTACACGCCACTATCAACAGGTAAGGACCTTCTAACTTTTGGAAAGTGTGTATTTAAAATAGAATTGATTTTTAGTAAGTAACATGAGATGCTGTTGAGGTTTGAAACTCTTCCTGTTATGTTTAAAAATCAGGAAGGTTTCACGACTGGCAGTGAAAATATTGAAGTCTTTAAAACCTTGCAGTAGCAAGAGCTGTATCTTTCAGTAATTTCAACACTGATTTAAGGTCCTGGTTTACCACATAATGCTAAGCACAAAGTACAATCAGCATAAAAGCCCAGACTCTCAATACTCTGAAATCAAGTTTTACTTACCTTTCTTGTTTTAATATGTTAACAAGTTATTAATAGTGATTAACAACAAGTTAACAATAAAAGCTTTAAAGGCAATGCATCTAATCATTACTACAAGAGACTAGGTATAGCAATTAAGAAATATACATTACCAATTGCTGTATCCAGATCTGCAGTTGCCAGGGAGCCCCTTTTGCAATGAAGACTTGGAGAGCCTGTCGTGGACAAGTGGGAGTCCTGTGCAGTGCATCCACTCATTGATGGGGTCTCCAAAGATTGCTGCAAAAGGGTCCAGCTTTTATATTGTTAAATAGACAACTTACATCATCCTAAAAATGTGGAATTTCTTATCCCAGCTGCTAATTGCCCCCCTCCTGGAGCATGGCCAGCCCCTGAGAAAGGAGATAAAGATACAGCTGGATATTCCTTATCTTTAAATCAAGGGGCCTGTTGAGGTGCAACATTCCTGCATAGTTCTCCTTTCACACATGTGGTGTTCATGCTTGTGCTGGTTGGCCAGCCAGGGTGTTGATGGGCTTTTTCTCTTCCTGTGTATGGTATGCTGGAGAAGCTACAATTAAGGTAGCACAGCCTGATTCTACTGATAATGCCAACTATGATGCATTCCTCACACTCTATATTAAGAATAGTGCAGCACAATTCTACTGAAAATAGCACTATGAGAAGTTACAGACTAAACAGTACATGTAACAATGCAGTACAAATCACCCATGGGTCGCCCATGTTGTTTTAGGCCTGTTAGTGAGGCCCTATCACTTCAGGTTCCCCAGACCAGCAGTAATTGATGCAGAGTGCTAGATGTGGTTCTGTCGGAGCCCATAAAAATTAATTGTTAATACTAAAGAACTGTTGGTGGATAAGAAATTTTTGGATGGTTGCACCCAGAGGGTAATGGTGAATGACTCAATGTCCAGATGGATATTGTTGACAAGCTATGTCCTGCAGGGATCTGTTCTGGGACTAGTGTTGTTTAATGTTTTCATCAGTGACATAGACAGTGGGATTGAGTGCATCCTCAGCAAGTTTATGAATGATACCAAGCTGAGTGGTGAGGTTGACACACCTAGGGGACAGGAAGCCATCCAGAGGGACCTTGACAGGCTGGAGAAGTGGGCTGGTGAGAACCTCATGAGGTTCGACAAGGCCAAGTGTGAGCTCATGCACCTGGGTAGTAGCAACCCCTGGTGTCATTACAGGCTGGGCTATGACTGAGAGCAGCCCTGCGGAAAAAGACCTGAGGATCCTGGTGAATGAGAAGCTGGACATGAGCCAGCAACGTGTGCTTGCAGCCCAGAAAGCAAATCATACCCTGGGCCGCATGAAAAGAAGCATTGTCAGCAGGTCAAGGGAGGTGATTCTGCCTCTCTGCTCTGCTCTGCTCTGGTGAGAGAACACTTGGAATACAGAGTCTTAGCTCTGGAGCCCTCAGCACAGAAAAGACACAGACCTGTTGGAGTGAGTCCAGCAGAGGGGCACAAAAAATGATCAAAGGCCTGGAACGCCTCTCTTCGTAAGAGAGGCGGAGTTGGACTTGTTCAGCTTGTTGGAGTGGGAGAGGAGAATGGATTGGTCCAGGATGCTTGTGTGTAAGATCTAGGTTCTGTTCTTTAGTGAAAAGATGTGTTTTCTATCACCACCTCTTCCTTCTTTCCTTCCAATGACTGTTTCATCTAATGTAGATCATTATAATCAGAACAGGTCAGAATCCAAACCTTTTTTTTTAACTGAATGCCAGACTTTCAGATAGAAAATTTATTTTCCTCTGCAGTTTTTATCCAGTGCATCTTAGAATTTATTTTGTTGTTTGTTTTATTTCTTTTTTCATTCTGGGAAGCATAGCTTCAGCCCAGCTTGAAGCATTTTGCTACTCAGAAAAAGCCTTTGCCAGATGGACAGGATATTTTCTCACTGTTTTGAGGAATTGCTCTAATTATGTCTGTTGTAAAGAAAAGGGGAAAGAAGAGGATTGACACTACTGACGTCTCCTCTTATAACTGTATTTTTTTGTAGTAGAGAAAAAGCACAATATTTTGTTAGAAAGCCAGTGCTATAAGGACATGATGAGACTTGTTTTGGAGCCAATTGGTCTGATATGGAGATCTCTCAACTGTGCAGATCATATGTGATGAAGACTCAGTGGACTGTGCAGTTGGTTACATTCAGATGCTAATGATAGTTTTGTAAAAACTGAGAAGTGTATATGTCCTGCAAAGCAAATTATAGCTTTTGATATTACCAGAAGATGGGTTTGCGTGACACCTTAATCAAATATGGACGCAATCCTTCTGCCAATACCACTTATTATTTTTAACATCCTAGTCTTACCTATTGCTAGCTAAAATTAGTTATGTAACTGATGGTTTCCTACAGTGGCAATTAATCACATTTTCCTTGCAGAAGCCAAAAAGTGAACAACAAAAAAAAAAAGGCAAAAAAGTAGACAGAAAGTTTCTTTTACTCTGTTTGTTTTATGCTAGTAGTAGTAATCACGAAGCAAAACATGCATCTAGCTAAATCACATTAAGTCATTTGAATTTGTCTTACGCATCAAGAAAATTTTTTGTAATTAAAGAATCTCTGGTTTTGAAATATGCTTTTTTGCGAACAGATGTATTATAGGGACTGGAATAATAATTTCAAAGTCTATTAAAAAATTCTTTTCATATCTTTGCTGGTAGTCATAATTGCTTTGTAGATTTGCCTATGCTTGTCAAAAATTTGTAATATTAGTGTCATCTAACTGAAGATAAGGCTTCACTGTAATTAAACACTTAATTTGTCATGTGTAGCCAAGTTTCCTTCAAGCAAAACAAAACTAAACAATCATCCATGGGTGGTTTACTGAGCTTTTATTTTCTTAGAATGCTTTGCAGTATATCCATCATGTCATTAAATAATGTCAGGCTGTAAGATGTGTGAAGGCTTCTGTGCAGCCTGGAGTTGTATAGCATGCATCCATACTCTTCAGTTGACGGTATTCTTGATATTTTTTCCTGAAGTCTGTGATATGGTTATAATGTTTTGCAAACTACTTTTTTTGTTGTGAGCAAAACACTTCAGATACACTGAATTACTTTTCTGGAAGTATTATGTGAAAAATATCTAAGCATTACTTTAACTGTTACAGGGATTATGTTGTTCTTCACTTAGAGCTGTGGGCAAAACATGTATAAAACCAGATAATGTTCACATTGCACTTTAGAAGACATTTAAAGGGGGAATTACTGGAATGAGTTGTTAAAAACCAGCCTGTGAAAGGCCTCCAAAACCCCAAGTTAAATGTATCTACGAGTTTGAAATAGTATTAGATGAGATTACAGTAGGAATGGGTTTCTACTCCAAGTAGGGCTTTACCACACCCCTATCACTGTCTGGCTGTTGGGAATAATGAAGTATGTTTGATCTCCTTGAATTGGAAGTACTGAGTTATTAACACCTTCTATTTAGGAGCAAAATATGTCTAAAAGCACCATTGTGTAAGCCAAGATTATTCTTCATTTTTTTTATATATTAAGTGCCCACAAGTGACTAGAGCTTCTACATTTTAAGACTTTGTTGTTAGCTTGTTATCTAGAGCAAACTCCTAAATATAAGGTGAACAGTTCAAGGTAAAATAGGAATAGATGCCCAGATAGATGTATTTGTTGCAAAAAATTAAAATCTCTACTTTTTAGCGTTTACTGCCCCCACCTGCCATGATCGAAGAACATGAAACTACTCATACTCAAGAAACTGAAGTAGAAGGTGATGTGCAAGTCATGCAGGAAGATGCAGAAGAAGAAGAAAATAAGGTAGGGGAAGAAGTGATGAAGGAAGGAGAATTGAAAGTGGACGAAGTGGATGAACATCGAACAATGCCGGAACACCCTGGAAGAGACAGTGATAGTGGAGACAGTGAACCTGAGAATGAGACTGAAAAATGATCCATGTGATGTCTGTCCTGTACATGATTTGGAGAATGGTCAGGGGAAAAAGCAGTTAAAAACATAATTGCTATTTTTACATGGACTTTTTTAAATGGTTGCTTATGTAATGTAGCCTGTTTTGTATATTTTTCACTGAACACTTTGTGGACAAGCAAAATGTTTGGCAAACATTTGACTGACTTCTTGGTTTCAAATGATAGGAAATATCTTTTTCATAAGTTGTTCAGTAAAGATGCTTTTTATACCACTTTGAGTATTTGACCTTTAATTGAGCCACTGAGTTATCCATTAAACTTCACTGAAGAACTGTATTCAATATTGGTCAGACACTCTTCCTGAAGTTTTCTTAATATTTTGCAATGAAGAATTCTTTACGCAGAGCTGTGCTTGTATACACTGAGTTGATATTTTAGGCATAGGCTCAAGTGTAGTAAGGTATCTAATTGCATGTCTGAGAAATGTTAATTACCATGGGACTTTGAAATGTTTAAAAGCTTTATTGAATTGGGACCTTAGAAAACTCTTAAGTATTTCGTAAGGCCCGGGTACTTATAGCAGTTTCTCATTGTTGACTTTTGCTGCTGTTTTTAAGTGGTCATTATTTACAGAAGAAGGATACAACTTCTCAACAGCATTTTTTTTCTTAAATCAGCATTCTGAAATCAATTTATTTTGCTTTTAAAAGGGCACAATAATTGTCCATGATAAAGCCACATGAGGAAGAAAAATGAAAGTAGTTCCCTGAATGCAGGATTTGCAAAACAAAATATTGATATTAATGACATAATGGTTGATTGGGTTTTCTAGGCTAACTAGAAGTTTACATCTTTCATAAAGTGATCAGAGGAGTTTTTTCACTGGTTCTTTAAACATAACTGCCAGCGCAGGAAATCATTCAATGGTTCATGAATTTCTAAGGAGATTTTCAAACAAAGCAGTAGCTGTAGGACCATCTTTTATTGCTGACAAAGGGAAAAGAGTTGGTTTTCAAGTTTTGTAGTTGTGAAGCTGCCAGAAGGACTTATTCACTGAATTGTCAGGAGAATAATTAACTTACAATCTTTTATTAATAGCATTCAAGTTCTTTATTAATATTTTTGTGGTATAATAAGGAAAAAAGTACAAAGTAAGCCAATCTCCATGAAATGCATCTATTGCATACTTGTGCATGCATGCTGAGGTCTCATCTGCCCCTCCACTAGAAATCATTCTCCCCCCATCAGTTATCAGGGAACTCAGTGGAGTAACAAATCCAGTACTTGCTATTGGTACACACTACTGTTGGTCAGCATAGCTGAGCTGAAAGGAGCTGTGAAGACTCTTTTGAGTTGTGCACAGTTTGCAGTAAACTATGACCACACCTGCTTGTGAGATCCTCTGTTCCATTTGCAAGCCTCAGGTGGTCACTTCTGGCTCTGTCACTGTAGAACAAGAGTGAAGTATTGAGTTGTCCTAGACATTAGTGTTCCCCTAACGTGATGAGTGGAGTTGCAGTGAGGGTTGTTTCTTGCTAGGGTACAGGAAGAGGCACTTGAACCGCAAACAATTGCTGAAGTGTTAACAGCCTTAATATGCAGTTTCTTGAACCTTTAAAAGACGTGGAAGGTTTTGTTGCATTGACTTGAGCTGAGCAAATGATTCATTAGCCTCGCTGCCATCTTTCGTGTGTTGAACTTCACTTTTTTCAGGGATGTGAAAGCATTAGGAGAATGCATTTTCAAAAGTCTGGAAAGACATGTTTTCTTGTAGCATTGATTGGGAAGTTCTTCAGGCTTTGATTTGGAGTACAAAATTTGGGGGTTGAAATGCTTTTCAGCACTGGTTTTGGGTTTTTTTTTGTAAAGGATGAGCTCTGTCTTTTCCACAAAAATAGTTTTTATGTTCTAGTTACATTTTCTTATAAGAAAGAGCAGATGAGAGAAGTGAAACAGTCTAAATCTGTAATTTTTAACTATGGGGGTTATTTTTCAATGGCATTGTTTACTTGGGATTTAGGATCCCCTTCTGATTATCTTTATTCTAGAACAAGATCAAGTTGTTAAACTAAGTGTATTGAATTTTTTTTAAATAACGTACAGATTTAGTTATTTTTAAAAGATGGAATCTGTAAGTAAGTGAACAAAACCATTGTTAGAATAGCTTAAAAAAATCTATTCAAATATTATTGCAAGAAATTATTATACCACTGCATGAAAACCTAGCAAACAAAATCTTCATGAAGACAAGATCCTTTAAGGGTATAAACTGGAGGAAGATATGTAAAATTACTTCTTTTTTCTGTTCTTCCAAAGCCATGCACTAATAATAATAATAAAAAAACCCACAGAAGACTTTTTGAGTGAAACTAGAGAACTGTTAGTGGCTTTTCCTCATATTTATTTAGCAAACGCTTCCACTAATTGCTTAATTTTCCTCTGTTACACAGAGCCTGCAAAACAGCTTAGGCAGTTCTTTCCAGTTTTATTTAAATAGAGACTAGTTTAGAAGCAACTCAGCCCTTGGACTCTGATATTGTGCTGATACAAAAATGGTACTGTCATCCAATATACTCTTCATTTCTGTAATAGCCAGAGAAACACAGATAAAGAGCGATTTACTTAAGGTTCTGTCATCCATACTTAGCTGAGATAGTCAGAGATGAAAAGGGGCCTGCATTTATATTGTACTCAGAAATAGCGCAATAAGTGCAAGTTAAGGTATGAGTAAAGAAAATGTTTTAGTAACACTTCTGGAGCATGGCTTGGTTTTGCTTTTATTTGTGTAGGACTTTGAAACAGCTTGGCAATGTGTCGAAGATGGTGGATAAGCCTACCTTGCATTTGCGTAAATAGTGGATACCAAATAGTGTTGTACGTGTTGGGTAAGGTAGGTTCTGAGTTCCTTCAAAAGGGAAGCAAACATCTGGCTGCTTCTCCTCTGTCTTGGAAAGGATCTCTGCAGTTTCCTAGAATGTAAAAGGATATGAATCCTGAAGAAAAGTGTTCTCATGCAGAGCAGAAGTTGAAGTTTTCCTGGCAGAATGGCTTTGCTGACAGGACAAGAGAACAGTTTTATTCTCTGAAATCACAGGATTCTTTTAAAAAGGCTACCTAGAGGCAGTGTTGATCACATACTGGGTAAACATGGTGACATACTATTCTCTTGAAACAAGAATTAGGTTTTGCTTGAAATCTTGTAGAGCAAGCAGACAAAAGTGAATGTCCTAGCCAAGAAATGAATCGCAACCCACAACAGTCAAGAAGCTGTGAATGCCGGTAAGACATATGGCAGTGCATTTTCCTTTGGCAAACATGGTAAGCCTCCCAGTAGAATCAGTCATTAGTAAACGAATGTTTTTCAGGGAGTTTTGGAGGCTGTATTAGTGGCCTTAATACCTTCTTTTCTATGCTGTTTCTCAAGTGCAAATTCTCTTAAAATGTTTTTTCCTCAGAGGATTGATTGCTGACATACATGTTGAAAAAAACCAATACCTGGGAAATGATTGCACTCATCAGTAGTGATAAATGCATTTTTAAAAGAATGCTGTTACAATTGCAAATTGAAAAGAACTTTCTTAAAAGACTTTCAGTAAAGCATTCTCTGTAAGTCCATGTATTTTGGGGAGGGTTTTGAAGAAGCACAGTACTCAAACTTCCAAAATAAAATTCCTCTCTGCCAAAAAAAAGACATCTACAAAATTACTACAATGAAGAGAATACAAAAAATGATAACCTGCAATACTACTTCCTCTCAGTTTGTAAAAAGTAATATTTCAGGGGACTAAATACTACTATTGTAGTAAGAAAGTTGTCTTTTCCCACTCCTGTGGTAGGTAACAAGATTATTTCTCCAGGCAGGGCTTTAATCAGCTTAATCAAGCCAGTATCAAGGATAATGTAATACATTGCTATTAAGAAAATATCTGCCTTTGTGGTTTTCACTAACCTTGAAAAAAAGAGCAAGGATGAGGATCATTGAATCAAGGAATAACATTACTTAAACTATCTTCTAAGAACCTGTAGAGGCAAAAAAAAGTTGAGCTGGCTGCTCTCATTTACATAGTTCATCTATAGATGTCAGTGAAAAAGGATATACAACTACAGTGCATGATTGTCTAATGAAATATTAGAATGTTATGATTCCAGAGAACAGCATAAAAGAATAAGCTAGAGACCCAAATAAGGGTCAGGAATAAATCAGTCCTGGCACCATTTGGAAGAGATAAAAAGAAGCCGGCCTTATTGCATTTATCAAGCGTGAATTCCTAAATTGCTGCAACCCAGTGTAAGAAAAGCCCTGCTACACATCTAGAGACGCTTCAGCATCCTGCTGTGCTAGTCTGACATCTCTTGTATGTCAAGAGCACTTATTTTTAGACTGGACAGTCATTAGGGACATAATGTGTCTTAACTACTGCAAAGGAAGTTCAGGGGCAGCAGAAGTGTATAGGGAGAAGCTTGGTATAGAGGCTCTAAGGTTCTGTTTCTGACCTTAATCCACAACTGTGCATACTTGCCCTGTTTTTTTAGAGTGATTTTTGGCAGCAGCAGTCAGGTCCTTATGGGCAACACCATGTTTTCTGAAGTAAGATATACTACATTTTGCATACTGGATCAGAGAGGGGAGAAAGCACGTTATCAATAATACTCTTGTGCTGAGGACATGTGCAAGAACACTGAAACTAACTGGAAAAAAGTAAAATCCAATAGCAGAGAGTTCTCCTGTCACTGACCACCTCTGGATACATGGACGGAGTGTTAATGTTGCTCTACTGCAGTACATATACATATGACCTAAATCTGAACTTAACTCATACATACCCAAATATTGCCTCTGTACAGCTCTATATTAAATACTAGTAGTGACTAAAGTATTGTTTTAGGAAACAATGCGATTGTAGAGTTGATGACGATGCTTTTCAAAAATGTTAGTTAAATGTTACACTTTGTTGGTATCATATTCAAAACCAAAACCTATTAAAGCACTTGGCTTTATTAATGCACTTTCACCTTTCATGAATCATATATTATTAGAAAGTCAAGTGATAAAATAGAAAGCAAAAGATATAATTATCTGAATTTTTTAAAAAATCACAAAGAACCTACAAAGAAACCCCCAAACATTTCAGTGTTTAAAAATTCTGATTTTTTTGTGTTCCAATTAGCACTGAAAGGAAATTTTAAAATTTTGAATTTCCTGTAAAATGAAAAGCTGAAACTCTGACCTGCTCTTATCAAATATATGTGCATGTTGAACCCTTCCTGTGGTACCACTGGAGTTCCAGTTTTGAAAATTGACTGACCTAGACTCAGAAGTGAATGATTCACCTTTTTGCATGAAGCTCAAGCTATTAAAATTGTCTTCAATGCCCTGCTTTCCAGTCCTGGTGCAGGATGTAGTAATATCCCTTTTCTTGCCTTGTTTGGACTCAGCATGTTTCAGAGACCTACTAGTTTTACTCAGAGCTAGGAAGTGCTCCTGAGTAGCTAATTGTTTTTACAGGCTCTGCTCTTTAACTCATTTGATCTCTAATATACTGTGAGCTTATCCTGTCCCTGCATATCAGATATTTCAGTGATGGGGTAGTTGTCCTAGGTTCCTCCCTGCTCCTGCAACATTCACCAACTGGCACTCTGTCAGTCTGAGCTGTGTAATGAGATGAGGCACTGAGGACAGCTGCTGCTCCTGACTCACCTCAGTGCTCAGTCCTAGGCACAGCACCTTCCTGTAACATTGGGGTTTTTTTCTTTTCAAAGCCAAACCTCAGAATTATATGTGTGTGTGCCTATGTACCAGGTCTTGCCTAGATATGACATGGCTACGTTCCTCAATTTTTTGCAGCACACTTTCAGCACTCTTGGTCTTTTGTGTGATGACATTTAAAAACTGTACTTCATTTAACTGGAGCACTCAACTTTTTGAAGAGAGAACCATCACAGTAACTTTAGAGCGCTGACTTTGTATCTGGCAAGCTACTCCATCCCAGAGTAACTGTTTTTTCTCTGTGGGAGTTCATGTCTTTGGGAAAAGACTTAAAATCTTCCAATGGTAAGGAGACAAAGTAGTTACAAAGAAGTATCTGGGCGCAGGCAGGTTGACCATTACCAGATATGAAGATGATTGCATTGTGAGTCAGGATTTCTGTTCTGGAGTTTGGAAATTACCTCTCTGAGAATGAAGTCACAGTTCGACTGTCTGAGCTTGCTCTCCACACTTTCACGTTATCCCAAATAATTAAAGCAAGAAAGTTTAAATAACCCACAGCCCACATGCAGCATTTATAAGTGATTCATAGGTTTGGGATGTCTCAAATGCTGCTTTCAGGGTAGCTCTGTTTGAAGAGTATTAGCAGACAACAGTGTGCCCATGAGAGTGTTGAAAGGACCCAAAGCTAAGAACCATGACAAGAATCCTGGAATCGGAGGTCACTATTAGATTAATTTGTCATGGGTAGACTTTCCTTCATCTGCTGCTACCAAATATTTTCCCAGTTGGGACCTGTCTCCACTTTAATCTGTCTTTCCCTTGAGAAGGTAGAGAACTGACTGTTGGTGATGGTTCTTCTCAAGTCTGCAAAGGAAACCTCTCTTCCTCAAGTCAACCAGAAAAGCTTCGGTAGGAATCTTCTCCTACCCGCCACCTCCTGACAGGGGTTTACTGTCTCAGTTTGCTGATTACAGGACATTTCCCTCCTTACTTGGTAACTGCTAGCTGGCTGAGTATTGCTGCTTTTTGCTGCAGATTTTTCCAGTTTGGGTATGGTCACATTACACATACAGCTGAGGGGAAAGACATAAGCCTTGCTTGAATTTTGACTGGATATAATATCCCTATGAAGGATTTAATGTGAAAAAGAATGTGCTCATAAGTAGAAATCTGTATTAGGGTAATTTGCCTATGTTGGCAGTAATGTAATATGCCACTACCTGACTCTGAATTTACACCGCGTGCATCAAGGTCTCTCATGAGCCATACAACCCTGTGGGATCAGGCAGAAGCTACGTGCATATTTTCAGGTTATAGTTTTAGATTTTGATGTTTATATGTATGCCATTGTAGTCATAAAAGTCTTTTTTTCCCTTTTTTTTCAGATCTATCAGTAGGCTGCGTAGATATTGATAGATGGAGAAAAAAACAGTGGGTCTTGCAGCATTCTTCAGATCAGAAATCTGGGAGACAAGGAACAGTTATTCATAACAATAGTTTTGATAATTCTGGGAGAAGACTTGAATGTATTCATAGCATTTTCATTAAAATTTGTGGACTACAAATATTTCAGATACCCTAGTAAATTCTGCTTGAAATATGGAAGTCATTCAATAGAAAAACAAAGGCTGTACTTTCTTGTTTTGTTCTAGCTTGAAGCCAGATTTAGGAAATCTTGAATATAATGGCAACTGAGATGTTTGAAGACAGTCTTAATTAGCTATTTAAGTACTTTGTTTATGCAAGGCAATCAGAAATTGAGCACTAATCTGCAATGTTATTTCAGTGAGTAGATGTTCAGATTGAAGATTAGCGTGTTTGTTTTCTAAGGGAAAAAAAAGAAATAACCATTTGTAAGTGAATTCTAGGGGCTTGCACAGCAAAGACAAGACTGAAGATATAGTACCAATGTTTTACAATGTCCTGTGCAGTTTCTTGATTTTAATTCATTCTTCTATTTAAGCTGAGGGGGGTGTTTAAAATTTTGGCTGGCAGGCTTGTCAGCAGTATTATAACTATGAATATTATGACATCCATGTATTTACAATTTTAAACCATAATGTTTATTTAGCAACTTCAATGCTGAAACAAATTGTGAAAAAACCCAGCCTCTCCATATACACTGTGGAAAAAAAAATTTCTGAATTGAAAAAAATTTGAGATAATTTGGATCACTGGGTATTTGCCTTCACTGCAAGAATTGTTCTTATACTAAATGCTTGAATAATTTTGTGCCTAAGCCTGAGTGTGAGATATCTAAGTAACAAACAGTCTATTTAGGATTTCTTACAGCATTTCACACTGATGTGATTTAATATAGCCTAAGTGGATTTTACCAGAATTTTCTGAAGAAAGTGTGTCCTTGCAGCCCAGAAAGACAACCATATCCTGTGCTGCATCAAAAGGAGCGTGACCAGCAGGTCGAGGGAGGTGATTCTCCCCCTATAACCTGCTCTCCGGGAGTACTGCATTCAGCTCTGGAGTCCTCAGACAGGAAGAACATAGACCAATTAGAGCAAGTCTAGAGAAGGGCCACAAAGCTGATCAGAGGGCTGGAGCCCTGACAGGCTGAGAGACATGTGCTTGTTTAGCCTAGAGAAAAGAAAGCTCCAGGGAGACTTTATAGCAGCTTTCCAGTGCTTAAAGGGGACCTACAGGAAAGCTGGGCTCTTTATTAGGGAGTGTAGTGATAGGAAAAAGGCTAACAGCTTTAAACTGAAAGAGGGTAGATTTAGATTAGATACTAAAGAGAATTTAGAGTGGTAAGGCACTGGAACAAGTTGCCCAGAGAAGTTGCCGATGGAGGTGTTCAAGGCTATATTGAATGAGGCTTTGTGCAACCTGAAGAACCTGTGGAAGGTGTCTCTGCCCATGGCAGTGGGGTTGGAATCAGTTTATCCTTTAGGTTCCTTCCTACTGAAACCATTCTGTGATTCTAAGAAAATATAGCTGAATTAGAAAAGCTGTGTATACAACATCATTTGTAAATACTCTTAAAAAAAATTACCAAATATGATTAACAGAAATACACACTGAAAATTGCTTAGAAATTATGTTATATTAATATCTAACAAAAGGATTGAAACGACAAAATGAAGGAAACTGAAGGATTTGAGGAATATATGAAGTGCTTGTGCAACTGATACAAATAGAAACTTTTCCATAGGGATTTTGGGACACGCGTTTTCCTCCCTCTTTGTTTCTATTATATATCTGTTCCTAAATGGACTTCTTTCCACTGGGCACAGTGGAGTTTTCTGTAAGATTGCTACAAAGCTTTTTTAGCAATCTTTATTTCTCTATCCTTGTCATAAAAGGAAGGGGAGATAAATTTTTAATATCTTTAGGATATGCCAGGTGTCTCCTCCAAAAGTTTCCACTAATCAGAACACGACATGTACAGATATTAGTGTCTAGCTTTAATTTACCTACCTCTTGCTTTTTGTGACAGAGGTCAGAAGATACTCATTGTATCACTTAAAACACAACTGCCAAAGCCATGTCTAATGTTTGAAGCTGCATCTTCAGCTCTGTGACACAGGTGACATACTGTGGCTTACACAGTGCAGCTGACAGGTCCCCTTGGGATGTACAATCTCTGGCTGATGTTGTTGACTTCAACATACATCCTTCTTTGCTTGGCAACTCCAGCCAGCCCAGCCACCCTGCTGGGATTACACGAGCCAGTGCAAAGATGGTTTCTCCCTAGGCTGCAGGTTTAAGGATGTCAATGTCAGGGAAGGCCAGGCCTAGGGCTACCTCAGTTCCTGAGAGATTTACTGTTTGCAGTGATCCTTCTGTTCCTTGTAGCTCACCCAAGACCAAAGCCACTTGCTGAGGCCACGTCTGTTACTGTGGGTGTGTCTGTGGTTTGGTACAGTGCAGTTGGTCCCGTTTAGGTGACAAAAGAGAAGAGAAGGGGGTTTGCCAGACAGTGTATTCACCTTGCATTTCTGCTTGGGTGAACATTAGCAGAGAAAATCCGATCATTTAAAAAGCAATAGAGTTGTGCTGTAAAGGTAAGGCTGTTTTCCATATTTTTTCCCAATTTTACTGATAATTGAATAATTTGTGTACTTTTCAGTACAGTATCATAAAGCAGCATAAATTCAGCTAGTAAATCCAGGCCATCCTCTTCCTGAGCCCTGCTATAGCCTCTTTATTTTCTAAACAGTAACAGTGAAAGCAGAGTTAGTAAGTTAGTATGAAATATTAGTGTGAAATCTTAGTGTGCAATATTAGTCCATGAGCAGCTCTGACTAGGTAGAGTTATATTGTTCAAGAAATCACTTTTTCTGTTTGTGTTTTAAATGTTTTGTAAACAGAACTTGGCTAAAGAAATGCAACTCTTTAGTCTATCCATAGATTCAGAATTACTGTTATTTTTCAAGACATTGTTTACTCTATCATGATTTAAAAGCAGTGTTTGCTACCATGTTATTAATGTATTTTATTAGCGTCTGAATTAGAACAACCTGTTTAACTCAATACTGAGCCACCCACAGTGATTGCTCATTAGGCTGTGCAATACTGCTTTTTACTACTCTAACTTTTGCTTCTGATTCTAGTTGAAGTTTAACTACTTTATCACTTTATGCATATATGTCTAGTTAATAGCAGTGCTTTGATAAACAAGGCACACATAGTAAATACTTGGATTTAAATTTTAAAATAATTTCCTGAGCAGTTTGTATTTTTACCATGAAATCTCAATTATTAATTATTAAAAATGAAATACTGACAAATGTTCTAGTGTTTTAGATATGATCAGTTTATTTTCCCATTGTTTGATTTTTCTTGATTTATTTAGCTGCTGGACGTCTCACAAGACTAACAGAAAATGACAGATTGTGTTTTGGATTGTGTAGCATTTTCATACATATAAATATATCTGCAATTTTCCAGACTGCTGAAAGAATGAACAAGGCAGAAATGTTCTGACAGCTCACAACACATCCCAGTCATTGAGGAGATAACTGTTAATAGTCTTGGTGGGTAATAGGCTTGATGGATCTGTTAAAACACAGTCTCAAAGCTCAGCACAGGGAGTAGGTGATAATGAAGAGGACTGGCAGATACGTAAACTCAATTAACCTGATGCTAGTACTGTGCAACCTCTTTTGCATTAAGCCAAAGAATAAGCAATGAAATGTGCCTTGTCAGGTTGCCTGTTGACAGCCTGAGAAGTTCTGACACTGATTCAGCCCTAGTCTGGACCTCAGGATTTTCTTAATATGTTACATTATATTCCAAACATTAATTGTGGTCTTTATCTATGGTCATATTTTCTCACGTGTTAACAGAACATTACAACTCATATGTATAAAGCTATGTTGAAAATTTACATCAAAGTCATTATATTCCAGAAGACTACTCACTAAGGTCAATCTAATATTTCCCTTTCCTCCTTAGAAAGTTTCCCAGGAGGCATGTGTGACTTGATATCCGTTACATTAGACTTTTGTTAAATATAGAAAACAGATTTTTCTTGGCTGAAAAGATCTTTTTCCTCAAAAAAAACCCATTTACAAACAGAAGAGGGTTCTATCTAGATATCTATATGTACACATGCAATCAAAGTTGACCCTTCTTTTCCATGTCACTGAGTTTCAAATGGCAGACTGCAAATGCTCAGTGTGGCCATGATTTTGGCTTATTATGCTGATGTTTCTTGGCTGGTCCATAGGCATAGCCTTGCATGGCCTCCATGGATTCCTTTCCCCTCTTGTTACTTTAATAGGACTAGATGAATTAAGTGAAGTGACCCACAGAGAGGTCTGCTGCTTACCAGGGACATCAGTGAAGGAGGTAGCTAGAAAATTTCCTTCCCTGGTCCATGAGACAGACTACTACCCTCTGATAGTAGTCCAAACTGGTAATGATGATTTAGTAAGCAGAAAGACCAAAGCCATCAAGAAAGACTTCAGGACCATTGGGAAAATGATGGAGGGCTCTGGGGCTCAGATAGTCTTCTGCTCCATCCCAAGGCTAAATAGAGGGAAGCTGGAAGTCAGGAAGAACTCGATTAATGCCTGGCTCCGAGCCTGGTGTGAGGAAAGGGGCTTTGGCTTCTTAAATCATGAGGTGGCTCATGCACCCCCAAACTCTGTTGCTAAGGATGGGACACGTGTGTTTTCTAGGGGGGCTAAAGTCCTTGCTAAAAACCTAGCTAAGCTCATAAATCGAGCTTTAAACTAGATGTGAAAGGGGAGGGGGTTGAGACCAGGCTAGACAGGAGCGAGCCTGGACGTGGGGCACTGGTGATTCAGAGTGTGTGTGCTGGAGAGGACCACCAGTACAGCACCACACAGAAAGTGGGGGTAAACACACCTGGGGGTGGTAAGGGAAGTATGGGTGCTCTGGTGCTAGCTACTCCAGTTACCAGGCAATTGGGAATGAACTGTGTTCCCTCTAAGAGGGCTGAAGGCTCGGCAGCTCAGCGGAAATGCATTTACACCAATGCACGCAGCATGGGTAATAAGAAGGAAGAGCTGGAAGCTGTCGTAGGACAAGGAGCCTATGATGTCATTGCCATCATGGAAATATGGTGGGATGACTCATATAACTGGAGTACAGATATGGTGGGGTACAAACTCTTCAGACGGGATAGGAAGGGAAGGAGAGGAGGTGGGGTAGCCCTCTTTGTAAGGGAGGACTTGGACACTGTTGAGATGGATTGCAGCGATAAGGAGTTTGAGTGCCTGTGGGTTAAAATCAGAGGAGCCCATAAGAAGGTAGATTTTGTGATGGGAGTCTGTTACAGGCCACCCAGCCAAGGAGAAGCAGCTGACGAGCTCTTCTATAAACAGCTGGGGTTAATCTCTGGATCAATGCCTTTTGTTCTTGTGGGAGACTTCAATCTTCTTGATACCTGCTGGAAGTACAATAGAGCAGAAAGGAAGCATTCTAGGAGGTTCCTGGAGTGTGTGGAAGAAAACTTCCTTGCACAGCTGGTGAATGAACCACCAAGGGAAGGTGCCCTCCTGGACCTGCTGTTTGTGAACAGAGAAGGCCTTGTGGGGGATGTGGCAGTAGGAGGACGCCTAGGACTAAGCGATCATGAGACGATAGGGTTTTCTGTTCTAGGCGAAGTGAAGAGGGTGGTTAGCAAGACAGTAGCGTTAAATTTCCAGAGGGCAGACTTTGAACTCTTCAGAAGGCTGGTTGGCAAAGTCTCATAGGAGACAGTGCTTAAGGGCAAGGGAGCCCATGAGGGCTGGGAGCTCTTCAAAAAGGAGATCCTAGTGGCTCAGGAGAAAGCCATCCCCATGTTCCGGAAAAAAAGCCGGCAGGGGAAAAAACCAGCTTGGTTGAACAGTGAGATCTTGAGTGATATCAAGAAGAAGAGGAATGTTTATGGGCTCTGGAAGAGGGGACAAGTCTCTTGGGTGGACTACAGGAGGGGAGTGAGATTGTGTAGAGAAAAAATCAGAAGGGCTAAGGCTCAGCTAGAAATCAGATTGGCAAAGTTGCTGAAAGATAACAAAAAATCTTTCTATAAATATATAAATAATAAAAGGAGGACTAGGGAGACCATACAGTCCCTGTTGGACGCAGAAGGAACAACGGTGACAGGGGATGAGGAAAAGGCTGAGGTACTTAATGCCTTCTTTGCCTCAGTCTTTAATTGTAAAGAAAGTTGTTCCCTTTGTGTACAAACCCTGGAGCTAGAGGAGCAAAATGAGGCTCCCATGGTCCAAGAGGAGGTGGTCAGAGCCCTGCTAGCCTGACTAGACACCCACAAGTCTATGGGGCCAGACGGGATTCACCTGAGGGTATTGAAGGAGCTGGCAGATGTGCTGGCCAAACCCCTTTCCATCATCTTCCAACAGTCCTGGAAGCCTGGGGAAGTTCCACTGGACTGGAGGCTGGCTGATGTTGTGCCCATCTACAAGAAGGGTCACAGGGAGGATCCAGGGAACTACAGGCCTGTCAGTCTGACCTCAGTGCCAGGGAAAGTCATGGAACAGGTGATCTTGAGTGCTATCATGAAGCACATGCAAGAGAACCGGGTGATCAGGCCCAGTCAGCACAGGTTCACAAAAGGCAAGTCTTGCCAAACTAACCTGATCGCCTTCTATGACAAAGTGACCTGGCTGCTGGATGAGGGAAAGGCTGTGGATGTATCTTCCTGGACCTCAGTAAATTCTTTGACACAGTTTCTCACAGCATTCTGCTTCGGAAACTGTCAGTCTCTGGCCTGGACAGGCACACACTCTCCTGGGTGGAAAACTGGTTGGATGGCCGGGCCCAGAGAGTGGTGGGAAATGGTGTTAAATCCAGCTGGAGGCCAGTTACAAGTGGGGTTCCCCAGGGCTCAGTGCTGGGTCCAGCCCTGTTCAATGTCTTTATCAATGACCTGGATGAAGGCATCGAGTGCACCCTTAGCAAGTTTGCAGACGACACTAAGCCGGGTGGAAGTGTGGATCTGCTGGAGGGTCAGGAGGCTCTGCAAAGGGATCTGAACAGGCTGGACCGCTGGGCAGAGTCCAATGGCATGAGGTTTAACAAGGCCAAATGCCGGGTCCTGTACCTGGGGCACAACAACCCTGTGCAGTGCTACAGACTACGAGAAGTCTGTCTAGAAAGCTGCCTGGAGGAGAGGGACCTGGGGGTGTTGGTTGACAGCCGACTGAACATGAGCCAGCAGTGTGCCCACGTGGCCAAGAAGGCCAATGGCATCTTGGCTTGTATCAGAAATGGCGTGACCAGCAGGTCCAGGGAGGTTATTCTCCCTCTGTGCTCAGCACTGGGGAGACCGTGCCTCAAATACTGTGTTCACCGTCACCACAAGAAGGATGTTGAGGCTCTGGAGCGAGTCCAGAGAAGAGCAACAAAGCTGGTGAAGGGGCTGGAGAACAGGCCTTATGAGGAGTGGCTGAGAGAGCTGGGGTTGTTTAGCCTGGAGAAGAGGAGGCTGAGGGGAGACCTCATTGCTCTCTATAACTACCTGAGGGGAGGTTGTGGAGAGGAGGGTGCTGGCCTCTTCTCCCAAGTGACAGGGTCAGGAAGAGAGGGAATGGCCTCAAGCTCCACCAGGGGAGATTTAGGCTGGACAATAGGAAAAAGATTTTCACAGAAAGGGTCACTGGTCACTGGAACAGGCTGCCCAGGGAGGTGGTTGATTCACTGTCCCTGGAGGTGTTTAAGGCACGGGTGGACGCGGTGCTGAGGGGCATGGTTTAGTGTTTGATAGGAATGGTTGGACTCGATAATCCGGTGGGTCTCTTCCAACCTGGTTATTCTATGATTCTAAGTGTTGCTGAAGGGTGCGTGTCTGGGGAGACAGCAAGCCCCTGTGTCAAGCAATGAAGATAGTCGTGTATCGGACAAGTGTTTAACTGTATGCTGCTGGATTTCATGGTTTACATTGTTAATCTTTTTTTCAGTGCTAAAGAGAACTTTAATTCTTTCTTAACTGTGTACATTTCTCTAGAGAGTGTCTAATATACCTTAACAATCGAGAAGTTTGTCTTCTAAAATATATAATAAAAGTTGCAGCCATTGTTTTGAAAAGGAGTAATGTTAGCCTGTACTTGGGAAAGGTAGCTATGTCCACGTCAGTGTCAAGATCTAATTAAATAATTGAAAATACTGCATAAGAGGTGGAAATCACTCAGTGGGTCTGATTAAGGCTCCTGAGAAAAGTGGAAATTTGTGTGAATATTTTAATCTACAGTGCATTTTACTCACTAATACGTAAAGTGAAATTCTGATCTAACGTCTTTACAGTGTGGGGTTTTTTCATATATACATTTCAGTATCTGTTTAGTTTAGTTCTTTTGCAATAGACATTTGATGTCTTTTGTGTCACCATCTCATTTTGTGTTAATTTCCTATGAAGATCAATTTTTCAATAGAACAAATTTACTCATGTGGATTCACTGCAATGTTTTCAAGAATATTAAATTAATAAACAATTTCTGTAAACAACCTCATTGGCATCCATTGAACACTAAGCATTGTCCAACCATTTACTTGTAATACTTTGTATTTCTAAGGATTTTAGTAGTTCTCTAGAGAAAATATTTTTAGCTTTATTTTAAGCCTGCTTTTGCTGGTTCTGTTATCCCCTATTTTTATTAGAGTGAGTAGTTATATGAAAAATAAGATTGGTTTCCTAAAAGTTTCTTTTCTTGCTTTAGAAGACATTGCATATCTTAAAGTGACTAGTTGACAGAGTTACAGTAACTGCAATTCTGTATGGTCCCAGAAATGTTTTAGGAATTAGCAAGTCTATAAATCAGTTTAAAGAAGTTCGCTTGATCCAGAGGAAGGTATGATTAGATGAAACAGTGTTTCAATGCCAGGTTACTATACCAAGAAATGAAAGGAGTTGCCCTCTGAAAAATCAGAAAGCTTTCAAAGAGGTGTATAGTGGCCGCCTAGTTAAGTTCAGAGTTATACCCAATGATACTGAGGTCAGAGAAGACTTCCTTTCCTTTGTTGATCATTTTTAGTCGTTTATCATTTCATCCAGTTTGTCACTGAAAGAATGTATTTTGGCTGAAAAGAATATTTCCCCAATTCAGCTGTGAGAAACTAGAACAGAGTTGATGTACTGTGATCAAGGGCCTAACCATCTTTTAGTACGACTTTCATTGCTTTATGGAAGCAGAAACATGACATGGTTTCTGTGGTAGCTGGAGACTGGACTTGATAGCTTAAGAGATATCCTCTGTCTTGCCAAAACTGTAATCAGTTCATCAGAAATTATTAGTGTAAAAAGTCTACCTCATGTTGGATGTCTTGGTAAGTTTGACCCAAAATTACTTGGCCATTTTTGAAAGCAAAGCTGAGGAAAAGTATGTATATATTGTGTAAAAATAAAAAAGCATATACATTTTCTTGAGAGGTTCTAATCACCCCAGTATTTAGATGTTTAAAATTTGACACAGGGAAGAGTAGGTGTCACGGATGATTTTTTTTTGTTATTTCCAGGAAAATCCACTGAAATTTAAATGCTTCATAAACTCTTAGAAAAGCCACCTGTATGTGTTCAGCAGATGAAATCTCTGAAGTCTGTCTTCCCTGCCTGTATTCAGCCATGCTTATCTGTTTCACAAGACTAGACTATGCCCACATCATTCCTGTAGAACAGATGATCATGCAGTATTTGCCTGATCACATACAGGGAATTCAATGATTTTACTTGTAACTGCAGGGTGAGGTATCAGAAGAGGGAGACTTTTTTCTCTTTGTTTGCAGTAATCTTCTCAATGTGAATGAAGAAGGTTCTTGACTTAACTGTAGAAGCAGCCCCCAAATATATCTTATTTCCTCTTTTTGAGTAAGCACGTAATCATTAGGGTATAGCAAGAGATTTAACCTTATGTATATCTAGCTGTAATTATTCTTGCAATAGCTCCTGCCTAGAACTGCCTGTAACTTGATTCTGGGAGGTAGAGTTATGTATTTCTCCCACAGTAGGAACACAAGAAGATTACATATGCTTTTGCCAGTAAGCTACTGCAATTAAGAAAACATTGTACAACAAAGTTGGCCATAACTGAAGTGGTTTTAATTTATTTCAATGAGAACAGCAAGAGGCTTGAGCTCTTAGAAAGTGGTTTCAGGGTGACGTTCAAGACTGGTGAGAAACAGATTTTGACATGAATGGTATTTCAGAAAGAACCTTGTCCTCATTTAGCCTCAACCATTGAGAATTGTCTTATGCTGAATTTGGTGATGATATAGAGAAGCAGCTTGTAATATTAGAAGATAGGATCAGAGAAAACACATTGCCGGCTGAGGTTATTTACTGGGTTTTTTTTTTTTTTTTGCTAATTCTGTTCTCTGAAATGTCTAAATTCCCCTATGTATTAACACTGAACTCAGGAGCTGTGAATTCTGCCAGGGCATAGCAGACAGATAGAATTTAGGCAATAAACATTAATCTAACATGCATCGTAATATAAAAAGTGGAAATACACAATTTAAGTTGAGCACCATATGTGCTTTAAATATGGAAAATGAGAGAAATAAATATGTCTAAACTCAGATCCTAAAACCAGTTATGTGGTTCATGTGATGGACTCCTTGTGGGGAGCTTTCTAAGCGCTGGAACAAAAGAATAGTTTTTGTTTGACTTATTCAGCACAAACATAATAACTTGCATATTTTCTCTTTTCTCCCTGTTTTATAGCTCCACAATAATCAGAGTTCAAAAAAACTTCTGAAAAATCAGACTGTAGTTGAAAGCTGCTTTTTAAACATCTGTCTGTAGTAACTTTGCTTCTACACAGAAATAAGTTTCTGAAATCAGTGTTGTAATTGGACTATCATCTTAATCATAAAAGTTACTGTACAGCTTCCAACAGCAGTTGTACTAGCTGGTAAAATGGATCCTGAAATGTAAAAACATGTTTAAATTACTGCTTAAGCCTAGCAGCTACATTGTGGAACTACTGGAGCATTAGTTGTTTTGCTCTTCATTTTGCTTCAGTTACATATCTAGTTGGTGGCACAGAGGACCTGTAGTGTCAAGGCTGTGCCTGTGATGTTCAGCCACTGAAGGAATTGTGAGGGATACACTGGAAGTTAGAATGATAAGGGATTATCATGAGAATCTCGTCATGAGAATCTCTTTCTGTTTCTCTTCCCTCCCCGTCTCCTTCAAACAGTAAATTAGTAGGTGATTGCTCAAATCCTTTTGGAATGCAATGAATTTTAAGGTGAAGCAAGCAAAAAACATGTGAATACTCAGCAGAACAACCTCAATATATCTCCCTTTTCTTTCAGTTATCATTTAGGCAGCCATCTTTTTTCTTCTTACCTCTTTCCTTCATTTTTTCCCCCTTTTTTTTTTAATTTTTAATGATTTTTTCCTAGTTTGAATTCTCTTTTATTTTTTCTCTGTGAGATTTTTGATTATTTTTTTTGTTCAGGAATTCATTAATTTGTTTTATTTTCCTTAAGTATTTTTTTTACCTTCCACTTCATCTACTTCACTTTGTTGAAATTCCTTTTATATTTATGAATTTGCTTTTATGCCTGACATAACTATTGTAGTATTCCTTGTGGTGAGTTGGTCTTCCAGGGTGGTTGTGTTTGGTGTTTGGTTCTCAATCTACTATTGGCAGTACTACCATACTAACACATTCTGCACATTATAAAACATACAAAAACAGAAATAAAAAAAAGAAAATGACATAAAGATGAAATAAACAGCATTTTAAAATATGTTAAAATTTTATTTGTTAATGATACAAAAAATATTTTCCTCCTGCAGCCCAATGGGTTGTCTTGCACACCCCCTGAAGATTATGCACCTCACTTGGAAACCACCATTCTAGATACTCCCAAAACAAACATCGGTACCCCCAAACACATTCTTCCAAAGAACATCTGAGTTCTATAGGCATTCTTAGTTTGTTATAACATTTTCCATATCTGATAAGGGAGGAGGATTTTGAATGAGCTCCACAATACATAACACAGCAGTAGAATTAGTTGAAACAATAATTCCTCACATTCATCTTCCTCTTCTCTATTTTCTCACATTTTTTATGGTTTTTTTGGCTCATCCTTTTAAAGTAAGCAGTTCAATACATTTACAAACAGGGCAGCCTTTTATGCAAGGACATACAAGATCCTGCTACTAGGTTAGATAGAATTCCTGTTATGATCTAAACCTGTGCGCATGTCCTTCATTATTATTGTTATGCTGTAACAAAATTTCTATTAACATCATTCCAACAGAACTTCTTATGCAAGTCTGTGCTAGAATTTAGAAACTATTTAGGTCTGCATTATTAATGTGTAATTCTATAGCGAGATATTATCTCCCTTTAGTTACAGGAGAGTTTGATTCTGAATGATGCTGCATACTTCAGGATGCGTAGCGCTGCCTCTCTTATTGCTTTATCAGTTTTGTTCTATCCTTTAATGATACAAACAGAAAGAATAACGAGAATTTCCCACATTGAATCTAGAATTACTAAACAAGATGTATATTTTTAATACTTAAAAAATTATTGTCTTTTATTTCCTGTAAGAGTAACGATATATGACAAATAGATAAGAATTGATGGAGCCTGATGTATAGATATGCTATATGTGATCATTTACATGAATATGAATTACAAAAAAAAAGGCCATTCAAACTAATAAATACTCCAAAGCAATAATCACAATTTTAGTTTTATTGAAATATTACTTGCAGAGGTATCTACCCAACATTTACATTTTGTGACGTTCTCTCCCCTGACTCAAATTTCTATGGTACTGTGTAGAATCAGGACCTTTTCTTCCTTTAGTTTTCATTTTAGGGTTCACTTATGCTACATGACTTTTTCCCAGATTAAGTAATTAATCTGCTCATGATATCATGTTAGTTGCTTTAGCAGCAGTAACATTTTGACACATACAACTTTTTGACATAACCAACTACAGTTTCATAGCATGTCCAGATGCAGTAGTTGAATCAAGAATTTATGTAAAGCTGTAATTTTTAACCCACTTGTGTTTCTGTACTCATTTGAATTCCAAGATTGTCATCTTTCTTTTCATTTGAATACTGCTGAGATACTTTTCCTAAAGGTAAACCCTTCAGCATTTAATTTTGTTGTTAATAATTGAATTCAGAATCTCATTCCTCAGTGGCTTCAGCTAAGTATAACTCTGCTGAAACCAGCAGAACTTTCTGCTTTCAAGCAGATCAGCTAGGAGAATTGAGCTGAGCAAAGCGATTTCTTCATCATGACAACTATTTGATCTTGTTATAGTCATCTGTAAAATCACATGCCCCAAAATGGCAGGTATGGAGTGACAGGAGGAAAATTTGAGCACTACTGGACTGATGCTTAAAACATTGAGCACTACTTCTAAGACTTATTTTTCTTTTTCAGATTGACCAACAATTTCCTGTTTATCAAACCATATATAAAAACCTCACAGGAATTTTGGGAATTTAAAATTCACCAATAAATGTGAATAACTTGGTTATAACAAGCAGTCAGACCTGTGTTTAGACCTAAAAATCTACTGACTTCAGGATAAAAGCAGGTTGTTAGCCAGCACAAGACTGCAATTATGCTGCATATTCTAGCTTTTTTCTCTTAATGCCTCAAGCTTTAAAGGCTTGTTTTATATATTTCCATTCCAACTGATCTAATTTTCAGAATATGCTTAGACATGATATGTTCAGCATTTATCTTATTATTTATTTAACCTTGAATTTATTTATGTCTATATAGAACTTTGTCAGCTTCCTCTTGTTATAGAAATTGATCAACAAAATCATATTTCAATTACTTAATTCAATATGAATACTCCTGGAGAGACGAAGCTGGTGATTCTATCATCACTGTCCAGTTCCTGATGGGATTTGAAGTCCTGCAGTATCCTGTGAAGATGACAACATAAATTAACAGGTTTGCAGGGTGTATAATGATTCAGAATTAATGACCAGAGTAAATTTGCTGGTTTTAGTTCTACCAAATAAATATTTCTTTATCCTTGGATTTTTAGTCCAACTATAAATAGTTATGTCCTACTTAATTTGACAGGAAAGAAATACACATGGACAACAATTTCTGGGCTTGCTCCAAAGCCTATAAAGTCAATGATATGTTACTAAGTATTTTCGTGCAGTCTGTATCAGCTCCTAAACTCTCTTCTCAGGACTCCCTCTCAAACATATAACAATTTTTCTGAAATTTTGTAGTTAATACTCATTTTTCTTACACTTGGATACTTAGAACTCACTGCAATATTCTGTGTGTAACAGTTTAATTCCTATAGCAGCCATTTAGACAATTTTCACACGAGTTGTGATGGGACCTTCAATGGTAATCAGATTGACCATCTATGACAGAAAAAGGAAATGATGTAGAAGAGTTTTATGGAAGATAAAGTATTTTTTTATCAGTTTCCAAAAGCTTTGACACAATTTATATCTCACAGGAGGTTCTATATTAAAGGTCTTTACCTTTAAAATTGTCTATATTTTGAAAATGCCATGGATTTTAATTGCTGCTTTCAAAAAAATACATTTAGCATGCTAAATGTAAGGAAGGCTGGAGTTACTGCAGTGCCTAATTCTTAGTTGCCTGACATTCAAACAGGAATCTAGAGAATTGACATAGGTGAGTAAGTTCCACCTAAAATATATGAGTTGATTCAGGCACTGGAACATGCCAGAAAAAGCTAAAGTAATGATAAGACATTTAGAGCTAATATAGCAGAAGCACTAAATCCTGGGGTGCAGCTGACACACTCTTCCTTTTTGGAATTAGTGTGCTTGAACTGCAGAAGCCAGCAGATGGATAGCCTGTTCACTTTGAAGCCAAAATCTAAAATCCTTCTAGAAATTTTCAGCATCTTTTCTTCCTCAGACTTTAAACAGGACTTTATTGTTCCTATTGTTGTCTTTTCTTTTAAGTGCCAACTGGGAGTGGAAAATGGGGCACAGGGAGAGAGGAGGCTTTTCCTTCTCTGTTCTATTACAGATTAGAGGTCAGAGTGCACTGGTAATATGAGATATAAATTTAATGTTCTCTACAACTTAGTTTAGCATCCTAAGCACTATAATTCCTTTGAAGCTTAACAGAGAAAATTCTGCCTCGTTCTGTTTCTGTGGGCCTCAGGGTATCAAAAAGGAAAGGTAGAAAGAACATGAGATGAAATATGACTCTGCAGTCTACTAGATATACTTGACTGAAGGTGTCCTGAGAATCTGCTTTACTTTTTTTAATGCAACGTCCATGTAAAGCCTCTGTGAATGGTGGTGGGCAGAGCAGAGGCAAGTAATGTATTGGCTAGACACGCTAAGCAGTGACATGGCTAGGAAGCAGCAACAGTGAATGGATGGTGCAGCCAGCAAGATCAGTAGCAAAGCTTTGGTGTGGTTTCTCAATACCAGACGGGGGATTCTGTGGAGGATAACATGGTAGGCAGGGCAAGGCAGGGCAGGGATTACACCAGGTAGGTCCCAGTCCCACAGTGCCTGAGTCAGGCAAGCAAGACTGGAGATGGTGGCCAGACCTGAGCAAGAGTCCAGATCATAAGGCAGCATGATGGTGATGAGGCAGGTCTAAGTCAAGCCAGAAAATCAATCAACAAGACAGATTTCAGATCCACTGGTAGCCAACAACAAGGCTACAATGTCAAGGTTCAGATGGAGAGCAGAAACAAGGATGATGAAGGGAAACAATCATGGACCAAGCATGGCTGGGCAGGACCATGGGAATGGGGACAGGATGATTCAGACCATGGAAAGCTGGAGACTGGCCCTGCTGTAGCGTTGCTGAGGCAGGGGCCAATGATACCCAGGGTCTGAAATGGGGTCCTGGTCTGTCAACAGGGAGGAGGGAGCCCCAGAGGAGGCTGCAAAGGGATGGTCAGGACTGTGAATGCCCTCAGGGCCATGGCAGATACAGTCTCCAAATGTGGTTGAACAAAGTTAAATAAAATATGCTTTTTTTTCCTTTACTCTGAATATAGCCTGAAATCTTTGAAACCTTGGTCCTGACTGTTCCTGTTGGAGGATAACATCAACTCCAACCTTCTCTCTGTGCCCCTGCTCTCTACAGAGTATGGCTGATTCAAGAACTGGCAACCCCATTCAGCAAGCAACTTTTCTTTTTTTGAGTGATATTTACTGAGCCCATTTTACTGAGAATATTTTTCCTTCATTTTCAAGTGCCGTATGTTCTTTTTGAATTTTTCTAAGTGTCAAACTTTGTAAAATGTCTGTCCAATACCTTGGTCTATCCAAGACATTTTGCACTGGGAAAAAAACTACTTATCATAAGAATCATTCCTCTGAGAGCAATAAGGTGTCCTGGAAGTTGTGATAGAATTTTGCAAAGTAAACATCTAGATTTTCTTTGTGGTGGCTGCCTTTGGTTGTGTTTTGTGTATTATTTTAGAAGATATTTTATGGGAAGATAATTGCTTTATGAACCATCAAATTGACCTTTTTTCCCCAAACATCTACTATGTTTAAGGCAATAGATTAAAACAATTTTTATTTTTATTTTTTTCAGCAACATTTTCCCCAGTTGGCTTAAACGATGAACTTTTGCCAATGAGATTTTACTGATGCCATCTGGTACTTCCTTTATTCTTGAATCACTGAGATTTTAGGAAGATTACCTGTTCCTTAAATATGCATTTAAGCTTTCAATTTTAACCATCTTTGCCAGGTTTCCTGTAGGTCCCATTTAAGTATTGGAAAGCTGCTATAAGGTCTCCCTAGAGCCTTCTCTTTTCTAGGCTAAACAAGCCAAACTCTCTCAGCCTGTCCTCATATGGGAGGTGCTCCAGCCCTCCAATCATCTTTGTGGCCCTCCTCTGGACTTGCTCTAGCAGATCCATATTCTTCCTGTGTTGAGCACTGCAGAAGTGAACACAGTACTCCAGGCGAGGTCTCACAAGAGCAGAGTAGAGGGGGGAGAATCACATCCCTCAACCTGCTGGTCACACTTCTTTTGATGCAGCCCAGGACATGGTTGGCTTTTTGGGCTGGAAGCACACATTGCTGGCTCTTGTTAAGCTTCTTATCCACCAGCACCTTGGATTGCCCTGGCCCAAGTGCAGAATCATGCACTTGGCCTTGCTGAACTTCTTGAGGTTTACACAGGCCCACCTCTCAAGCCTGTTCAGGTTCCTCTGGATGGCATCCATTCCCTCCAACATGTGGACTGCACCATGCAGATTGATGTCATCAACAAACTTGCTGAGGCTGCTCTCAATATCACCATCCATGTCTCCAAAATAGATCTTAAAAACCACCAGTCTCAATACCAGCCCCTGCAGAACACCATTTGTCACCATTCTCCACTTGGACATTGAGTCATTGACCTCAACTCTTTCAAGTGATCCATCTGTCAGATCTATGTCTCTCTAAGTTAGAGACAAGAATATCATGTGGGACAATGTCAAATGCTTCACATAAGTCCAGATAGATGATGTCAGTTACTCTTCTTTTATCCACAAATGCTTTAGCTCCATTGTAGAAGACCATCAAATTCAACAGGTGTGATTTGGCCGTGGTGAAGCCATGTTGGTTGTCATCAATCACATCCTTATTTTCCAAGTGCCTCAGCAGTTTCCAGTAATATCTGCTCCATGATCTTGCTGGGTGCAGAGGTACGACTGACCAACCTGTAGTTCCTCAGGTTTTCCTTTTTTTTTTTTTTTTAAAAAAAATGGACGTTATGTTTCCCCTTTTCCAGATAGTGGGAACTTCACTAGACTGCCACGACTTCTCAAATACAATGGATAATGGCTTAGCAACTTTATCCACCAGTTCTCTCGGGACCCACAGATGCATCTCGTCAAGTCCCATGCAACTGTACACCTTCACATTCCTTGGATGGTCTTGCACCTGATCCTACAGTGGGCAGTCCTTCATTCTTCTACTCCCTGCCTCTGTCTTCTGACTCTTGGGTGGTGTGGCTTGAGCCCTTGCCAGTGAAGACTGAGGCAAAAAGTCATTGAGTACCTCAGTCTTCTCCATATCTTGAGTAACCAAGACTCCTGTTTCTTTACAGAGAGAGCTAGCATTCTCCCTAGTCCTCCTTTTATCACCAATGCGCCTGTAGTAGCTTTTCTTGTCCTTGACATCCTTGTCTTTGAAGTCCTTGTCCATGTTTAATTCTATCAGGGTTTTAATTTTCTTAATCCAATCTCTGGCTGCTCAGACAAATTCTCTCTATTCCTCCCATGCTACCTGCCCTTGCTTCCACCCTCTGCAGGCTTCCTTTTTATGCTTAAGTTTGTCCCAGAGTTCCTTATTCATCCATGCGTGTCCCTTGGGGGTTATGCTTGACTTCCTCTTTGCAGGAGTACATTGCTTATGAGCTTGGAGGAGGTGATCCTTGAATATTAATCAGCTTTCTTGGGCCCCTCTCCCCTCCAGGGCTTTATTCCATGGTACCCTAACAAGCATATCTCTGAAGAGGCCAAAGTCTACTCTCCTGAAGTTCCAGGATGTGAGCTTCTGCTCACACTCTTCACTGCCTAAGGATCTTGAACTCCACCATATCATGGTCACTGCAGCCAAGGCTTCCCTTGAGCTTCACATTCCCCATCAACCCTTCCTTGCTGGTGAGAACAAGGTCCAAGATAACAGCTCTCCTTGTTGGTTCTTCTGTCACTTGGACAAGGAAGTTATTATCACTCTAGGAACCTCCTGGAATGCTCATGCCTTGCTGTATTTTCTCTCCAACAGATATCAAGGTGGTTGAAGTCCCCCATGAGGATCAGAACTTGTGAACATGAGGCTGCTCCTATCTATTTGTAGAGGGCTTCATGTACTTGCTCTTCCTGGAATGGTGGCCTGTAGCAGACCCTTACTGTAACGTCACAGTCCCTGCCTTCCCTTTAATCCTGACCCAAAAGCTCTTATTTGGCTCCTCTTCCATCCCCAGATGTAGCTCCATGCACTCCAGCTGGTCATTGACATAGAAAGCAACATCCCCTCTTCATCATCCCTGCCTGTCCTTCCTAAAGAGCCTGTATCCCTCCATTCCAACACTCCAATCATAGGATCCATCCTACCATGTCTCTGTGATGTCAAAGAGATCATAGTCCTGCAGGCATGTGCACATCTCTGACTCCTCTTGTTTATTCCCCACGCTTCGCATGTTTGTGTAAAGGCACTTAAGTTAGGCCCCCAGAAAAGCTGTCTTACTGGCTGTAGATCTGCTTTGTTTTTCTTCAGGTGCTCCCCTGATGACCTTCCTTCTCTAAGCTCTGGGCATCTACTGCTAGCACTGGCATCAAACTGGTAGGAGTAGGATGGACAGAGTTTCTTCTCCCCTGGCAACTTTATTTTAAAGCCCTTTTCACATGGTTCCCAAGCCTGTGACCAAGGATGCTCTTCCCCTTCTGCAACAGATGGATTGCATCAGCCCCCAGTAGACCAGTTTTGTGAAAGTGAGAATATCTTTGTATTCCTCATAGCAGCAGTAGTATCTGTCAGTCTTGTAAAATGGTGTTTCCCAGGAATGATATATCTATTAATTGTGGCAAAACCAAATATTTTGTGTACATTACAGATTCAGAAAGCCTTTTGTGCTCATATTTGAGAAAAATGGCATGCTTCTTATTCAACAGCTTGAACTGGTTTTCAGAAGTAAGATTCTGAACAGTTCTTAGAAACTGGCTTTGACATGAATTACTATAGGTGGTTGTGACTCATAGAACTTGCAGAAGGACTTACAGTAGGTGACTAGACTAAACTGGAAGGTTACAGCTGTGTACTAGAAACAGCATCATTGGTAGTAGATTTGTATTCTGCTGATGGCACTGGTATGGTAGCAGTTGTGATGCTAAATTTGAAAAGGAATACATACATAGTCTATGAAGTCCTGATCACTTTCTATAAAACATGACAGGTGCAGAATCTATGGCAAAGAAATGTTGACAATGAGCTTGGAGGAGACTGAAGGTGGAGTGAGACAAAAATCAGGGTGAGGAAGTGCCTTCAGCTGTGAATTTCTGAGCCTCTGTCTTCCTGTCTCTCCCTCTCTCTCACTGTTCTCCTTTGCCTTTTTTAAACATCTAGGTGTTAATCTACATAATTTATATACTAATGAAAAAACTTCTAACTTCCCATGTGATTTTATTATGCTTCTTGGGTGACCATTCTGCAAATCTGAGGTTTTTACAGTCACATAGAAGAAGGTAATATAATTTTTAAAAAACCCAAAAACTTGTCAAACCATCTTTGGTACATCTAGTTATTATCCATTGCCTTTTGAGTTGTTGTTTACTAATAAGGTACTTGCAGCCAGAGAGTCATCAATTATCAAATGATGATTGGTAATACTGAACAAAAATGCATAAAGATTTTTTTCACATTCCATCTGTTCTGGTGTTTAGGTCAGATATGTTTACTAACTGGAAGAATAACTAGTTGAAACTAGACTTAGAAATACTGTTAGAAATACAGCCCATCAGCTTCTTAATGTATCACGACCCAAAGGTATCTCTCAGAGACACTGCACAGGACTGGCAACTGAGATACTTGCTGGCAACAGCTGAAGTGTTCAGGACATACTTGAGCTGCTCCATGTCCCTCAGTGCCTAAGACAGCCTGAGGAGCCTAAATTACAGCAATTTCCCTGGGCTCCATTTTACATCAGAGCAGCCTGCAGCCTTCACACTTCATGCTGGAGTCCTACCCTGTCATGCCTGCCATGCTCTGGCTTGCAAGAGAAGCACAATGCTTTTGGAAGCAAGATATTCTTCCTGTGCAGGCACAGTGCTTTTAGGATCTCCCAGCACTGTCTGAGCGCTCTTTTCCCTGCAAAGGGAGTGTAATGGGAATGAGAGTCCTGGCTTTTCTTTGTAAGTGATATGTAGCAAATAATGATTCTGGAGAGTCAGAGACTCAGAAGCAAAAATAACTTTTACTGCCACTCATCTTCACTTACTTTGCCTCTGCGTAATTCTCTCAGCTTCATAACAAGATGTTTTAGCTGCATCTCTAACTCTCAGTACCCACCTCATTATTCTATCATTTCAGTGCACACTTAAGATGTTTTAGGTTAATTATAGACACGTAGCAGTGCATGAGTGAGTGAAAGTAATGCGGAGAGATGATAACAGCCTGCAACTATGTGGAGGGTTTAAATTCTGAGAAGACTGAGAATGTATTAAGTATGAAGCATGGATTGTTATGAGAGTGAAAGAGACATAACTGAGGAAGGAACAAACTCGATGGATTCTCTAGAGAAGTTTGCCTGACAGTGTGATTATTAAATTGTGAAACTTTTCCTTGAGGAGAACAGGAGAAAGATTTCTCACTCGGGAGGCCGAAAACATGATTAGAAAAGTGTAATAGAGCTTTTTATAGGGAACAAATTAAGGTTTGTGATGAGAGAAGACTTGCCTTTTCTGGCTTCTCTTTGTGTATATATATCTGCATACACACAGAGATAGATTCAGAACTACACAGATGTAGATGATGATGTATGACTCCTTTGTGGCAGTGATCCATTCATGACAGTGATTCATTCATGACAGTGATATTGATGATATATCATGTGTTTGGCATTCTCATCTCATCAAGACTTCTGCCCATCAAGAACACTCTGCTGTGATGCTTCTTATATTTGAAAGCACATATAGCTTCAAAAAATGTCATGGAATGATAGAAAACCTGTCAATGTTGCATTTACTTCTTATTCTTAAAAAAATAGAATTTCTTCCAAACATTACTCTATCCTGAGGCTTAAGAGGGGTAACATTTGGCTTTATGCTAGGACAGGTTTTATATGTCATCATCCATTTGATTTTGAAATAGCAGATTTTAAATGAGAAATCATCTTCTCAAAGACTTGCTATGTCAGGGTATACTGTACTTATAATAGTTTGCTGCATTAGGAAAAGGGGGTTTTTATTGGAATATGTACAGACAACAAAAGAATAATCTGAAGGACTGAAAAAACACAGAGAGGGCTTGAGATTTTCCGTTTCTGAATGCAATGTTAACTCCTATAAATAATCTGAAGTCTGTGGCAATAGGGATTCTATGCTTTAAAGTTTTTGAAGAATCAAGGCTTTATTTTTAAGCTGAATTTTTTTCATTCAAAAACTGAATAGCAGTTGTGGGGATTTCTGGCCATCATAAGTTTACAGTGATATATTTTAATTCAAATTTTTGCCATGCAGAGGGAAGAATTCATGTTTTGATTTCAGCAGCAGTCACAATAGTGTATTGTTGGCTGAATAAGATATCCAGCTTTGCCTGTGTGCACGTGTCATACCTATACATTATTTGGCTACCCCATTAATATTGTGCACACACTGAGGCTTCATGCTCCTATCTTTTCAGGCTGTTTTAGAGTATGTGCATATCATGTCCACTGCAGACCTCTCTGCTCTCCCACTACTGTCATGGTGCATATATTTCCTTTGTCTCTGAGGTCATTCCCAAGGCCTAAGTCATGAGAAGTGTATACAACATGACTGACCCTGGTTAGTCAGATGCTAGAGTATTTTTCCTCTAGGTGCATAACGCACATCAGTAGGTTTCTGCTTCTTTGTTTACTTGTTTGATTCATTTATTATTGAGGCTGTGATATCACTGTGTTGCAGAAAGCAGAATGGTTTTGGCCAAAGGAATATATTTAGCTAGGTACTTTTCAAATGGCTATGAGGAAGCAGATGTGATTTTGCATTTATATTGTGTGGTGCCCTTTTCTTTTGACCTTGGAATATACAGCAGTGGGGGATTGATGAGCTCTCAAGTGTATCAGGATCCTAAATGAGAGTCCTGCTGGATTAGAATTTAAAACTTGAGAAAAGAGTAGATACCTAGTTCCACATAGTTCTAGCCCATGCTAAGTTCTAAAGTAAACAAGAAAATTCAAACAGGTTTTTTTTTTTTGTAGATTTTGCATGGAGACCTGGCTCCGTCTCAGTTTCAGCAAAGTGTCTTTCTCTCTCTCTAGCCAAAGGGAATGTAGGATGTGACAAGGAGGGTCTGATTGGGGAGGAATTCGATGTAGCTATCAGCAGCAGGCTTCTATGTAAATAGTGTAACACCTCTGAACTGAGGAACAGCTGAGATAACACTGCAAACTAATCTCTAGTGCAGGAGAAGCTGGCCAATCCCTCACATTATATGGTTTCTGTAGAAAAGAGGTGCTAGGGAAAAAAAGAAGCAGATTTAATTTGTTTTGCAACTTACCGTGCCGTAAAATATGCTGATTTTTTTTTAAACTGAAAGCATCATACGGTAAAGTATCCTTTCTTTGAAACGGTACTCTGTGCCAGATTGTGTATGCCTGTACATCCTTGCATATATATAAATTCTTATATAAATAGGTATCATTATCACAAAATATTTTCAACTCTGCTACCTGTGTCTAATCAGTTCAGAGGAATATTTACTTACTTGGAGTCCTTATCCCACCAGTATTGATTTTGTTTGATTTTTCATCAATATCAGAAAAGCCAAAGGTTGTCCAGAGCAGAGGCACTGAAGGACAATCTTTCCCTGTTTTGACCTTTTAAGGTCACTATATTTCACAGTCCTTCACCTTCCTTGCTTAGGTAGCTAAGAAAAAAAAAAAGAAAAAAGCATATGCACATATACACACATATACACATGTTTATATAATATAATACAATATATATGTGCCTATGTATTTCCACACATATATTAAATATACATACATGCACCTTTATATGCAAATAGTGTCTCACCTGAAACTAGCTGTCTCCTCAAGTCATTTTAAGTAAAGCCGGAGCTATCAATAGCCAAGAAGTTTGTTGCTACAGCTGCTTCAGAGTTGTGCTCAGAATTGGGAATAACTTCAAGATAAACTAGGGCTAGGGTGGAGTTAACCACCTCATTAATTGTGCTAGAAACGAGGAAACTGATTCCAGTATCTCCAGTTTCAGAAGAAATTAAAGTCTAAGAGTCTCTGACGCCCCCTCTGGATAAAGTTTAGAAATGAATAGTCAGTGATTCCCAGTTCTTGCACCCTTTGTCAGAGCCAAACCACAGTGCAAAGGCACCTCTTATACCAGCATCTCCCCACAGCTTCCAGACTGCAGGCTGGGTTACATTCACAAGCTCTTTCCTTTTGCCTCATTTAAGCTTTATATAACCATTTGATGCCGTAAGCCCTTGTAAGGCATCTGATAAACGGGACCTGTTTTGAAGAAGTTGAGTGGAGAGGCCACTCTTGGCCTTTACATACCAACCTTCTCTTCTGTCTCAAACCTCAATTTTTTTTTCTGCTGTTACGTCTTCCACAGACAAACGTTGGGCAGTTTATAAACTGAGGTCCCAAAGGGCACTGTGTAATAATGCAGCTCCCGTGGGACACATGTTAACAGGCTCTGCCTTCACATACCAGGCCAAACCCACTCAAGGGATGCCTCTCAAGATTTTCTATTTTTAACAACAACTACAACAAAAAATTCCTGAAGATAGATGGATTTTCTAGGTTCCGCTGCTGGAACAAATTATCAATGTGGATGTTTCAACAACTGAGCAGGAAAACAACTGTCGCATTACATTAATACCATAGCTGTTTTTTGTCCAAGCTGTTCCTATCTCTCATCCTCCACCCTACGCAATATTACTATGCGTTACTGATCCGATTTGCATTAAAAGAGCAAAAACTGGGAGTTTAAGTATATGCATATTAATGTCAATTAGTAGATCCCACTCAGTGCTGCAGATGTCAGCCAAAAGCAGAGAGAAGCACCATTTTTGTTGCAAGCGCTCATCAAAGTTTAAAAGAAACTGAGTGTGCGTCGCTCCTTCCTAAGGCAACACAGACAGCACACGTAGCAAAGCCTCAGTTATCAGCACCAAAGTAACCTCACGGGTCGTCGATTAAATAAGGGGATGGACTACCTTTTTTTTTTGCTTTTTTTTTTTTCCCAGCCTAAAAATGAAAAGCCCGGGGGGGGGGGGGGTGTGTGGGAAGAACCCCCTCCCAGCGCAGCTTTCCCCGCACCCCCCGCCAAGCCCGAGCATCCCCAGCTCCAGGCGCACCTGGGCGGGCAGCCGGCGGCTGTTGACACCTCGGGGCGGCGGTGGGAGCGCTGCCCCCGGCCCCCCAGCCCCAGCTCCCGGCCCGAGGGGCTGCGGGGCTCCCTATTTGGCCATGCTGCGGGCCGGGGGCGCGCTGCCCCGCGCCTGCCTTACATGGGCCGGGCGGCCGGGGCCGGCAGGGGTCCATTCATGGCTGCGCGGCCGCTGAGTGGCGCGGAGCCGACCAAATAAGGAGAAGGTGGCTGCCCCGTCCCGCCGCGGAGCCGGACGACGCTTCCCCTCCGGGGGGGTATAAATCGGGGCGTCTCCGTCGAGCTGGCACCCAGACTCCCCTCAGCAGCACCCCCCCCGCCGCCGGTGCCGGGCTGGTGAGTGCTGGACGGGACGGGACGGGACGGGACGGGACGGGATGGAATGGGACGGGACGGGACGGGACGGGACGCGCATCCCGGTTACAGCGTTTGTCAGCGCTGGGATCAGCGGTCCCGCCGCCCCTCGGGGCGCGGCGCGGGCGGCGCTCCGGTCCGAGCTCTCCGATTGCGAACGCTCCTGTCCCGCTCGGTGGCCCGAGAGAGCCGCTGGCGATGCCCTAGCGAGCGTCGCGCAAGCCGGGAAGGGAACCGCTGAGGGATGTTGCGTAAAGCGCTGCCGCCGAGCATCCTCCTAGGAGAGGTCGAACCCCTCTCCCCGGGAGCCGCCGCGGGCTGTGCCGGGATCCCGGCGGGACGGGGATGTGCACGCTCAGCCCCGCTGTTTTTCAGATCTGTGCCTCCCTCCGAAGATGTGTGACGACGAGGAGACCACCGCGCTGGTGTGCGACAACGGCTCGGGGCTGGTCAAGGCGGGCTTCGCCGGGGACGATGCCCCCAGGGCCGTGTTCCCGTCCATCGTCGGCCGCCCGAGGCACCAGGTAACTCCGGGGAACAGGACCTGGGCCGGACCGAACCTCCTCCCCTCCATCCAGGACTTGCTTCCACTTGCCTCTTCCCTCCTTAGTTCTTCTGCTCACTTCTTGTAGTGATACTAGCCTTTCAAGTTCTTTCCAGTGCCCCCCTCAGCTCCCCTGTGTGGCTGCCCCTTAGCTCCTTTTCATCGTCTCTCTTTCCCCCAACCGCTACCTAGTTCGACAACTTCCCTCTTGACTCTCTCCCTGTTCTTTTTCACAATGAGCTTCCTACAAAGGTGTTGTGCACTCCATTCCCTAGGCCAGACCTGCTGCTACTGCTAGTGCTAAGGCATCTCCTTTGTCTGAATTTGCGCACAATGCAGTTTAAGGCCGTTCTCACCCATCCCATCCAATGTTTCACATGGCAATTGCCTCTTTCGATTTCTTCAGCTTCTTTTGTCCGTCTCTGATCATACCTTCTCACCATTCTCTAAGCCTCCTTTTCTGGGTTCCCATTTCATTCTCCTCTTTTGTCACAGTTATATTAGAATACAGAAAATACAGCAGTCTTTCTCCTACAATTTTCTTAGTAAAAAGCTTGTGATGCTTTTTTTTTTACTAAAATGTTTGCAATTTCTGTTATTGTGAATAAGTTACAGCTGAGGCAGACTATCTTCTATCTCTAGAAGGTTCATTTCCCTCTGCATCTTCTGGTTTATAAACTCTTTTTGTAAGTTTCTCTGTCTTTTCCCGCTCATAATGTTGTGCAGTTTACATTCAGTCAAACTTTTGGACCAGAAAGAAGTTATTGAAAATAAGAGGTACATTAGAAAAGGGAACTTGGGGGGAATCCTTTTATCTAATTAAAAGAAGGAGGATTTTATGAGAAACCTTCAAATCCTGTTGACTTAATATTTCAATAATACTTATTTTTTTCCTAAACAGGCTTTTTGTGGTGTGGCTGCTTGTACCTTTATTAAAAATAGCATAGTTGTCTGTGGTGTAATTGGACTCTGTGATATTGTCTTACCTCAAATAATGCTTTCTTGTATTTTCTTCTCTTAGGGTGTTATGGTTGGTATGGGTCAAAAAGATTCCTATGTAGGCGATGAAGCTCAGAGCAAAAGAGGTATCCTTACTCTCAAATATCCCATTGAACATGGCATCATCACCAACTGGGATGATATGGAAAAGATCTGGCACCACACTTTCTACAATGAACTCCGCGTGGCCCCTGAGGAACACCCTACCTTGCTCACAGAAGCCCCCTTGAACCCTAAAGCTAATCGTGAAAAGATGACCCAGATAATGTTTGAGACCTTCAATGTACCTGCTATGTATGTGGCAATCCAGGCTGTCCTGTCCCTGTATGCCTCTGGCCGTACAACAGGTAAAAACTAAAAACCTCTAAAAAGGAAACCTCCTTCTTTCTACTCTGAATAGGACACCCTCAACACCACCCCACCCCCTGCCTCATAAATCATTGAAATGAATAGAAAAGTAGATACTTTTAATTTATAGCAATTGATGCTAACAGTGGCAAAAAAAAAGCTGATACAAAATACTCTGTGGACAGAACAATGTGGATCTGTCTGCATTGCTTTCAAAGAGGCGCTGTGGAACTGACTCTCCTGCCACTGGTCATGATGCAATTTCTGTCAAAATACTGCAGTTATACAAGTATTACGCCAGTTTAAGGTTTTAAACTGGGCCCAAAAGATGTCCATTATTGGATCGAGACAATCGCTATTGCAAATATTTTTACTACTCAGTGCAGTAGCAGTAGCAGGCTGTTCATACGCATTAGCTTAAAATATGTACAGAACAACTGTTTTATGGGAAAGTTCACACCAAACAGAAATAGGCAGGCAAGCTAAAGGAGAGGGAAGGGGCAGGATCTTTATGGCTAAAATAGACTGATATTACTTTATAATGCCTGAAAAATCCTATATTTTGTTGTTTTTCATGCTGTTTACTGTACCTAATGTCTCTAAGCATTAACTAGATGATTGGAACTGCTCTCTGACATTTCTCTCCAGGTATTGTTCTTGACTCTGGTGATGGTGTCACCCACAATGTACCTATTTATGAAGGTTATGCTTTGCCCCATGCTATCATGCGTCTGGATCTGGCTGGTAGGGATCTGACTGACTACCTCATGAAGATCCTCACAGAGCGTGGCTATTCCTTTGTTACAACAGGTCAGTCCTACAGCTTTGCCCTCTTATGAAAATGCTCATGTCTCTTCTGGCCCACCTTATTCCTCTAGTAGTTTGCTTCTCCAAACCTTGATTTGATTCCCATATATCTGCAGCTGAACGTGAGATTGTTCGTGATATCAAAGAGAAACTGTGTTATGTGGCACTGGACTTCGAGAATGAAATGGCCACTGCTGCCTCTTCCTCCTCTCTGGAAAAGAGCTATGAATTGCCTGATGGTCAAGTGATCACAATTGGTAACGAACGTTTCCGCTGCCCTGAAACCTTATTCCAGCCATCCTTCATCGGTAAGTGTTACTAGGAAATTCTCCTTCCCGTAGGAGGTATGAATGATTCAGAAGATCTAGAAAATGTCCCACTCCGGTTCATGTTTGTCTAAATTTGGCACAAAATCAAACACAAATAAATAATGAATTACATCCTCTGGTCCATGTAAGCTGTGCTTGATGTGAGCTCAGTTGATAATTAGTTGAGTTCTGGGCTGTTGTTGCAAGTTTGAGATCTGGTTTTATGGTCACAGTTTTTTAGTGATAAAATGTACAGTTAGCGTACCATCTTTAGGGAGTGGGACTTGATGATCCTTATGGGTCCCTTCCAACTCAAGATATTCAATGATTCTGTGTCACTGGTGGCAATAATATCTTTCAGTGCTGTATTTGTAAGGCTTAACAATTAAAACAGTGTCTGACTCCATGAATAAGTAAAGTGTTTGGGAGAGGACAAAAATGGAATGAAGGTGTGTATATATTTATATGTGCTGTAATTAAACATTGTCATGGTCAAGATGGTAAGTGTTCCTGTTTGTGAGTACAGCTGATGGATATAGCAAATGCTTATACTCCAAGGCCTGCATAGTAAATGCAGTTGTTCATCAGCTGACATCTTACTGTGGATCCAGTGTCAGCCCTTTCAGGAAGCACCTGTTAAAATTAATAAATTGGAATGCAACCTACAAACCCTTCTGGTTTCTTTTTCCTTGCCACCAGGTACTAATATCCTGGTTATATCTTGCCTTGATGTTTATAAAATATGTAGACTGTATTTTGAACAGAGTGGAAAAAAAATTGTGTTACTAATGTCTTTTCTACGTCTAATTGAGCTGCTGTCTGTTCTGTATTCTTTTTTTGTGAGACTCTGATGTAACCTGATATTCATATACTAAATTAGTTTATCTTATGTGTCTACTTCTTCTCTTACTGTATATTTTGAGTGCCTACTGTCTTATTTCTTCTCAAGGTATGGAATCTGCTGGTATTCATGAAACTACCTACAACAGTATAATGAAATGTGATATTGACATTCGTAAGGACCTGTATGCTAACAACGTCCTCTCAGGTGGAACGACAATGTACCCTGGCATTGCTGATCGCATGCAGAAAGAAATCACTGCACTTGCTCCCAGTACTATGAAGATCAAGGTGAGGAATTTTACTCTCTCCTATAAAATGTGGGTAAAGATAGGAAAAACATCTACATAATTGAATTGGGATATAGGAACAACTTAAAAGTGAGGTGAGATCAGCAGCTGATGGGCAAATGAGAATAAATTCCATTTAATCAGCATAATTATATTGATTAGAAGCAAATGAGAAAAAAGAGAAATATGGTTATAGATTTTCTTAAGGAATATTACAGGTATTGTACTAGCTGCTGAAGATCAATGCTGTTATTATATATAAGTTCTTTATTTGCTTTAGGAAATTTGCTTTGCCACATTGATGATATGGGTTGGTTGTTCAGAAATTCAACTGTTAAATGAGGATTCTATTACTTATCTTTATCCTAGATCATTGCCCCCCCTGAGCGCAAGTACTCTGTCTGGATTGGTGGCTCCATTCTAGCATCCCTGTCCACCTTTCAGCAAATGTGGATCAGTAAACAGGAGTATGATGAAGCTGGTCCATCCATTGTCCACCGCAAGTGCTTCTAAGCACTTTTTCCTTCAATTTACTTCCCACTCAGGATGACGACAATATGCTTCTTGGAGTCTTCTGGCAACCCTTCCTGAACTCTTCAGTCATTGTACAGTTTGTTTACACACCCGTGCAATTTATTTGTGCTTCTAATATTTATTGCTTTATAAATAAACAAGATCTGGGACTTGCAACCTACAAATATTTGTCTTTTGTTTTATTTGGTTAAAAAAATTAGACTTAATAGTCGGGGATTGGAAACTTCTATCAAACCTATACATGCCTTTACTCCATGCATGTCCTTCTAAATGGTGTAGGCGTGTTAAATTGTGGCTTTCTGTTAGTTATAGTTTATGATTTTAGTTTTGAAATTTGAAACAAAAGAAGCATCATATCTATCTGTCTGTCTGTCTGTCTGTCTGTCTGTCTGTCTGTCTGTCTATCTATCTATCTATCTATCTATCTATCTATCTCTCAAGGCTTACAATGAAATAGCCTTGAAGGCAGACCTAGGAAGTGGAATAAGTGTAAAGAAACCTCTCATAGCCACTCACTGGGTTTAGAAATGTTTCTTCTGTTGCATCTCTTATAACACAGGTATTTTAATATTAATTTATTGAAAGCCAAAACTTCTGTAAAAGAGTTATGTTAATACATTTAGAATGTGATTTACAACTAATTAGCTTAATCTTAAAGACTCATACAATTATCTTCTGTGGGCTATAAATATTTATGACAAAGCAATAATTCAAACTGACAGCTCACTCTTCTTCACCACATCTTCAAAGACAGAGATAAAGAACTGAAGCCTTTATTGTACTAATGCGCAAGAATAAAACTTCTGCTGTTTAAACATACAATTGTTTTAATCATGATTATTTTCACATCATCATGCATATGTTGGGCAATTCTTGCTAATATTTGTTGCTATTTGACCCAGATACTACTATTATAAATTGCCTATTTCCTGTGGGCTTTTGTGTTTTTTCAAAACAATGGAACCCGTCAGTGTCATAGTTTGAATTATGCACAGCTCGGATTTCACCTAAACGCGACTTAGGAAATCAATTAAAGAACTTATCAAGCCGTGCATGCGGTTAGTTAGGCACGTAGTCAGCTGAGAGCCATTACTGGTGTTTGAAAAGATTAGATTTCATGCTAATTTTATATCCAAATGCCAGTTAAAATTCCCCACATAACAGGCAGTTTACACAGCTGAAGAGAAACTTTTTCTGTTTCCTCCACCTCTTATTTTCTAGAAAGGCATTAAAACTGACTGTAAGATGCAATCTGCAGTTAAGCAGATCTGATTTTACTCTTTGAAGATAAGATGTGTTTAGTATCTGTCTTCTCTTTACTTATCGTTAGAAGACATTTTAATGAGGTGCCATTGTAATTGCCTACCAAAGGCTTGCAGTTGAAATACTCAAATATTTTTAGACATATTTGCTTTTGGACAGAGAAGGTGGATGAAATTGTTAAATATAAATAAAATTTAAACACAAATATGAAATTTGAAATATTTTTACAATTTAATAATAAATGCAGACTTTTAAAGCAAACAAAATTTGAAATGTAAACACATATGAAATTTAATTATTTTTAAAATTTAAAGTATATGAACATTTAAAAAATTGTTAAAATAAATACAAAAATGAAATAAAAATTAGATATTTTATTTAATTTTCATAAAAGCAAAATTTTAACTTAAATATGAAATACTTATCCTCACACTGCACACAGTATTACTGGAACACTGCTACAAATAGGCCTTTTAACAATGCAATACAAATTAATCTGTGGATATCTCAAGGCAAAGCCAACAGCTTCCACTGTTCTTAAGAAGGTTTCCAGAGCAGGGAATCACTTTGAAGTTCACACTATGGAGAGATTTTGTATATTTTAAAAACACAGGCACTTTTCTAGATTTCTGATCATCACAAATTTAATTATTCAGACTTAAAGGACATTTGCCACTAACATTTGCATGTTGTTGTTCAGAACAATTGTACTTTTCTCCCTTGTTTTTCCTTGCTAATTTGAAAGACTCAGCTGGTCAGAAAGGTCAGCTCGGGTACCAGTGTGAATTACTGGGTTGATACTGGACATATATTGCAACTAATTGGAGCTTAAAATGTTAAGCAAGCATGCAAAGAACATACTAAGCCAGACCCAGTGGATTCCTGACTGAATGGCTCTGGTTGATAGGTCAGTATTGGCAGGCGTACAGCTGGCACCATAATTATGGCTGTGAGCAGAAGTTCACCCTTGAGCATGTGGGCATGAGGAGGAACTGAAGGAAGCTGCTGACTGCATGACTGATGGAAAAAATTCTTTCCATTGGCCTTTTTGGAGTTTGTAATTCACAGTTTATGGAAATGGATATGAGAAGCAAGGATGGTGCAAAATGGTGATATGCTTGCATATATGTAGGACATGACTAAAAGTATCAATGCCTTATCCTTTTCTTCTTACATAGTGTTTCCAGATGTATTCAGTTTTAATGCAATAATTCCATATTTTGTCATTGAAAAACATATTCACACTCAGTGCAGTGAAAACTTTAATAGTTCAGTGGGATGGGGAGTATTTGATTGAGAGGAATTTGGGTATTAAGTCACATGATCTAGGATTCAAAACACCTTTAAGAGATGCCACTATTAAAGTTTACCCTCTTTTTACGTTTTGCAACAAACCTTAATTATAGTGGTATAAATTTTTTATGGCAAATGAAGGTGGTGGAATGGGATGCAGAAATTAACTGAAGATCACCTATGAGATAACAAGTAAAACTATTGCAGATACTTCCTTGAAAAAAGGCAAATTAAAAAACAGCTGTACCCAAACCCTGCTGTGATCATCAGTCTTCACCTTCCAAAACTCTCAGCTAATGAGATTGACAAAAATTTTGAGACTAAAGAATTGCAACTAACTTCATTGTTCTTGATGAGATTCCCCTTGCATAGAAGAAGGAAACTTAATATTTAGCCAAACTTATAGGTTCAACACAGGCGTATGGAAAAGCGGTGTGGATACACTGTGGGACAGTGGACTTGCCTGGGCTTATCAGGGCTGATCTTGCAAGAGGGGGACTTGCTGGGACTTCTGAGTCTCAAACACAGTTTTTGCTTGCAATTGCAAAAGAAAGCAGTTTGATTTGAACAATTGTATCTTGTAAGACTGATAGATGTGGTAGTGGTCCAATACTGAAATCAGCTGAGTGACACCTGGGGTCAGGTGGAGGCATCAGGTGGAGGTCTGATATTTCATCAGCTAAGAACTGACTGGTGGCTAACTCATATATCTTCACCTAGTGTCTTTCTGAAGAGGGAGTAAGAAAAGAACACAATCCTTTAAACATGAACCGTTGACCAAGTCTGGGACAAAGGTCAGATTAGCCGCACTTAGGCTTCATTCTGAGGAGGAGCTTGCAAAGCAGGAGTTTGTGTCCTGAACATCAGCCATGTATTGAAGACGTACCTATTAACATGATATACATGGAAAACATGTCTGCTACATCAAAATGTGTCCTTTATCTGACTTTGCAACTCCTTGGTGCTCCATATGTTAAATAATGTGAAAGTGACTCCAAGGAAGTCAGTCTGATGTGATTTTTAAGCTGTGTAAAGGGGTTTTAATTCAGTTATAAGGGCTAAAAAGTGTTAAGAAATACTAAGACACATAAGTACGAGCTGGGAAAAAAATCCTAGGGCCTATTCCAGCAGCTAGAAGAACACAGCCTAATACTTCTTTTGAGTGAAGTATATTGGGGTTGTGCTACTGTTGCCTGACGCACAGATCTTACAGAAAACTTTTCTGGTAGATTGAGGAGCATGTTGGCATTTAAGGAGTATTGAGGGACAGGATTATGATCAGAACAGAAAGTTCATAACTTCTCTGCGAAGCATGTGCTAAGAATCTGACAATTGTGTGAAAAATCCCGTGATTCTTTAAAAAGATGGAATTTTTTTACAGTCAATAAGCAGAAGCTCTAGAAGTCAACAGTTAGTGCTTCAAGGCTCTCAAAAAATTGGTAGGAGAGTCATTATTAATTTGATAAAGTTGTCTACTTTGTAGTAATCTCTGAAAAGCCTATTTTAGTTAAAGCTTTAAAAAATTCAGCTTGAGGCAAAGCAGTAATATGAAAATTTTTATCCTGAATAATTTAACTCTGTAGAGTGACATTCTTTTAATGCAGAATAAGAGGGGTTTATGCTTAAAAATATTAGATGACTGTAAATACACATGACAGTTAGATTAATCTACAATGATAAAACAATAATAGGAAAAAATGGAAAAAAAGCGCTCTTTTCTGCTGGTTAGATAAAAAAGGTCCATGCAGAGATTGTTGTTTTCTTCTAGTAACAGCTAAATCCAGCCCCACCCTGAAGCATCTTGTGACAGAAGCTTCTGTCATTTTCAAGACAAAAGTAAAAGGAAAAAAAATCATTTATAAAATTAAGCTATTAGTAAATCTCACTCATTACTCATTCAGGCAGTTATCATACCACCAATCATCTTTGCATTTTCTCCAGAGGATTATTATAATTGCTGAAACGTGCAAGCTTAGTATAATGATATGCTGGTTATTGGAAACATTTTATTATGCTAATATAGAATTAAATCACGGATTTAATTTGAGATTAAGCTATCCTGTGTGGATAATGTTGGATGAATGGAATTTAGCAGACATTAGAAAAAGTTAATATCTGGTGGCAATCTTATTTTTCATTATAAAGAAATAATTCACAAGATCCAGTATATCTGACGTCTAACAAATATAGGTCAATATGCTCTCTTAGAGGAGACGAATTGCATTTTAGAAACATTTTTTAACCGTTTTCTGTAGGATGATATACATATGCAGAGGAAAAAGTGGATGTGGAATAACATAACGATTTACTCACATAGATTTATGTGACTTTCTAACAACGTATTAAGTCTGTGAAGGTACTCAATGAAATCCAGGTAACGAGGTAGTAGGAAAAGGCTTAAAGATTAGTTCTGAGTCTCTAAGCTCCTCAAGTTTAGATCATCAGGAAGAGTATTGTCAATGAGCTTTGGTACAACGAGCAATTGTACATGAGCTTTCCTTCCAAATGGTCCCAAATGCATTATGAGCTACATTATGGCTTCTAGATATGCATTCACAAAAAGGCAATGTTCAAAGGGAAATCAAGGAGCTCCTGGCTGTTAGAGATGGCCTGCAACTCCAGCTGTTCTTAGGAATGTGGAAGTAGGTGGCTGTAGCAGCACAGCAAATTCTGGCACATATTCCTTGCACTTTTCTGTCTCTCTGTGGCTGGCAGTGTCTGCCTCAGTTGAGATGAGAAAGAAAACAGGTGAAGAATCTAGTTTGTTTTGTTCTGAGGAGGAAGGGGTCAGGGAAGAACACATTGCTGGGCCAGTCAGGATGGAGAGATCCTCCACAGCACCCAGAAGTACAGAGATTGTACAGTAGCTGCCATCAAATTAAAAATAAAAGCTTACAGAATCCAAGCCTCACATTTCTGTAATGCATAAGTTTTGATATTGAATTTCATGCTAATTCTTTTTTTTTTTTTTGATTATACAAGTTATTTTCACGACACAGCCCCTTGTCTTCAAAAATTGTCTCCTTTTAAAACAACAAAAGAAAAAAGCCTAAATCAATCAACCAAAACAAAACAAGCCCAAACACAATAAGAAACATTACCCTTAAGCAACAAAATTGTCCACCTTGGGTCTTTTCTTTTAACTAAACAATTCTGATTACTAAAAAAGTTTTAAAGATGGATGGGTGTGGATGTGGGTGTTGATATTTACAGTGCTCTGATTCTTGGGTAAGCCAGAGGGGGGAAGAATTCTTGGAGAAACAGAAATCTCAGCAGATTTTAAAGACAAACCACTGAACAAGCTATAAGGAAAAAACCACCCTTCAATATTTACTTCTTTACCATGATATGTGTCTTGAATATAGCACCTAAATTAGAAATATTCTTTCTTTCTTGCAACCTACCGTCAAAGTGCCACAGACGCACATTCTTCAGATGTGGCCTGAATACATCACATACTGCTGAAATGGTAAAAGGTGCCCAAAGACATGCAGAGAATAAGTCTGTAAAGTCTGGTGTCACATTTTGTATTTTAATGACTGTAATGATAGACTTTTTCTTTCTGATCAAACATAACGTCAGCTGTTGTCATCAATGGGATGGACAAATTTGTTTCTGCCCTTTCATTTCAACAGAGACCATGAATTCTGCCCATTGTACTGGCACCTAACAGAAACATGAAATACGTTCTGACATTATTTTGGTAAAAAAGCAGCATATGAAATTAGCAGGAATAGTATTGTACAGGTGTTTCTTTCTGCCAAAAACCACACAAATGGTGCCTTTGCTCATTCTGACCATATATATTGTAAAAAGCAAGCATATTGTCATTTAAAATGCTAAAAAGACTATTAATTGTATAAGTAATAATAGAGAGAAGGTGATTGCGTAATCTCCAAATAGGGTCGTGTGGTCACAGAGACAGTGGGTGCTATTAAAAGCTTGACATTTATTACTCACAGTGGTTAAATTTATCATGGTATTTGTGGCATTTGCCAATCTAAGTATAGGGAATGCCACAAATACCACAGAACAGATAAATTCTCCTGCGCAAAACCCAACAAAATGCAGGTGGTGCTTTCCTACACCTACAGTTCTCCATGTTCTGGTAATGCATTGTAGGTATAAGTAGCTAGAAACTTCTCAATATGGAAGGGAAAAAAAGTTTATTATTCTTTTCTTTTACTATATCTTGCCTCAAAAGGTCTTTTGTATAGGAAATATTTCTGTGCGTCTCTTTATAGCCTTCAGAGCAATGGAGACTCTATCAGCGTTTGAGCATCCCAAAGCTAATAAAAACCAGATCATGACATGTCATTCACACAGACAAAATGGATTTTGTCTAGTACATGAAGGTTAGGAAATGTTCCAGTGGAAAATATGCCACATATCCTGTGACAAACAACACACTGTGCAAGTCTTGTTGGAAAAAAATGGCTTTTCAAGCAAAATGCTGTTCTCCAGGATGTAACTTAAGAGCTCTAGAGCTCTGTCTAAGTCCTGAAATGCAGAATGGACATAGTCAATCACATTGTACACTTAGTCTAAAACATACATAAAAATCATGGTTTTCTTTGCAATAACTGTAGAAGAAGCATTAAGGTAACAGTAAATAATGGAACTCCTTTTTTCTTCACCTAATAAAACAACTTTAGTGCTGCTTGAGGAGATAGAGGCTTTGCTGTTGCCTAACAGTGCTGGGGTTTTCAACTCTAGTCACCCAAACCCCATTTGTACCTTGAAAAGTATTGTTTCTTGATTTCTCTAGGTTCACAGGGTGAACATGAAACGGACAGCAACTCTCGAGTCTTTTCCATGGGTGCAGTTCTAGCCTTGCTTAGCTGGAGGAGGTGCAGTGTTGCTAAGCACAAACTCTCTTAGGTATTAAGTTGTGTAAAATACATCTTGCTGAACCTTAAGAAGGTGTAGCAAAATGCTGAAATAATGGGCCATAGTTGTGACCAAATTCTTCATCTTTGGCAATAATGTGTCCTTGATCCCTTAAAGGGATTCCATCCTTGTAGGATAGACCTATGACTAGAGTCAGATATTTCCCTCCCATGGAGCTGTTGAGACTGACTATTTGATTATCTCCTAAGCTTCTGAAAGCATCTGATTACAACAGATGGCATTGAAGAGTATGTAGTGAAATTCCTGGGGTATTGACAAAACACACATGTTACAATTCAGTCTTGCTGTCAGTCCTTGACATGAATATATATTCATTTGGCATGAATTCTCCCCCAAATTCCCTGGTCTTTCCACAAACATAATTTGCCTAGTAAAAGCAATGGAGGAAAGTATGCTAATCAAAGCAGATGCTGTATCCAACCTCAGACTTTTCTCTAGTAATTTAGAATTTACTCAAATCATAGGTAAATAGACCTCTTCAAAAATCTCTTGAAGAGTGGAATGCATTTTGCTTCAATGAGTATTGTTTTGGAAGACTTGAACTTCAGATATAACTTAAATGTAGAACAAAAATACTGCATTATATTCTTAGGGCCATAAAACCCCCCTAAGTGCAAAATTCTTAGCTCAGGTAAATCATAGAATCTGTAGGTTGGAAAAGACTTTTGAGATCCTTAAGTCCAACCATACCTACCCACTATAAAATCATCTACCACTTCATCTACCTGTCTTTTAAATAACTCCAGGGATGGTGACTCATTCACTTTCCTGGGCTGCCTGTTCTAGTGCTTGATAACCCTTTCAGTGGAAAAGTTTTTCCTAATGTCCAGTCTGAACCTACCTTGGTGCAGCTTGAGGCCATTCTCTCTAGTCCTGTCACTTATCACCTGGGCAAAGAGACCAACACCCATCTCTCTACAACCTCCTTTCAGGTAGTTGTAGACAGTGATAAGGACTCCTTTCAGCCTTCTTTTCTCTAAGCTAAGTTCCCTCAGCCACTTCTCATAAGACCTTTTCTCCAGCCTCTTTGCCAGCATTGTTCCCCTTTTCTGGACATGCTTCAGAGCCTCAACATCCTTCTTGTGGTGAGGGGCACAGAACTGAACACAGTATTTGAGGTGTGGCCTCACCAGTGCTGAGTACAGGGGCAGAATCACTGCCCTGGTCCTGCTGGCCACACTTTCTGATATGAACCTTCTTGGACATCTGGGCACACTGCTGGCCAACTTCAGCCAACTCTCAACCAACACCCCCAGGTTCTTCTCTGTCAGGCAGCTTTCCAGGCACTTGGCCTTGTTAAATCTCATCCTGCTGGCCTTAGCCCATCGGTGCAGCCTGTTCTCTTGTTGTAGAGCCCTCCTGCCTCAAGCAGATCAACACATCCTTCTGGCTTAGTCTCATCTGTGAACTTAATAAGGGTACATCCAATCCCTTCATCCAGGTCATTGATAAAGATATTGAACAGAACTGGACCCAGCTCTGAGACCCTGATCCCTTCACCATACATCCCAAGGCCCTAAAGTCCCTTTTAATTGCCCTTGGATTTCATTACTAACTACTTGGAAAATCAATAGTGCATAATAATCCATGGGCCTGATCAGGGTTGGAAATTTTCTTTCCACATCTTTAATCAATGTCTCGGGTAGGTAGCAGACTTTTCTATGTAACGGGTCTGGTCTCCAGATCAGGCTTTCTCTTCCCTCCCAGAAGGGAGTCTGCTATGACAATAACACACCTTTTCTTTTTAACAGAGGTCATTTTGACAGATGGATTAGGGTGTCTTAATCTAGGGAATATTTCTAGGCTGTGAGACTCATCATCCACAGTAAGGTTTTGTCCCACTTGCAGAGCTTCATACATATTGTGCAAGGAAACCTGTGAGACTGAAGTTGAGATGGGGAGACATGCCTAATGTTCTGGACAGGAACATGCTGCCATTCCCCTCTATATCCTAAATTTCTCTCCTCAGCTTATTGGAGAGATGATGTGGAGTCCTTTGTCGCATGAGGCATACCTGCCTGTTGGGTCTGAGACAGGAAGCATAGGGTGTTATTTCAGTGGTCAATCTCCCTCTCACACTCCCTGATGGTCTTCAGCCTGCTCACCTCCTCCCTGAGTTCTGTCACCAAGTGGAGGAGTTCTTCCACCACAGCACAAATCCCACAGGTGAATTCCCCACTGGTGTCTAACACCAGTGCAAGAGAGGGGCATGCCCTGCAGCCTGGCATCTGGGTGGCAGCACACACACACTGGGACTTTATTTGGGAGGCTGCATCAGACACTCTGGTACAGAGCTTGGAGCAGCCTTATTTTTCTGCTGAGTGGCCACCATGGTTCTCTGGTACTTCTGGCCAAGTTCCAATGATCTCCCTTGTTTGCCCTCCCTGTGGCATGAACTGCCTGTGCAAACAGGTGTGAGCTGCTTTTCTGACACTCCCTGTACCTGTTTGCCTGCTCCTGTTTGCAGTGCTCCCTAGGGGCCATATAAATCTCCCACCACTGTTTCTGGTACCACCTTCCCCTTATGAGTCCGAGCCACTGCTTCTCACTCCCTCTTGGATTTCCTGGGCTTCCTCAGCTCAGGCAATCACCTTTCAGCCTTGATCTAGTGCCTGGCCGCAGAACTTACCATCCCTGCCACTAGTTCTCAATGAATCAGAACACTGCTTTTGTTTTGAAGCCTGTGATACTAGTAGTACTGTCTAAAGTAGATGAGGATACATCTATTTTCCTGAAGAGAAGGGGTTGCTTTTCCTTCCCATGGTGTAAATCTCCTATACATGCTTCTAACTAAGCATTGAATATAGTGGCTGGAAAGAGTCAAGTGGCAACATCTTAAGGTTGGTTTTGTGAAAGGGAAGTTTGTGGGGATTTTTAAAATTTTGTGTCTTGGGCTAGATTCTAGTGCAGCTGCATGCAGGAGTTGAGAGTTAACTTAAATGCTAGTGTGTACAACTTTGAATTGTTCGTTATGCTCATCAAAATGCTGGAAGTTTTATGTATTAAAAGCAGATGCATGCCTCTGAATGTACTTTTTGACTTCTGTGAAGATGATTTTCATAATAAATAAATAATAAACAAACAAACAAATAAATAAATAAATAAAGAATGTAATGCTATGCAGTCACAGAAGACCATTCTAGACTTTGAGTGACGTACTACTTTAATTTTGCCTTTTCTATGTGTATTGTGATTTGGTTTTCCTGTTTACATGTTCAGTTAATTAAATATAAAAGTATTTTGACAAGTTATTCATAGCCGTTGTAGCAGTGTGCCTGACCTCTTCCAGGGCCATCTGTGATAAGTCATATCCTCTCTGCAGAACAATCATTACTGCCTGGTGATGCCAGTATACCAGCACTTTCTAGTTCTGGAAAGACTGGTTTTCCCTGCTGCAAGAGAAAAGAACAGTTAGATTTCTTTTACTTAATTCTTTGGATATAATCCTTTGATATATTTCTCTGACCAACCCTCCAGGTGAAAAGAAAGGATTGCTCTTATTTGTCATGTCAAAACCAATGTCTTGCTTTATACTGCACCTGCTATTTCCAAAGTAATCTCAAAATGTGAAGAAAACCACCTTAGTAGGAAGACCTGATCACAAGAGGAGAGACCTTCTTAAACAGGAAACTCAGTCCCTGTTCTCTGCTTGAGGATGTTTCTATCATCATGACACAGGTAGGAGACTTGCAACCCAGTTTAATTTAGCTTGTTGGCCACGCTGTATTTCACAGTGAAACATGCTTATTAAGTACGTTTTCCATCCAACAGGAACTCTGTCCACACGGTATGTGTGACTCATCCAGCTGTCTAGTTAGTGTTCTTTGGATTAATTGATCGATATTTGAGCTCATGTTTTCTCTCATGCCTTGTTTGCCTTTATGACAGTCATATTTGGATTTCACACATTAACTTTCGCTGTACGTACCTTCAAGCCCAAGGAACAGCTTACACTGACATTTCAGGTAGCATGACACTGGACTTTGATACGTAGTTGGTGTAATTAAACTAAATATGCTTCACAAATATTTAAAGCCTTGTGGGGACCTGGCTGTAATTTCTTTTCTCTCCCCCACTGTATTAGCATTCCTGTAAACCTTTTCTTTCTATAATATAATTTCTGCCTCAAAGCAAATCCTTTGCTTCATGGAAATATGTGAAATACTGAAAGATGTCAAACAGCACTAATGAAAAAATCTGATCTATAACTTATTCACGTCTTTTGACATGTTATATAGTTCTTTAAAAAGTCAAGTCTTTCAGTGCTTATCAGTCAGTATTTCAAGTCACTTGCCTGCTTTTTTCCACTGAAACTATAGGATGGATATACTTCTAATGAGAAAAGCAAGTTTCTACTTGTCAATATCAGAAGAGGTCTGGTTTTGTGAAAATGCTGGGTAGCTGTGACTCAATGTGAGGCTTTGAAATTCCTGTGAAAATGGTTAGTGTGTATGTAATTTTCATCTATTCCACGTGAAAATCTTTATTAAATCTAAAGGTTATGAGCCACAAGAAAGCCTGTGTTTCAGCGTGGTTCTATGCTGAAGAAGGAAATGACAATAAATCCAGGTGAGGAAAAGGGGGCTTACCACCCCATGTCAGGAAATACGACCACCTCAGTTTGCACACAGCCTACGTAAGTCTGCTTTGAGGGAGTTGTTTGCAGAATGGAGATATTTTGGAGGTATGACTGAAGAAAATAAAATTCTATATTTTGTTTATTATGTGCCTAGCAGGTACAAATACATGGAAATGTAAGAGATCCTTTGAAATCTGAAAAACAGAAAATGTACATCAAACTGACAGTATTCACAGTAAATCTTATGAATTGATAAAAATAAGAGTTGATAAAATTGTACACACAAAATATTCACTCACTTGCACGTAAGTACAAATCTATGACACTGTTCTCATTCTGATGTAGCCTTTGAAGTTCAATTGATGAACATTTTAAACGACAAATTTTATGATTCAGGGTCTGAATTGGGTGTTCAGCCTGGCAAGAGATGAGTAACAGAGATTTTTGCTTTCCCTTTGATCTTCAGCTAGGTGTAGACCTGGGAAAGCACTAGAGAGAGAGATACCCAAGGATGACTCAAACAGCTGCTTGGCATTGTTGTTAGTGTGAACCAACCTGCTTGCACCAGGCCCCTAAACCTCCTGGGAATGTCATAGAGAAGATATGGATAGGGTAAAGGAAGTTCCATGTTTTCACACTGTTTCCCACTCAATTGGACAGACAGTTTTAGAGTAATAAAATCATGGAGCAAAGTACAATGATTTTTGTTTTCCCCTGTAAATCACTGATAGCTAGGTTTCCCACAGGAAAACAGTGTAATTTCTTACAGGAAAGTGTAAAAGAGACTGCAAACAGTTACAAAGCAGAGTTTCTAAATCTAAAATGCAAAATAAATTTCTGGTTAAAATGAGCACAGATTTGCATAGGATGTTTGTAAATCAATGCAGCCCTTGAGCAACTCTGACCTATGTGAGAAATTACTTGTGTTTCACATTTTCTAGAAAAATAAACTGTAGCTTCCAGTACCATAGCGATATTACACATAATGCTGATTTGTGTTTGTCCTAAGAGCATAGAAATAAATCATGCACACTTGTAGGTGTTCTACAATGTTTTATGAATGATGTATTTCTATCTTTTTCTCTTCCTGTGTCACAAATTCTTTCCTGCAGCACAGTCAAAAATGCATCATCTCTAAAAGATTCTGGAAAATATATGAATTTTTTTTGTAAAATCTATAGATAAACACTTCAAATTTCTGTAGGATAAAAGGAACTGAGTAACACAATCACAGCTTTATGAAAATCAAGGCTTTTTATTCATTGAATATTTTGATAGTCAACATTTGGTTTTGCTCTTTTTTTGGAACAGAAACATTATAAAAATTTAATGACATGCTCATCCTAGAAAACTGTTAAGGAAAGGTTAACAAATGTTCTGAAAACTAAATGTTCTCTGCAGCACTAATCAGATGTTGTTTGTTAATAACAGCTGTAGAAATCACAAAAATGCCAATTTAAATCATTGTGAAACTCCAGATGTTCAAGATTGAGATGAACTGGGGAAACTATTCTAGGTCTGTGAATCAGTATTTTTCAGTGAAAGTATGTATATCTATAGACTAAACTAAAGACTGTACACTAAAAAATTGACACTCTTGAATGTTTATAAAACTTAAATTCAATTACATATATTTTTTTCAATATTCCATGAACTTTACAAAACATGTCAGAGTCTTCTCTTAAATGCAGTACTTCATATTCTTTACCCACAAGTACTAATATCACTGGAAAGGTAACTCAATAGCTTTTACCTAGGGGTTTACCTGGGACAAAGTCTAAAATCACATGGAATTGAAATACAGTCTACCCCTACAGGCCATTTAAATCACCTCAGTAATCTTATTGAATAAGTTTCCTAGAAAATAGGAGCTCCTGTGGAATTCTCTGGTAAATATTATTTCATATTTGTTTTTGCAGTCTGCTATGCAAACAGACATTAATTATAAAACACATATATAAATACATGCATTTGCACACACATGCCTGTGTGTGAATGCATAGATAACTTGCAAAGCTGTAATGGATTTTGGTTAAAATACATTTAATCCACTTTTATTATAGCTGTAGAATGTTTGAATTACAAAGGATATAAATCCTCAGCATTTCTTACTGAGCTCCCGCTTTTCACTGCTGTTTGCTGACATAGTTTACTTTCAAATCAGTCATTTGACTGCCCTAGCTATTTCGAGGGATTGTTTCAGTCTGGCCTCTGAAGGGATGCTTTAATGTAATGTGAATTCCCTTCTGAGACTGATGAGATGGAGAGGGAGAGGATGAGAATGAATGGCACCAGGAATACTGAAGACAAAGGAAAGCAGTTCTGCCGTAAACGACGCCACTGAACTGAAAGCAGCTGGGAGTATAGGGATTCAGTATCTGGATGAAGACAAAAGTAGACAAGGCAAAGAAAAGCAGGAGGTCCTAAAAAAAGCTTGATGTAATCCATTCATACTGAAATACAGAGTCATGATTTATCATAAATGCTTTTTTCCCCTATGGAATACAAGAAGCATCAGAGCAGTGCTTAGAGTTCCAATATGGAGGACTCCTCTCTTATTGTTTGACCTTTTCTTTTTGCTGTTATGAATATTCTGAAGGACTCACAAACTTTCTCATCACTAGTATTCTCCCTTTAAAGATTTAAGAATATTCTGGTGCAGATTAGTTCTTAAGGGTTTTTAAATTCTGGCTCCACTAAAGTAAAAGGGAATTGTCATTAGTACCATAAAAATTTACTACCATGGGATGGAGATGTTATAAATAAAAATAATTTCTTTTCTATTTTTTAGAAGTATATTATTATCATTAAATTTCTTGGTTTCTTCTGGTTACAATTTGTAACTCCTTTTGCTTTGTAAGGAAAACAGGAAAATAAAGTTTCTCGAGCGGAGTCCAACCAATATCCTGTATTGTTTCTAGCACAGTGGCTGCATAATTGCCTGGTTTTTTTACTGTAAAGCACTGATCAGTTATATAGCACTGCATATATTTTGGAATAGTTGTTTTTTAAAGAATAGGTCCTAGGAAAAAACATTAATCAATGTAAGATGATTTTCATTCCTGTATTTGGTTTATTATTATCTTAGTACATGCATGTGTCTTTGAATCTCTACAATGCCTGTTGTAGGTACTAAATCTGATTAGACAGAATATTTCATACTCTTCCTTGTCTGACATATTTTTGAAAGCCTCTTTAGTGAGTATGGAACCTTGAAGTAGAGTATAGTGGGAATCCTCATAAGATTTGCTCACAAATTTACACTTAAGCCATCATAGCCCGTGATAGTGCATTAACGAAAGTGAGAATTAGCAGAATGTGAGTTATCTTTTGAGACTGGTGAAAGGCAGAAGGGAATATCAAGAGACTGATGATTCAGTCCCTGGAATATTTTTCTTTTGTACTTCTTTCCAGTGCCTGCCAATTCATAAGGATTTGATTTGATCAAGCAGCTTCCTCTAGCTGCAGCCAGTCTGCAAATAGGTTGGAGTTTACTGTCAGGGCTTTGCAAGAAGTACACCCTGCTGCACTGGGAGCTGTACGTATACCAGATGTCTACGCAATTGTGTTTCAGTATGTATGTCTAAACTATTTCGAAGGAAATTGATTTGAGCTGTTACTTTGTGCATGAGAAGGTCCCTGTGGACATTTGAAAAGATCCTCATGAAACCTGAGTGATTTGTCTATCATGGAATAAAATGTTCTGTAACTAGGAAGTATGATATTTTACATTTGTTTCATAGTTAAAGTAGTTACATTTAGATATTTGAAATTGTCTCGGTTTAAAACATTGTGGAATATTTATTCAATATCCTCATACTGTACCCCTCAAGATTTTTTTCTTACACTAACATCCCTGGAAAGAATAGTTATGGAAATGTAACAACTTAAAAGCCCTCACTTAAAAAGCTTGTGAATATTCATAGATTTGCTTTGTCTTTACTGATACTATTCACTGATTTGCTAAAGATCTCTCCATTTATAGTAGTCTTCATGATTATTATGATTATTAATATGATTATTAGGATAATTATTAGAATATTAATATGATTATTATGATTATTAATATGATTATTAGGATAATTGAGTATTTTGTCTGTTTATGTGTTACAGACAGATCTGAATTCTGTGCACTCAACACCTTGCTCTTCTCAAGCATGAATTGTACAGGCTGTACTCCACTCTCACAAGAAGGAACACAAGTGCTTGCCCTGCTATTGACAGTTTTGACACAAACACTCTTGACCAGATGTGAGGAGTGTGCTACCTATTTCTTGGGAGCAGAATTGTAGTTCTTGAGATGTTGCTTTCTCTTGTGAATGGCCGAAAGTACATTTAGATCTTGTACCTCTTGGGAATTCTTTAGTTTTCAAACTGTAGGAAAAATACACTTTCTCTGGTGTGAAACACTAGAGTTGTCTTTTGAGGGAATTTCATTTAAGAAGAAAAAACAATGCAGAGAGGGATTACTTATTATGATGCACATAGTAGCTGACTGCAGCTGGGATTGTACTCATACAGTGGAGGGAGAATGTATGCACAAATGCTCATTTTAATGAGAGAGAAAGTGTAGGTGGAAGCAGATGACCTAGATGATTTTATGAATAAAGATATAATCTGATGTAATAATTTCATTAATACACACATGGCACCAAATGAAAACAGAGCATAGCAGATGGCAATGAGAGGTCTTAAAATGGCATTTTCAGTTTAGTAGCTAATGACTTAGATTTCATGAACTGCACCAAACACTATCAGGAAAGAAGCACTTATCATGACAGTCTTCCAAAGACAGTTCTACTGCTGTATGAATGCAATGCTGAAAAATCTCTTCTTTGTAACACTGGCCAGAAAAGGCAGTCACAAAGCAGATACCAGGCAATGTATTTCAAACATTTCTAAAAGAAAACCCATTTTTTCTTTGGAATGTCTTGTAAATCTTAATTAAAAGTTCCTTCTTTACTCCTATTTTGCTACAGTTGGTGGGAACTGTGCTTTGCAATATAATAATGAAATGTAGTCATCTGGCATCCAGTTTTATAGGCTAAATATGACATTTATTTACTTGCTGCAACTATGAATCCACTGAGAAAAATTGAAAAAAAATCAAGGGAGGTTGTTGGTATAGTACTAAAAATATGTAGATTTATTTTAAAATAAAATCTTTGGAATAAATTTAGGGTGAATGAATGTCTTTAAAAGGATATAGTACATGCAGAAAGCTTGTGTAAGATCTGGGTTCTTTTTTACATTGGTTCACCTCAATATGAAAAGTGAAGCAAAAGAAAAGGAATACCGTGGTTTATCACGATATCTAACAGCAGATGTGGCACTAGCCATGTGGCTTCTTCATCATGCCATCCAGTGATGCCATCAATGTCTAGACTGAAGCAGGTCTGACAGGGGAGCCAAATGTGTGTCTCAGCTCTCCTCCCATGTGATCCACTCCATACTTGAGGAACGTGCAGCCTGTGAGATTTCATTCCTCTTTGGACCCTTTACAAAACCAGATCAGGACAAAAGGGCTGGATTTCCTCGAGAGAATCTGGCCTCCAGCTTCTTAGAGGCAGATTAACCTTGGTTTGGCATCAAACTGAGGACACAGACCTAATCCAAGATCAACTCAGCCTGTATTATTTATCATGATTTAATATTGCAGCAACAGCATCTTCAAACAAATACAGACTCTGAAGTTTTCTTTTTGCACTGACAGAGTTTGTACAGAATTTTGTCTGTAGAGGAATACTCATCGTATGTGAATGCAAAGCAAACCAAAGAAAAACGCAGTCTTTCACCCAAAAGCCTATGTGTGTGTGGAGTGGGAAGCTGATTTTGTTTCTTTTGTATGCAACTGACAAATATTACTGAACAGGACAGGCCTGGCCCTCCTGGTATTGCTGCCTCATGAGGAAACGGTTCTTTGTAAGCTGGGAGAATAAAGCTTGGATAATCCTGAATGTTTGTGAATGAAACAGGCATGATTTTCTATTGTGAATACCATACACTGAGCAACATACACCCCACAGTATTCTTGACAGCTTGCTGCTCTGCAAATCCTGGCTTTATCATAGGCTGCAGCATCCAGGGGAATGGTGTAAAACCTAAGATGAACTTTTAGAAGCTGAAAATCTTCTTATGTCTACAACTCTCTCTTGCAATTATGACTATAGTCTGAGCACTTTGTGATTTAGACAATTTGTTAGATGAGTCCATAGTTTGCTGCTATACATGTAACAGATAACAGAAATGCAAGTAACTACGTTACACTCACACTCAGAGATCATGTTGATTCTTATTATTTCTATTTTGACAATAAGTCAGGGCTCAAATTAAGGACAGCAGTTCATAATTTAGAATTTATACATGTAATTTTGAGATATATGGAACTCCCCTGAGTTTTCCAGTCACTTAAAATATATATTAGCATCATGAAAGAATCTCCCATTTTTCTCAAAATCACTAAGGACTAAATCTCAGTAAACCTTCTCAAGTCTAAGGTCAACTATCCTGCACATCCATATGGCTTGTGGGGGAAATGAGGTTACTGTTAGAAAGGGAGAGGTCAGCCATTTCAGAATGAGATGCAACTCCTGTAAAAGCAGGTCTGAAAGTATTTAATTTTAAACCATCTCCAAATAAAAAGTAATTTCATAATAAATGCTACATGTTTGTAGCATTTATTTATGATATTTCCCCTCCTTGTCTCCACAGCTGAGCTGTCAGTAGTTAAGTAGAACTCATCATACTCAGCAAACACTGACTAACTATTCATTCATAGGCCAGTGTCTGATATGATCAGAAATTAATTTCTTTTTATTTACCAATCCTAAAAGCTCAGATAAGTGGTTTTTCTATCCTAGTGTTAGAGAAAGGTTTCCTTTGTAGAAATTCTTATATATCTCTATGAATCAAAATCTCCACTCCTCTCCAGTTAATTTCAATCATGGGCTTTCCCTCTCTGTTTGGTTTGCTAAATAGGATTATCATCATTAGCTTCTTAGCATATTCCCTGCCCTCTCTCCTTCTATACATGTACTACTGCTTCCCTTGCTGCTTTGATTTCCCTAATTTTCAGATCCATCTCAAAACAGATGGTATTTTGGGGTCCATATAAGACACTCTGTTGTCAGGGTAGTTGTGTAGGTACTACTATGCTCTTAAAACAAAAGATGCAACCTCTTGCTTTTGGTAACAGTGTTGCTGAGTAGCAGGTTTTACAGACTACAAGCAAATAAAAAAAACAAACAAAAAAAACCCCCAACCCAATTGTGAGAACTAGCTTTCAATAAGAATGTAGTCTGATTTTAAGGACAAAAGGTCATCCCAGTAATTCCCAATAGTACGTGAAGAAAACAATCCAGAGTATTGAATGCTTCTTCACAGGCTGTTGATTGGGAGTGAAGAAAAACCTACCAATTTCTGTGCAGAGGTATTAATTATCTTCTCTTATTTGATACTTTCCTAATTCAAAGATTCGTGGATCCAATCAGGCAACTGACCCAATATTGTGTGAGTCAGACACCATCTGCACACTCCAAATGAAAAGACAACAAACCTTGGTGTGTCTAAAACACACAGATGTCCTCTGCACAGATGAAGCATGGTCTCATCTATTCAGAAAACACTTAACATTGTTAATACAACATGGAATTTGTTCACGAGAGATCTGCAAAGAAAACAAAGGGCTACACCCTTTACAATGGCCTGAGTGGCTCTGCTTTTGAAAGGGACTGATTTTAGTCAGTTTGGCAATAGGAGTATTATGATCAGACTGTGTAGAGTATTTCTTATGTTGCTTTTTAATAAGATGAGTTGAGCAAAAATAACAGCAAGTATAAAGCTGTTATGGAAATGTGTAGAATACATTTTACACTTCTCCACCAGAGAATGGTCAGTTCCAACTGGTGCCGATGCTTTGTGTGGGATTGATATGGTGTCTCAGGTACAGTCTGTAAGGGTATCTGTAAAACAAACAAACAAAATATTTAAAACACAGTATAATTGTTTATGGCAATAAAATATGTGGACTGACTATAACATGGGGATTTATTCAAGATAATTAATACTCGTGCTGTTTAGAAGCGGTTTCTGTGAAGGTTTGGTGTTTTTCTTAGCATAAATCCAATCTTAGTTTCGGAATTCTCTGAAACAGCTCTGTATGTTTCATTTCTCCTTAGCGATTCTTATACCTGTAATCGGGGGAGAATAAAGATGCAACTGTAAGTCCCACATCTTGCAAGGGTAAGCAGTTCTGACAGGTGAGGTTATTGCTGTGTGGCACGCTGCTCCGTGAGCGGCAGAACACGCAGGCGGCCTTCGGAGGACAAGCCAACCCTCGCAGCCCCGGGGAGCGGCCGGGAGGTTGAGAACCCGGGGAGCGGCCCCGCTGCTGCCTGGAGGGGCCGCGCTCACGCCCCGGAGCCGCGTTTCGAAGCCGCAGCCGCGGGGCAGCGCCCGGGGGGCTCCGGCGACGAGATCCCTCCTCCTCCTCCGCCATCCCACCTCCTCCTCGATTTATTTAATTTATTCCTATGCATTTATTTACGTACATTCACGGGAATAATAATAATAATAATAATAAAAACCCGAGAAAATCCGAGCGCTGCTCCTGGCTGCTCTCCACCAACCTGTCAGTGACGCAAGCGGAGACTACTTAAAGGCAGATTAGAGGCAGCAAGACACTAAACGCCCAGCCTTCCTCGCTCCGCGCCGCGGGTCCGCCGCGCCGCACCGCCGCACGGGGCCGGCCGCCCCGGGGCCCCGGCCCAGCCCAGCGCAGCCCAGCCCAGCGCAGCCCAGCGCAGCCCGGGCGAGCCGAGCCGCAAGCCCTCGGCAGGGCTGCCAGCTCCAGCAGCCTTCCCGGCACCGGACTGCGGGTAAAGAGAGAGGGCTTGCTCTTTTCTTGGTATTTCCTCCCGCCCTGAAAAAAAAAAAAAAAAAAGGAAAAAGAAAAAAAAAAAAAAAAAAAAAAAGAAGAAGTGAAGAGAGATCCCCTCCGCTTGCCAAAGTCTTTGTCTCCGGATGAACAGCGATGGGGGAATGGACTATTCTGGAGAGGCTACTGGAAGCTGCGGTGCAGCAGCATTCGACTATGATCGGGAGGTAAGGGCTGCGGGGGTGCGGGGCGTCCCCTCCCGCCGCGGCGGGTCCCGCCCGTGCGGAGCGCCCTTCCCGCGGGGCTCTCTGCGGTGCGTGCGCGTGTGCGGGTCACCGAGGCGCCGGGGCACCGCGAACGCCGCCGCCCCGGTCCCCGAGGAGCCGTCGGGGAGATCCCGCCGCCGCCAGGGGTCCCGCGGCCCCCGAAAGGGGCGGGGGTGGGGGGCGCAGCGCGGGCCGGGGCCCGGTCAGCACTGGACAGCTCCCCGCCGCGCGCACTGACGGGCTTCTCTGTTCCAGGATCCTGCTGACCGTGGTGGTGATCTTCAGGATCCTCATCGTGGCCATTGTAGGGGAGACGGTGTACGATGACGAGCAAACCATGTTTGTCTGTAACACGCTGCAGCCAGGCTGCAACCAGGCTTGTTACGACCAGGCTTTCCCTATTTCTCATATAAGGTACTGGGTGTTCCAGATCATCATGGTGTGCACTCCCAGCCTTTGCTTCATAACGTACTCTGTTCACCAGTCTGCTAAGCAGAGGGAACGGAGGTACTCCACTGTCTTCCTCACCCTGGAGAGGGACCAGGATTCAATGAAGCGTGAGGACAGTAAGAAAATCAAGAACACGATTGTCAATGGGGTGCTGCAGAACACTGAAAACTCCACCAAAGAGGCAGAACCGGACTGCTTAGAAGTAAAGGAAATCCCCAATCCTGCTATCAGAACTACAAAGTCAAAGATGAGGAGGCAAGAAGGCATTTCTCGATTTTATATCATCCAAGTGGTCTTTCGAAATGCCCTAGAGATCGGATTCTTAGTGGGACAGTATTTTCTGTATGGATTCAATGTCCCTTCCATGTATGAATGTGACAGATACCCTTGCATTAAAGAAGTAGAGTGCTATGTCTCTAGACCCACTGAGAAGACTGTATTCTTGGTATTCATGTTTGCTGTCAGTGGGATTTGTGTGGTGCTCAATTTGGCCGAACTGAACCACTTGGGCTGGAGAAAGATCAAAATGGCAGTGAGAGGAGTACAGGCAAAAAGGAAATCCATATATGAAATCAGAAATAAGGACCTGCCAAGAATGAGCATGCCTAACTTTGGCAGGACTCAGTCAAGTGACTCAGCTTATGTGTGAGGCTCTGACAGGACTGAAACACTGTGCCAGGTGGAACAAACTCAGACACCATTAGAGAAAGGTACATTGCTTAGGCAAGCATTTTATCAAACCACCAAGAAAGCCATTAAGGTATTGGATCTGCTGCAACTGAACTAGCTGCAAATTGCAGTGCTATGTAAAAGACTGAAAAAAAAGCTACAAAACCATGCTTGATCTAGCCTTACAGCACAGCTACTATTATTACTACTTTTCTTTCTAATGATTGGGTGTTATCTGTCGGTGGAGCTGCTTTTTGGTCATCATTAGGATAAGTTTACAGTTGGATTGTCTGACTAATTGTTGTAAACATGTAGAATGTTCATATTAAAAACCTGCAAGGATACTCTATATGGGGTGGGATGGGGTGGGGGAAATTGTTGCAATATGCAGATGTAAGCATGTTTTAAAAGGAGGGTAATTGCACTGTAAGGAACCTGAACACAGCTCAATCGGGATATTTGCGTTCACATATCTCACAGATGTCTTATATTATTTTGCTTGTCTAAATCACAATTTATTCCTGGTGTGTATTAATAGCTATTTCCTATCATAGTTTGTGCATCAATTAGTTATACTAAACAATAAATCCTGAATATAATTTTGCCATTTTTTATTTGCCTGTCGAAACACATACACACCAGAGACCTTAATCATTTTACACTAGTTGTGATCTGCAAAATATATCAATGCATTTCATTCCATTCCCTGATATGTGCATGAATAAGATGGAGTTGGTTCATGTTGGTTCATATATTTACTTACAATCACCTATGATGACACATATACCAAAGGAACAGAGTTCATTGCTTTTAACTGTGAATATATCACCTTCTCTCTGCTCTTATTTATATAAGTGCCATACTTGAACACCTAACTCTGTACTTAGTCAAAAGGTTGTCTTGGGATACCAGCTGGAATAAAGTGATTTTATACTCTCCTTTGTTTATTTTATGCTATTTGTTCAGTCATTGCAATGGTGTAAAAAAGCAACTAAAATCTCTATTCATAAATAAAGTACTTGCCTTTTTTTTTTTTTGTAAGCCGGAGAGGTTTCTTCTTCTTTATTATTGTATGCAATTGTAGAAACATACAGGGTCAAAATAATTGACTTAGAACCATTTTTCTTCAAGTTTTAAAGTGTAAATGTCTTGTTGGTATTCTAAATGTGGGAAATCAGAACTATTTGTTATGTCTTTTCCTCCTTAAGCAACCTTTCTCTGCCTTTAAAGCCTGATCCAAAGCCCACTGACACCAACAGCCTTCTTTCTGCTGACACTAAGGACAACACAGTTGGCCACAAAGGCCACTCTGGGAATCGCCAGAATACATTTACTTATAAATAAAACAGTTGCAGCTTTTAGTCAGGGAATCTGAATAGTAACCACAGCTTTTCTGCCTTACAGCTCATTCAAGGTTCGTGTCCCGTCAACTTACTGGTAAGCCACTGGGGCAGCCACCAATAAATCTCTGTTAACAGCAACTGTTTTAATACAGGATTCTAAGTTTTACTTAAGGATCTTTTTAAATTCCCACTGCATTCAACATAAATTGCCAACATTCACTGGCATGAATGCCAGCATTCACTGGCAACAGTAGGAGTTGGATCAGGACTAATAACCCATACAGGCACATTCGTAACTAAATAGTATCTGCCCTTTAAATGAAAGGGACAAAATGGTGCTAGAAAATTTGAGGCTACTTTATAACATGAGAAGGAGACAGGGGGTCAGACACAAACAGTCTTCTGATTGTGTTTTATTTCAAGCATGAAAATGGATTTTATTCTGTTTTGGCTTGATCATTTTGGAGATGATGCATAGAAATCTGTTGGCTTACAGTAAATACCTTAACGTTTCATTCTTGTGGTTTACCAGCATCATCACTAAAAATATGTTAATTAATTCTTAAATAGTGTATTCATTATCACTTTCATCTGTGATCTTTTTCCTTCCACTGTGAAGCATAAAAACACTTTAAGATGTGTCATGTTTTTAAAGATTTTAAAAAATATTTTTCCTTATGTTTAAAATGAAGTTTTTCCAGTTTGATTATAGAAATCTATAAAGATGGATTTCTCAAATGATTCTTTGCAATATAAATGCACACTGATATTGCTAGTTGACTGCATGCTCACTGTAAAACTGCATGTTATTTTTAGGACAACGTGGCAGCTGAAATCTCCATCTGCAATATAACAAGCTTCTGAAGATTATTATTTGACACACAAATCCAAGTCTGATTTTCATTTTGCAGAATCCTGGGATGGTTTGCAAAATCTCCTTTCGAATAGATATTGAAGGGAGAAATGTTGTTTGGCAGTCATAAGCATTGTTTCAGTTTTGAAAAAATGGGAGATTTTGTGCAAAGGACTTGATTCAGAGCCAATTAAAGTTAAAGGAAAAAAAAAACACATACTGAATTCACTGTGCTTTGGTCCGGGTTCAGTATGATTTCCTGTTAGACAGAAGCCCTAATGCAAGTTATTTCCAGTGGCTGCATAGGAGCATTTAGTCAAACTGTAGTGAAGATGCATGTCTTGATAACTGTAATGTTTTAAAACCTTAGATAAATCCAAGAAAGGATTTGATTATAAAAGTCAATGCCAGTGACTCAGTTACTTCAATTGTTTTATGCAGTTGCACATTTTGTACTCCAGCAAGTTTGGGTTCTTCAGAATTTTCCTAAGAAAAATATATAAGGAAAAGCAAATGTTAATTTATATAATAGGATCAGCGATAAAGTAGGCAAAGACTCATATTTTGATCAACAGAAATACCATCCTACATTTTTACACTAAATAGTATATGATTTTCCATGTTTCAGAAGAGAAATGAAATGGTGTCAAGAGATAACTGTTCTAACATTCCTTTTGAATTGTTATTTTTCATTTTTTACCATCTCTTTATTTGTCATGGACAAGAGAAGTATTGCAAACACTTTTTTTTGTCAATGTATCATGTGAGAGTCATATGATTAATGCTAATGAACTGTTTACATGAAAACTAACCATTCGTTTACAGAACATATGATTTAAATTCTCACAGCAATGGAAAAGTGTGTTAAGTGAGCAGAACTGAGTGAACATAAAGCTGAAAGTCACATTACTGGCCACTTAGTTTTTACTGCTGCCTCAGTGAAATGAATTAGTCTTGCATTGACATCTATGGAAGAATCAGGCATTAAATATGAAAATACAGATCATGTTTATTTTACTCATTGTGTACTAAATTTTGTACTGATGGACAATGTTGTATGTCGTTGTATGTGTAAACATAAAAATTATGTTCATCCAAGCTCTTATGGAAAACTGCGATAGAATTTAATATGCTATTGGTTCCATGGAATTTTAAAATTTACATAAAATAATGATATTATTTCATTCTTACATAGGCTTGATCTTGTGCTTCTCAGACCTGTGTGAATTTTGATAACTACACAAGGATTTTAAACCATTTTAGTATATATATAATCTATAAAAAGATTTTTTAGAAATCAGGATTTGTTTTTTTATAATGAAAACTAGCTACATTTTTACATGGGGAAACTAAATTGACTGTCCCCATAAATCACTCAGTGAACATTGACTTTGAAGACATATAAGGGTTTCATTTTCTTAAGAAAAATCTGAAGAATGAAGAAATCAACTGAGATGAATGAATAAGAGAAGTGGTGGTATTGATTTTAGATTGTTTTACGCTAGAAAAGTCAGAAAACCTCAGAAACTCCAAAGCAGGCTAAGTGCTTGTCCTGCATTAAATCTGATAGGGTAAAACATAGCTAATGCTATGTAGCACTACAGGAAAATATGTGAGTAAAATTTTAAGGTTAAATATGAGGAAGAATTATTTTCATCTGCATTTAAAAGAATACATAAATTTCTTGTAGGACAAGAGGATGGACCAGATGGACATTGTTCCTATATCCTTCTGATTTTATTTTCTTCAAATATAAATGTTCCACCTTAGTCTTTCAGTGAAACAAGTTAGTGGATTTTGTTTGATGTGCAAGTATATAAATGGGAATAAAAAATGGAGATTCATGAAGGAGAGAATAGGCATAGGTTTTCCTAATTTAAGGTGTAGTCTAGTCTGTGAAATTAATGATGAAACTTTGTTTTCTATGGGACTGAGTCAATTCTGAGCTATGGGAAAATTCAATTCTGTTATTTCATGAGATTTACAGGAAATAATAGATTACACTGTTTCTGTATTGCACATCCATCCTTCATCATTTTTGGACACTTTTCCCAGAAATTCTATCCTATTGTAAGCTTTCAGAAAACATACTAGGTTAATATCAGCTATTAGCACCAGATTCTAAACTCCACTGTCCTCTCAGTGAAATATATATGAGATATATTGGAAGATATATATATATATAAAAAAAACATATAGTTGCAAAATTTTAAAAAAAATTACCTAAACTACATTACAGTTTATATTTCAGATTTGGATACAGAAGAAGTCACATATCCAAAGGAACAGTTAAAACCTATGGAAGTAATGCACAGGGATTTACAATGGAGCAATAACTTTTTAAAATTTTTATTTTTTTTAAAAAAATTAACACTAGACAAGGATTTTAGAATTAGAGGAGATACGGTTAAGGAAGCATATATGACAGCAAAACTAGGAAAAAATAAGGATTTGTAGGTAGTAAGGAAAAGGCAGCTGGGCTATGGACTTAGTTTTCTCCACTTATTATGCAGTCTAGGGATAAAAGCCTGTTATAAACACATTCATGAGCAAATATACAAGATTCCTTGCACTATCTCTTTTGTAAGCACAATAATTCTAGAAATTATTTACAAATATTTTTCAGCTTTTTCTTTGAAGAATCTAAATAGTTTATTACATTGTCCAAAGCCATCATGAATACTAATGTCCCTTTGGGCACTCCTAGCTTTTGCAATTTTAACATATCTGGAATTTTTTTGAAATGCACCACATTCTTCAAAACTGGTCTGAATGAAAACCATTTTGCTACCAGAAAATTTGCCCATCAGAAAACAATAGATATCTAGTGGACACAGATGGAATGATCAAACTTAAAGCTTCACATTGAAGGGTGACTTGTGATGAGTACTTGTTATGTATCACATTACTGCTTGGTCAAAAGAATTTAAAAGTAAAGGGTCTTTCACATTTGCACTACATGTGATATACTAGAGGTTCAAGTGTTTTGAAGAAATATAACTTCTGTAAGTGTGTCTTTACTTTGTCTTTTAAAAAAACAAACACCACCCCCCTCTCCTCTTGACCCTGCTCTAGCAATGTCCTTTGTGTAAAAGTGTGTGATTTTGTATATTTACAGCTTCTCAGAGGAAGAGTCCATTAAGGGCCCATAGGCATACCTGAGCAATATTTAGCTTACACGCATGTATATATAAGATGCACTCAGCTCTTCACCACCATTTACTCACATGCTAGTGGGAATATAATTCGTAAGAGCAAGAAAATAATTTCTTTCATCTGCTACATACTTGTACAAATTTCCCCAAAGTGAAACACTTTATATTTCTATCTCATGAAACTATTGAGGTTTCTCTATTTATAAAAGGGGTGGAAATCCATTTCTAAAAAGATTTAACATTTTTTCATTAATTTCACTTCATCCTTGTTCTTTTTCTGTGTAGTGCAAATTATCTTGATGTATTCTTCAATTTAATATTCTAGTTATTACTTGGGTTGTGTCTCCAGAGATGTGTCATTTTTCTGTTTTTCTTTTTTTTAATTATCATAATTAACTGAGATTCTCCATGTATTTTAAAGTATTTTAACTCTTAAAGAGTGTCAGCACGCTACATTTGCATGAGGCAGACAATTATCTATCTTGGAATTGTGGGTTTGGGTTTAAGAAAAACAAGCAAAACAAAGGGGTTATATTCATCACTTTAATTATTACTCTGTTTTAAGAAGTTATGTCACCCGCATTTATTCATGTAATAAGTGGAGACTCAATGTTTTTCTCTACCTTCAGCTATGTGGTGTGTATCTCAGGTTTTGGCTTAATTTCAGACCTGTAAGACCACAGTATATGAGCAACCAATGGAATCACAGTGCTTAGTGGGACACACCAAAAAAAGAAGTTAATTTTAGAGTGATGTTGATCTTATAAATATCATATACTAAATGAAATCACTCTTCATGGTTTAGTCACACATAAATGAATAGATATCATTGTACATTACTTTTAATCTTACTAATATATATATACACTTTCAATCTTACTAATTACTTACTAATTACTTTCAATCTTACTAATACATATGTAATGAAAGGCAGTGTTAAGTGACCACTGAGAGATTTTTATTTTAACATAATTAATTTACAAATTTCTCAAAAGGTTGTTTAAAAATCCTTTAACATGATGCAAAGATTGTAATTTAATTGTGAAATTGGCCTGTCTTCCTAAATTACTGAAGCACAAGTGAGAAATGCATGTCAGTTGACAAAAGACTGCTTTGCTTGCATGTTTGTACTCTTCAGCTTTGCCTAGCTGGCAGTCAAGAGAGAAGGGCCTTTAATTGTACTGTTTATTAGACTGCAGTAAAAGCAAAGGCAGATAAAATATTTCTAGTATGATTTATAAATTTGGCAGCATAACTCTTATTAACATTAATGAGGCTGTGCAGCTGAATCTTGGTATATTATGTAGAAAATATTCATCCCTGCTGTTTACTCTCCAACTTGACCTTTCTAGTGTAAATTAGTACAACATTTTGAATTCACTTTAAACTAATTAAACTTCGAGGTCCTTCTGTACTCTTTTAGGAAAACACATATCAGGGTGAAGCTAGTTTGTCAGCATGAGCATATGGTTTTCTAAATTTAGCCTATTTTATTGAAAAGGTGTCAAATTTGATACACTGAAACTGTCACACCAATGGAACAGCAGCTTAAACTTTGGCACAGTGTATCACTATAAACCCTGCAATACTGCAAGGAGATATGCAGAATTGGATATTTGATTCTCCTAAGTACCGAAAAGTCTATGAATTCCTTCCACGTTTGTTTCAATGACCTTCTCCTTTGAATAGAAGAGAAAAAAGGAATCACGCCAATAATGTGGTCAGGAGATTTGGCTATAGGTCCTTGACCATGCTGTCTCCTTAGCAAATGTGTGAGCTTCTAAAACAAAAATATAAACACAGAACTGTGTTTAGACTATTGATCCTAGTCAAACGGCTTTTGCCCAGAAACTCCCCCTGCTAGTCTATGAATGATGCTAAAGGGCTGTGACGGCTACTGTAAGGCTGCTGCAGTCCTGTGTGCAAATATTTAATTGTAATTAACACCTGAGTGGCCACTGGCCCAAGTGCATGTCCTGAAGGTATTGGACGTATTCCATAAATTGTTATACATGTAACACACCTAATTTTCTTTTGGCTAGCATCACTCCTCATGCAATTGTCCACAATGAGGTAAAACTCTCATTCAAGCAACTGTGTTTCCTTAAAGTTTATCCTAGGACAGCAGATCATATTCTCACAGGAACTGAAAACATAGAACTGGCTCCAGTCTGTTTAGCACCATAAGCAAAATCACAGGAGAGAGAACAGGAAGGGCTGGATTTGCCAGTTTTCTGCTGCTAAGGAGAATTTGGGAAGGAAAGCTGTGATAGTGCTTGTCCTTCACTTCACCCCTGTCCTCACTTCTCTGAGGTGGCTGTTACCTTGCATATGCAGCCGTTCCCTGGACCTGGCAGCTGTGGCAAGGTCTGTGGTTGTGCCTGTTGTTCTGTCCTGCCTGTTGGTGCCTTTGGAGGGCCTGTAAAGGGTCCACCAACAGAAAGACCCTAGCAGTTGATAGCTCTTGCTTATTTGGGGATGGCTTCATTATTTTTCAGCAAGACATCAAGCATTTTTCTTGTGCTAGGCAGCTGCTGTAGTAACAAGACTTGCCTTGGACATGATAATTCATGTATTTTCTCCCTTAACAAGTTTGCAGATGACACCAAACTGGGTGGAAGTGTGGATCTGCTGGAGGGTCGGGAGGCTCTGCAAAGGGATCTGAACAGGCTGGACCACTGGGCTGAGACCAGTGGCATGAGGTTTAACAAGGCCAAATGCTGAGTCCTGCATTTGGGGCACAACAACCCTAAGCAGAGGTACAGACTAGGAGAAGCCTGGCTGGAAAGCTGCCAGGAGGAGAAGGACCTGGAGGTGTTGGTTGACAGCCGACTGAACATGAGCCAGCAGTGTGCCCAGGTGGCCAAGAAGGCCAATGGCGTCTTGGCTTGTCTCAGAAACAGCGTGACCAGCAGGTCCAGGGTGGTTATTCTCCCTTTGTACTCGGCACTGGTGAGACCGCACCTCGAGTACTGTGTTTGGTTCTGGGCCCCTCACCACAAGAAGGATGTTGAGGCTCTGGAGCGAGTCCAGAGAAGAGCAACAAAGCTGGTGAAGGTACTGGAGAACAAATCTTATGAGGAGTGACTGAGAGAGCTGGGGTTGTTTAGCCTGGAGAAGAGGAGGCTGAGGGGAGACCTTATTACTCTCTACAACTACCTGAAGGGAGGTTGTGGAGAGGAGGGTGCTGGCCTCTTCTCCCAAGTGACAGGGGACAGGATGAGAGGGAATGGCCTCAAGCTCCGCCAGGGGAGATTTAGGCTTGAGGTAAGGAAAAAATTCTTCACGGAGAGGGTGGTTAGGCATTCTAATAGTCTGCCCAGGGAGGTGGTTGAGTCACCATCCCTGGAGGTGTTTAAGGTGCGGGTGGATGAGGTACTTAGGGGCATGGTTTAGGGATTGGTGGAAATGGTTGGACTCGATGATCCCATGGGTCTCTTCCAACCTGATTATTCTGTGATTCTGTGATTCAATCCACAGTGCATAAGAGGGTCTAATAAAGCATGAAGATTATTTTATGAAATTGAGATTGTAATTTCTCCCTCGCTAGGTGGTATGCACAAAAAATGTCTGTATATCGGATCACTTATCCAGAAATGCTGACTCATTACAGAATTAATGCACATTTCAAGTTGAATTCTACCTAAGAAAGTGTGAGGGTACTTCTGTCAATACTAGTTAGAAATCTTTAAAATTATCTTAGAAAGAACATGATGTCACATGTAAATTAGAATGATGGGTAAAAAAAGATCTTCCAAAGAAGACATATATAGTTGACTATATTGTCTAGAAATAATTTGAACTGTTTTTTAAAATAGAATTTATCAAGAAATAATTAAAACAAGTGCCAGGAGACCCTAACTTGAAGTTTAAAAAGAACTGGGGGAGTGAGTTAGGATATTGACTAAAAAAAATATTTGTCATATTGTTAAGTGAATATATACTTTTTTTGATCTGACAACTCTTAGAGAAGCAAGGCTGAAACAGCTCCATGGCCCAGGTCCAAGCAGCAGTGTGACTGAGCATGCATTCCCAGTAGGCATATGCACACACTGCACACGTGCATCACATAGACACATGGCCAGCTATACAGATCAGACAAACAGAGCCTTCACATGCACTTCATCCTGCTTCTCTCTCTAACTGAACAGGATGGAGGTACACTAGTGGAAATACATGCACATGTACAACATGGATTCCTCCAGCAGTCAGGCTCAGACATTTGGTCCGCAGAGCAGCTGCCCCTGTATCCTAGTCTCCCCAACTGCTGTCAAATTGACATTCAAGCCCACTGAGGCCGCAGTCCCACTCTATTTGTGGGCACAGACTTGATACACTCAGACACATACAGACATGCACACGCAGATGTACACACACACAAAGCTGGCTGGGATTCCTCTAGTCCTTACTAGCCAACCCTTCTATGGTCCCGTCCTTAAAGACACACATACACACAATGGTAGGTCTCATGCTCAGAGACTTCCAGACCCTAAGTTCTCTCCAGCCCCTCTGATAGCCTGGCATCATCTCAGCCTTAGAGACACAAATCCACCTCTCCCAGTTCCTCAGTCACTTCAACCACTCCCCCGCTAGTCTGGATTGATCTTCACTTGTGCTCACACACTCACTTGTGCTCACACACTCACTTGTGCAACCTCCACTCGCTGGCACTTGGCCCTCGGCCCTCTAAGTCTTGGTCCCAGTCCTGTGGCTGGCACTGGGTTTCATCCAGTTGTGTCTCTCCAGTCACCGCCACCAGGCACACCAGCCTTCCAACCCTTGGTTTGACTTCAGTTGCTGGCACCCAGACCCCCATACAGACACACTCAGCAGAGAATCCTTCACCTTGGAAACAGAGAGGAATCTAAGAGGATAGGACAGACTGAGCTCATTGGATGTGATACATGACCAGACAAGCATACTAAAGAGAAAGCTACACCCGACTGGCCCCTTTGTCCCCCTTTATCCCCACACTTGTTCCTCAAATCATCTAGATCCCTCCCTTTCCCCACCTTTAGTTTTTCCCCAAAACATCCCAGAATAAAACTTGAAATGCACTTCCCCTGCATCCCATAGTGTGTCCCATACCCCTAGCCCTCCCTGCCCCCTGCTGTGGTGCAAAACTATCAAAAGGAGCCTCTCTTCTTATTGATGGGTGTGCCAATGAACGTTGACCACATAAAAACCTTTTATCAGACACAGATGTGGTTTATAGAAATTTTACTGTTCTTCTGTCAGAGATCACAGCAGAAATGTATAACAAAAAAACTTCTAAAATTGCCTCAGCCATATGTGTGTGTGATCCTGCAGCTAATTTCAAACTGCTGAAGAAGGGGTTTTAACTAACCTGGTAAAAGGAAGAAGCTGAGATGTGCAAATACGGAGTTCTTTTTTTACTTATTTTGCAAGGGCAGTCAATCACTTCTTGTCATTACTTTCCTCAACTAGATGAAAGTATTCGCAGTAACTTGAGTGCAAGTTGGCTTCGTATTTGTTAAGGAATTCAGTCCTGATGAGTCTCCCACAGAGAAGGGGAACTGAGAGCTGGAGCTGGTGATTTCTTAAACTCTCTCAGCTTGTTCTGCTGCAATACCTGTCAGCACCATTAGATCTGATTCTCAGTCAGCAAAGCAGCTTCTTTCTCTCAATGGCATGTGCTAAATTGCTTTCCTGGATTGAGACATCAGGCTCTATGGCCAAATCAACAAGAAGAATGGCATGGCTTCTGTAAAGGCAGGAGGTTTTCTAAGCATTCAGTGTCATTTACATCTAAAGGTTTCTTCTTAAAGATGAAAAAATTACCCTTTTATCTGTAGTGTAATTTCCATGATTTTGTTCTCATTGACAACTATGTTGTTGATTGTATATAGTGAAAACTTAAAACCTGGAAAATTTTTACCATCTCTGATTTACACTATCTTAAAATCCTGAAGAGATAGCTATGCTCTTCTTGTTGCTTTTTTTTCTTGTTTAATTCATTTTATTAATCTGGTTAGTTCAAATGATAAACTATTTCATCCCTTACTCTTGTAACTCAGTCCCTACTCTTCAGCTTAGTGGCTGTTGACATATACAGAAGACAGTATTCCAGAGCATATAAAATGTCTCCCACAAGTGTTCTGTTAGAAGCCCAGCAATCATACACCTGCACATTTTTTCACTGTTTTATTACATATGGTAGGTCTGAGTTTACAGTGAAACAGAAAGTAGCTAACTGCCTGCTCTCTTACAAAGGTAGTGCAATGAGTGAAAAATACATGAAACAAATATAAGAACATAAACACCTGCATGAAAATGAATATGCAAAAATTCTTGAAATATATCTTGGCCATTACAGTCAGGGCATTGCTTCCTTTTACCTGTGTACAGAGGAAGTAACTTCATAGAATGATAGAATCACCAAGTTGGAAAAGACCCACTGGATCATCGAGTCCAACCATTCCCATTAAACACTAAACCATGCCCCTCAGCACCTCATCCACCTGTCCCTTAAACACCCCCAGGGATGGTAACTCAACCACCTCCCTGAGCAGACTGTTCCAGTGTCCAATGACCCCTTCCATGAAAAATTTTTTCTTAATGTCCAGCCTAAACCTCCTCTGGCAGAGTTTGAAGCCATTCCTTCTTGTCCTGTCCCCTGTCACTTGGGAGAAGAGGCCGTTACCCTCCTCTCTACAATCTCCTTTCAGGTAGTTATAGAAAGCAATGAGGTCTCCCTCCAGCCTCCACTTCTCAAGGCTAAACAACCCCAGCTCCCTCAGCCACTCTTCATATGGCTTGATCTCCAGCCCCCTCACCAGCTTTGTCGCTCTTCTCTGGACTCACTCCAGAGCCTCAACGTCCTCCTTGCCGTGAGGGGGCCAGAACTGAACACAGTATTCAAGGAGCGGTCTCAGCCCAGCTGTCCAGCCTGTTCAGATCCCTTTGCAGAGCCTCCCTGCCCTCCAGCAGATCCATGCTTCCACTCAGATTAGTATTGTCTGCAAACTTGCTAAGGGTGCACTCGATGCCTTCATCCAGGTCATTGATAAAGACATTGAACAGGGCTGGACCCAGCACTGAGCCCTGGAGAACCCCACCTGTAACTGGCCTCCAGCTGGATTTAACACCATTTACCACCACTTTCTGGGCCCAGCCATACAACCAGTTTTCCACGTAGAAGAGTGTGCGCCTGTCCAGGCCAGAAGCCGACAGTTTCTGAAGCAGAATGCTGTGAGAAATTGTGTCAAGTCCAGGAAGACCACATCCACAGCCTTTCCCCCATCCAGTAGTTGAGTCACTTTGTCATAGAAGGCAATCAAGTCTGTTTAGCAAGACCTGCTTTTCATGAATCTGTGTTGACTGGGCGTGATCACCTGTTTTTCTTGCATGTGTTTCATGATAGAACTCAAGATCACATGGAGGTTTTTAGACTCAGTGCAAGCTCACACCAAGTGAGAACAGGCTGGCACTGGTTTTACAACTAAGCAATGTCACAAAGATATAATTAAGATTAAATTTATTCTATTGTGCCATTGTTACGGTGTTATGTCAATATGAACTGTATGACACTTAAAAATGAATCTGACAGCTGTCTTTTATTTTGGTCACATTTTTGTGATCCTGCTTGTTTCCAATAAACTCATATCTGCATCAAAAAGTTTTTTATACATATATATGAAGATCTAAGGTTGTATTGACTCCCTCTGTGGTTAAGCTACCTTTACAGTCTGTACAAAAGGAAACATTATGAAAGATCCTTTTCATTACATGGATTAAGATGTCTTCCATTCCATGTGGACCATTCTTTGATAGTTGCTTAGCCATAGGCTTATTTTGACTTCACTCAGGTGACTTTAAAAGCTGATAACAAAATGCTTGTTAAGAAAAGTGAGTGGCTTATTCTTATGGCACAGCAGAACAACTTACTATCATAGAGAGAGAAAATCAATCGCCTTTATTTAAGGGTTATGTTGTGCAATGACTTGTGTTGAATTTAGAAGTTATTCTTATTTACAGTTAACGCACTCATCTGACTGTTCTTTGAGGAAATGTACATATCCCTGTAAGCCATCTTTTTGTTCTACCTCTTGCCGTCACTTGCTAGCTGTGAGGAGTATTTCCATGCTGCAGTTGCACAGGTATGCTCAGACACAATTATGAGCCTGGTAGTGATGTTAAGGAACATGCACTGCTGAGTGTCACTCTCCTGAAGCTCACTGGCCTCAGTTTAAATGAACTCAGGTTTCATTATCCTCCACTGCAGGCAAATTAGGCGCTGTATTACCTGTGATCTATGAGTTTTCCATTAACCTTTGGGTTTTGGTGGACTGACACTGTCATAAAAAGTGAAATGGTGAAGCAAAGTATTTTTTGTTCTGTTATTAAGAGCCCATGATAAACTAAGACATCTCAATGGAAGATTTACAAAAAATGTATTGCACGTTACATTACAATGGCAACAAATTAACAGTAAGCTCAAATGCAGAGGTTCCTTTATTGCAGCAACTTTTAATTGTTCCTGTATGGCTTATTTTCTTTGTTTTCTTCCTTGAATGCTTGAATAACCACAGAATAACCAGGTTGGAAGAGACCCACTGGATCGTTGAGTCCAACCATTCCTACCAATCCCTAAATCATGCTCCTAAGTACCTCATCTACCCTAACCTTAAACACCTCCAGGGATGGTGACTCAACCACCTCCCTTGGCAGACCATTCCAATGCCTAACCACCCTCTCCGTGAAGAACTTTTTCCTAATCTCAAGCCTAAATCTCCCCTGGCGGAGCTTGAGGCCATTCCCTCTCATCCTGTCCCCTGTCACTTGGGAATGTGATTCCTTATTGTTTTAAACACACTTTTTTGTGGTCTGTCTTTTGATATCTCATGTACCAGTAGCAGTCTGGATGTAAAATGCAAAGGTAACTTACACAACATCAGTAAAATAATTGGCAGTCTAGAATAAAACTTACAGGAAAACCAAAGGCCTATAAGTAAATTAAATCACACCAACATAGTTCAAAGTCTTCTCCTACCTGGCATCCTTGTAAGAAAGCACAATGACCAAAATACTACACTTGGTGTTTCTGAGCAGCTGAAACAGTTTGTGAGAGGTTTTTAACTACCTAGCCAAAAAGCTTCCCTAAGGTGGTCTACCGAGTTAAGCTGTTATATCAAAATTGCTCTAAATTAGTTAAGAGCCTGTTTTTAAATAGATTTCACACACGATTCCCCTTACCTCTGTCTTACAGTGTTGCAGAAAAAGGAGTAAACTGAAAACAAAACAGCAGCAGTTCTTTCAACATGTAACTCCATACTTTATGCCTGTAGAGCTGTTTATGACTCTACAAATATCCTAGAAAAATAAAGCAACATCTAAGATTGACTTACACCTGTACATCTGTAAAAGGAAATGGGAAAGAGAGGCAGAAGTTCTTGTCCAGGATTAGCCATAATGGAGGAACATCAGTTACCTCAGCTTAAGGACTGCTCACAGTTCTAAAGTCGATGGCTAGATGGAAGTCCTGCTATAGACAAATCAAAGGTTAGTAGAAACTCTGAACAGGGAGGGTAGTTGTTCAATTCCCTCAAAAATATATAACATTGTTTATATTCTTCCTGCATGATGAAACTTGTGAAATTTGTATGGTCCTTCTGTATGAAGCCAGCCTTGGTTCTGTTGAAGGTGCTATGACTTATGACCCAGAACTCACTCAGAAGAATGCCAGTTTATGGTTCTGGAGGGTCTGATCACTGTCTAAAACTCTAGACAAGAAGAAACACTCAGAATTTCAGTTCATTAATTGCCTCTAATCCTTTAAATACAACCCAAGAAAGCTTATGACAGTATTTGTAATTTATCTGCTCTCCTGAGCAAAAAAAAATGAATCTCATTATGCAAAAATCTTGAAGGTGAAAGAACTGGAGATTGCAAAAATATTCTCCATATGTAGTGCTGTGGCACCTAATGAGTGCTTAATAACAGGGGGAAAAGTGAGATATGCATCTAATTGCAGCCTTCTAGTTTCTGCTAAATTATTTAAATGAATCTTTGCAGGGCCAATTTTTCCAGTCATGTAATACAGTTTTGATCTTAGTGAGGAGTCAACTGTTGAACTTGCTGTCTTTATTTCCATAAAAATTGTTGTGCATATGAACTTGTACTGATTTCTTGTGAGAACTGCAAGCAACTTTTTGTTTTTAAATACGTGGGGAAGTCAGTTTCTATTTTTCACAGTGACTGTTCATTCAATTGAATATGGAGTCTTTCCTTATCAGTTTTTTCTGTTTGTTTGGAATGCAAATTACAGGTACTTTTAGCACATTTGTATGAAGGAAATTTAAGACTTCTTTGATAAAAAACCCTCTTCAGCCTAGGTCACTCCACCACCCAGTTACTTAATTTATCAATTTGCCTTTATAAAATGAAAACATTACAGTCATACTTATTCTTCTGCTTAACTGAATGAGGCTGTTGAATGGTGCCTTGTTAATTGATCTTAGTGCAAGGTTAATTTAAATGACCAACTTCACTTCTATGGCTTGAACCTTAGTAAATACAAGGCCAAATAATTACCACTTTTTGTCACTTTCTTGATTATTTAGTGCATATTGCATACCAATACATCTATGTGATTAATGCTGCTGTATTTCTACTCTGTGCCTGCAAAGCAAATATTTCTGGCTTGTGAAACATTATGCAAATTCATAGCAGACTGTTATCCTGTCAGAATATCTTGTAGCATTATTTGCCAATCCTAACAATTCTATTTTGTCTGTGTAATCACCCTTTTTTGTTTACTGCATTACTTTTTCCTCTGTTGTGGTCTCTCAGCCAGTACATGGTTTTTAATACTGCTGTTCAAGTCATGCTCTTTAAACTATGTGGTTTCTTAATTTTTTTTTCTGAAGTGAATATCTAAGGCCAGATCAAGAAAAAAAAATCCTGTGGAAATCTTACTTATTTAGCTGATTGGAGAGAATTGTCCTTTTTACTATGAAACTTCTGTGAATGTTCTTTATAATGTATTTGACAAAAATTCAACCTGCTTATATAAATAACTGTTTTGTTCTGTTATTAGCTGCAATAAAAGAGGGCAAAAACTGTGAAGGGGAGAATCAACAAAGCAGGCTATGAAGAAACAGTTCTAACAATAATTTGTTCTTTGGGAAAAAACTCTGCTTATTGAAACCATCCAGAGCACTCAGCAAAAGTTTTATTTGTTTAAATTTTGACTAATGTCAGATGAAATGTTGTTAGACCTATATTGCAGGAGAAAATAAGGTGAAGACTACAGGTGTGTATCCTTAACAGTAATATAAAGTTAATTCTGATTTGCTAATCAAATCTTATGAGGATAAAAATCGAAAAATAGAAGACAATGCTCTACCATATCTATAAGATACTTATTATATTAAATGTAGCTAGTTTTCATATCTGATTATTCTGTGAACATTTACAACTATACAAACCTATTGACTTCTTGTTGCTTATATGTGTGTATCTTGAAATAGAATTTAGTCCAATGATGACTTTTGCTGTCACATAAATTAACCATGTTATTTTGATAGGAAAATCTACAGGAATAGAAATATATATATGTGAATTAATTTAAGTACTGAAGGATGAGATTTAATGATTAAACACACTCTGTTCTCTGGTAAAAAACAGGTACCAGATGGTATGCATAGCAAGATATGTTTGCTCTATACCTGTGGGTTTTGAAGTAAAATACAATCTTTCTCACATCTGGCATACCTCCTCAGGACATCTGAAAGTGCACAAAATGGACAGATATCAGATTTTAGAAGGCTAAGTTGAGTAGATTTCACATGAATTTTATAAAGACATTGGCATGAAATAGTTAGGAACATCAATGGCATACCAAAACTTATTACTTCCATGCAATATTTTATATCTAATTTGCTAGATTGCTGGCTGTGCAATACCAGTTTTCTTAGAATAGCTACAAATGTCATATATAATTTATTCTGTAGTTTCCATTGCTAGACAGAAAAAAAGTACACTGAGCATTATCTAAAAATGTGTTGACATGCTGGCTTATATATAAATAATAAATGCTTTTGTACTATCTCCTAAGGGAGCTGTCACGAATAAACCCGACAACAACCTATGGTATCTTTTCTTTTTAGTAAGTTTGACATATACAACATTATTGTTCTAGTCCAACACAGGTTTTATGTAAGTCTATAGGCATCTGTAACTCAATAGACTTATTATATCTTATGGAACTATATGTATACATGAAGTCATGTATGAATTATCGGGAACTTTGGAGTGCCATGAATCTTTATTTCCAAATTGGTCAGCTCCACAGGATACCGAATGCCTGAATTAAAGTTCCTAGAAAATCCAAATTCTATGGCATATAGAATAAGATGGTTGTAACCATGTGATCATATGACATGAAGTTTTTTATATCTAACAGCTGCCTGAAATATGCTTGGTTTTTTTTCTTTAAAATGTAGTGATATATTTTTTTTCTGAATAGGCAAAGTAGGAAAAATACACTTTTCTTAGTTATACCTGAGCTGGCACATTGGACTGCCTCATCAAATATTATGTAGCCAGAAGTGTGAGAGGAATAAGCAGGTTGATATCCATGCTGTATTGACTTTGACTCTACGTTTCAACTAAACAGCTTAGGGGCCCAAGTCTATGGGTTCAGGTACAGGAGGCAGTAGTAGCTCTGATGCTGTGCTGAACATCCTGAGGGAACTGGTGGAATATTTCCATGCAACTGGTATTTAACATGTGTTCCAACCACCACTTGGGTGGCTTGTTATCTATCGTTGAGTTGTAGTTTCAACATCCACAGAAGAGCCTGGCAGGGCCCGAAAGAGATATTTGGTCAGGATAGCTGATATATTTATCTTATAAAAGTATCTCAGGTGTTCTACTGAAAACTGGCTCAAATAACATTTTTTTCATGTTCTCAGGCATTGAAAATAATGTGGGAAAATTCTGAAGGAAAATTACCAGGCTATGTATATCTCAGATTGATCAAATACTTAAATGACAGCCTGAATACAAATACTTTCCTAAGGGGAGCATGGTTAAGTACTTTGCCCTGCTGTGGCCTATGAGTTTGGATATTTATTTAGCCAGTTTTATTGAGCTTAACAGGAAATAACAGCCTGCAGTGTGTTTCATTTGTCAGTTCTGTTCAATGGATATTTTTTCAGTAACATTATGATATTTGCAGGAATTATGACTTTGCAACAACAATTTTCCCATGTTCAATTTGAAAGTCTGAATATAATATGTAATAGTCAGACTAGTTGCTTTTCACTTCTTGATCATCACTGTCTGAAATTATATTTCAGGAGTAACAAAACTATATTGCTGAAGGTTTTTCCCTATTCCTCGTATTCTTAGGGACTGACACTTTTTAAGCATTTTTTAATAGCACCATATCCACATATTATAACATTATCTGTATGTCTAAGAATGACCATCCAGCATTTGCAATGAATAACCGGTGTGCCATCTGCAAATGAATCATAATAATTTAGTTCAGTAGACCCTACTGAATAAAGGAATAAATATTGCGCTCAGAGACATTGCCCTGATTCAGACTCTAAATGAAACAGCAGTCTTTCCTTTTCATTTACCTCAACAGACAGAATTGAGAGTAGATTTTCACTATGCAAACACCTCCAGTTTTTGCACATTCTCCCAAAGCTTATCTGCATAATAGTCTGTAGAAGTTATGATATTTTCATGGTTAAAATCAAGGTTGTTCAGTCTGAAGTGCAGTTCTGCTGAGTGCAGTTATTCAAATTCTAGTCTTGTTTTACTTTAATGTAAAAGTAGAGGGAATGACACGAGCATTTTCTGTCCTTCACCACAGCTGGGGGAATGGGCATGGTCAGCTACAGCACAGTTGCAATCTGTAAACCTACCTAAACTCTGCTGAGAAAGTGTTTATAATTGGTCACTGCTTCATGAGGACAGGTGGACATGTGAGTCAGAATGCTGGCTTGCTGTATCATACCTGTTAGTTCTTTGTGAGCCATTTTAATGACTTTGTTTTAAAGCATTGCATGTTCAAGCAAGTTATGTAAATAATTAACAGAAAAAATGGAATGGGTGGATGAGGGCATGGGTAGGTCAGTAGACTGAGTTATTTTACTTTCTTGACAGACAGTTAAAGCCCAGTGTGACACAGAGAGGCAGACCGGCACTTTTCTGTGCTCCTCTCTGGAACCTCCTATCTTACTCCTGTCTCAGGGGGAGATTGCAGCTTGCCTAGCCAAGAAAGCTACTTTTTTTGCAATTATCTAATCTGGAACCTGGAAAGCAATATTCTGAGCCTGGCCGGAGTGAAATGCTAGTACCTTGCACCTCTCAAATGTACTTCTGTTTCTGTTCCTGTTTGAAGAATATGAGAGGTACTAACCTCATCTGACATTGCAAGTTGCCCTCATTCCTCTGAGCTCTGGAGGAGGCTTATGGTCTTGTGGGTACATAACAGACTTGGTCTGGTGACCACATGTGATTGAAGGAGGGCAACTGAAGAGGTAACAGCAGGCTCAGCTGAAAAATATCCACCTTTCAAGAAGGAAAATATCTCTCTGGGGAGGAAATGCTAACTTAAACTGTTGTAGCTTGTTCACCACAATTGTGAGGCCAAGGTCTGGGATTCATGACATTTGTCTTTAATTTTTATCTGGAAGAAAAAATATTATGAGGGTGGTATTATAAAAGGCTGATTGTTATATTCAACTTGCCTACATTAAGATGCCAGAAAAGGGGAAATGCAATGGGAAAAAAAATCCCAATATAAATTCTTGGCCTGTTTTTTTGAGGACAATGTAATCTATCCTTTTGCTTTGTCTCAGTGTAAATAACAAGGGTATTATTATTTACAGTATGTATTTTATTACTGAACCAATGTGATAATAGTAGGCCAAGGAATGAAGGTATGACAGGTGTTTTTGGTAGCTGTCCATATCTCCTGTGGTTAAAAAAAGATGAATTCTTAGTTGTTATCTCGATCCATTCTTCTGGACAGAAATAAAGTTGTGGGTCTGTCAATTGTTAATATTTGATGACACAAATGCCTATTTACTGGGAAATTCCCATCTCATCCATTATCTAAAAGAAACAAAAAGTCAGGTTTGGGGTAATTCTGCTTCTTTGTAATAAAAATAGCAAGACCAATTGCAGAAGAATGGGTTAAGTTGTCCCCATAAGGAGATGTAGCCTCTTAACTTGTTTTAAAATATTCTTTTGAATGAGTTGGAAGGGAGAATAAGATCTACCACAAGTATAATACTCAAACTGAGTAACGACAACGAACATTAACAATAAAGTTATATAGGAAGCAGAACTCTAAGAACATGTTACAATTAATGATATTACTTATGAAGAATCATCATAGAAATTGAATAGCTCTTGTTGAACTGGAAATATAGGAAGAGTATCTGGACTTATCTGGATTTATCAAATTTCCTCCTGTAATCCAGAAAGCTCAGCTGAAAATAGCTACCTAACTTCCCTTTTATTCCACTTATTCTGTCTGTTGGAGAAGAAAAGCCACGTACTGATGTTTGGAGAGCTTCTTTTGAACCCTAGTGTGAGCAAACATACATATTTCCATTCTCTCCACCCTCCACTATGTCCCTTTATTGATTCTCTCAGATCTTTGTAGACCTGTGGCAATTTTCCTCCATTTTCCAATTCCTGACCATCTTTTCCTTAACTACAGGCAATTGAACTATATCAGAATATACACTTCAATATCTACAAATTCCTGTGAAACCTTATTTAACATCACATAAATTTTGCCTTGTTTGGTAATTGGGTTTGCTTCTTTCTCCATGCTTGCAGCTGTAATCAACAGAGACCTTGAATCACTGAATTACCTTCTGGAAAACACCTCCATGAATCTGTATCTCCTCCCACAACAACCCAAAGCTAGTGTCATGAAGTGCTTCAACTGAAGACATTTCTCTGATTACAGGAATACAAGAAGTTCACTAAAAACGGGAGAAAATATGTTCTACAGAAGGATTTTCCTCTGCAGTAGCAGTCAGATATCTGAAATATCAAAGGTTCAAATAACTTAAAACCTTTTGTATTTATATATTTCTGTGCAGAACTGTGTAGAAGAGTTTGAGGTACTTTACCTAACCGTGTAAAAAATGTATGTTTTCAAAGCAATACATCTGTTAGCACTCTGAATTTAGCTTCTACACTAAAAACCATAAAATCAAGCTGTTTGTAGTGATCCAGAGCTAAGGAAATCATTGGCTTCCAGAGAAGACACATACATAATAAAGAATGAAGGAGAGAATAAATTGCTGCTAATGATTCTCATTCAGATAATGAAACATTCCAGATCATGAAAATCAGGTTCCATTTTTGATTGGATGAAAGTTCAGAGGCAAGGGATAGTGCTGCACCTCAGCAGCATGCACGTTCAGGGCCTCAGCTAAGAGTAACTAATACAAAGAGAAAGAAAAAGAAGATAGAATATATCTCTTTCTGCATGTGAGCCACTTTAACAGATTGCATAAAATCACAGTCAAAATCTGCTTAATCTCTTAGTGATCAAAACATGAAGAAATTGAATGCTGATGAAATACAACAAAAGTCTGTAGAGAGATATTTTCATTTTTCTTTTCCATAATATTTTAGAGGAAGGAAGGAAAAAATATCTATATTTTTAATGTACTTGTTGTGTTAGTTATGATTTACTATTTCCACTTTAGTATATAACATGCAAGGCTAAACTGAATACAGGAAATTAATCAGAAATTGAAGGGCCAAGGAATACATAAAATCTAGGCTCAGCATAATAGTCCAGGGCCAAAAGGAGAAAGGAATAAGCTTCTTAAAATCCTAGATTACACCATAAACTTTTTTTTTCTCCCCTTTAGAAAATGCTGATTCACAAAAGCAAGAACATATTAAATCTCTTCTACATTTTAGAATTATCTTATATGCTGTTTGACAATTTCAGCTAACTCTTGCAGCCTCTTTATAAACCATCCTGACTGAAACAGATGGATGTGTAATTCAAATAATGAGCTGGATCCTCTCCCTGTAGCAGTCAATTATACAGGGCTTTTTTGGTATAGTATTCAAGAGACTAAGATCTTTCTCTATATATAGATCACCTGAAATGACCTTGTTTATGCAGTGTCACAGCCGCAGTGGAAGAGTAGGGTATGTATTGTGCTACATTTTTAAAAGCATAAACTGTTAGTTTAAGGACTATTGCATCTGATATTTGCACTTAAATTGTTCTCAGTACTTACCACTCTGATTTTTTAATATGATACTTCTCTGGGTAAACTGCCCAGAGACATCTGATACCCAAACATGAATGCTATGTAAAGAATCCTAATGACACTGCTTTGCTGAGAAAATAATTACAGCAGGGGAATACAAGCTCATTTCATTAGCAAAAAATTTATAATCTCTAAATGGTGAGAACCCATGGCAAGGATTTAATTTGCTCGAACATGAAATCATCTAGGGACCTGTCAAGTAGTGTATACAATGCTCATCAAAGATATTACATAGGAACTTCTTTTCCTCTGTGCTTGTCAACATGCACTATGAAATATATTTGTGACAGGACCAGGTAATAATGTACGATACTTTGCTTGTAAAAGCATTTGACTGAATGCTGTGAAAATTTCTCTGGATCTGTAGTATGGTATCTATGACAAAACTCTAGTGAGTTGTAGCAATCTGAATACCATGTTAACAAATGAAGCAAACTGCTGAGATTAGATAGGGGCCTCAGTGCTGTTCATACACATTAGTCTCCCCAGGAATCATCAAGAGAACAGATACGATACTTGTCTTTGGCTTTCAAAGTTCTATTGAGTGTGCAATTTATGTGGCTTGTGGGGTAAAACCTAGAAAGACTCGAAGAGCTGTGTGATGAGCTGGGTCTACTCATGAAAGAGCTTGCCTACTTCCCAAAAGAAAACTCCTTGCCCATTGCAAAACAGCTCAAAAAGTGAGGAGAACAGTAATTTCTGTTCTGTTTTGTATGACGTCTTAGTATGTTAATATAAACATTGATTGTGTGTGGCTGCAGTCAAAACGATGTGGAATTGAAGAATGAGAGGGAGCTGAAACCTGGATCTGCAGTTAAAAAAAACAATATGAGTCCTCCTTTTGAAAAAAAACAGGATACAATATGCTAAAATTAATAAACTGATGAGTTTACATCTTTTATTTTCTTCGTAAGGAGACATAGAAATTATCTAGAATTCCTGTGTTACATGATATCCATGAAATAACTTGTTCGTATAAGTTAAAATTGTGAAATAGTTTACTGTGTATGAAGTATTCTAATGTGTTGATTGAACAAGGATACTGCTATGCTCTGATTTATCATATAAATGTAATAAAAATTGTACTAGTGCATTCTGAAAATGCTATCTTTTTTCTGTTGTGCATATATGTTCAAAATAATGTTTAAAACAAATGGAAACAAAAGCATTGCAAATAACATGGTAAATATTTTTAATCTTCTTTATTTCAGAATGAGAGGCATCACTTTCACGTTTGGGTTATTAAAGGGCCATTACTTTAATTTTTTCTTTTTCTCTTAATATGTTTCTGTGTTGCAGGGCAATTAGCACTTCTAAGAGTCCTTTAACTCTTCCAATCCTTTTCAAGTTGTATTTTTCACTGCTTGAAGTGAGACTTGGGGTGTGTCAGACAGGGCATCAAGACATGGAAAAACATTCAGTATATAGCCATGGAAAAAGTGAGTTAGGAAAATAGAATGTTCCTTCTTCAACTGAATTTCTATCCCTTGTTTTCCCCTCGGTCTGGGGAAGGGTAGATTCATATGCCAAAACTCTATCACACTAGAAAGCCTATCCATTCTGTGGTAAAATAGACCCACGTAAAGGAACCAGTGGGAAAAACAAAGCTCTAAACTAACGTCTAACTTGGTTTGAAGTAAATTATATGGACAATAAAACTTTATTTCTTCTTTGTTTTGGTTCTGACAACCTGTTTACTTTTCCTAGAGAAGATAAGAGACATAAACAAACAATGTAAACCTTCTACTAGAAGGAGAGTTACATAGTAGGTATATGAAAGAGTCTGTTTGAGTGATTACATATTTTAGGTGGCAATTTATACATAAATTGTGTGCCTAGAATAATTATAATGTTGTTCAGTGGCCACGACGCTGAAGCTGATTAAAAAAACCCTTCACATTTCTTTTACTAATGCCTTTCTTGAAAATAATGTAGTGTTGCAGGTGTGAAAAGTACATTTGCTTGCCATTTCATCACCCAGTGAGCCTGCTTTCAGTTATACGCATGTTATAATAAGGGTCTGTATTTCTCATATGCTGATGGTGACACTTGCAGGTTTCTTTTAGTTTGGATGTGGTGCAGCTGCTCCCACAGTCAATTATGTGAAACCTGATGATGTGCCACCCTACTTTTGCAGTTGTACCACACAAATATAATACTACAGGTGGATATAAGCTGCCTTATGACACGGTCTCTTGCCTAAACAACATAATTTTCCTTAGCAGCAGTTAAAACAATGTTTTAATTTTCACAACTGGTTATGCTCATTTATGTGAAGTGGCATAACTGAGGTCTGCTGGGGATTGGGCTATCTAAATGTTAGCTAAAGCATAGTTCTTGTACATTCTCTGTGACAATGATATACAATATATAGATACCCATCTTGGTAGTCTAGACTGTAAGGCTCAAAAGGTCAACCTATTTTGCCAGAAAGAAATCATCAGTATAAGCAAAAACAATTAAATCCACATAGAAAATACATGACTTGGCTCTTTTTGAAAAGTAAAAATCCTTCTGTAACATTTTTTGGATCTTGTGTAGACTTTTGGGCTTGTCAGAAGCAAAAAAAATTGAATTCATCACAGTTCCACCATTATCTTTGTATGTGAAAGGAGCTAAGTCATCCCTTTTAGAGCTTAGGCAACTGTCATAAGGAAAAAAAGATCTTTTACTGAATTCAGTGAGGTCAGTCATAAAACATAGATTATTGCTTCCTGTCTGTACTTCATTGTACCCATACCTGCACTTTTTGTTGGAATTCACTGGAACTAGGGTGAAGTCTTTGGATTAGATTTGGTGCTTTACAGTAAGCATATCCTTGATTGACCTCTTCCATTCACAATGCTTGAATTTCCTTTTCAAAGCATTTGACTTTCATTCATTCTAAAATTCAGTCCTTCATTGGTTTTTATAGCTGCGACTATCTCTCATGTATCCCTTAAGAGGCTCCTGGTTTTGTTATTTTCCATAATCTTCCCCTCCATCAGAGCTAAGAATTCCATGTATGCAGGAGAGTATGCTCTGAACACCTCATGAGAGCTACTGAAAATGGAAAAGTCGGCAAGAACTAAAGAAAAATAAATGCAATAATAAAGGAAACACTAACAGAACATAATAAAAGGAAAACAGTTTTAAAATATTTTTTCTTTAATTAAATATTTTTATTAATATTGACAACACATCAACAACACATGAAAAAGCAACATATTTAAACTAATCACATGAAGTACTTTTTTGTACAGTTACCCATGAAATTGTAGACTTTTTTGCTAACCTTTTTATACCTGAAGTGAGAAAAGATTTCTTTGAAAGGTTTGTGGAAGCAAAGCTCTTTGGGACTCCGTATACAAGAATCTTGGTCTGACCTCTGGTTCTCAACATCTTTTAAACTGCAGACTAATGGAAGCTGAAATGAAACACTGAAGAAGAACAGTGTTTGTATTTATGCCCTATACATCTTGTGAAGGTCATATATTTAGGTGAACAAGGTTTTATTTGAGCCAGTACAACTGTATTTATAGTAGTAAGAACTGTCCTTTACATAAGTGTGTATCTATAGATGTGAAGCCTTGTTCCAATAGAACATTTTGTTATCAAAAATAATTTCCTATAATTTATGCCCTTTCCATTCCTGTCATGTTCTTTGTCCAAAACTCAATATCTCGTGCTATAAATTATGATACATGATAAGACTCACACATTTCTCTTTAATTATCACCAACTCCTTTGCACTGAAGTTATCTTCATGTCCTCCTCCAATTTCTATGTCTCCTCTTCATTCTTTGAAGTCCTGTACTTTCCTGGCTTCAGTTTTATCAATAGGTATTTGGATTCCATCTCTTTCAACACTCATTTCCACAACTGTCTCTACTCTGTATGGTGATCTGCTCCCAGAATTACTTTTGAGCCTGACTACATTGTTAAGTCACTTACATCTGCTGAATCACTGCCTACAATCTTTGACCAAATTCTGAAATAAAATTCTGATATCCTTTGAGGAGAGAAAGAATATGAAATGGAACTAATACAACCTTACAACCTCTCAACTTTACACAATGTAAACTACTTTTCAGAGTCAGTGCACATCTTTGGCTGCTTTTGGGTGATGATTATGACTTGAAATGGGTCTCTCTTGCTCTAGAGCATTACACAACTTTGACAACAGATTTGGAGTCCATGAAAGAAGAGTGATGAATGTCAAGCTATAATCACAGGATCAACATGTTCCAGCTTCCTCACACAACTGGTGAGTGAACTGGCAAGGGAAGGCACCCTCCTGGACCTGCTGTTTGTGAACAGAGAAGGCCTTGTGGGGATGTGACAGTTGGAAGACACCTGGGAGAAAGCGAATTTTCAGTTCTAGGTGAGATGAGGAGGAGGATTAGCAGAACAGCCACATTAAACTTCCAGAGGGCAGATTTTGAACTGTTCAGAAGGCTGGTTAATCAGGTCTCATGGAAGATTGTCCTTAAGGGCAAGGGAGCCCATGAGGGCTGGGTGCTCTTCAAAAAGGAAATCCTAACAGCTCAGGATCAAGCTGTCCCCATGTTCTGGAAAAGGAGCCATCAGGGGAAAAAAAAACCACCTTGGTTAAGCAGGGAGATCTTGAGGGACATCAAAAAGGAGAGGAATGCCTATAACCTATGGAAGAATGGACAGGCGTCTTAGGTGGAATATAGGGAGGAAATAAGATTGTGCAGAGTTAAAATCAGGAGGGCTAAGGTCCAACTAGTAATCAAATTGGCCAAGTGTTTGAAAGATAACAAAAAATCTTATAAATACATTAACAATAAAAGGAGGACTAGGGAGAATATTCAGTCCCTACTGGATGCAAATGGAACAACTGTGACAAAGGATGAGGACAAGGCTGAGGTACTTAATGCCTTCTTTGCCTCAGTCTTTAATGGTAAGGAAAGTTGTTCCCTGTGTGTACATACTCAGGAGTTAGAGGAGCAGAACAAGGCTCCCATGATCCAAGAGGAGGTGGTTACAGACTTGCTTGCCCAGGTATACACCCACAAGTAAGATCTCTTCCTGAAGGAGAGCTCAGCTGCACTACTATCTATTTAAGAATAACTCTGTGGCCAGTCAGTGAAAATGTAATTGCTAACAAGACACAGCTCTTGCTGTCTTTCTCCTAGTGGATGTTCCAAAGGGAGACAGAAGGAGCAGTAATTATTATACTGAGGTAAGCAGCAGGGAGAGAAACTAAGAGAAAGGTTAGAAATCTACTGGATATCATGCTTTTGCTGTTCTGCTTCTTCTGATGCAAATTGTCTTTCTGCTTTTTAGATTCTTTTCTTTCATAAGAAATGGATTATTTCTATGAATTTCTTCTTTCACAGTTTGTCTTACAATTTTAGGTGTCAAGTTTTTAGGTGTGACTATCTGTTTCACTCATCAGCGTTTTCATACAGACGTTTTCATTCTGATGGACAGCTCTAATATATCCATAGCTACAAAGAGAGAAAAAAATTCTTATGATGCCATGGCATAGTACTCAGTGTGATCATGGACTGCATGTAGCTGCTGTTTTGATTCTTGGCTGTAAACAAATGACAATGTTTCCTGAGGACACAATATGGTGTCTTAAGCTATTTTTATTTATTGCTTTAAAGTCAATCTTTAAGAAGCATCAAGAAATTTTGCAGTGTGAAGAGGACGTGCGGCAGATGATGTAATAAAAGAATGAAAATACAAACAACTGAAATAAAGGAAGAGTTCAATCTGGTTTACAAAAGAGGAAGAAGACCTAATAGTTTTAAATTCATTCAGTAGGAAATTCCCTCAAACTAGCAGAGGGAGGAGAGAAAAAGAAAAAGGATCAGTGGAGCAAATATTCCAGAATACACAAAAGAATAGCTGCAAAGGACTAATAACATTTTTACTAGATATTTTTAATAGTTACAATAATGTAGCAGCAAGGAGTCCTTGCCTGGAGTGAGACCTAAGGTTTTACATCATGTTGAATCATAGGGAATTAAGTCTGTTGCTGTCTCAAACCCTTTCAGTAATTTCAGCTGAAGGTCAAAATGCAACAGAGGTACTGAGTGTTTTTTTTGAGGTAAAAAAAACCCAGCAAAACCCATCACTGATGAAATAATATGTAGGAGACTCCAGGCAGACAAGTGCCACAATACTCGTTTACCTTGCAGTACTGCCTCCTGCAGCCACCACTCCTGGCAACTGTAAAATTACAGAACAGGGCTGCCTTTATCTGCTTTGATATTTTAAGTCATCTATGTATTAGGGTTACAATGAAGGATAAAGGTAATTGCAGGGGGCGACAGGGTTTTTGAGAGGATGCAGGGCTACTTATTTACCGCTACTTCTCTATATGCAGAAGAAATAACGTAGTCATTGACATTGTCTTAGAAGAAGGGAAAATGACTGTTGAAAGCACAGATATTTTCAAGTATTGTCTACCTTCAGCTACAGAAAGAGTGATTTGAATATTAGGATATATTTTATAAAAATTGTCTTAGGTGCTTTCAGAAGCTTTCAGAGAGGCCAAGGAACTCATACCTTTTTCAAGATTAGGTTAAGATAACTAATTAGAAAATAAAGCATAGCTTTAAGTCATGATAGCTGTAGCTGGTATACTGCTTAGTTTGGAGTGCATTTCTATAGGTAACTCACATCACTATGGAAAAAAGCTATGCTAAGTAAAAAACATTCCAGTTTAAGATATTATGTTCTATATTGGTTGTAATTAGCAACCTTATTTTCAGAAATAGAGAACCATAAAATCCTAGACAGTTTTAGCTGTCAGAAAGGTTTCTAGGAGTCACAGTTACAGTGGGAGCATATTATGGCCACTGCCATTCATTGCCAAACTGGATTTGAGAGTGAAAATAAAAACTTGACTTGTAGTCTGCTACTGCTGAGCAGAGGTTCAGCTTAGTAGCTGTTCAATAAATTGCTAAAAATCAAGTTGCTTTAATAATGAGGATTTAAACACATATAAACATTTCTATGATGATTAGTGAATATGCCTCTCCCCATCTGCTCTGAAGGAATGGTTGGCATGGCATTTTCTGTGCACTTCGCCACACACAAACCCACAGGAGCAGCTGAAAGCTGCAGATCTTGGCTCTGCTAAGCAATACACTGGAATCCATGCAGAGTTGTGGAATGCTTTTTTTTTTTTAGCTACAGGAAGCTTGGCCTGGTGCATTGATAGCAGGTGGAGAAATAATTTTCCTTTTCTCATCTCTGCACATGAGAGCCATGTTCAAGAGGAAAAAAAGTGGCCTCACATTTCTGTTTTAAAAGATTGCATTTAAAATATCTTCAATGGGGGCAAGAACAAGGATTACAAGGGCAACAGAAAGGACGACAAGGATTGGAGTTCCTAGACTATATGTCAAAATATAGTAAGCTGTGGCCAAAAATATTGGGCCACTAGGATTTCTGTCTCTGTTCAGCAAGGGCAGTATTTCCACCCACACAATGAAATTTTGAATATGTTTAACAACTTTGCAGCTGCTGCATCATAGTTGCTGCTCAGAGTCAGGTTTACAGATAGTCATATTTAAAGAGGAGGGGCAGTGTTAGACTCATGAAAAGTCTGAGGAGAAAGAAAAGCATGAGCCTCTCCCTCCTTTCACCCACACACTGAATGATTACGATTTCTTTGTAACTTAAGCCAGCAGGACACAACCATGTAGCAGTCTTGGGGCTCAGATCAGCTGTTTGTTTTTTTTTTTTTTCCTAACACCTGCTCTGCCCAAGAAGATGTTTCTCTCTTCATTATCAGTAGGCAGTGAGATTAGAATGGCATGACAACTGGATTTCTTTATTGGGAGTTTGTGACCCAGGTTTTGATTTGAAACACAAACAAAATCTCAGCCCAAACAGTTGAGTTTCCTTGATTTTGACTCAGACTAGCTTGGCTTTGTTGAACATTTTATTAAACTATCAAGCCTCTTGTGCTGAGGTCTCAGTTTGTAAGCCCAGACCTTCAAAAGGTATGAACGAACACAAGGAATGCGATGTGTCTCTCTCTTAAACTCTTACAGAATATTGTAGATAATCCTTAACAGTTAAAGGGATGAGAATCCTCTGCACTTGGAAAACAGAGGAATTTTGGCTGAAAGTAACACAGGTAAGTTGACAACACAGTAAATTAAGTTGTACCAGGTTTCAGGTTGTGTACTCATGCAATAGAATCCTTAGAATAAATTAACAGATTATAATGAAAAGAACCCTAACAGATTTACTTGCTACCTTAAGTGAAAAACATACATGATGGCAATCCAGCTACGAATCACGGCATTCTATTCAAGCAGTACATTTTCTGTTTTAGATGATGAATTAAGATATTGCCTCTGTTCTAAAATTGGATCACTGTGTCAGTTTTGCCTTTGTCATTGTGCAGCTCAGCTGTAGCTCTCGTGTGTTCAAGTATTTCTCTGTAGCACACAGTTGGAGTCGAGGATCACGTTGACAGAAACATATGCGGAACCATCAGCCATTAAATCTCTCAGTCAGAATTTTCTGGCAGACACAGGAGAAAGTTATAGTAGACTTTCGGATTTCTTTATGGAAAGAGAATTTCACTTTCATGGGGGGCTAAGAGCACTGCGTCACACACCACAGTCTGTAATTAAAAATACTTAGGTTTCAAATACTTTTCCAGACTTACATTGTTATTAACTCAGTTTTTCAGTAATGGCTATTTATATCTAGGGAACTAAATCCCTGTATTTAAAATGATCAAAGGGAAACTCTCCTGCTTAAAAAAATACCAATTTGTGTACTAGTTAAAGCTTCCTTAAAGATTTATTCTTAGGCTTGCATCTCTCTATGGTACTTCTATAGTCCTAAGGGCTGGAGTTCTCTTGCTGACCCTGAAAAATCATTCAGTATCAACATGACATGTTGGTTTTGCTTTAAAAAAGGACTTTGCATGCTTACCTCCCACTTAAATTGCTGAAATATTTATGGTGAGATCCTAACCTTATTTGGTTTGGTAGGTTGCTTTTTACCATAGCTGGCAAGAGAATGATATTTGATCAGGTTATGTTTAAGTAGCATAGTGTAGCTCTGTCAGCTATCTGAATACTAGGTGGGTACTCTATACAAGCTAATGAACTCTGCTTCTTTATGGGATCAATCATAGGATCTCTGAACTGTTGTGCATTATGAGATGCAGAAATACATATTTGCAGAAATACAGGTGTTCAGTCAGATGAGGAAGCCACGTGATTATTAACAATACACAAAACTAGGTACAGATTGATACTCTGTTGAAGACTGAGGGATGGGCCATGAATCAGAGAGGCAGAATATCCCTCAGATCTGTTCAGTAGGAAGACAATTTGGATTTACATTGCTGTTAAAGTTTTGTGAGATGCTACAGAAGGAGGTCACTTGGTGTGTACTTGTCTTTTTTTGCTCTCATCTGTACTGCAAATGTAAAAAGCCAAGCAGGGATGTTTCCTAGGTATTAGTAGCTGTGCAAGACTGAGACAAATTTCACTATGGCGTTGCACACTAAGACAAGCCTGATAGTTGCTTTAAATGAAGAAGAAGAGGCTAGGGACTGGATGGTCTAATTAATGAGTATTATGCATTCTCAGACTGAAAGTAGGATAGTAAAGTAGCATCTTGAAGTGGAAGGGCTTGTTCATTTGTAAATCAGAAAGGAGAATTTAGCACTTGCTGGGAACCTATTGCTAAGCAGGGTGGTGTTAATGACAATTAAAAAGCAGAGAAAGCAGATCACTAATGGGGTTTTATCATGCTATAGAATGTTTATATGCTTCTATTTGTGATGTGTGATACTGGTTGGAACTGAACACACTTCATGTAAGTAAATCAGTATGTACTTGGGCAACTGTTTCAAGGAAAATGTGGGTTTTGTTTTGGGATGTAACTCACTGCATTACAGACAATAGGTGGACCTTATATTCAGGTTTTCCCCCTCTCTTTTTCAAGGTGTCTCTAAAGACTTATAAACAGTCTCCAAAACAGCTATACAAAGAGGAAGAACTATTAACAAAGTGACATGTCAGTCATGTCAAAACAAAGAGAAGCAAAGCAGGGCTTCAAGCCAACCAGTTGCTACTGCAGTTGGCCCAGCAACTGGATGTTAAGTAAAGAGTGAAGTTAAGAACAGGACTGGGGCTCAAAGTTTTGTCCACACATTCAATCTTGTTTTCATAACAAAATCCCTCCTTTTAAAACGTATTTGTATTAAAATGCTTTGATAATCTGGGCCAAGATTTAAAATAATAGTAATTATGCATAATTTACACTATAAGTGTATTTAGTTTTGTTTACTCTGCTTTGTATTCAATGTAAAGTCAGACAAGAAATATTACTTGTCTCTGTGCAGCTAGACAGATATGTAGATCTTTTGCATGTGTCATTTAACTTCTAGGTTTTTCTGATAGGCAAATGTAAATATATTTATACACTGACTCTGAAACTTTTCAAACTTCTCCAGTATTCTGAAAGTACTAACACTCATTCAGTGGAGTAAATTTTCCTTTATCTCAGTTCAGAATACATACTTCCATTTATCTCACAGAAGTCAAATGAAATCTTTGATTTCAACACGGTACATGCCTGTGGCTCTGATTCAGAAAAATGCATAGTTAAAACTATTCCTTTTCACCAAAACATGTCCTTAAATACTACTGATGCTGATGTTTGTTTATGTGGGTCAGTTTCTAATCTACTCTTTCTAGCTGAGCAAGAGAAAGCATAAGAAGTCATCAGATTGTAACAACAATACAGGCATCACAGCACCTGTCCCTTTGAATATAAATGCTCTATGAATTTACTAAAGCACAGTAGCAACTGCACTGAAAGCTGCCATAGTTCTATTCCATTTTTTAATTTCTAAGTCTGAGAGCTAGGTTTGAGCTTTAGTCTTTCATTCTCTGACTTTCAATAACAGACATTCAGGTTTCATTTAAGCATGGAATACAATAGAGTTTTTCTCTGAATTGTGGAAAGTTATATTGAAAAGGAGTATCTAGAGCAAGACAAGTGCCCTGATGTGATAAAGCATGAAAAAACATGAACACTTTTACAAATTATCTGATTCCATGGAGCCAAGAGTGCAATAATGTCATGGAACATCACAGTAGCAAGGTTGTTCTTAGCTTTTGACTTCTAGGCCCCTAATATAAAAAACTCACCTCTTCTTTATATAATTCAGTCATTCCATACCAGGTGCCATACAGGAATAATCCAGGGTTGCAAAAAAAACCCCCTATAACAGAGAAGAAAATTAAACTAACCCCTAGAAAACTGATTGTCATATTGCTTGAAATTCAAAGCTCATTTTTGTACGTTGTACTAAAATAAGCTGCCAGCACCAGTGACACAGTGACTGTTAGATATCTGCTGGGGTGATGACTGGAAAATAGCTAAGATCCTCACCTTGAATTAAAAAGTCTGTGAATGGATGACCACTTATGCTTGTAGTGCACAGCTTCATGCCCTCTGCCATTAAAAGATTTTTAAGTCAGGATCATAAATTAGCTTTAAAATGTCACTTAATGACAGTAAATACATTACATATTTGCAGAAAAATAAATGACAGAGATATGAAATATGTTTTTGCTTTGTTTCAAAAAAGATTTTTCTCTATGTTGCTAACAGTTGAATCTCTGAACATTGAATGTCAAATTCATTAACATGGGCTTATTCACTGAAAACTGGTGAGGAGGAGGAAATATGCTCTCCCTAACAGAATTTGTAACCAGACAGTGTTTTGCAATGTGAGGTCAGATACATGATGCTGCTATTTGGCCTAATCTTCTGGGACATGACAAGTTCCAGGGTATTGATCATTTCAGATTAAATTTAGCTCTTAAATTTGAATTGGTCCCTCCAGCTCTGCTGTCAGATTAATACCAGCAGTAAGAAAGATCTCTTCCCTTCTTAGGTAAGATACATTCAGGCGGGGCTTTAGCCCATCCCCCAGACACAACACTGTTACTTTTACAGCATTAACTGCACGATGACTGTGTTTAAAATGATATTTGAAATACTATGTTTCTATGCTGGCCATTTCCATTTGATTTTGCAAAATATCTGAAAAATATCTGACTATTCAATTCTAGCTCTATTGAAGTATGCCCAAGAGCAGGATTTGACCCACAACTGCAAGCTTTTAATGTTGTTACCATAGTTTTTATGCATGTCTTTATAGAAAGTCATACTCCTAGAGGTAAAAATGCATCCTGTGGCAATAAGACCACTTGGAAGTGCAGGAAGAGGGCTGTGTGACTGACCAAACATGGATCTCTGCATTTATTGCATGATATACAGCCTGGCGTCTGGGGCAAGAAGGGTGTGGTGGGAAGGCAGGGGAGGCAGGTGTTCTGCTCGTTCTTGTGTTCCTCAAGTATTGCCTTCATTTTAAGGAACCTCAACCGATCTACCGTTTCATCTGATGAGTGGAGCAGAAGAGATTCCTTCTGCTATTTGCTGAGTGCTCAATCCACCCTATTCTGACCAAACACTGACAAAGAGTTTTGATAATACATAGGCTGAGGCTGTCAAATTTTAGTTCTCATTCATTACAAACTATCAACAGGCAAACAATCCATTAGATACCTCCTTAGGTGAGACATGGAACTTATAAATGATATAGGGGCATAAGTGTTTACCACTAAAATGGGTAAGTGACATAAAAACAGTACTTAGCCTGTAAGTAAATAAAATAGTAAAATAGCTATGGAGGTGGGCGTTGCTCCATGGAACACATGCCACTGAGTGAGAATATAGTAACTATGGCATGCAGAGAACAAAGTATAAAAAAATCTCCCTCTCTGCTTCTGTCCCAGCTCCCTGTTTCCCAGCTGTAAACATGGCCTCATATCCTTTCCCCCTCCTTGTTCCTTTCCCACAGCCTATTTCACTGTCTTTCAAATGGCATATCTTAATTTACAGTTGCAGTGCTCCCATAACCTCCCTCCCTTGGCATCTAAGGTAGTGAGACAACATGGTCACCTCACTGGCACACTACAGAGCCAGTACTTTACACACCCCAGAAGGAAGGAAATTATACTGATGGAATTTCTGATTGCTTTGCAAATTAACAACTAGAGATCAACTATGAAACAGCTGCACCCTTGTTCTTTTCTTGTAAAAGATCTACATTGGAAAAAGAGACATTAAAAATTGTGCACTGTCAGAAAGAAAGTTGCCTGCATGTTTTTTATTCTTTTCCTTTGAACTTATACATTATGAAAGGAGAATTCATACTGGGCTGTTCCCATTACCTGTTCCTATGAAGGCTGTCAGACTAAATGATCGAGATGGGCCCTTCTAGTTTCGTAACCTATGGAGTTCTGATCTAAAATGACATGATCACACACCATTTTCCCCTCAGCAATGCCTACTCCAGTGCACCAGGTAGATCTGTGCTGTGGCTGAATTAGTTTGCTGTCTGTGGGATAACTCTTCCATTTGTTGGAGGATTTGTGAGATATATAGGGTGGAATGAGTAGCCTAAAAAAAAAAAAAAGACCATCACTCTAGGGAACTGGATTTTACTCTTAATGCTGTTAAATACTTTCTTTGGGGTGTAAATTTAGACTGGGTTTCCACATGAAATTATTCATTTCTGAAGACGTAAGTCAATTTTCTGACCACTTTGGTGGGAATGTTGAGCATTTAAATCTTAAATTGAAACAAATCTCTGCATTTTGTGCACAGATGATGGCACAGAATGATAAATACTTCACAAAAGTGTTTGAAACAGGGTATCCAAATTACCAGCTCACCAGAGAGGTACGACAATAAGCTCAATGTTTGCAAAGAGCTACAAATGCTGAGCAAATAGAAAAATTACACAAGGAGGTAAATACTTGTGTTCAAAACAGAGAATAAGAGATGTGCAGTAATTGAGACAGTACCACATGACTATTCATGAAGATAAAGCAAAATAAGAAATAGCTGTTCATTCCTGTACTGGACAAAATGAGTAATGCTTCTGTAGAAAATAAATCTAATCTAAGAAATAATATTTAGAAGTATATGAAAATAAGCCTATTGATTTGCACACTTACTTTAGTGATGTACAAAACTAGATAAAGGTTTAAGTTTTTGGCTTATTTAAATTGACAACCTCTTTCAGATAACTTATCTCAGACAGAGATCTTGACGGTTTGCTTGAGTGCCACAGAACACTTTTCATTACACTTTAAAATTGATAATAGCAAACCAGAATAAACCAGAATAAATTAAAAGGGATTAAAGTCCACTATACAAAGTAACAATTCTCAAACTGACTTTTGGGTCTATAAATTCTGTTCATTAGTCTATTTTCTGGGGAATGTTGATCAAAATGCTTTTGAGGTAGTATATCTAGAATTTTAGAGTTATATATTTCCCCTCCCACTACGAACTTATCCCTCGATAGTTGAGTAGCGTTTTTGAGCCTCTGCAGTGTAGTGTCAGATCTCTTGGCACAGGCAGGTGCGAAGCTTTCCAAGGAAATGACTGCAGTCTTACAGCACATGGGCATGCATTGTGATCCTGGAATCCATGGTTTTGAATCGGCCGTACTACTAATGAATAAAAGGAAGGTTAATAAACTATTAAACTGGAAATGTGTGGGATACTTCTGTGAAAGTTTAATTTTTTCAGGTTTTTTAACTTTCTTTGTAAAAAGAAGCTCTCTAATGTATACAGTATTTTCAAAGGTAGCAGAAAAAGACTAGATAGAAACATTCAGTCATTGCTGCAAACAATAACTCAGAAAGGTGCACACATAACTCTTTGCGAACAAACATTTTCTGATCCTTTTCTCAGGTTCATGAACTCTAGTGCAAGGACTAGAGCACATTTCTGTGGGGAGTAAAGCTACTTGTATCAATAGCTCAATAGTTAAGTTTAGTAAAGGAATAAAGAATCTGATCATTTAGCAAACCGAGAATTCTGTGTGGAGACCTGAGATGGTAGGAAGAACTTGATTCTTCCTACACTGAGAGATTGCTACTGTTAAGCTGTAGCCGAGTTTTTAAAGTCTGAGTCACTGAAGAAGGTTTTTAGAAGGTTCATCTGCTTAAACAATTTACTATGCTAACATCAATTTGACAGGTGTGATGCATCAACACACTATTATGAGCTTCAGATAAATTACAGTGTTCTGTTTCATCAAACAGCAAACTGCAGAGGCATATTGCACAAAGCTCAGTGTGTTCAGTCACTAGGCATTTGTGCCTGCTGCCTAAAATATAATGTCTTTCTATGATAGGTTAATCCCTCTTTGGCTCTGCTCCTGGGTAGATTACTAGTTATAGCATGCTATGAAAGGCTACTTTGTAAGGCAAATATTTCTTTTAAATAACTTACCACATGCAGTAGACAGTAGAATTTTCTTGGCTATCTGCTAGCAATGTGAGGAATAATTTATTTTTATTTGCTAAATTTTCCAATGTTTATTTTAATAGTTATCTTTTGTTATGTATTAGAATGTTCTTAATCCTGATACATTTTAAGTAATAAGGAAAAAATAGTTTTTGGTTTTGCTTAGGAGTTCTAATCAGTGTGTGTTCATAATTACATCACAAAATGTGTTTAGTCATTCTGTATCACTTGTTTTTTTAAAGTCTAAACTTTATGACAAGACTGCAGTGATAACTTTAGTCTACTTTACACTCACTTGAAGGTCAATAAATATCAGAACTTGGCAAAATAAAGACTATTCCTCAGGCATTTCCCTGTATGAGTTTATTTCAGCTGAGTTTACGTTCCCATTTGAAGGAGCTTTTAATTGACATGCAATTAATTGGATTTTCCTGAAATGAATGTGTGTAGAAGCCAAGCTATAAATTGAAGAAAGTTTACATTTTTCTGTCCTTTAGGTTTAGTGCCAAAAAAGGATACATTTAAAATGCTTCAGTTTTAAGATGTGCTCAACACTGATCTTTATCAAAAGAGCTCATTTTGAAATGCTCTAGCTTGCTGTCCAAATCACTATCCTCATATGCAAGTCACCAAAATTTTGTTGATTACAGTGTTGAAGTTGCCAGGGCGTGACACTTGGTCAGAAAATGGAAATGGAATTGTGCAATAACCATGAATAACCAATGCTCCCAGATATGGCATGGGAGCTTCATTAGGAAATGTTGAGACATTAGTGTAATTAGACATTGGCAAATAGAAATGAAAATGTTACCAGAAAGGTCCTGACCTACTATTTATGGAGATATCTCCTGAGGAACTTAATTTGCTAATATTTGTGGAAAAAAAAGAGGAAGGGGAGAGAAGGTTTTTTTAAAAAAAATTTTGTCAATTGGACCCTAATGTCATTATTATATTTTATTATTTCCCATTCTATTGCATTTTGGGTTTTACCACAAAATGGTGGTCAACTGATCTAGAATATTTGTCAAAAATACAATAAATACAATAAGAACCCCAATCCATTTGTGCATCTGAATCAGCTGGTCTATCTGTGTCTTTTGTACATGGATCCAAGCTGGCTGTGCCAGAAAAATGTTCAAGGCAGACAAAATTGAGGTTTGACCCCAAAGGTAGGCGATTCTACTTATGCAGATTAGACCGCAGGAGTAAGCCCTGCTAGAAGAGGGGTTTTAAAGCCTGCAGGACTTTCAGCCTGAGTGGCCTCATATGGAAGCAGCTCAGGATTTTGGTATGGTATGAATCATTAAAATAATGCTCAAATTTTATTTTGTTATCTTTGGGGATAAGGAAATGGGAGATACCTTATGTGGATAATTAATTGTAGCACACTAATGCCTTCTAAGGCAAACTCCCAAGTCCCTCTTAGACATCAGAAAGGAGCTATAAAGCAAGGCAGCCTGCAAAAGTTTGTATCAACAATCATTCTGGGGAAAATGCAAACAAATATACCAATGAAATCAGGTAAAGCAGAGGGTTTTTTGTTTTTTTTGTTTAATATTGAGCAAAGGGATTGGAGTACACTTTCCCAAGGAAGAGAGAGAAATATGAGATGGGTCAGTATCAGGCCTCCAGTAGTGAATGATGACATGACACTTTTCAAGGTCGACCAGAGTAATTGTACTAGTGATATCTGCCAAAATCAACAATACCTTATCATACCTATCAGAAGCTACAGTGTAATTGCCCTGGAGTGAGTCGTGTTAACATCCATATACTCAGCAAATTGAGCAATTATAATCAGGTCTCTGCTTTCCCTGCTGGCCATTGCAGTTATTTGTTCAATTTGTTGCTTTGATTCAATTCTAGTTAATTTGACTTATGAACACTTTGTCCATGCATGGTAAGACAAAGAAGAGAAGAGAGTCTATGGAGGGTCAGGGCACCAGTCCAAAAGTCCTAACTCTATAGTGACAGACAAAACTATGACTGATAAGAAAGTGTGCAGGATTACGGGGAGGGGTGCTGCTAGCTCACATGAAAACAATGGTGAAATTAAACAAAAACATAAAGTTGCAAAAGAATCGAACCTTACTTTTTCTAGGGCATGAAAGTAGATGTTTCTGTAACAGTTTCAGACATTGCTGACTGTCCTGGTACATTTACATCATGAAAAATCTCACTTTTAGGAGTTCTGTTTTCTAACATGCGCTACTATAGGAATTAGGAAAATATATATTACTCTCAATATATTACTGTATGGGAAATGAGGCAAATTTTGTTTTTATGAACTTGGTTACCTTTCAGTTCACCCAATATTGAAGTGATGACTTAGACTTTCTGGAGAGCAGATGTTCAGAAATTGGAAGGCAGAAGCTGGCCAAGAAAGATGCCTCAGTAGCAGTACAGGTTATAAATTCAGTATGGACAATCTGTTCTCCAAAACAGAGCTAAAGTGACTTAAAAGGTTCATCAAGGTCACTGAAGAGTACTATACAGGGATGCTCCAAAGCACCAGCTATCAGGACTGTCAAGTCTTGCTAATGAACTCTGGAATCTGTAAAAAATAATACTGATGCTAATTGAAACCTGAATAGCTTGAAAGCTTAGTATGTGGTAGCTGTTTATTTATTTCTTATAATATCACCTATGCAGCATAGGACAATGCCCATCTGCCTATAGGAGTAGTTAATCCATTGCTGATGCCATTCATCTAGCAGGTTTGAAGCCCTCATGTGGTGACAAACTTGGCAGATGATGGATCTCTTTCTACTTTTCTAATAAATTCTGAACAGTGGCTTAGCTTCAAAGAAAGCATAGGAAGTGCCCTGAGTCCAAGAAGAACTTACAATTTGCTAGTTAGGGCTTTGTCTAGGGGCTAGTGTGGGTCTGAATAATCTTAAGACCTAATTAATCTCTCACACAACCTGAGTGTGTGCTTTAGTGGAAGAGAAGGAGATCTTTTTATTAAAAAAAAATGCTTGCTGATGATGTATTTTGTAAGGAGCTTAACATCAGTTGTGTCTTAGGTATGTGAAAGGATGCTGGCAGAATCAAGTTTCCCCTGAAGACAAGGGACGTATAAATTCTGGACTTTTAGGGGATTTGAGATAAGTGATAAGCTTCCTGTCTGTATAAAGACTGAGGATTTTTAATGCAGAGGTTGAATTCAAAGCACAGGCTGAACTGAAGCATCGGAAAGTATGTTGTCTATGAGATATACCAGCACCTCAAAAAATGGGTAGCAGCTGAACTGCATGCTTGGAGAAAAGCAGTTTTGGGCTTCAGTGCTAAATTTCTCTTAAGTGGTTCATGCCTACAAATGTGTAGGAGAATAATTCAGAACTCTGGATGCCTAGCTCTGGATGCAGACATGGTATTGTAGTTGAGGTAAATTACAGTCATTTTTTTTGACTAACTCAGTTGCTGTAAGTAAATTCATTTTTTTCTGAAAGCTAACTGCATATTTTTGAAAGAGTGTTCTTCTCTAAAGAGATAACACAGGGCATTGGCATACAGAAAGGCCAATGTTTATACTTAACCAAGGCCATGCTCAGGCTGGCAGAAAAGGGGCTGCAGTTGTGAGGAGAGGTGAATAGGGCAGGTGACCCTAAACTGACCAGTAGAGTATTCCATCCTATATATGTCATAATTGGTATAAACTTGAGAGATCTCAACCTTCTTCTGCAATGGCTTCTGCAATGGCTGACGTCCAATGAAGAACTTCTCTGTCTGGTTGTTACTGATCTCAGATCCACCTGTTCCTGAATCCAGTTCCTAAGTCCAGCTCCCTCCTAGCTCCCTCATGCCCTGCGGCATTTATGGTGACGTACAGTCATCCATGGGAGGGGTGGGGGTGTGATCTCATATTTGCATATATTTTATTACTTTCTATTATTATTATTATTATTATTATTATTATTATTATTATTATTATTATTATTATTATTATTATTATTATTATTATTATTATTATTATTATTAGTAGTAGTAGTAGTAGTAGTAGTAGTAGTAGTAGTAGTAGTAGTAGTAGTAGTAGTAGAGGTAGTAGTAGTAGTAGTAGTAGTAGTAGTAGTAGTATTGCTGTAGCTTTGGCTTCCAACCTGCAAGTCCTTTCCCTTTAATTTCCCTCTCCCTGTGGGCTTTAGGGGGGAAGGGATTTTGGAAGCTCAACTGCTCAGTTTTAGCTGCTGAGATTTAGCAAGGTGGGGCTTAACCGTGACACATGGTTTAAGTGCAGATGGCACTGAGTTCAGCTGAACTAACAAGTCCTGCTTCTTGGTTCAGGAATCTTTGCACTGCTTGGTGTATGTCCCCTATGCCCTCTTTCAAATTCTAACTTATTTTAAAACTAGGACCTAACTACTAACAAGAATGATATCCATGCCTAATCAACCTGTCTCTCAAAGAGTTATACTCTTTAAGTTATGTTCTTCTTTTAACTGAGTTTTTTTCATTTTGTTTTAGAAATTAGATAAATAGGAATCACAATTTATGAATGGTATAGGTGTGGGTATGTAAAAGGTGTACAGAAAAGCACTCTGAGTTATAGAAATATGGGTCTATCTCTAGCCCTGAACTGGTGCAGGTCCTCAGTGTCACTTTATTATTGCAAATGAAGCACTTCTCATGTCAGATGGACCTCCCTCTGCTACTTGTCTCTGCTTGGACTGTACCTACATTGCAAACAAATTAATTTAATAAAAAGTTACAGTTTTCCAGATTTGTGCTCTGTTGGAATATTTCCCATGTTATCTGTGAATATTTTGCAATTTAGCTTCTTAGATAAAACTCTGGGTTTTGAATTGCAATTACATTCAACCAACAAGCAATTAAATACAAAATACTGTCTGGTGAATGTCCTGGCTGCATTTATGGTCATAAAGTTTAATCCTACATTGTGAACACTGTAAGATTTGTTTGCCAACCAAATCCTGAAGTTGAGAAAGGAGTTGTTATATAAGTGTGTGTGTGTGTGTGTGTGCGTGTGTGTGTATTATATGTATATATGTGTGTATATATATATATATATATGAGATATGCAGTACATGCTTTATGTCAGGGCAAAACTTTGTTAATGTGTGCATAATAAGCTTATAACTGTTTTATTGACTGATAGTAGTCATCATGAGCAGTTGCTTACAGGTGTGCAACAGATGTATCTTAGTGATATATGCCTGATCCTGAGCAAAATAAACATTAACAAGAAATGATTCAAGTTTCAAGGAAAATAGGGCAGCTCAGAATGCACTGGATGATCCAGGTGTGACTAGTGTAAGATCATGTGGCCTTCCATATTCACATCTGTATTTTCAAGCAAACATGATGGACTCGATGATCCAGTGGGTCTTTTCCAACCTGGTGATTCTATGATTCTGTGAAGAGAGTTACCATTCTTTAATACAAATGCGATGATGAAAAATATTTTTCTCTAAAAGATATTAAAATTTGTAGTGCCTCTTTTGGACTACATGCAAAGCTTTAATATTTTACAACATGTGGCTGCAAAGAATACAATGAAAGTCAGTTTTTCTTCATTTAACATCTTAAAATTAGCTCAAAGACTAAAGTTATCATCTGAACTTTTAATGTTTAATTTACTTGACTTTCTAGAGAAACACCTTTCTTTCAGTCACCAAAAATCCTAAGGTAGCCATTAGAACTGATTTTACTTCTAACTTTCAGCCACTATTATCGTGTCTTCTCTCAAAAGCATGTCATTTCAGACAAGCAGATGGTAACACTGTTAAGAGAGTTGCTCTGAATTCTTACTTTGTGGTATAATAAGAATGCTGCAGAAACTGGGGATCTGTATGGCTGAGGAATCTGGATATATAGGTTAAAAATAGTTGATGCATCAAATGAGCCAGACTTTATGTTGAACTTTTATGCTTATGAGTCTGAATCTGTAAGTGACTGTTGAATCATGCTCATAAAAGAGTAATTTTATCATGAAAAATTTCTTCATGCTATACAGCCTTGGCTGTCTACTGTTTCCAATGATTTAATAGAACACATATGGTATACATGCAGTGCTCAAATACTGATTTTGCTTCCTTTTCTATTAAAAAATAAAAAGGATCATCAAAGCATTTTGAGTTAATGTGACCTATAGATACAGAGATATTTATTCCCTCTTCAGGGGTTTAAAAATTTGATATAAAATAGGGCATGCTAAAAAAATAATAAAAATTATTTTCACTTAATAATGCTCATTATATATGCATGAATAATAAAGAAAAAATTTAAGAGTAGCAGAACAACCATTATTTTGTTTTTCTTGAGGTGAAATAAATATGATTGAAGTAAATTAAGGAAAATAAAGGTAAGAAATCAAGTCTGTACATTTCCATTTTGCTGATCATGTATTCTGAGAATAGCTTAAAAAGACCATTAAAATACAACCTTACCTTATAGTAAATGCTTAACTTGACTTAGGTGGATTTTAAGCAAAAACTTAAGTCCTTTATTAAATATGAATATGATATATCATGCTCGAAATCAAGTGTTTAATGGGACAAATTAGTAAGTGTTTATGAGGGCAGCAGATACTAGTACATCACCCTATTTGTCAGCTATGACTAAAATTTTCATATTTGCTGTAGTGTGTTCTATAAAATCAATTTGATTTAGGAATATAATCTCGATTAAACCTTCACCCAAGGAAAAGTACTTGATCTTTCAGATATTAAGATCCTTAAAAACTATTTGGCTATATCTGAACAGGAAGAAATTTTGTTAAACTGCTTAAGAAAAATCCTAAATTATGCCCAGGTGACCTCTTTTTCTCTCTATTTTAAATAAATTTAATGACTCATTAGATATCACAGTGGCAGTCCTCCCCTGCTTCTTGCAGAAGAAAAACCTTACAAACATAAGACGATTATAGTATCATTAGGATTCCTTCTGCATTAATAAGCTTAAGAGGAACCTGAATTACAATAAAAGAAGATGAGTTACAGTAGAATACCCTGCTCTGTGGCTTGAGTCTAGTTTGGGATCCCTTCCTGTAGCCAACTCAGACGATGCAATTTTGATGACTGTCTTTTGTCATTAAAGCTACTTAGAAAAGGTTTTATTTAGACAAATATAATACTGTTACTAATGAATTAAGATCACAATAACTACCATGCAGCTAGTGCTAAGAATATCTTATTCAGTCAGTATTTACACTCTCCTTAAATTGTACTGCTGTCCAGGGTTATGCATGAGTATATTTTCCCCAAAGTAAGCATTTATAGTGATTGCAGATATCAAGGTGAAAAAGAGTACCCAGAATGCTGATCTGCTTTGCAGTGGCTGTAGAAAGTCACTTAGTTATTCACGCATGGAACTCTTCCATCATATTTCTCTTAAGCATGTCTCTCAAGAAAGGCATGTGAGCAATAATGAATTTCCACAGTTCCTTCCTGGTGAAAGAAAGTTCAGAACTGATATTCATCCAGCCTGCATGGATGAACGGGGAAGTCTTTTTATGGATAAACAGATGTTCTGTCTTATATGGGCTTTTAAGTTTCATCATTCTAGGGAAATGGACAAGAAATATTAACTTGTCAGACAAGCAGTTTTCCACCACAGGCAAAAAATACTGGTACCAACCCCTGAATCTCTTATTTTCACTTGAGCAGAAGAGTTTCAGGAGCTCTAATATTATTTAGATTATTTTTTAAACAGTTTATCTGAAAAAAACAATGGGTGTGTCTCTTGTTTATATTTTTAAATTTGTCAAATCCCATAACTGGATACCTGAGCAGAAGAGAAAACTCTAGATTATTTAGCACACCAGAAGAAGTATGTTTTATTTTACAAAATTATGGCAAAGAGAGAAAATAACATGCAAATGTTTAACAATATGCCACCTGACTATCTGGGCAACTAAATACTTGAAAAACATTTGAGCAGGTTACACATAGTATTCAAAATGTTACCATTTTAACAAATAATCGTAGAATCATAGAATCATAGAATAACCAGGTTGGAAGAGACCCATCAGATCATCGAGTCCAACCATTCCTATCAAACACTAAACCATGCCCCTTAGCACCTCATCCACCCGTGCCTTAAACACCTCCAGGAAAGGTGAGTCTGACTTGGAATAATTGGGAAGAACACCCCATTGTGACTGCTGCTGATGTTCTGCACATCCTTGGTTTTAACTGTCTCAAAAGACAGTAGAGACTGACAAGGGTATAAGTGGGCCTTTGCTATAGTGGCTGTGGAAACTGAGGACATTAAACACCTGTCTACCTTGCCTGGTCTTACAGAGGATCCTTCTGTTGTGGGGCTGCTGAAGGCTGAAGACCAACAGGTCTCAGTTGCTACCACAGTGATTCATCAATAATATCATACTGACCAATACTCTGTAATCCCCATTCACAATCCAATCCATCAACTTGAGAATCAAGGAGTGATCAACAAGACTCTCACAATTTAACTGTCCTATATGTCCAGTGTGAAATTTTAATGGTAAAAGGAGATTAACACTGGACTACCATGGTCTAAATTAGGTCATGAAACCACTTAGTGCTACCATACATGACATGTTAGAACTGCAATCACTGCTGTCTTGTAGGAAATCACCAGAGATGGAAAGCTGCTGTATGGAGTTCTACATGATGAATTGCAGAAGTAATTGAAAGAGAAGGTGGATCAAGACAATCTGCAGAAGTAAAAGCCATCCAGCTGGCTTTAGATATTGCTGAATGAGAAAAATGGTTAGTACTTTCTACTGACCCATGGATGGTAGCAAATGATTTGTGGGAGTGGATAAAGGGATCACAAGGGTTTAGCTCTCTGATGGCTGATGTCTAGTGTGGACATTGTTTGTCTGTCTGCTCACAATCCAATCCATGTGTTCCTGAATCCAGCTCCTACCTGCCACTGAGTGTAGTCTGGGAATTTCCCCCTGCAGCATCAGTAATGATATATAGTCATTGGTGGAGTTCAGTTTGGTTTTGTATATTTGTATATATTTTCTTATTAATAATGCTATCTGTTATTATTATTATTGTTCTATTAAAGCTGTTTTAGTTTTCTAATTTTCTAGATTTCTGATCTATATGTCTATTTCTTTCCTTCATTCCCCTTTTTCTTTTCCCTGTGAGGGAAGAACTGGGACTACAACTGCCCAGCCTAGCTGCTGACCAGGCCAGGGCAGGGGGTTAAACTGAGACACACATGTTCTAACTTCTCCCAGTTCACAAAATCAATAAAAATTCTTATCATCAGTTTGAACAGCAGCAGAAGTTTAAATGATTCCACCAGATGACTGAATAAGTTCTGCTAACTCACATTAAAGCCATTAAAGGTTAGAATAGTAAAGAAAGCAATAGTATAGTCATTAGAACTAAATGATCCAAACCCCTCAAATTTTAAGTTTATCTGGCAAAAATGAACTGGTGAATATTAAAGATGGAATTAGCCTTGTTGTCACATCAGGAAGAACGTTGCTGAAGCCCATTTTTAAAGGGAAAAAAAGCCCTGATCTCTTTTATTACTTAGATTTACCATCTCTTCATTTATTGAACACAGATACTGAAGCATTTGGCCTGAACTGGGTGAGTTACAGTTCTTTGTTTTGTTGTCAGCAACATTAGGCATGAAATTTTGACCCAAGATTGTGAATCATTCAGTGTTTTGTTGCTTGACCTTGCTTGCTGCCTGTTTGCATATCTGAAACTGTGCATTGATCTTAGGAGGGTTATTTCAGCTGAAGTGAGCTTACTAGGCTCCTCATTGAGCAAGGCTGTTAGGCAAGACAGCTGCATGACATTTGGTTTAATTTGTTGACACTAAAAATCCCTGAGTTCAGCTCTGATGGAAGACAGATCATGTAATGCCTCTGTGGAGGATTTAGAGCATTCTTAGTATAGAGGCTTCAGACCAGACAACAGTGTGCTTGAGCTAAATTAACAAGAAGTCAGAGAGCTTTAGTAGTCCTCATGTTAGTGTAAATCTGAATTTTACCTTGTGGCTTAACCCCTTTTTACATGCCCTGTAAGCAACTGAAAAAAATGCTTAAATTTTAAATTTTTATTTCATTATTCAAAACAGACTGTAGTAAGGTGTACATATGAAAAAAAGTGTTTATCATGTCTGTGTACCCAAAAGGCACTGAATAATCCTTGCATTAATTTTTGTATTGCTAGCAATTCTAGAAGCAATAAATAAATTAGAGCAGTACTTACTAGACATGAATATAATATTTGTCAGCATATTTCATATTTATACAAGAATAAATAAATCTTATAGTTTATGATTTTTTTCATTGTTACAGATTCATAACAATCTTCTTTCAAGTCAAGAATTAATTCCTCAATCTATGTTAAAAGAAATGTGTATTTCCAACAAAAATTAAGGTACGTTGTTAGTTTTTGGTATGCTACTTATATATCAGTTGCATGAAAACATAGAAATGCATTCCAGATAAAAAACTTCCTCCTGTAGACTGTTGTTCTTCTTTTAACCTTGTCTGTACAAGTTTTTACCAAAATTCTAGAGTTTCATATGTAATCTGAGAATTCCTCTATTTCTTTTTACGTGTTTAAAAAATGAATGATATTCAATGTGAACTCTAGCACTATAAGATCTGACTTATACACTCAGTGAGACATATTAATTAAAAAGTAATAATTTTATATGATTTCTGAGGAACTTCTGGAGCCCATGGAAAAATTTAATACAATGCCAAAGGGTTTTCAAACCCCAGTCAGGTGAGTGCAACAAACAAACAGGTTAGAGAAGGGAATAAAGTTGAGAAATTTGTTACAAAAGTTCTAGAATTGTGAATTCTTGGTCGAGGAAGAGCATTAACAGTACATATCTGCCTTTCTAGGATCTGTGTCTAGTTTGCCATTTTCTGAATATCCTATAGCAAAAGGTAATTTGCAGAAGAGATAAGAAGAATAAAAAAATAGTCTTAGAGAATGGATTTAAAATGTGCACGCTAGCCTGTGGACACTTGGTAAGAATGAGAATATCAGTTCATTATTTCACAACTGTAACAGTTACTTTTTAAAAATACATTGTTTCAAGGGTTTATTTATTTTTTTCCATTGCATTATTTTCATCAGCTTCTTGCTGGTCCATACATAAATCCACTATGTGTCGTGTGTCCCAGATCTGCCAGTCCTCAGGGTGACTGTGCTCTTGGAGCCATCTTTGTGTAGAGGAGAGATGCTTGAAAACCGCCCACCTTCTGTCCGTATTCTGACAGCCGCCTTAATGCAATCAGCCAAGAAGGAACTCACATGCACAGGAGAGAGCTGCAGGGTCTGCCCCAGTGTTGGCTAAGGCTAGCTGCTCAGAGGCCAACATGTGCCCTTACCTCAGGTGGCAGATTAAAAGAGAGAAGACTGAAAATACAAAGAAATAAGGTGGGAAAAAATACACACACTCCTCTCCACCAAAAAAACCCCAAACAAAAGCAATGGTGAAAATTAATTAAAATCAAGAAAAAGGAAAGAAGTTGCCTGGGAAAATAGGTTTTAGTTTAATTCTCAACGGCTTAGATGTCAAGAGCCTGGAGAACACATGATGCAGGAGCAGAAGCCCAATTCCACAATCAGAATTAATGCCTAACTGTGAGTATTCCTAAATGTTTTCCTGAAGAATCACAAAATCCGAATTACATCTGTACCAGGCTTCTATGTGCGGTATATTGGACGATTGCCCTTGAAAATCCTGCCTGGTTTGTTAGCTGACTGGGAGATTCTGAAGTTATATATAGACCATCACTATAACTTTCTAACATAGGATTTGAAAGGAATGAGAAGAATGATGCAGTGTTCAGTGTCCCATATTTCTTCTGTTAATTTACCCATATATCTTTTTAATCCGGGTAAATAAATCCAATAGGCAACTCATAACTATTAATTCTATGAAGAAATACTATCTTTGTTGTGAATCTGTCACCTTCTTTTTTCATTTATTTTTCCATAATTCTTCTATAGTGTTACGCTTACTATAATGAAATCCATTGAACTTATGGAAATACTTAGTGAAATGATAAACATTTTGTGAACCTCACCTGCCTTTGCAGTATACAAAATATAAGGAGAAGAACATACGTTTTCATAGGGCAGCAGCTGAAGGAGAAACAAAAACAGGACTGAATGATTTGGGTTGCAAACAAAAGAGTTCCCACTAGCACTACTGTGGTAATTTGACAGCCATGATCTAAAACCAAATAGTTATTGGTAACTTGCATGATGCTCAAAATTGATAAGCTTCTCCATAAAATGTTGTTGTTGTCTTTGATCCTAAGATATTGCAGAGGCCAGATATCTACTAACACCCTCTGCAGAACATATTTTCTGTAGTAATTTCCCACACAGACACTTAAATTCTAGACAGTTTAAGGCTGAGAAATCTATTTTGTTAATGAGCAAAGATAAGCTTTCTTGTCACTGCCCAGATAGTTGTGTGACACAATGTAGTAGTGGGGAAAAGTGAATTATATTTGTGATCTGAAAGGTACAGTTTTGGAGCTGTGATTTCATTAGGTGTGTGGTTTATTATAAAGTTTGTTATAAAATGTGCTTTACCCATTGCCTTGTCATAGCCTTCCTGTGATCTCCAGGTTTCAAATTATCTCTGTATTTCACTGGGCTTAAATCACACACTTTGACAGGAATTACACTGTTCACTGAACTGGAGTAACTTCATAAATAATCCCCATCCCCTGAGGAGTCCAGTCTATCCATCACTCCCTTCGATATTCTCTCCTATGCAAATTAGCACACACGAGGTACAAAAAGGAGTTGTGACCAATGAACAATGTTACCTCTTTGTAAAAGGTGATAACAGTTCCATTTCTTATAATATGGACTGGAGAAGTAGAGCTGAATTATACATTACAGACATCATAGCCATTCTGCAGTGTCTATGTTGAAGGCCATTATCTTTAGTCCTTTGGGTACTGCAAGGAACTAGAGACATGGAAGCTTAGCAGAAAGAAGAAAAAGGAATTAAAGCTTCTTTTGGCTAGAAGCAAATTTTAGTTTATTATTCAGCTCAGCTTTACTGTGTTCCACTTTCAAGGTTTCATTAACTGTTCCACTTAAAAAGCAAATGATGACATGAAAAGAAACATTCCTTTAAAGTAGTATTTCATCAGAGGGGCAGGTAAGGTCTCCTGACTTTTCAGTAACATTGAAGAAGCTGAATTTGCAAAAATAGTTTAGTCAACTTTTGCCTAGCTTTACTTTTATTTTGTTCAGGAAACAAACATAATTCACTACAGTTTATAGCCATTTATGTCAACAAATAGTGGTTACGTCTAAACCAGGAAGACTGTTATTTTGGACTCACATTTCAACATGTTAGGAACTCTAGATCGCTCTCCATAAGAACCTACATGTACATTTTTTCCCATATAGAGTTTAGGAACATTAACTTTCTTCCTTGGACACTTAAAGTAGATGTCTTAACTTTTTCCCTACTTTCCAAAGCGCATTCATGACATGTCCTTGACAAGCAGCATTTTCTCCCCCTGTTGCAGTCTCTAATATGACTTGACTGAGACTTTTAGCAGTCAGCACGTTCTGCTGATATATAGCAAACATCGACTTGTAGAAATGCCATCTGTGTACTCGACTCCACTGTGACTTTACACACTGTAGCAGGACAAACAGAAAGTAAGGTCTTTATCTTGTAAGAACTGAAGAAAGTTTTTGTAGAAGTATCATAGAGGGACTTTTATGTCTATTCATAACAGTATTTTTTTCACTTTCAGAACACAAAATTTCAGAAGACAGTATGTGCTTTTTTTCTCTTGGTGAGAAAAGTCACATGTGTGAATACAGTTATCATAGAATCATAGAATCATAGACTGGTTTGAGTTTGAAGGGACATTAAAGATCATCTAATTCCAACATCCCTGCCATGGGGAGGGATACCTCCCGCTAGATCAGGCTACTCAAGGCAGTAGTCATGACTGGCTCTTCTTGCCTATACTGTAATTGAAAATGAAACATTATGCAAGTAATCTAGAGTTCTGGGTTGGGGTTTTTTTGGTGTGGAGTAAAAAGAGTTTGCATGGTCATGTAGCTTGCTTCTGATCCTTTCACATCTGTATTTCTCTATGTTCAAACAGTAACTTCTCAAATGCGGAAGTTGTTTCCTGCTCAGTAGTACATTTTGTCTAGTAAATAGTAATAAAATCACTGGATCTTTCTTCTAAAAAAACAAAAAAGCAAAAAAAAGAAATCTCTTCTGCACTAATCATCCAATAAACCACATCTTTCCAGGAAATGCAGTCCTTTATTTAGTAGGTAGTCTAAAAGTAGGCAATTTTGGAAGAATATCTCAGAATTTAAAATCTAGTGTTTCATCAAGCTAGGCTTCTTCCACCAATTCAAGGTTTTTCATAACCACAGGGAATAAATTGTAAACAGTATCTGATGTAAATATTAGATATTTTAACTTGTAACTATGCATAAAATAGAACATCAGCAAAAGCCTGAGCATACTTAACATTTACAATTAAACAGGTTGTATGAGGATAACTTTTGCCACTTTACACTCCAGTGAAATAATATCTTGATAAAATGGTTCACTGGAAACAGATGCTAGCTGTTGGGATAAAATGCCTGTAGCAAGTTTAAGCGACTTCAATTCTGTCTCGTCTAAGCCTACGCCTAACAGCAGAAGTAGAAAGCCCCTCATAATCTTTCTGTTGCTTACAACAGCACAGGTAACATACATTTTCTGATTAAATTTTGGTGTGGTAGAAGCTGCTGTGAGCTAAGAACCTGCTGTGTATTGCAGGCAAGGAAGGGAGCATTTGAGGAAATAAATCTAGTCAAGTATGGGAAATCTATTGTCTCCAAAATATATTATCTCTCTATAAGGCATGTCTAAACAGTGAATTGCAGAAAAAAACACATCGGCATATCCATTTCTGATTGTTCAGATCTTGAATTTTTGTCACAAGTTAAAAGGATTAAGTATCATAAGTAAAAAAGCCTTGCAACATAGTCCGTGCCTTGCACAGGGAAATACAGGATGAAGATCAGATCTCAGTTACCTTGGAGAATTTAATAATGCTTCTGCTTGACTAAAAATAATATCCTAAATCACCCTTCCTGACTACTCATCATCCTTTAAATGGAAAATAAATACTCAAGAAAAACAATGGAAATACTTTCTAAAAGAAGAACGGAGAACTACCTCACTGTTGGAAAACAAAATCTGTCTGCCTTTCATTTGTACCCTAAATGTTCATGAAAGTTAGCAGAGACTAGTTAGAAAAAGTCATGAACAAATCTGAAACAAGGTCAGTCTTCCATCAAGTAAAAATTTCATGTTCATTATCACTTGTTCAACCTCCTTGATTCCCTGGTGTTCATTTTGTGAAAAAGCTGTAAATAAAATGTGCCCAGCAAAATTGTAGGCTTGCTCTTTGAAACATCTTCAAACACCAGCTTTTGTATTTCTTCGATGTATTAATACAATTTGAACATGTTAAGCAAGAGATTATTATATAATAATATACATCTTGCCAGAGACCTTTAACATAACTTTGTCTAGGAAGTCATCCCAAAGAACAGACCACTTCTCAGGAGGCCAAACCCTTTACTCAGATACCTCTCACAAGAACCTCACTTAGGAGTGTACCTTTCCAAATGCAATTGAGGGAAAAGATTAAGGTATTTTGAATTCATCTAAACCACTCCAAATGAGGCTGGATAATTTATTTTTAGATAACACAGGCATCACACCATTAATTTGCCCTCTGTAGGAGTCTAGCAAAACTATGTCTGAAATTGTGTGTATGACCTTGGGGATTATCAGGAGTATTCCACTATATCCTACAGTACACTTAAGGGCAAACTTCCTTTGATGCACACTTTATGACCTTTTAAATGCACCCAGAGTGCATACATCTAGGCAAACTCTTGACCTCTTGAAATGAAATTATCCTCTTCCCAATGCTCCAGATTTAAAATGGTTTTACAAATTGGGATAAGCTCAATTTATCCTAGTTTTTCAGATTAAATATTAAAATCCTCCCATTTTCTGAGTCACCTTTCTGAAGCTTTCCTGCCTCAATGTCCTTCAGAGCATTATTAATATTTGTTTAGCTTTTGATGTGAGTAAACATTGAAGAATCACTTTTTAAAAAAGTATGTATTTCTTTAATACTTGTTTTTAGCGTTACATATTGCATTGGTACAACTATGAGTGGATTATTATCGAAAATGTTCTCATCCAGTTTTAATTCTTAGCTATATTCTGCTTTAAATGAATTTAAATTCACAAAGTTACAAAAATGATACTGCTTTGTCTAATTCAAAATATCACTTCATTTTCAAATAATGTTTAATTTGACATTATTTTGACAACACTTAAATCAGTGCTATTTTTTCACTGATATAAAATAAAAAGAAAACACGGGACTGCTCTTCACATCCTGTTAACAAACCATTTTTTAGAGCAGGTATCTTGCCATTTCAGGATTTACAAAAGAATGCTAAAATAATTTGTAAAATTTCTGGACAAAGTGGAACAACTGCACAGAAGCCAATATAGAGAGCTATATGCATTACGTGCATGTATAGATATGGCTATGCTTTTCTCTCATTTTTTAAGTTCAGAATTTTTTTCATAAAAAAAATACTGCGAGAGTTGCCTTAGAGAACTAACCACCACTTGAAAATGTTAATCTAAATAATTCAGACTGGCTAAAATAAAATTTAGAAGTTCATTACAGTAAGAGTTGATCTCCTAAATCAAGCATGAACAGAAAAATTTGGGATTCAGATAGAAAGACTTGGGTTTATCTGGCTGAGGTTTCTTCTCTTTCTTTCTTTCTTTCTTTCTTTCTTTCTTTCTTTCTATCTTTGGTTATTTTTTGGTTTTGTTGTTGTATTTTGTTGGTGTTGGTGTAGGGTTTTTTTTTGTGTGACTTTTGCTTTTTGTATAAAATGCCACATGGAGCTTATTGCACCAGTGGCAAATATGTATTTTTTGTAAAGGATGTAGCACTCATATTTCTTAGAACTTGCTGTTATTTGCTGATGATACAGCATACCTTTTCTTGGATACTCATCAACATACATTAGATAACCTCCTGAACCATAAAAGTACTTCCAAACATTTGATTAATGACCTAAAAGTCAAGTCCTTGAAATTGCTTTTTATTATTTGTTAATCTTTAATTTTTTTTAATATGAATAATAATTTCTGATGGTAAGGGTTTTTTGTAAGTGTCTTCTAATGAAAGTAAAATTCACTGTTACAGAATATTGTTGCATAACTTCTACATAATAGTCTGATAAAAATTTTCATAGACTCATAGAATCACCAGGTTGGAAGAGACCCACCGGATCATCGAGTCCAGCCATTCCTATCAAACACTAAACCATGACCCTCAGCGCCTCGTCCACCCGTGCCTTAAACACCTCCAGGGATGGTGACTCAACCACCTCCCTGGGCAGCCTGTTCCAGTGCCCCGTGACCCTTTCTGTGAAAAATTTTTTCCTAATATTCAGCCTAAACCTCCCCTGGCAGAGCAGAAATCATGTGTTAATCAAACCCTACAAAAATCTGAATAGTTTTAATGTAACCACAGACTAAAAATTTCTTTCTGAAATTATTATTAATTTTTAGCTGTTTTTAAACTGTTTTTCAGGCCATATAATTATTGCTACATTTAACTACACTGTATGATATAGAAAAGCTTTTGGAAAGGCTTTGCAGTATGGCATAGATGGCAGGCATGCACAGTATTACAGTAAAATCAAGGTTAAATATTTCTATAAATTAATTATTATATTCAAGCTAACAGCAAGTCATTTGTTTTCAGTTATGCATAATTCAAAGATTTTGTATGTTTGCAAGCTCAGAAGGTCAAACAAAGAGAGGCTCTTGTTATTTAAAAAGCTTACTGAAACTGGAAAGAAAAATCTAGTAACTGTTAGAGAAGGACATGCAAGGGCATGTTTAACCAGTGTATGACATCTTGTGTAGCTATATGCACATAGGCATATGCACAGGCACCCACCCACACATATCATGGTAATGTGTACTCTAATAAGTCTTTGTCAGCTTCTGCAGTTAACTTCCTAAATTAAACTTTGCTCATGTATTTTTTTTTCTTCTCCACTGCAGAAGATCCTCACTGTTCAGCTGAAATCAAGAGATTTTATATCTTTTACAAAATAATGTTGGAATAAGTAACAGATAATTTTAGAAAGAATAATTCCAGAGAGATGAACAAATCAACATTTCTTTATGCTGGAGTCGTCATAAGTTCACAGATATATTCTGAATGACTCCTAGCAAAATCATCCTGTGATACTGCACTGTGGAGACGTTAAAAGAAGTTATTTTTAACAGACACAGTTATGCAGAGGTGGAAAGCAAATACTTTCTGTTTAGAATATATTCTCCACTCTTTTTTATGTGTTGATTTATTCAGATACTCAATTTTACATATAATTCTGGCTTAGGCCCTTTCCTATTGCACAGGATAGGCTTGACCCTGACGTCCTGTCAAAGGAGATTTGGTCAAATTCCTCATCAGATGTCAGGACCAGTGTTTCTTCCCCTTCTAATTCAAGATCAATTTTTGTCTCTTCTTCTTATACTGAAAAATGCAGAAATATTAGATTTGTTCACTCTCATATTAAATTTTGTCTTTCAAAGGAGGACAAACATGTTTTCCTTGGTGAAATAAATAAGGTAAAAAACCAAAAGTGATTGACACTGTTCATTACTTACCTATTTTTTGCCCTTAATTACTTCTGATAATTTTTTAGTTTAATTTAGTAAATGGTTTGTAATAGGATTGAAATCTTTGTATTAGAGCATTCTGTTCTATCTTTGTTGAGAGTTGAGGTACTATCTTTTGTGTCTAAAACTAATCATATCCTCATAAGAGCAAGATTGCCTTGTCAGTGCAAAATAAATTAGGTATTTTCAGAAGCCATCTCTTGTCACTCCAATGAAACTGACATCAGCAAGGTTGCTAACTAGTTTTCTGTATAAATATTGAGATGGCCCAAACATTTCAGTTTAGTCATTGACTTCAGCCAAGCTGATTGCTTATGTCTCTGAAGTCTTCATACTTGCTCTGCTGGTATCCTTCATATGTCTCAGAATTTCCCCTGGAACGTTGTTTTACCATGTTCTTTCTCCCTCTGTCCTTTAGCTTCCTGTTCTTGACTGCTTTGACATCCCTTTCTGCTATATCTGAGCCCCTGTTTTTTAAGTATTCACTTTTACCAAAAAATCATTTGTTACCCTTTTATATAACCTACCTTGAAATGAAAAAACAGAATTGCCTTTTAAACGTGAATGAAGCTTTATCAGCCACTGTGCTGTCCAATTGGTTTGGGGAGATTAAGTATTGATACTGTGCTCTCAGGGCTAGCATAGGGCTAGGCAATTTTGCAAATTTTGCATGGCCCTCTGAGGGCTGGTTTGAAAACATATTATATGATAAATAGGACAAGTGGATAAAAGATAAGAGTCTATAGCTGCTGCACCAGGATCGTAAATTATGAATTCTTGTGAACTTTCTTGCACAACACTACAGAATGCGAAATGATGAAAAGCAGAGTGTCTTTTTCCCCATCTCAGACAGGGACACAAACAACTTGATTCTGTTTGATTATGTGTAATTGTACCTTGATGAAGCATATGCGCATGGAAATTTTGCTTGAAGTTGGTCCTTGACCTGAGTCAAATGAAAGGAGTTCTGTCCATAAACTGCATGAATAGCTAAATGGTAAAAAATATCTGGGTCAGTAATCTGTCAGAGAAAGTACTTCTATGAATAATTTTGTACACTATAATGCTGAATGTTAATTTTCTTACTAGCAAGATTTCTGTACTCTGAGTTATGAAACAATATAAAGCTGGAAAATAAAGAAGTTTATTTTGAAGATACTCTTCAATTTATTGACTATGATTTAAATTAAAAACTGGCTTAATCTCAACAAATTAAGAGACTCTTACTTTAGTGGCTATATTTTTAGAAGACAAACATGTTGGCCACGCTCCCTGTTATGTATTTGAAGAACACATAAGTCAGTTAAACACACATCTCTGCAGAACACTAAAGTTTTATCCTCTGTGTGTGTGTGCACATGCACTCACAGAAAAGGACAAGTGATCCAGCTTTTACAGTTTAAACACTCTGATTTGTATTAGGGAGGGACACGTTGAAAAGTAGGCCATGAACCGATCATTCAAGGTCTTAGATTTGGAACAGCCTTGACAGCAGTGCATGACGACGAGCAAGACTGCTATTCCTAACTTTTATTTTGGGTTGAATTCAGAAGCATGCTTTCTAATCACAGTAGATATCTTCTACTTATTTCCAAACACAGAACTGATATAAAAAGCAGCATTGCAATTTGTATCTACTAAAGAAACCCTCCTTTGCTTTATGATATAAAGAGTATAGTGAATCCATTTAATCAGTTTAGTACTTCAGCATCAGCACTCACTTAGTACAGAGGACAGAAAAGTTCTATCTTGTTCTTCTTCTCTATTTTTACCTTCTTATACTTCTCTCTGTGAGCAGAACACATTTGCATACCAGTATGAAAGAGACAATATGTTACAACAATATAAGAGAATAGAAGTTCATGTAACTCTGAATTTGGTTCTGTAATGTTAATAAAATCTGCTCTGAATGAAAAGCATTATCTTTTATAAATGTTTTTCATTTTATTTTTCTGGAGCTTAAACAGCTGAATTAAAAACTGCTCAAAATCATGATAATCTGAAAGAGAAAACTCCCAAAAGAAAATGGAAATTAAAGCTGTAAAAACGTTTTATGACTCATTAGCCTGCACTTATATCAGAGTTCTGAACTTTACATTAAACTCATATAGTTCTTTTTAATAGTATTTCTCTGTTGTCAATTCTTTGTTAACTTTATTCTCTTCAAACTGATCTCTGGTTTGTATTACTATGTTTACTCTTTTAAATATAGAAAATATTTGTTATATGATTGTATATTTTTTTTAATCTGGCTGTATTTATTGTTCGTACTTCTAGGCAGCTACTAGTCCTTGAGCCTTTTATTATAATTTATCTTAAAATGGATACCCTGATGACTTACAAGCATGTATTGAAGCATTATCTGTAGTTCAAATTGCAATACAGCTTTTTGTTTTCTGTACTTTATAGTTCTTATATATTTCTCCTTCCCAGGCTCTCAATATTTTTTTCATTTTTCAAAGCCTTCTGTTTATTGCTTCCACTAATCTTTAGATCTCTGCTTAACCTCATTGCCTACTATTGCCCTTTTCTACATTTAGATTTAACCAGCATGTCAGTTACAGTCTCTCTGTAAGGTTTCTTATGCATTTTCCTTTTTTTTAATTAAAAATAGTCCTGAAAGAAAAGCAACTTTTTTTTATGGTAGTCACACAGTATCACAGTTTTCCTCAAGTTGTATGTCCTGAAAAATCCATATTCTTCTTGTTTCTGTTGGAAATGTCACTAGAAGTGGAGAACAGAGGGGATTTTTTGTTTTTGAAAAATGCCCCCCTCCTTAAAATAACTCACAAAAGTCTTTGAGCATACCTACTATATCCCTATCACTTCTGATACAGTTTGGAGAGGAGGGCAGGTCACAAATGGCAAATAGGTCTAAGTCTGACATACAGAGACTGAAGTGACTGCAAATGATCTGAGTTTTTGACGGTGTAATGGGTTCATCTGAGAAGACAGAAGAAAACAGAAATGAATCCTTAAGTTTTGGACTAGGATTAATTATGCCAGTGTTCTGGGTGTTGTTATTGCTGGAATTACATTTTTTGATGGTTCTAAAGTGTCATACTCTAGGCAGTCTTAAACGCTTTTGGTAAACAGATTTTCTTTGCTTTTATTACCTATACTTAGGTACGGGTTTTCATCTTTGGCATCAAATAGTAGCAAGCAGAAAACCATCATGGGGATTTTATTAAATATTTAAACTTGAGTTCACAATAAATATTGAAATCAGCATTTGAATGTCTCTTATTGGGATGTTGTTTGTACTAACAGTAACTTGTGTGGGAAATTTTTCAGATGCATCAAAGCCTTTCTGAATTCATCTTGATATTTGTCTAAGATATCACTGCTATATCATCTAGTGGTGGCTCATCCTTATCCACCTTTAATTCTGTAAGACTGAACTTAAAATCCTCGAGTAGTAAACTCTTACTGACTTGTTTTGATCATATCTATCACATGGATCACACCATATAATCTCAAAATTGTGACTTCCTTTCTTTAGCCATCTCCTTTACTGTGTTAGCAGGTATGACAAACACATATACTTACACAACTGTAAGTAATTTACTCATTTTTTGTAGCTCAAATATTTCTTAATAAAGACAAAGGAACAATATTTTATAAGGGCAATTAATGTAAGAAGGAATGTGATTCTTAGCTCGCTCTGTCTGTAGAAACTTCTCAGACAGCCAAATCAAGGAAGTGCAACAGAAAAAAAAATGGAGATTTAAATTTGGAACAGGAGGGCATGGGCCAGTTCACTGAGAGCCAGAGCTAGTCCTCTTCCATCGTTTAAAATGCAGAAAGAGTATTATGAGCAGATGGTGCTATAACTACATTTGGGTAATAAAACATAGTGTTGCATAACCCTTCTTATGCTTTAAACAACCATTTCCACTACCCTTGTGAATCATCCCACCTGAGAGTCTCTTGAGACCCTGTATTTCATCAGCGATTTCCTGGCTTGTGTCCCTCTATCTGCCTCAATTTTTTTTTAATTTGCTCAGTACATTTACTTGAGTTCTTTCATTAGACGGTCAAAGCAAAATCCTTCAGAGGGATTAGTAATAAGTCTTAAGGTTGTGTCAAGCAAGCTTATGGTAAAAGGATTTCTTAAACATACCATGCATTAGTGAAAGCAAGTGGCTAAAAGGGTGTGAACTTTCTACCTGGTCCCTGCTTCTCCATTTCTTCCAAATCCTCAGCCAATAAGCAGAGTTATTTGTCTGGCATTTAAAACACAGGCAGATGAAGTTTTCAGAAGCTCAAATTCTTCATGATAGGTTCTAACACAAAAATATTGGAAGTAGGAGAAAAAATTTCCCCTCCCATCCTTCTCTGCCATGGTGTATACTGCTAAAAATGTGAGAATTGCAGCTAAGGAAGACTAGTGCTATTCTGGTGTGCCCACTTTTGAGCATCTTTATCTTATTGAAGTACCATAGTCCTGCAGGTGTCATTGTGGCAGTCTTTGTTGATATCACTTGCACACTTGCTTATGTCTAATAAATGCTTATCACTCTAAGACATGTTGAAGTTAAGTTTATATGCCATGGTAATAATCACATACTCATTTACACATCCATAACAATTGCAACGGAATTCCTTGATTTTTTAAAACATTGAATAATTATGAATGACAGTTTTCAATTAAACAATAAAAATTCAAAGTTAAGATTTCATTTCTGATGTGTAATTGGTCATCAAGAACACAACTACTCCACTCTTTGGCTTAAGAGTGTTCACATTTTTAGCACAAAGTACATACTGTGATGAATAACATCATATTCTTGGATAATTTCTACATGTCAGCAAGCATTACTAGACAGAGTGCCCATATTTGACTTTTGAAAGGGATGAATATGTCATTACAACTGCCAGTCACTCTAACTGAAAGAAGAGACAGCAGGGTTGTGATCACTAGCAGCCTAAATAAATAAACTGACTCTTCTCTCTTTCCTTGTCTCTCTTTTTACACTGCTAAGAAGAAGCCATGAACATTTTCTGGCTATGCTACAGTGATAATTTGTTATTTTAAGTCACAATGTCTGTTTTGCTGGCTTTATACATCCAAGATAAGTTTGTGAACAATGGGGAGTTAAGAAGTTTTAGAACATCTCCCCTCCTAAATCAGACAAATAAAAGCAATTAATAGAGGAGAAAATAGGTTTTATTTCTTCCATTGTAACATTGTATTTTGCTTTATTTAAATAACTATAATTCAATTATCCATCAAATATTTTACCATTAGAAAGAAATTATGATTTGGGCAATAATGAAAGTAGATGCACATCTTCAACACAGTTTAGAAGTTGCTTCTCAGTGCTGCCATATATGATTACCAGGTAAGACTGGCTTTCAGTTCTGCTTATCCCTGTGTAACCAGGACCTTGAGTTTCCATGTCCTCCTTAGAACCTTTAAAATACTTAAAGCAGAACTTCAAAGGAGACCTGGAGTTAGAGTCAGCAAGAATTGTGTGAAACTTGGAAGAACAGAAGTAATTTTTTCATGTCCCTGAAAAAATAAAGTTGTGAATAAAGCCTGCCACAAGGATGGGAATAGGATGAAAGAGGGAGAAGAAGGAAGCTGAAGTTTTGAAACAAATCAGGGAGAGAAGAAATGTTCACAACAGTGTCAGCAAACCTAAGCCAGTCCAGGCAGTCCTGTTCTGCGTGGAATTAACAACTAGGAATAATGAAAGGGAGAGGAAGAAAGAGAGAAAGATACAACCTCTTTGTTTGTGTATCTGCTGGGGTATAGTGGACTAACACAAATTTCACAGCTCTGATCCTTTAACTGTGAATATTAAAGCTGTTTATTGGCTGATCATTCTAGATTTGAGAAGGTCCCTGTTAAGCCTTGAAGCTTTCTACAATGTGACAATTATTTCCTATGAAAATATTTTGTTTCATACAATTCATTACTTGGTGTAGATAGAAACCTAGATAAAGAAAAGTTACATAGGTAAAACCCGCAGTCCTGAAAAGGGCTCTTACTCATCTCTGTAAAGGGACCACAAAACTAGTATTATTTTTACAGTTGCTAAAAGAACTGCTCTGAATGACTGTAGATGAACTATAGCAGCAACTGCATCAGGAACTTTGGCAGCTTACACTATTTATTCACAGGTCTGAATTGCATTTAACCAAAATTAATTTTTATTGTCAGTAAAGAATTTCTTGCTTTCAGAAGAGGAATTCTGTTGCAATGAGATAGAATTCAGAAAAAGGTGATTGATGTTATGTTCACGCTTATGGTAGATTCTGATAGGGATCCCAGTCTAAATCCCCAAATAAATTCAAATGTTGATCTAGAGCAAATTTAAAGTCACAGCCTCAGGTACACCCAGTGATAACAGCTGAACAATAGAGGATACTGATTAGAGTAAACATTTTTCTCCCTTGCGAGACTATAAATAAAAATTTGAATGTGGCCTTATGGTCAAATGATCATTAGTATGTTATTTAGATAACTGAGAAATGTATTATTTTAATTATTGAGAAATTAAAGGATTTTATGAGGACAGTGAATGGGGAGCGTTTTCTATAGGTCCTCAATGTACAGGCTTCCTACTTAGAAACAGTATCTTTCATTCAAAAAAGTAGATGTTGATACTGTAGTATGTCAGGTGAAGATATTTCTAGAATGCTTCAGTTGTGATGAAAAGCCAGGAGTTTCATGGATTTTTGCTTTGAGTGCAGAAATGCTTCCACATTTCTGTTATCCTGCAAGAGACTTGTCTCAGACAAAATAACATAAAATGCTCACTTATAAAACAGACTATCACAGCTGCAGTTGTTTTTTAAAAACATCTCAGTTATGAACAACTTGATCTAATTCAGAAAGAGTCAAAGACTATAGAACTATTTGGCTGCTACTATTTCAAAATAGCACCACCATAAAATGTCATGTACATGTTAGTCTTCTAAGAATATATTTCTTAGTGTTGACTTCATTGTACTAAAAATCAGCTTGAATTCTATCAATAATGTAATTGATGACATATTTCCTGTGTTACTCTATTTGTTTTTAACTATACAATTGTAAAGCTTACATAGATATGTTATGTAGAGGTAATGGCTATTGCAACTGTTTTGCTGTCTTTGCTTCATAGACAATTCCTAACTATGCAGAAGTCAACTATATTGATCCCTATAATATATAGTAGGTAAAAAACTTCTAGGAGGTGACTAAGTGTCTATCCTTGTATATCTAATTGCTTAGGTACTAGTTTTCCATGTGTCTCTTTCATGGTAAAATGTTGAAGACTATTTATTTGAACCTGTATGATACTGATTGCTACTTCTGCATGAAATTTTCATAAGAAACTCATAGTCCCTACAGCTGGCACTACTGTTCTGTGCATTATGATAATAAGAACTGAGTTTAGAGAGAAGGATGTAGCTGAAGGCAGAAATTATCAGAAATATGGTTCTTTGCAAGTGATTTAATGGCAAACTGCACACAGTCTTGCTTTGAGAACTATGTTATTCAGAGCAACCCAAGAAAAAATAATGGAATCATCAAAAGCTGGAAAATCAAGTAAAGCAAAGTCGATAAAAATCCCTCTGTATATATTTTAATTTACCCCTAACAGACCTAAAAAACCCCTTCATGCTGAAAGAGCAGGAACAAATACATACATGCCAAATAGACAATCCCAGGTGTCAGCACTGATGATCTTCTCTAGTTACTTCAAGGCATCCTAGTTATTCACAGTAACAGAGGCAATAGGAGAGGTCCAAAGCATCTCTGAATACCGTCATGTCACAACTTCCCCAAGAATTTCAGTTCTCTCACTAAGATAATATCATTACTATGACCTGCTCACAAGCTTGAATGGAATTTTTCTAACAATGCATAGCACTGCAGAAAGGATCATGCTATTGAAACCTACCTCAGCATTTTCCATAAAGTTAGATTTGATGAGAAATTTTAGAAGATTTTATCTGAGAAAGGTAGATTTGAAGGCAAATAGAAATCTAAGAGAATGCCTAAAGAAAAGGAAACCTTGCTAACTATTTGTTTTATAATACAAAATTAACTTCATTATCTAAGGTAAAAAAGAAGAGCAACAGAGGCTGCTAAAGGTTCAACCTATGTCATCATTCACTGCATTTGACTTAAGTATGAGTACCAGCAGTGTGGTTTGTATGCTGTGTTTTCTCATGCATATAGATAGCCTCTGGAGCTAATATGAGGCTATCCATGTTTTTTCACTCATTATTAAAGGGCATGAATTCTTCTGTAGGACAAAGCTGGTACATTTACCTAGACTCCTACGTAAATATTTCCAGAATCCTAATTTGATGTACTCCAGTGGAAAGTGATTAGGGTCAGAGGACTTAAGCTGTATTCTAACACATATTAGATTTAAATAATCCTGTCTCATCTCTTCTGGCTCCTATCCAGTTTATTTTAACATGTTTTGCTGACTGAGTTGGTTTGTAAGGTTTAACCAAGTTTTAACAGTTTCTAGTGACATTTTACCAGCAAGTTAACAAAAACCACTAGTCCAGGCTCTGAAGTGCATGAGTGCTCAATTTTTGTAAGTTTTCACAGGAAACTGAATTGGTCAGATGAAAACATGGAAACATGGTTTATCAGAGTAGGTATCTCAGGCTTTCAAACTATGCATATACCTGGACCATTATCGCTCCACATAGAAGCTAGAGATACACTTTGCCTTTCCTGTGCACCAGCTGCCACTGGCAGCTAGTGCGAAGTCAGAATTTTGCAGAAAGCTTATTAAAAAAGCACCACATGAGCACTGCAGTCTGTGTTTTTCTTTGAATTTTTAACAGCGATCTGACATAATATATCAGGGCTCCATGTCTAGTCCTTTCAGCCTCTCGAGCAAATATGAGCAAATATTTTGCTGTTCTTTATCTCCCTCTTCTTTCTCTATCCCTATACATTGTTCAGCAAGCTGAAAATAGTGCATAAATCTAGTCTGAGGGAAATGTCTCTAGGTGTTAATTAGATGAGAAGAAAACTAAATAGAAGTATAAACAAACATATCACATGGACATAATCTCTTCTAAATTATTAACTTAATTAAATAAACATCAAGCAGGCATGAAACTACTACCACTATACATTTAAATTGGACCTCTGGAAATATTTAATTCTATTTTTCCTTTGTATTTTTCACAACTCTTCTTTCTTGTGACAGTACTTATTTATAAAGCAATTTTTTTCCCCCTTGAAGCTCATCCTAGGATGTTTCACTGGAATGAGCCTGCAAAATACTGAAAACCCTTGCTCAGAACTTAAAACAATGAAACAGAATCTTGGGCAGCATTTGACAAGACTAGTCCTTGGCAAAGGAGATGTCCCCTGGGTTGGAAGTATATAGCTTTCCAAACACCTTTACTAAATGTCATTTCAGAGTCCATGGGGAACACCTGCACCCATTCATTTCTTAATATGGTACGATATAGAAATTATAGCCTTGAAAAGACGAAATGTTCTTTATTTCGGTAGAAAAAGGAATGCAAATATACACAATGCAATTTAATTTTGTATCAGCAGAGTGACTGCGCACAGACTCGTGAAAGACAAACTGGACAGAAATAACGCATTTTTGAGGAGCTGAGCTGGCTGCAAAGGTCTTTTGGCATAACTCAGCATCATAAAAAGAGGCCAGAAGAAGGCATGTTTTGTGTTGACTTAAATACTTAAATACATCTTCTACTAGCTGTGGAGTTAGGTAGGAAACTAAAGCAACACAAGCTCTGCTACTATAATAATTGAAAACTTTAAAAAAACTGTTCTTGACTCAGACATGCTGAATAACTCTTTATTTGTTCTACAGGGCATGCAAAAAGTCAGGTTTAAAGATACTCAGATCCATGCACATTAACCCAAATGACTAGAATTCCACACACTTCGTAAACTAGTAATTTTTCAGAAACATCTAACTTTCCCACTGTTTTCAGTAGATCAGCTGTTATCTTGACAAGGCTGTTTTCTGGTAATACTAACAAGGCCATTTGTATAGCGGGAAAAGGGTGATAACTTTTATTCAGAAGACAATCCACCAAGTACTGACTTCTTAAGCAATGAGTCAATCCTTTAGACTGGGATATAGTATCAAACTGCACTGGGACAACAGGGAATTCATCAAGTTATGTTTCTTTGCATCTGTAAATAAACAGATATTTAAAAATATGTTTAATGCTTGTAAAGTATGATTCAGCAAAGAAAAAGAGCAGTGCAGTGAGATAAAAAATGATTTATCCCATGGTCAGTGTGCTTCAAATTGACCAAGGAAAGTAATCTAATCAGACTTTATTAAACTGATTCTGCAGTACATCCCCAATGCCTGGAAGCATTGTCTGAGCTGGTCTGCAGTCTAATCCTACTTTAGGAAGCTTGCCAACTATTTAGCCTTTTGAAAGTAGAAACACAGCCACATACTATTTAATTATTGCAGATTGTTTTAATTAGAAAAAAATTGAACTTGTGATGATGACTGACTTTGGAGAGAAGCTACATTAATGATAGCAGTAGTTAAATAATTCCGAAGAGGCATTTTCATTTTATTCAGAACCAGCTATGGCAGATACTGTAGGCTCATAAACCAGCCTAAAGAGCTGCTGCCAAGTTATATAATCTTTGAGCAGTCATCCAAGGCAGCCCTGGAAGTAAATACAAAGGGGAGAACTGCTAAGGGCTTGGTTTTGCTTCAGCAATTTCTCCCATTTCATGCAATTACTGCCTCATAAGCTGGCAGTATTGACAGTGGTGGCTTCAGACCCACATTGAAAAGGATGTTCTATTTGTATGACAGAGATTTCCCCATAGATTGCTAAAAAACCACTAAAAAATAAGGGCAGTCTGTTGTTAGTCCTTGATTGCACATGAAGATTCTTCGTTTTTCTTGTGAAATCTTACTAAGTTCCCATGTTTCATAGCAAAAAACTACCTAGAGATACCTGGTTTTTCTACAGAGCTGAGGCAGTGCAGTGAAAAGAGTTCATCGTGTTAAATAAAACCATGAAACCACTACATTTTGTACATATGAATCTGTTATGGGAGGTACTGCATTTCCTCAGCCTACTGATTTTCTTAGATAGAGAAATTCTCTGATTTCTTCACAGCAGCTACTAGGGTACTATGTCTTGCATTTGTGACCAAAATAGTGCTGATGATAGTACACCAATGTTTTACCTCTCGCTGAGCAGTACTTCCACAGTATCAAAGCTTTCTCTGCTTCTCATACCAACCCACCAGCGAGTAGGCTGAGGGTGCACAAGATGGTGGGAGAAGACAGCTAAACCCAACATGCTGATCACAGCCTTCAAGAAATTGCTCTCTCTTTTGTATTTTCCCTGCAGTAATGTCATTGTTCAATATTACAAGTCCCACTTTATTAGTAATTTCTTTATTCTTCAATCTACCAATATACATTATTCCTCCTTTTGCCTCCCTCAATTGTGTTTTCTCCCACTTTGTACTCTGTAAGACCATCTGCTCCCTAATTTTGTCTTTCCAACTCGATGAATGCTTCTGCAAAAAAGTCTTGGATCCATCTATGTTTCTTCCTGTCTCTCCTGGTGAAATGGTAGTACTTGTGTACTTCCACTGATGTGTGTCCATGGGAGTTGCCGACTCTGTCTTTTATCCTTTCACATCCATCTTCTGTTTGTTCATGGCCTTCTGCTCTTCAGGATAGAAGCCGGTCATTCTTTTAGAACTGCTGACGTCTGTTAGGACTCAAATATTGGGTTCTCATTGCTTTCCTTTCTTGTCTCAGTCAGGCAGGTAAGATATATGTATTTAGAAATATGCAAGTCTCAAGTTTTCAGGGTAAGTATGATATAGAGTTCTATAGAAGGAAGGACAATGAGTCTCTATTATCAAATGAATAATGAGATGCTACCATCTCTTCTGCTTGTTGCCTGTGATTTTACCATGAGATTTCTGATAAGGCTATGCAGCAGTGCACAAAGACAGTTTATAAATACAGAAATTAACTATATTCAGTATAACTGGAGGGATTTGGATCAGCAGTAAAGCATGTATTCATTGTTTTCTGGTGCCACATTGACATATTGAATACCAGAAAAGTTTTACATGATGAGAGGTGAAAAGCAAAGAAGTAGGATTATCTCTATAGGACCACTGTCTGCAAGTCAGGTACCTTGAACAATAATAAAGGCTTTCTGAAAATATTTAGCTTTCTTGGCTTTTCCTTCCCAATTACACTTCTCACTCTTTCTCTGTGATTTCTCTTCATACCCGTCAGAAAGAATTTCCAGAATTTTTCTTTTCCTTTTGTGATAGTGCCTTAAATGCTGACATTCCCCTTAGACGAGCCTTCCCAAGACAAACATTATTCTCTCCACTTCTCATCATACATACCCAAATCATCCACGTTTCAAGTTCAATAACCGTTCCACTTTCCATTCTATCTTACCCCACTAGCTTGTTGCTGTCCGCTGCTCACCTGTCTTTTCATGATGGAGGTTCCTTAGGTATTCCCATTTTCTTCACAAAAATACTCTTTTATCTGACTGGTTATTTCTATTGCTTCAGGAAGACAAAATCTTAATAATGCCTAATACTAGTGAAAATCCTGTCTTTGATCACAGCAGTATAGCCTAAGGACAAATGAGACTGGGGTGATATCCCTCAGATGCATCTTGTGAGCCATGTGAGAAGAGTATGTGCCTGTGTTCAGAGATGTGATGAGAATGGAAATCCTGCATTGAATCATCTGGCCTTAATAATTACCATCTATCGTAGTCTTAGAGCTTGCAACACTTTTGGAGTTTCCAGAACAGGGCAGCACAACAGCTCTTCCCAGTTCTCTTGCTGAGGCATGAAATGGGTTGAAAGCCACTTTTGCTGGGGTTCAGGCAGTTGCAGTGTTCTAAAATAGTCATGGGCAGAGACTAATAGAGGACAGAAACACTGATGCATACTTCCCAGTCAATTTTTACTTGAAGAAATGCTTGTTTTGGCCTCTAAACCCCTTCTTTGGATATAATTCTGTTAAAAATAATCTGGCCAATGGACTTCCACCATGCTCAATAATGCCTATCATTTCATTCATAACCATCGTGTTTTGGAGAGCTTTGTGGAACAGTTTCACTCTATGTGCCTGCAAAATATATGGATTAGAGTAACGTGATCTTGTATGAAGTGTCACTAAAGGAGAAAGGAAAATAAGCAAAGAATTTTAAGGTCCCCAGATTTATAGTAATCATTGACTTTCACATGCCTTTAAAAAATAAGGCATTAAAAGAGAAGTTTAGAACATGCTCAGTGATCACTGGAGATTAGCTGTCAGATTTTGTCTACTCTCTGACATTTCAAGCCATGCAACCTCCATATTTTTAACCTGTTCCTTTAAAATTCCTAGGTTTTGTGTGTGCAATGCTAATAAAATTGGTTTATTTATTCATTTTACTTGTATGATGGCCTTATATTTGGAAGATTGCCTGAGGAAAGACATCTAAAGCAAAAGAGAGAACCTGGACAGCTATAACAATGCCTTGCCTTCTTGTCATAGCATAAAAGGTAGGGGCATGGTGGCAATTGTCCAGCCTTTTAATGCTGAAGCTGTATAGTAGTGGAGACCACATTGCTATTGTCCTAGTGTGATCTTTTGTAAGATGCAGATAGTAACAATCTGTGATATTTACAGCAGGGTGCACTGTGTTTAGTGACAGATCTGCTAACAGCAGCAAAGCTATTCCTGGCTTTAGAGAGTGGAATTCTGCCTGCTCACTCTTTCCTCTCTCTGCATTGTCTTTGTTTTGTCATGTATGTTACATTTATACCTTTGATATTAGGTAAAGCCCAGATAAAAAAAAGAATTTTGATTCCGAGTGCTTTCATATTTCTGAGTATGGGGTTGATTTGAATTCCCAGATTAGAAGTAACCCTTCCGAGTTTAGTATTGGGTTGTGTCCAGAACCATATGGGGCCTAATTTCTAGCTATACTTACATGCAGCCAAGAACTCACAGCTAATATGAAGAAACCTGGGACAAGCTGACGGAAATAGTTTTACAGGTAGAATAATAATGAAAGATTTACATCAAAGAGGATTCAAAACTCTTGAAGTTCGATCACTTTGTTCTTACAAGTATTTGTAAGACTGCAGAAAAACTGAACACTAATTCTACTTTTATCTATAGTAAGCAATTTAATTTGCTAAAAATTAAGTGTACTTTTAAACTAATCATTCATACTCCTTTTGATGAAAAGAAGCTGGAGGACAATTAATTCTGCAAGTCTTAAATGACTAAACTTTTACAATGGAATGAATGACACACTGGAATTTCCTTTCCCTTACAATACAGAGAAAAAAAAGTGAACAAAATCTGTAAATAAATGGGGATTAGTTGAACAGTACTAATTCATAATGAAAATTGCTTAAAATATTTTCATAGCACTGTTTATGTAAAGAACAAAATACTCTCTTTTAAAAAAGTCAGTGCTTTAAGTTTCAGGATGCATGTAAATGGAAACTATCACTTTCTTTGTACAAATGGAAGAGAAAATTTTAAACTAATATGAAAGATAAAAATAGAACTCAATCTTATCACTCCTATAGTTCAGCTTTTACCACATTAACATACTTCTCTTCAAATCAGTAAGTTAACTGACAATAATAATCCCCAGAGCAGCACTGCCCTTACTGTACGTGTGGCTGTCACTAAAGATGCATCTGAACCTCCCAGTCAAGAGGAAAGATTAATTCAATACACCACTTCAAATGTTGGGAAGAGCTGGGCACGTAATTTTGAAGAAGCTTCCTCAAAACACCAGTATAAAAAAGTCCCTAAAATGTGTGAAGAGCTGTCTCTAAAAAGTAGCCATGAGCAGGTTGAGAGCCTATGGTTTCAAGTCAGAGGCAACAAAAGGAACCTACTATTTGATGTCTACTCCAGACCACCTGATCAAGAGGAAGAGATTGATGGAGCCTTCTTACTCCAGCTTCAGGAGGCAACATGCTCACAGGTTATCACCCTGCTGGGAGATTTCTGCTCTCATTCTGCTGAGGGATCACCCAGATATCTTCCACACAGTGAGCAGACAATCTATGAGACTCCTGGAATGCATTGAAGACAAGTTTTTAAGTCAGGTAATAGACAACCCTACCTACCTGGTGATCATCAATGCGAGAAAGCTAATTAAAGACATCAAGGTTGGAGGCTGCTTCTGGTGTAGTGATCAGGCACTGTTAGAATTTGTGGTCCTGAGGGATATGGGGCAAGGAAAGAGTAAAGTTGGGACCTGAACTTCAGGAAAGCGAGGTAACAGCTCTTCAATGAGTTAGTCAAAACGAAACACTGGGAAACTGCCCTGAGGGACAAAGGTGTAGGAGAGAGCCAGCACATCTTTAAGGATGCTTCTCATAGAGCACAAGAGCTCTCCATTTACAGGTGCAAGAAGTCTGGCAAGAAAGGCAAGACACTGACATGGCTGAGTTATGACCCATGGCTCAAATTAAAGGGCAATAAGGAAATGCAGAAGCAGTGGAAGCAGAGTCAGATATCTTCCTGGAAAGAGTACAGGGATGCTTCCTGGTTGTGTAGGGATGTGGTCAGGAAGGCCAAGACATGTCTGGAGATGGACTTGGTGAAGAATGCAATGTATATGTGCATGCATTCAATGCCATCTTGCTTCCTCATATCAACAGCTATTATAATTTTTTATGAGCTATCAGAATAAATATTTTTTAAAAGCACCTGTGATTTAAATATCAGTATCTGAAGGTGATAATTTTCTCTTCTCATATCTGCTAAATATGTGAGTATCAATTCAGCTTTTATTATTTCAAAATTTTTATTAGAAAGGTGAAATTGCAAGGCCCAAATCTTATGATAATAATAATTTTCTTATGTAAAAAATTAGTAGCCTTTTGACTAAAAAAGTGCACAAGTTGGGTGTATGTATACAATTTAGGTATACAGAATTGCACATTTTGTCAACTTCATGATATACCAGGTGTTTGTAATTCAATCAATAACATACCCTCTCCTCTGAATAGTCATGTCAGGTAAGATTATGCACCATGAGGTACACAGCAATTCAGTGCACTTAAATTCCCACGCCACTGTTTGACTGTGTTTATGTGGCAAAGTGACTGGCTGCTTCCACAGCTCTGGTCTCCAGCCACCAATACTGTGGAAAACATTGAACTACACTGAAGCTCTTTTCCTCCCTGAACATTAAAATTTAATTTTAAAGGAAAGGAGATATGTGAGGGCACAGTGAGCATACAGGTACTGTTTTGTTATGAAGCCATTTGTCACATAGCTGAGATGCAAGCAGTGATTTGGCTGTGAACACACTGAAAAAGACAACTTATCTTAAGAATTAATTCAGGTCAGACTTTTCTAAATACTTCTAAGTCACTATGAGGCATTTCAGTAGTGTGTGATGGACCTGTCTTCCTGTGTAGACTTGACTGAGTAATGAGTGATCCCTTAGATAACAAGAATTTATGTACAGGCTCCATTGGATTCCTATATTTAGCCATAAGCAACAGCAGTAAAGCAACATATTGTATTTCTCTTCCGCTCCAGTTAATGTTAGGTGTTATAAAAATTAACAAACTGTTACATTCCTTGCACCAAAATCTTTGTGGAATCATCACCAGGTGCCTTGTAACTGATGACACCTTTTTACCCCATGTATTTTGTTTCTAAATAAAGTAACAATAATTTTGGCCCCCCTCCTTTTTGTCTCTGTTTTCTAATGCTGTGATATTAATAAGGAGTGACATGTTTAAGGCCTTTATTTATACTGGTGAAGAATAATTTTGCAATATTTATACTGGAGTGTTCTGAGATGAGGACTTTTTATGATGGTTTTATGGAGTAAGGCAGGAGATTTTGCTCACGAAAGAAAACATTAGTCAAACCAGTAGATCATTTGAGTTAATTAAGAGAAATTATTTCTTTTTGTGGACATTTCAAGCAACACAATTCACACAACAGCCCTCTAGTAAAAGTGCTATGACGAAATCTGCCTGATCTATGCACTATTTACTTTGGCCAGCCCACAGGATTAGGTTCAGGCTCAAAGTGGGAATAAGAGGGATGGAAATGTTTTCAGTCTGATAGCAACAGCTGTTAAGGCGTAATAAAAATTCAGTGCTGCCTATCCACCTTCTTCATCTCGCCCTTCCTAGAGATTCTCTTCAGTCTGAAGGTCAGTAAATTCCTTAAGTATTCAGCAAAGATTTCCTGAGGCCTCCCACGCGCATTAGGGGCTGCTGCTTGTTACTGAGAGTGGCACAAGGCCATCATGAATTTCATATCCTTCCTCCACAGTTCTGTGTCAGATTCCTCTCTATTTAGTTTCTCTGAAAGACAGATTACTTTTTAGCACCTCCCTCACTAGCTTAGACACCAAGTGATTTCTAGCAGCAGATTCACAGTGTTTCTTCCTTCCAATCTCATCAAATGAGAAGATGCACAGCCAGTTTGATGCAAGAAAGGGAACAATCAAGTCCAGTTACTGGAAAGCAAATCCAGTAACTACCCACATGTCTGATGAATCTGGTTATATTTTTGGTTCTCTATGCAAAAAAACCCAAAAAGTACCACAAATTGTTTTTTGGAGTGAAAAGTGGAGATAAAGTTATATCCCTTTACAATACTGTTTGAACCTAATAAAATTGTAAGGTTTGGGCTGTGTACTTAGTATTAAACAAACATCATTGTCCAAAAGAATGGTGAAAGAAAAACAAGGCCCACAGATAGAGTATCCCCTACTTCGCAATTTTCAGAGACATTCCTCAAGGCCACAACTGCACCTTCAGTAACCACCCTTTTGATTTAAAAATGAAGGTACATAATCTTCATCTCATTAGTAATTATAATCTTTTAGGTCATGTGGAAGAGAACTTCATCATTCTCCCCTGAAGAATGAAGAACAGCATTACAAGTACTGATGCAAGTGGCTTTCCTTTCCATATTTAATTTTCTTGTATTCTTTTTAGCTTTCCAAAACTGTTTTTGTAAAACTGAACTTGTTCTCATTTTTCCAAGTTAGCTTATTAAGAAGATATATCACTAATGGCACAATAGCTTCATGCATTTTCCCCTGGGACCTATACTTTGTAATGATCAGAAATTTCTCTACTAGATCCGCTTTGGAAAATTCATGAATGTCCTAGTGTATTATATTATGCAAAAGTTTACAAACTTACTTAAAAGATTAGGCATAACATTACGTATGGTTTGTTGCTGACCAGAAACACTTGTGAGTTACTTACTTGTTATTCTGAGTTGTTGTTTTTTCTTAAAAACACCTAAGACTATCAGCGCAGCTCAAAAACATGTGGTCTAACAAAGAGGCTGAAGGCCATGGAACAATGGAGATTTGTTTCAAAACTGCTGAACAACTTGGTGTGAAAAGTACATGACGTGCTAATCTGCTTTCCACATTTCCTAGTCTAATTCTGTAGGACAAGTGTGAGTATCCTACTGCACAATCTCATTCCTGAATTAATTCTTAAGATAGTGAATTTCATTTTCTGAAATAATTTTCTTCTGTGAGTTGAAAGTGCAGCCTCCATATGAAATGGATTGTTCTTTCCTACAAGTTTTTTTCTTCCCTAGCTGGTTTACTGAAATTGCACATTAGAGCACATGCAATTATTGGAGCTTTTGTTGTTGTTGCTGCTTCTCTCCAAGAGTGTTTTTCCTGCCTAATAAACATCTGAATTATAATGTTTAGGAGTACACAAAGCATATTTTTTTTACATTACACAGAAGAATCACTTGGCAGGTGTTATCTATCAGATTGGTTTGGAAGAAGTAATTGACAAGTGATTCCATATTTGGTTGTGCTAAAATTGCCATGTTTTTCAAAATATTCTGAGCAAATATTTCAAGACATGAAAAGGACAATGCAACTCTGTTCCTGAAAAAAAATATTTGTATTTTCACGGAGTCAGGTTTTTTTTCAGAGTGGAAATCACACAGTTATGACTGAGCAGTCCTGAGCTGATTTTTTCCATCCATTAATTTACTTCAACTACTCTGTTTTTTTCTACAGTATCATATTGACATGGAAGGAAAGGAAATAAATTTTTGAATCTGTTCATTCAAAATAATGGAAAGAATCATGCTTCTATCCTAAAGCTAAATTCATAAAATTGGCTCTATGGTGCCTTTTCCAAGATATGAAACACATTTTTTCTACCTTCCCTATAACTAGCACCATTTATCAATGTTCTAGAAGTCTGTTCCTTCTAATGCTTTGTAAGCTCTTTTCTTTTGAGGCTGTATTATTACAATTCTATTTTAGATATTCTCTATGAAATATAGAGGCATTTTAAAGAATACTACGTAGAAATAATTTAATGAACAAACAGATGTAGAAATAATTTAATGAACAAACAGCTGTTTAAAGGTATCATTCCTATAATACCTGCTCAAGAGGTCTACGTGTTGTTTGCAATTAAATTTTTAATAAGCGCTTATGTAAGGAAATTTGATTACTTACAATCATATTGTCCTCCACCCACCACTGTCTTTCCTTGCCTTTCCTACCTCTGCCTTTTCCTCCCTTGTCTTTCCCTGCCTTTCCCTCTCCTATTTTGCCCTGACTTTCCTTGCCCTTCATTGTCTTTTTTTCCTTGATATTAAATGAATCAGTGATGAGTATCAGACATTTAGGTTAGAGAAACATGAACAGCAAGAAGTTAGGGTGAAAGAAGATGGTATTTATGCTTTATATGTAATGTTGCGAAATCATCTGCTAGCTGCCCTTTTAATAACCTCTTTTTATTTCACATCTGCTAAAGATGTCTCGAAAGCCCATGGTGAAGGCATAGTTTAGCAAAATTTAATATCCTGTAATAAAACAACATGTTTAGAAGTTCTCAACACTGTCCTAGAAAAGCCGAAAGGTCATGAACAATCTACAGTATTTCTGGGAAAAGACCATGTTGTAATCCTTTGCTGGCCAGAATCAGCAGAGATTTAAAATCTTCTTCTGCAAATATTAACCACACAACTGAAAAATGTCAGAGGAGAATCTCTGATCCTTTTCACTGACTTTAAGAACAGCTCAAACATTATTTTTCTCTACAAGCTACAAGTATGCTAAAAATAAAGTGGCACACTGGAGATTAATTTTATTTGGGGATGATAGAATCCTTTAGCTGCAGATTGAGTAATGGCAGAATAATGAGTAGAATGTGGTAAGACAGAGGGTAAAGGGTCAAGTCAGGACTCTGTTCAAACCTCTTGACCTTACTGCAGAGCTGGAAAACAGTCCAGAATACAACCCCAGTACTTCACGTACCGGTACTATGTCATGGCAAAAAAAATATGCACTTATATTTATTTGAGATTTAGATAAAAATACTGTAATTCAGCCCTTTATGCATTTGATGACATTTCTGTTTATTCAACTTCAGCATCTTCCCATAAGTTCTTATGAAGAGACTTTTGAAGCAAAATGAGAAAGTAAAAACTGTTTAAATGCTTACTGTGGACTACTATCGTTGAATTTTTTTGACCAACTGTAACACAAAGTTGCTGTGTTTCTATATGCAATTACCCTTTTTGATAAAGTAAAGGCATTATCTATCACATGAAATGTGAAGATTACTACAATCCTTGTTTTTTACAGTAATTTCTGAATGATCTTTGAGATAGATTTGCCTAAAAGTATAGAATAATCAGAAGCAGAGTATATGTTTCATTTGTTTAATCTCTCAGAACAAATACTCAAACACCAAATATTTAGTTTTAAGCTTGATTTCTGTATTGATATTTTAACACCACAGTCAATTCTTTCATATGCCTGGGTATATATATTAACTTAGTCAACTAGATTGTTCAGTTAGCATACAATTCAAGTTGCAGGCACACAGGCTCCAAAATAGCTCAGTGCAGCCTTCTTTGGCATGACAAGCTTGCTGAGAAGAAATATTGTGTGAATGCAGTGATTTTGTTAAAATGTTTGTAGAAGTATCCACATTCTTATCACACAGATAAGAATGAGCTACTAAGTATGACTGGGCATAAGCTGGTTTTATGTAGAGGCAGTTGCAATGTGTGTGCACCACAGCACTTTAGGTTTCATTTGAATATTGCACATGAGACGCAGCACTGGAGATGGCCATGTCACTACTAGACTCGTTTCCTTGCTTTCTCATCCTTCTGCCTCCAAGACAACAAACCCTCTTGGAACCAGGAATAATGCATCACTGAACATAGACACTGAGCTGATGTTGTGTACCAGGCTATGCCAGCTGGGATCCTTTCTTAACCCATGTATTTAATTTTCCTCTTATTCTCTTCCTGCCAAATAGTGAACTAACTGCAGAGCTGCCCTGTTGTGACTGTGATGCTGCAGACTTGCTACATCCATCAGGCTGGCAATATGTGAAGATCCATTCCTTCTCCCCTTCTCCTCTGGTGCCACTAGCAAGTTGAAGGCTCTGCCCTTTCCTGAAGGTAAAGGCAGAAGATAAATCAGTATAGTGGCAACATGCAGCTGCCCTTCCAGAGCTGCTTCCATCTTAGCAGCGTTGTCTGCTAAATTCTATCCTTGCTAAACCCAATTTCATCCCATTTTCCATGCCTGCAGTAATTAAAAAAAATGCCTACAACAAAAGCTTTGTACATGGTGGAGGCTGACCCTGTATCTGCCTAAATTGCTTCATGCTTGGCGGCATTTGTCAGACACTCCCCTCACCCTCTCCTAACCTTTATATTTTTATTATTTTCCTGTGTTTTAAAATTTTTATGTTATTTTGAGGTAATATTCAGAATGTCAGTACAGACACTTTGTATTTTCAAGTTTCCACATCATACCTGGCCCTGTGGCTGGTATTCACTAATCTGCAAATGCTCTAGTTCCAAAACACATGCGGGATCTTAGGCTGTGGGCTACTGAAGCCTAAACCTGTCATGAAAATGATGTGTATAGCTACCAGAGGCAGCAGGTTCTGAATAATCAGTAACACTAGAGCAGTATGTTGCATGGGCTCTGTGCTGCGAACATTATTTATAGTTCACTTGTGAGTCAATTGTTTGCAGCATTTGCTGGAGGTAAGTAGGGTTTTCAGCCTTTAAAAATAGATGTTAACAATAGGCATGAACGTTATCTTACATGCATATATATGTGAATGCCTGCTATAGAGCTGCAACTAGCCGTCCAAACAAAGACAAGCAATTATACCAGCACAATCCTGATGATCTTATTAGGCCTGTGGCAAACGTAGGGTTGTATCAAAGAATCATAGAATGGTTGAATTGGAAGGGACCTCTGGAGAGCTAGACCAACTGCCCTGCTAAAGCAGCTTCACCTAGAGCAAGTTGCACAGGAACACTTGCAGGCAGATTTTGAATATTCCAGAGAAGGAAACTCCACAACCTCTCTGGGCAGCCAATTCCAGTGCTTTGTCACTCTCACAGTAAATAAGTTTTTCCTCATGTTAATGTGGAACATCCTGTGCTCCAATTTGTGCCCGTTGCCTCTTGCCCTGTCACTGGCCACCACCAAAAAGAGTTTGGCCCCATCCTCCTGGCACCAACCTTGCACATGAACTTGTGTTCCTTTTCAAAGTTATGCATTTTCATCACAAAGCACTGAATGCAGATCTTCTAGGCTGTGGTGGACAGGCTTGTGTTTATTTATCTTCATGCACAACTCTCCAGCCATCCAGTCATGTACTGACAACAGCACCCAAGTCAGATATGTCACAGGGCTTAAAATACGGTGGAAGAGGAAAGCTCAGCTTTGCACAACATTCTGCACCTGCTTGTGAGAAGCCTTGCCAGAGGGTGGAAGCAAGGAGATTTTTAGCCTCCTTGTCTCAGCTAGGCTTCTGAAATATTTGCAGTAAATACTCTTCATATATAAAGTAATTTCTGTTGGCCTCAGGGTTTTTTTTGCTGCAAAGGTAAAAATAACAGTATGACAATTTTACCAAAGGTAGTGGAAAAAAATACAAAGTTGACAAAGTGACAGAGAAAGGGATTAAAGTTTGATTCATGAAGAAAAATGCATAAATAGATATACATATATGTAATACTTGAAAATGGAATTGGTTTTAATAATTTTTAAGCACCTAATTAGAATTTCTTGAAATTTTCCCTGCTCTGTAGAGAAATTGAACTTCAAGGCCTCAGAACAATTGTCAGGATTTCATTACCTGCAAGGCCTGCCAGCCTGGAAACAATTGGGGCACTTTGCCACTCTGCTCTTTTTTTCAGCTCTGGCCAGGTAATGAACAAAATTTCTTTCATAGTTTGATTTACCAAAAGGTTTAAAAAACATGTTTTACTTATATATGAGGATTACTTTGCAAAAAGGCTGTTGCAAAGGAATCCTAAGGGGTTCTAAATTAGGCTTGACCTCTAGAAATACTTGCTAGTTACCTAATTTATCTCAATGTCCTTATCTGTGTCTGTGGGATTGTTGTGGTTAGAGTTAAATTAGAATCAGTTTTGTGATTCTAACTCAATCTTGCCTAAGTAACTTCAGTTTCTGAAAGATAACAGCGTGTTTTTCAGGCAGTTTCTAGAAGTGATAACACAGGGCATCGGCATACAGAAAGGCCAATGCTTATAATTATTCCTATAGAAACCAAGGCCATGCTTGTGCTGGCTGAAAAGGGCTTCACCTGCAAGGAGGAGCAGGCAGGACAGGTGATCCTAAACTGACCAACAGAGTATTCCATCCCATATATGTCATACTCAGTATAAAATTGAGAGATCACAAGGGTCTTGACCCTCTTCTGCAATGGGCGGTATCCAGTGACGTTGTCTGTCTGGTTGTCCCTAACCCTGGTTCCATGCATTCACGAATCCACTTCCTGAGTCCAGCTGCCTCCTAGCCCCTGACTCCTTCCCTTGTGTCTGCTGTATAGTATTTGTGGTGATTCATAGCTGTCAAGGTGTGGGGTGTGTGATCTCATGTATTTGTATATGTTTTATTACATTATAATTATTTTTATTGTTATTATTTTTGTTTCATTAAAACTGTAGTGTTAGTTTCCAACCTGCAACTCTTTTCCCTCTCATTATCCCTCCCCCTTTCCCTATGTGTGGATGGGGGAAGTAAAGTGCAAGCTCAAATTGCACAGTTTTAGCTGCTGAAATTAGCCAGGTCAGAGCTAAACCATGACAGGGAGTTTGCATGTTAGTGAGACATCTTTAAGGCCTATTTCTTCATGAGGACACATTTTTGGATGAAGACAGAAATGTCTAAAATGGGTCTTTTGTCACACTAAGTTATCATCACAAAACCACTTTAGGGAGAAGAGATTCTAAATAACACAGTCTAGGTTTGAGCTAAAATCATCATACTCCTAATCAAAATCTCCAAAATGAGACTAATTAGACATGAGTGGGATCATCCTTGCTTTTAGCAGAACCAGAATCTGACTAAGATTATTAACAAAAAAGTAAAACCCGTTTTAGTTTCACCTAACTGAAAATTAGACGGATTAAATGACTGCAAATATTCTGGATTGGAGGGTCTGTGGGCTTGGGAAGAATCTTTATTTTTGCTTCTAATTGTTGCTACAGAAACTGGAATTTGTTTCAGCAACCATTCTCTCCTCAAGTCCTCTTACTTCAGGAGAGCACTGGAATGCTCTGTCAGTACGGATAACACCTTCACATATATGCTGCTCACTGACCTCAAACTACATGAATAAAAGGCCAGAAGAAATTGTGGTGGAATAAGATGCAGTGTTTTAGTAAGGAATACGTGTTTTGTATTTTTTTTTGGCATTGTGCCACTGTTCAGAATTAAGAGATGGATTATTGTGGATTTGTTTTCTTTCAGGAATTAGGGCTGGCCCTGGCTTAGCTTCAGTACTGCAGAGGTATTAACTGCAATGCATTTCTGTCTTACAGCTTCATCCCATTTAGCCATTGTGACTTTGGAGTGACTTCCAAAGCAATCCAATCAGAATGAGTTGGCAGATTAATGTTAACTTTCATGTCAGGACTGAAGGCAATGCAAAATGAAAATGTTAAAAGAAGAGTCACTGCACCAGCCATACTGTAGCTAAAAATAAAACTGAACTGTCTCATGTGAGCTAATGAGCCTCTGTTTAATCTACAAATGCGTAAAGTATCAGTAAACTGCCTTCCTGTATAGTAATCACTCTTAAAATCTAAATAAAATTAATGCTGTAGCCTCTGGCCAGTATACTAAATCATATCCAAGGGCTGCCCTTTATTTATGTAAAATTTTGTATTACCACAAAAGTTTCCACGTTCCTTAGCCTTGGCAGCCACGGAGTTTGTGATAAAATTTATACTGCCATTCCTCAGTAACAGTACTGGAAAGATTAGAAAAAGCTTCAGTGTCACCTTTTGTTTGGGAAATGATTCAAATTATGCTTTCTTTCTTGCTACAAACCAGTATGGAGTGCACTGATACAATGAAGGCATAAAAGGCCAAAGGATAATTTTGGAACAGTACAAATTACACACACAGCCCCCCACTCCCCACCCCGCCCCCTAAATCCCAGGGAATTAGAATATTTATTCTTATCCAAACATTGAAATTCAATGATCAGTGAAGCTCTTTGGCAGGATTGTATTAAAACTAAGAGCCTGCATTGTTACGTGTTTACTCAAGATTCTAGCCTGACACATTCCCCTCAATCTGAAGACTTAATTTCTCTCTCTGCCTAAAAACACTCATTTTTTTTTCTCATGTGCATGGTACTAGGTATGGATATGTCTTGTTCTTATGCCATTTGAATGCTGTGTATGATTAAATCTTCTTTGGGGTTTCAATGCAATTATGCAAAAACAAGTGATGCTCTTTCTGGTTGAACACCTTCTACTGACAGTCATTTATCAGTGGCCTAAAAGTTACATGGAAAACAGCAAGACACATGTCTTTCAACTGTAGACTGTGGCTTTGGAGACCCCTTTCTTCCATAGAAGTTGTAAATCGTAGAAAAAAAGTACTTAAATCTCAGTGATATAGTGGTACCCACAAAATACGTTCTATCTACATTATCTTAGCCAGGATTGTTCTTAACATCAACACAATTTAACTTTTCAGATCTGTAAGCAAAGCTGGTTGAATTCATGCTCATAATCAAATAAAATTAATTTTGCCTCTCTTCTTTATTTAAAAAAATACCTTTTAAAAGAAATATCTTTAAAACATTTTTTCTATTCTAATTTGCCCATTTTCCTATATGTAAGAATACATTTAAGAAATAAGTCTTCCTTTTTCTACATGATTTTAATAACTGCTTGCTTTAATATGTAAATACACTTCTCTCAGTACTGTATTTGCTCCAAGATTCAAGTACCTTCTGTTATTCGCAATGGAATGGAAGCCTTGACATGTAATTTTGTATGCATATTCGTTTTATTTCTTGTATGTTGGGAAGTACATGACAAAAAATGCTAAAAATAAAAACAGTAGGCAAAGAGACTTTGGAGAAATTATTGCTCTGATAATTTCTCACACTCATGTAAGATGACACAGACGCTTTATTAAAAATATGTGGATACATTACATACTTAATAATTAAATATTAACATTTCTCTAGAGTCCAACAGCTTACACATAAGAACAGCAATCCTGTAATAAGGACACTTGAAAACAGAAAGAGACCTCCCCATACTTAACATATGCAATTATTCTAATGAAAACAGTATGGGCTAATAATATTGTCAACAAAATGTCATCTGCAAACTTACTGACATTTTCTAGAAGGTCAAAACCTGAAAAAAAATTAAATAGTGATGGAACTAAGACCAGATAAATTTTAAGAAATAAATGTCACAACATGCAGTTTGTTAAATATAAACTATCAAATGCATTTGTCCCACTTCCGCTCTTGGCATCTTTGATTCTCCCTTTTTTGCAGAGCAAACTATTTACTCTGGAGGTGGATGCTCTTAGCTGTGGATTCACATGAGATGTCAAGGTAGTGGATAGCTCTTCCTGCAGCAGTTCAGCTGATGCCAGCAGAACTCAGACAGGCACAGTGATGCAGTTCTTATATAACACTCCAGAGCTAAAAGCTGGGCTCCTTCCCACTTCCAGCAGCATGCAGCTTGCATTTCTTGTTCCGCAGTGTCATAGAGTACTAGATACTAGTCTCTACATTGATGAAGGTCTGAATAATTGTCACTTATTACTGAGGAACCTCAAACCTACTTAATCTTTAGGTAATATTAACTAGACAAAGCAATACTATCTTTGCAAGATTTCTCTGGCATTTTTTAAAAATTATTTTTATTTTTCTCTCAATTTCACAAGCTATGTACAGTGGTGAAATTCATAATGCAAAATTTTCATCTTCTTTATATGCTTCATAACATATTTTCACAACTCGGACATCAGAATTATTGCCAGCATATGCTACTGTAGTTTTTCTTGTAAAATGGAAATTACTTATTAGAATTAGTAGACTTGTCTTTCCTAAACTTTAATACAGAATAATGTATAGGACATTCCCTAAAGGCCTAATACAATTTTTTAATGAGGAGTAGCAAATTACCTACAGTAACTCACAATATATTATTTCCTTGAACATTATGTGTTGTCCAATTAAATAAAAGCACCTTCTGCTTAAAATGATCTTATTGCTTGACAGATCAGTTTATGTTGTAAAGAAATGGCTTGTAGCACGTTACTGAAGTTATATAAGGAAAATACAGAAAATCATTTAACTAGTGGTAATAATGTATTTTAGAGATTTGTCCTGTTACTATAGTTCTCCAGGAAACTTAAAGAGTTTGGCTAGATTAATTCCCACAGGCTAAAAAAACCTGTTGTGTTCTGACTAGGTCAAAACAGACTAATGTGTAGTTTCATTCTGAAGACCTCTGAGATAGCTCCAGGCTTGCTGATATGGTCCTTCAGCACAAAACATGGCTATAGTTATTACAGACCTATCAGCTAATATTTGAAAATAACACAGCTGTCACACTATAGTTTGCATCCAGCCTAATAGGCTGGACTTACAAACCAGCCTGATTTACTCAGCCACACTACTTACCAATCTCTCCCACAACACACTATGGAAATATTTAAGTAATTTTGTCTTCTTTAGGATGAAATCAGTAAGAAACTATGAAAAGAAAACAATTTTTGCAGCAATAGCATTAAAAATTATTTCATAAAATCTTTCTATTATTATTTCATACATATTGTCTACCTCAGTGGGAATGGAAAAGCAATATGATAGCATTAAGTCAGTTTATATTTATCAAAATGCTGGTATACCTATTTTTTAAAAAACAATCAGAATGCAGTCTGATTTTTTGTCTGAAACTAACCATGTAAATGCTAAAAATAATATATTTAATAAATTACAGATTTATAAAAACATTAGAAGTATAATAAAACATGCTTAGCTGCTCTCTTTATTATGAGGATGTGTTAGAATTTAAATAAAATAAGATTTCAGTGTACTTAAAATACTGGAAACCGCTAAATCCTGAAGTTCTTATAAAATAATGTTTTCTCACCCCACACCCTGTGTTGTTCAACAAAATTGGCTCACAAGAATTAGACCTGAAAATACATTAATCGTTTTCTGTTTGGGCCAGTTTGGCTTTCAAGTTGTTCAAGCTCCACTTCATGTTCAACCACTTCAAGTGCACAACTTGACAAGCTGCAACAGGAATGATTGCTTTTCTAAAATTTTTATGGAAATAAAACATGTACATTTTTCTCTGAATTTAATTGTAAAATAGAAAATCTGAAGATTCTTATAACACTTTTAAGGTTAGTGAACAGAGTTGTCTTAATTTCTTTATTTTTTATTTTCAGACTCTATTGAATATAAAATTCCTCTGTGAAGTAACCTTTATAGATCACTAGTAGGTTAAAATCTCAGATAAAACTAATCCTTGATTTGATATTTTTACAGAGGTTATATAGTGGAGTCCACTTTAACTGGATGCCAATTGTCCAGACAATCTTGATAAAAGCTGATTTTCCAAGCTAAAGCCATTTTCTGTATGGCATGTTAAGCCCAGTGGAATGGTTTTTTTAATTCATTATTTATGGTCACCACTAACAAGCTCCTTTTATCCTCTAATACTTTTCTCCATCTTCTTTGACTAAAATTTTTCAAGTGCTGCAATTGTGCATAGGATGTTGAAGGCAAATGAGATAATGTACTTTTCTGAAGGACCTTAAACCTGAAGCCATGGGCTTGCAAATGTTTCTACACCTGCCCAGTTTCCCTATATAAGGAGTCCCAAAGAACTCTTATCCTGAAGTACATCTGATTCTGTACCATTTAAAGCAGCAAGAATTTGGTATTGAATTCAAACTGCAGAGGAACAAACTGTAGCTGCTTAGCTGTTTGAGGGACTGGATTTATTGCAGTGGGACAGCAATATAAAACTGAGAGTAGGCAGTACTGAACTGAGAGTTCAGACATGTGGGATGTAAAGCAACAAGACCTTAAATTTCCAAGTGAGATTAGCTTTAGTAATGCTAATATTGGTAACTCTGTAGTGAACGTGTCAATCCAGATTTAGGAATTTCTTGCAAATGTAAAGCGTCAGGGTCATAAGATTAAGACCCATATCAGACACTAGGAGAGTGAAGTCACCCAAGCCAGACTGTAAGAAAGATGACTGAAGAAAAACCAAAAGCTGCTAAACAGTAATTTTGTGACGGTAGTCAGAAGGAAATGACTTTATGCAGTATGGCAGAATTTGGATTTAAATTATTAATCCTAGCTTCTAATGGCCTAACAGGCAGACATGATATTTCTCTTTTATACCACATCCCAGTGAAAAGATTCGGCTTCTTACTTCCCTCTTGTGCCTGATTTGGAAAAGACATTTTAAAGCAGGTATCCCACCTGCCCCTTCAAAAAAATTGAAGTGAATTATTCAGAGATAGCCTAACATCCCTTCCTGTGGCAACAGGATGTCAGAAATCTGATTTAATTTTTGGCATATGAGGATGTCTATGAGATTAGTTCCAAGAGACAAGCCAAGCAGCAGAATGCCTAATTTGAGAATCTGCTATGCTCACATTCGCAGCTGCTCAGCTTCTTCAGGATATGCATAAGATATCATTATCCAACATCAGAAATTTGGGAACGTAGAAGAATTTATTGGTGGAGTATTTCAGTGCTGAGATAACTTCAGTGCCTTTCAGGTTAAGTAGCAGCTAAGCAGGGCTTTCTGAGGGTCTCACAGCTGGGTTTGGAGAACTGAAGTAGCAGTCTAAATTTAGAGAGCTAAAGTGCTATCCAAATTCCTTTGCAAAGCCATGTTGGAGAGGTAGGCACCTAATCTTGTATTGAGGGAGGAGAGCTATTTCCAAAGGCCTGGACTCAAGGGAAGCATGTGCCTATGTAACTACTGACACTGAGTTTTCAGTACTTGCTTATGTTTCTATCTGGCTTGGGACTATGCTGAGCTAGCAGTGTGAAACAATTAAATTTCTTGTACAGAAATGCAGGGAATTTCTTGTACAGAAATACAAGGAAGTATTCAGCACCAGTTCAAGGTCTCTACTTAGCTCCTCCAAATCTCCTCCACACTTAACGAGTTGCTCAGAACTAAGGTATTTGGACTTAGATACTTTAAGTAGGTGTTGTCTTTGTAGCCTGAAATAGATCACAAGTGGGAGACCTTCTTACAGTCAGTTTAGTTTCTGAGTTTCTATACATCAGTTCCTACTTTCCAGTGCCTCCTTCCTTTCCTTTAAAGGCATATGGTAAATTAATATGTAATCTGCTACCTATATAGAATGTATATAGAACCTATAGGATATATATATATAACTTATATATAGAACCTTTCTTTTGGTGCTGTCTCTTAAGTATTGCCCGTGCAAGCATCAACACAAGATTTGTCTTTAACTGCATACTTATTTGCTAAAATCTGCTTAAGGATTATTCTGCAAAGAAAATAAGAATGATAAATAATATTATACAAAAGTATCCCATGGTTTTCTGTGACTAAAATGCTTTCCTTTAGAGAAGCTGTGTATTAAATTTTATTCCTGAGTGAACAATCACCAATAAGTTGTGATTAGTTATTAATTTTATATATTAATTCTAATAAATATATTCCCCAAACTTTAGCTACAATGTAACCTATTAAAATGTATTGTTACTAGATAGATAGGAATATATTACTTATAAAGTGTAATGTATCTGTTATGAAGAGATAAATAGGATAAAATCGCTACTATTTTTGGCCATATATATAATGATTTGTAGAAACTCATATTATTTATATAGTTGCATCTTACTAGGAACTTCATAATTCATAGTACTATTTCACTGAGTTTTTTATTAATATTTCTTTTGATATGGTAATGCATTTTCTGCCAACTCTTCAAACATTTCGTTTTGCAAGAGGAGCGATTTTTCTTCTTGTGAAAGGAAATGATAATTCTTTACACCACAGGCATGGATAGCTAGTAGATGAATGTGTTTATATATGTATGATACGTAAAACTCACCTCAAAGGCCTGTTCAAACCAGAAGAAGCACCTGTGGATTGCCTGCATACAGACAGAATCACTCAGAAGTGGCAGAGGCTGCCGTACAGCTTCCTGGTTTCTATTTTTTGTTCCCAGATGTAGTATAAATGTGATTGCCTTTTAAGAACTTCTTATGTGTGCCAATGTTTATGACAAATAGTTGAAAAGCAGCTTTGCAGAAAAGGACCTGTGAGTCCTGGTAGACACCAAGCTGAGCATGAGCCAGCAGTGAGCCCTTGCAGCAAAGAAGGAAAACGGTATCCTGGGCTACATTATGAGGGGTCTTGCCAGCAGGTCGAGGGAGGTGACCTCTATTCAACACTGATGAGGCTACCTCTGGCGTGTTGTGTCCGGGGCTAGGCCCTCAGTACAAGAAAGAGATGGACATTCTGGGGACAGTCTAGTGAAAAGCCACCTGGATGACTAAGGGACTGGAGCATATCTCCTGTGAGGAAAGGCTGAGAGCTGGGAGTGTTTGGTTTGGGGAGCAGTAGGCTCAGTGGGATCTTATCAATGTATATAAATAACTGAAAGGAGGGTATAAAGAAGAGGGAGCTAGACTTTTTTCAGTGGTACCCAGTGACAGTACAATGGGTACAAGCCAAAACAGAGGAGGATGTAACTGAACATCAGGAAACACTGACTACTGGCACAGATTGCCCAGAGAGCTTGTGGAGTCTCCAACTTTGGACACATTCAAAAAACATCTGGACACAGTCCTGAGCAACTAGCTCTAGATGGTCCTGCTTGAGACACTCTGCAATTCTGTCATTCTGTGATTATTATGAACTCACAATACACCTGAAAACATAACTTTCATGAAGTATAACATCTGTTGCATTGGGGTTAATCATAGAACATAGCTCTTACAGGTACTTTAGCTTAATATACTGAGTTTCTTTGTTACAGGATTCTGTATGAACATCTAAAATAGACTTTACAGGAACATTTTTATTCAAATAAAAAAGAAATGTGCTTTTAGTGCTTTATTAAGAATTTTTAATTTTTTAAAAAATTTTAAAATAAAATTCTTGATAAATTCTAATTTTGTTGCAGTTTCGCTATAATTTAACCTTCTAAAAATATTTTGACCTTCATATATTTGATATAATCATAACTGAACTCATTTTATTTTGAGAGACATAGCAGGGGTATTGCTAAATCTGACAACAAAGATCAGTCATTAGTGAGAATTGTGATAATCTTTGAGATGAGAACATTCATCCTTTAGATCTAGTCCAAATCTACTTACAAAATCACACATAGATTAAAATGAGGGGGTTGTTTTTTGTGTTTTTCTTTTAAATTTTCTTTTGTAAATGGCATTATACTGTACTTCATGATGTAAATATTAGCAATGTATTGTTATTCTATGCATTGTTGGATTAATACTTCAGGATGAATGTTTAAGAATGAGTGAACGGGTTTGTAATATTGTCTTGAAAACTTATGTCATTGCTATCATTACTAGCCCCATGAAGAGTATGTGGCTTGACAATGTGATGATTTGTTCGCTCTGAATGGTAAAAGTTGAGTGTTCTCTCTCTCTTTTTCTCTTTTGCTTTATGTCTCAGAAATATGTGTGCTGCAATCCATTGTAGAAAAATATAGAAACAGTATTTCTCCCCTTCACATGTTCTTGCTGTGTCTAATGGTACTGTAGTGGTAATTTACTCAATGGTAGTTCATTACCAGCAGTTACAACCGCTTCTGGCAATTAACTAATTACCTTGCTTTTGACTATAGTGAAAGGAAATGGCCATCAAGGGCATTGTTTGCTCAATTAACCAAAAGCAATAGACACATGCTTAGTACAGATTATAGAAGGAAATCACTCCAAAATACACTCTTCTAACCCAATTTTTCACAGGGGCTAGGCAGTCTGAAATGACAAGATAAAGAAAGTCAGAGGAATTAACACATTCCTTGTGTAAAATGTAAGTCCTTTGCTCAGCTAAGGTTCATGGTATTCTCAGAGCTCAAACAAATGCAGCCATGATCAGCTCTGGCCAGGATGGTCACTAGTATCCTGTGAGCTGGATGTAGCCCAGGGGATGATTCTTCTTGGCCAGCTGCCTTTTCCTCAGAAGAGCTGTCACGCTTCCTCCATGTGGGCGTAGAAAAGGATGGGGCTGTATGCCACCTACAGAGAGCCTAGCAACACCTCCATATGGCCCATGCAGAAAAGACAAGGTAAAGCTGGTATCTCTCCTTAGTAAAAAGATTGCACTGTATCTCTTAGTCAAAATCCCTTTAGGCTTCAACTACTCTAATCTATGTAAGATTTGTAACAAAAAACCATCAACCCACTACTGTATAAAGAGTTGTTGGGCAAAAGTTCTTCACTGAAAGATGACATGTTGTAAAATAATTTCTGAAATAAAAGATATATTTTATTAAAAACACTGGTAACATAATCATAATTTTTCATTTTCTTCAGAGGAAAAATATCATACTTCTTACAACTCAGTTATCTAAGAGGAACCACAGAATCATAGAATCACCAGGTTGGAAAAGATACACCAGATCATCAAGTCCACTCCTATCAAACAATAAACCATGCCCCTCAGCGCCTCATCCACCCATCCCTTAAACACCTCCAGGGAAGGTAACTCAACCACGTCCCTGGGCAGCCTGTTCCAGTGCCCAATGACCCTTTCCATGAAAAATTTTTTCCTAATGTCCAGCCTAAAGCTCCCCTGGCAGAACTTGAGACCATTCCCCCTTGTCCTGTCACTTGGGAGAAGAGGCCAGCACCCTCCTCTGTGCAACTTCCTTTTAGGTAGTTGTAGAGAGCAATGAGGTCTCCCCTCAGCCTCCTCTTCTCCAGGCTAAACAACCCCAGCTACCTCAGCTGCTCCTTGTAAGGCCCACTCTCCAGCCCCTTCACCAGCTTTGTTGCTCTTATCTGGACTCACTCCAGAGCCTCAACATCCTTTTTGTGGTGAGGGGGCCAGAACTGAACACAGGATTCAAGGAGCGGTCTCACCAGTGCCGAGTACAGAGGGAGAATAACCTCCCTGGACCTGCTGGTCACGCCGTTTCTGATACAAGCCAAGATGCCATTGGCCTTCTCGGCCACCTGGGCACACTGCTGGCTCATGTTCATTTGGCTGTCAACCAACACCCCCAGGTCCTTCTCCTCCAGGCAGGTTTCTAGACAGACTTCTCCTAGTCTGTAGCACTGCACAGGGTTGTTGTGCCCCAAGTGCAGGACCCGGCATTTGGCCGTGTTAAACCTCATGCCATTGGACTCTGCCCAGTGGTCCAGCCTGTCAAGATCCCTGAACTTGTACTTGTTCCTGTCCATGGAAATCTTTAGTAAAAGGCGGAAGATTTATACGGTTTGAAGAGAAACCAGAGAAACCATGAGTGATACACACTTAATGACAGTCCTTAACTTTTTCTCCATGTTCTTAATGCTTCCTGGTTCTTTCTGTTGTACCTTGAGGACTAGAGCTGACTTCACATTTGGTCATATGACCAAAATGCCACTGCAAGATGGGATGATTTTTTTTTCCATTTAATTTCCTACTGATAATAATAATTTATCATTTGTAAATGACTTGCAGCTCTCCAAAACCACCCAAACATTATCTCTGGCTTTTGATGTGACATTAAGCTTATGGAATGCAAAAATCAACATCTCCCTCTTTGCTGACGCCTCCCATCCCCAACCACGAGCTACCACTTTTTTTCTGGCTAGGAGAAACCCCAGGGTTTAGGAACCTGGTGTTATGATAACTGCTAATATTTCTCTTCACTTTAGGAATACTAAAAAACATAAATATATTAAAAATTCGGAATTTAGGGACCATATACTGTAAGAACAATTGCAAAGTGTCTAAGGAAAAAATCAAGATGTATTTTCTTCCTCAGAAAATAACATTTGTGACTTTTGTAAAATATTTTCTCTATATATAAATAAACTTAGTTACACCACTTATCTTCCTTACCACTCATGTAAACAAACCAGCGCAACAGTCCCCTATCTGTCGTTTTTAAATTTTTCATGATTCACATTGCTTTCTCTGATCTCTATTAGGCCTACACATACAAAATTTACTTCACCTTTTGCAGTGGTTAAGGCTCTTTAGAGATCTTGTTGAAAGAAAATCAAGACAAAAAAATGCATAAAGACGGAGATATCTTACCTTTCATTAATTTCATTAAAGCCTTGAAGATCTTTGTCCATATCTAATGTTTCAATGTCACTTTGATTTTATATAAAGCCTTCTATTAATTTTGATGAGTGATCAAGTCTTATGAAGATTTGTGGAAAAATCTCCTGCATAGAGCTGCAAATTCTAATGTGCTTAAACCTGTAGTCAATGTTTATGCTGTTGAGTGAGTCAATTTTCTTCAATAAATTTCATTTATTAAGTATGTGCAGCTGAGATCGTAAAAACATATCATATGAACCTGAATAACTTTTCCACTATCTCCATAAGGACTGGCAAATACTGTATACTACAAAGACAACCATAAATCTCATTCACTCTCCCTGTTCTCTTATTGCCTTATTTGGATGCTTTGATTTAACACAAAACTGTAGTCAATACTCCTACCATAGCAACTGATATACTAGAAGCTATTTGTCTACTAGCAGCAAAACTATAAACCTGTCATTGTAATAATAAAGAACAGGAAGTTATGCATTTTTTATAACCAATCCTCATGAGTTGCTAACCTATTAAGAAGGTTAATGTTGATCCAAAAGGCTACTATAAATAACACAGTAAAGAATCAACTAATAATAAAAATGAATCTGTACAATATTTCAGAATCAACAAGCCCCATGTGTGAAAGACCATTCCTGCTCTTTAGTTTAACCCTAGATGATTAAAAGCATATAGAAATGAATGCCCATTTGCCTTAACATCCTGTGGGCTTTTGTTTTCTTTATTCTTTGACAACATCTATCATTTCTTGAAACACTGGAGAATAAAACATGTTTAAGTGACCAAAAAGCATCTAGATTCCACGATTTGGCCATTAAAAACCTATGACCAATGAGTGACAGTTTGGAAAACATTCTATCCTTTTGCTAGAGTGCCCAAGACTTCTGCAGGCTTTGTAAAATGTTAACATGTCACCCAAAGGAAGAGACAATTGCCCAGATGATTAGCAATGCAATAATAAAAATCTGCTATTAAGAATCAGATTACATTTGTGGATAAAACAGAAAACATTTGTTTATAGTAAAGTTTATCATCTAGATGTTTTTGCCCCGTGCTGTTTTAAAGATCTTTTTAAAAATCTTTTCAAATGTCTGCTTATTTCTAATGTTCAATTAAATGTACTGTGTTAGTGAAATCATGATAAAATAAAGAAGTGTACAGTGCTGACAGTATCTGTGATATTACCTGAATGAAGACTTCACAGGACAAATTCAAACATTCGCTTGCAAAACTATCAAACTACATATATAGTTAATAAACTTAGAAATTTCTACTGAAAATTTCTATACATATGAACACCAAAGTTCAAAATAATAGTCACATGGATATGAAAACATTTTAAAATAAATTATTTCACTAAATGAATATAGTTATAGAACTAGCTGAAAGCAGATGAAGACGTATACCATTTGCATAAAATAAGCCCTATTCTGAATCCAAACAGCTGTTTATTGACCAAATTGAACTCTTGCATGATCAGCAACAACAACAACAAAAATTCTCTGTCTATACCCTTCTCTGTAATGCTGTGTGGTTGGGAAAGACATTTTATCTGTGCTCTTGCTACACTCTGAATGGAAGATCATGTTCCAGCTTAGTGTAAAGACAGATGCAGTAACACATCATGCCTAAAGTAATATGCCACTTACACAGCAGATAGAACCCAGTATCTCAGACTAGTTTGGGAAAATGACAGCACAAGAAGTATTTTAGCATGAAAAGAGAACAACACAGCACAACAGCAATCATTTTTAGTCTCCCTGCTGTATTGTCAGCAAGCTTGCATCTTACTGAATAAAAAAGCTCATTGCAATAATTGTTTCTCTTTAGCCTGCTGCAGTAAAACAGACACATACCACTTAAAAATGTTCAGTAATATCACTTCTGCAACCCTTAGAAAGGGAACTCTGGTGATTAATGTTTTAGGAATAGCTTTTTCCTTTCTAAGGCAAACAATTCATATGCTCATTCATCTACTGACTGCTATTCTTTTTACCTTCCTTGTAAGTTTCCCTGAAAATTGATGGAGATTATCAAAAGCATTATGTTGGTGGTCTACCTTCCTTTCTGCTGCACTCATAGGTAAAAGTGCCCTTGATAGGGGAGAAGGAAAGAACTGTAACTTCTGCTTATAGTTTCTCCTTCCTATGGGCTTCTGTCTTTGTAGTATCATCATATATGTTTTAGCGTTTCTAAAAAAAACTTCTTTAACCAGTCATTCCACAAATACTAAAAAAAAAAAAGTTTGTATATCAGTTTTATTGTTATTTCCAAATGCAGAAGCTCTAATCTCAGATATAACAGAATGAATTATTAATTTTAAATATTTTTTAAAATCTGCAACATTAATTACAATAATGCCTTCTTTTTGAGTTTCTATGAAACTGGATTGGTACGGCTGTTAGAATGAACAGAGAAAATGTGTGTGCCATTTTGTAGGATACTTCAGATTGCTAACATCCAGGCTGCACAGAAAATGGCTGACATCCACTATAAACAAAAAAGGCATTATCGTCGCATAATAGCTTCAGGGCTGGTTTCAGCTGCATTATGTCACATAGAGATGAATGTGAGAACTGCAAAGTGATATGGGGTGAAAATCACAGTACATTTCCTAAACTAGAAACAGACAAAACCAATTGATGCATCCTGATAATACTTTTGAAAGCATTTGGAAAAGTGACATATCTTCTTAAAAGCCTCCATAAATCTGTAACACCTGGGCAGAATATTATGTATGTCCTTAGCATAAAAGATTTTGTCTGCGTTATAAATTACTAGTCAAAACATATATTTTTCAGTCTAAATTTGTAGCATCTTTGGTTCTTGCCTCTGCATGTAGACAAAAGCATCCATTGACACTCAGTGCTCACAATGTTTGTCAGTTCCATGGCTCTGGCTTGAGGCTCTCAGATAGTCATGAGACAAACTGAGGGAGTAGCCAGAGGTTTGAAGTTAACAAAAAGTGACGGAGTTTATATCTAGGACTGTGTTAAATAAAGTTAGGTCAGCTGGTTTAAATAGCCATACTATTTATAGAGTATGCTGTTTATGAAGTATTTTTCACAGAAAACCTTAGGTTAATGCCTATTTGTGTCCCACAATTTGTCCCTTAACCCAAAGAGAAGTTACTGAGAGGTCATTCAGAATAGTTATTTTTTAACCTACTTATTTTGTCCTAGAAAAGCCATTTTGTAGATTGAAGAGGAAACTAAATGTGTACACTGACACTGGAAAATATATGATGTTATTCAACCATTGAGAGAAAAAAAATACAAACACAAAATATTTGGTAAATTACTTTTGAGAAACCATAGGCTGCGTACAGAGACTTACAGACAGAAGGGCTAAAATTACTGAAATAATTTTTGAGCAAATTGTCCCAGTGGGCATTAGATCGTGAAAAAGGCAGGGCTTTCACTCTAGCAATATGATATTACATTTCAGTGGCCTAGAAATAGAGTTTCCAAGAAAATATCATGTTCTTTTATAATCAAGCTACTACCGAAGATCCATCTTCTTAGAGGCAGAGATAACTTTGAATGACATCTTCTCGATACTGAATGGAAGGCTGGAAGAGACAAAATGAGGGTGTTGTCTGAAAGCATAGATAGGTTCCAGGTACAAGTATCAAAGAACCAATTCTGAGTGTTTGTGCTTGGACTTTTTTTGATGAATATCAAGAAAGTATTTAGTGTGTATATTTTTGTATGCACTATTGCAGTATGAATATTTTACGTGCAACGTTGCATACCACCATGCTCCTCCTCGATATCTATCAGCTGTAAGTACACATTTCTGTAGCAGGTAATACTTACAAAATCGCCCCAGTCTTCATGCAACTACAACAAAGAGCATTACACAGACAGGAGAAAGCCTAGGTGCAAGCTCTCAGGCAATTACAATAGGCTCCTATACCATGTGGACAGTCATGCAATAAATGGTGAACTCAAGGACAATCCTTCTGTATCATTTATAGTTTTTTTTTCATAGGATGAATATTCATCTTATGCTAGTTTATCAGTGAGACCCCTTAGTTTTACCACATAATTAACACATCTTATGTAGGATCCTTCTGATATTTTTAATTATGTTTCTTTTTTCCTAAAATGGAATAGTGTAAATCATATAGAGATAATTTTTTACATAATCAGAATTCTAGGTAGACTAGTGTAGGAACGGTAAGTCTTTATGAGACGTGACTGAGCTATGAGAACACTAAATGCTTAAAATAAAACTGATATTGGATTAAACTGTCTTTGAGGTCTCTTCCCATGAACTTCACATTAAAGTGCTACACATCGTATGCTCCCATTTTTCCTGTTGTGCATGACTGTAGTTGTTTAATTGGCAATGTGTGAATTAACCAAAGACCTAAGATATTCTGATCTAACCATTACATCCACTTTCTAGTTCTTTGTAGTGGTACTGGGAACTATTTTTTTCCCTGGATGGCACCAGTGTTTCATGCTGACTCCCTGAGGTGCAGCATTGGAGGCAGAGAACAACACATTCAGCCCGACACAATGTAGGTTAATGCGTGTGGGCTAACTAGTCTCAGTGTTTTTTCTAACACATGGATTGCAGCTACCCTTGCTGAAATATGTATAAAGGAGGGCAAAGTACTCAATTAACTGTAAAATTTATTGCTTTTTGAACCGCAAATCATGCATTAAATTCTAATTCTTCAATACATGTATATTAGGTGTAACATTTACTGGGGCATTACCTAAATGTATATTAGGTGAAACATTTACCGGGGCAGTACTAAGATTTTTTGTTCCTGAACAATTTGAATTTGTTATTCTTTTTCAGCAATGTGATGAAAGCCATATGTGAGTATGTTACTGCTTGCAGATTACTTGTAAGACACTACTTTGAATGAGAGCTATTCATAACTCAGTCTTTATGACACCTACTTACTACCTTTCACACCTCCAGCTGGATCCCCAAATTTATCAGTGCTTCTCAGCATAGTTGTGTGAAGACTTACAGTGAAGATATTTTCAGGGAAGTATGTTAGTGTAAGCATATGCAACTCTCTTTAATCCTGTCAATGTTTTTGTGATCAAAAATGCATTTTTATTTCTCTGCTCACTACTAACATGACTGGTAAATGCTTGCCAAGCCTTGAATGTGGTACATGTGATGTATCTTTTTGTATCTTTTATTTTTCCTCATTAGTTATTCAACTATAACAGCTGGTTGCACTATGAAGAATTAAGATTCCAGGAGGTTAGATACTGTAACCATCAGTAGCTGTCCAAATACCTTATCTTCAAAATAGGTGATGGATTAGTGCAACAATTTTAACACAAGCTATAGTCAGGACAGCACTCTGAGAATGTATGTACATGGGTAATATCTAGCAAAAAATGAGAGATGAATAAATGCAAATCCTTGCAGAATTCCTAAATGTTTCTGCTTAACAAAAGTACGTGCACTGAAAAAATGAAACAGCATACAGGTCTTTAAGTAGATGATATAATATCTCACCTACAATTCCTCAATAATGACCTGTAAATGAATGTCATATTTGATGACATAACTGGTAAAGTAAAAAAGAAGGGAAAATATAAAAGATGCAGCATCTCATTAATGAAGGAAAGTCGTGTACAGACAGTGGTTTTCTATTACAAATTCTAATTGCTTGTCTCTTGCTTTTGAAATGTTACTTGTTCTACACTCATTGATTAAACAATACAAAGAAAAACCCCAACAAAATCCATTAACTTTCTTATACAGAAGGAAAACTATTTTATGGTTATCGGTTTTCAATTAAATTATTCTGCATTGAACATGCAACAAGGGATAGGTAATGAAACTCTCATTTGTAATGAGAAATCTATATTTGATCAAGTGTTTCTAGAAAATGTTATGCAAAATGCTATTATAAAATACATAATACTGTAATCAGACTATGGATCATGTTACAGGCAATACAGCACAATGATCAAACAGAGCAATAAACAAAATGACAGAGATTGTCAAAATGGAAAAGAAATCAAGGGTTTTTTTGAACAGCTTTCCTAAAGAAATGGATGTAAAAAGGTCAACTTGAATTTAAATTTAGGGTATTTAAAACATGAAGTTATGAGCAGTTAAGCAGCTGATAGTCTAGAGCCCTACATATATATATATATAATAATATTATCTTATCTCAGAAATTGTACACTACAGCTACTTAAGAGGAAGCCTTCAGAAGAAATATAATCATCTAGAACCATGGAATGCTGAAATATCACCTTTTACAATGATACACAAAAATATTATAAAACAAGACTAGAAGGAATATTTTTCATAAAATCTTATATCCAGACTAGACTGATAGGGTAGAGAAATGAAAAGCTAAGGCTGAGATACTGAACAACAGGCCGAAGAGAAACATTCCTTACTGTGCATCTACTTCTGCATCAACTGTGAAGATGACACCAGATCCCCTATGGATATAAGCAATTTGTCTTGGTCAAAGACAGTGATGCCTGTAAGACCGCCAAAATACTGGGGCTTGCAACATCAAGTATAGAATACATTTTATCTTTCCATAGTTTTCTAAAAGTAGTTAGTCTAAAATAATCAGTAGCACACCCATTTTATTCTAAATATTTAAGGTAGGTAAAAGGTAGTGGGTATCTTCCACAGACTATAGATCAAGCTAGACAACCGTCTACTGCTTCCTGTTGAAGGTGAATGCAGTTAATTTCTCCCAAGGTAACTGAACACAGCGAATCTGAACACAGCATTGGAGCTGAGACAGCAACAAACCCACCTAATGGCATATCAGAATTGGACAGAGTAACTCATCAGATGGAGAAAAAGTATCCCAGAAGAGAAAGCCATACCACCTGTGACTCAATGCAATAAATGGCATCCATTAACATCTTCAGTGCACTTGCAGAGATTACCCAGCAAGGTTTCTGTATGGAGAACCCCTCTTAAAATTTACACTATGCCTAAAACTGGGATAATCCAGTAAGACAACCTTTGCTAAAAAAACCCCATCTAATTTGCCATTCTGAAGGGTAATTACTACTTTAATGAAACAACGGGAAATCAAGTATTGAGAAATGTCTTTTGGTGAGAAGAGAAGGGTTTGCTTTCTGTAATCATTTCCTAACAATGTATAACCAAGAGTATAAAGATGGAGTTCTGCATGGGGTGGGTCTCACCTATAGACTGTTTAGTGTCCTTTTCATGCTGGAGGAAATGCTTTAGGAATGATTCTGGGAAGACAGAAACATGTTTTGAGCCTACATATGTTGTTAGTTTATCTAAACAGAGCAATGGAGTTAAGATGCGTTTCTTAATTTTAAGTCTTAGATGCATTAACACTTCATGGAAACATGTAAAAAGGTGCTGGGAACAATCAGATCAGCCAGTCTCTGCCTCTACTGTAGGCCAAGTTAACCGCAAGCAATTTACCTTTTTGACTGCCAGGCCCTTTTAAAATGAGAGCTTCTCAATGTACCAAGAGAAAAATCCCCAAGACTCTCAAGTCACCTGGAAATGCTAGCTTATATCTGCTGTAGTTGCCAGGCAACCATCACAATCTTCCAGTTACTAAAAATTATCTGACTGGAGCTGACCTTACTTTTATGCTATGGTTATCCCTGCAGCCTTCCCCAAAATAACAAAATTCTGTCAATCTGCCAGAAACAAAATTCTGTCATTATACTGAAATTTTGCAGCCCATTAGTCCATAATATGAACTACTGCCTTTAGCTGTCCCAAAGGGATGAGTTGCTAAAGCAACTGATTTATCTCTGTTGGAAACGAGGCTTTTGTATTTCCACGCATATGCATTATGTATTTCTTGCATTCTTTTTTTTTAACAAATATTGTTATTTATTTTATGCATGTAGACTTGGGGACTTATTCTGCACTGCAGTCTTAGCCTAAACCTGAATTAGACTAGAGAGAAACTCAACCTGTCTTTAAGAATGCAGAATGTGACCTCTGGCCTTCCACATAAAGACGCATGTCAGTAATTACCATGTGTCAATGTCAATGCACAGATGAATATCAGTGCAGAATGATAGTCAAGCAATTCCATGTCAATTAGATCACATTTCCTTTTAATTTATTTAGCATTTATTGTTTATATTGCAAATATGGCATGGGAAGGAAACTGTTTTACAAAAGCAGACAGATATCATTCCTGCCAGGAACAAGAGAAATAAAAAAAAAATCATTGTTAAGTGTTCCAAGAGAAAAAGTAGTCAGCCTAAATTCCACTCTTACTTCATACTCCTAGTTTAATGACATCTGAAATTCTCAGAGGGACCATCCAGAAGGAAACTGAATATTGATCATGGAGCTAATGGTTGATCTTTAGCTCAGCTAACTCTACCTGGCTTAAATGGATGTGTACAGTCCAATCTACATTCTGTCTACAGACAATGGCAAGAGGCCCCAAAGAAGGTTCATTCCATTTGGATGGTGTATTTGTGTCTGTATTGAGAACAGTTAGATGCAATCCAGATGACTAACTCAAAACAGACATCTAACTTTTAGATGTCTGAGGTTAAATGGGGTTAATTACTCAGTATAGGTAGTCAATGGAAACCACTATGCAGATGAATTTTAAGCTTACACTGCAATTATGTGCAAAAAAGAACTAGTTTTGTCTCTGATCATCTTGCTCTGTGATTTATCCACTGAACAGTTCCCTTTCTGTAGATTCTTCTAATGTGTTGGAATGATTTTTTTCTAAGCACTTTAAAAAAGATAATTATCAGTTTAAGTGACTGTCTCTTTTCAGCTAGATTTGTGTACTGCAAGCTCAATCTCTTAGTCTGGAATGCATACAAATGTGTTATAACAATATGACTCATTCTGAATTTACTTAAAAAATAATTAGCTCAAGGGTTGCCAAGTAAAAGTATAATATAACGGTGCTAAGTATAAAAAAAGGTGTAACGACCTCCAACAGAGCACAGTGATTCCGGATCCCTCTTGGCAAAATTCAGGTTTAACTTCTATATCATTCAAAAAGGAACAAGTCTTAAGGGAGATATAAGCATAATTTTCTTCTATTTTACAGCCTATTTGGGCTTAATACAAGTAATATTTTATATTGAATGTAATGTAACTTTCCATTTCTTTTTCCAAGATGTTGATGTTCACACTACCCCCAGTGAAGTCAATAAAAAATTAATCCAGTGATGTATAATCTTAACTTTATTTGCTCACCCACTGTTAAAATGAATGTGAAATAGTATCTTGAAAGTGTATTGTATATACTTCATAAAAAATTCCTGCTGCATACATCTTTTTTTAATACCAAATGGAAGCAGTTCCTGTTGAAGTTTCCTGGGAATCAAGGTTAATATAATAGTCCTAGAATCTGCATGGATAAAATGCTGATTGATGTGATACCTTGTTAAGAAGATATCTAATACTTCAGCCGTATTATTCCTAAACCTTAAGCTGAGGCCACATCAGGCAATGATGCATAACAAGGAGTTTCACTAATGCTTTGAGACTGAGCAGTTGCCCAAAAGAGACATTGACTGCTCTTCATACTCGTTTTCATCCTTATGGTGTTTCATTCCTTAATACCATAACGATTATTTGTGGTCCTGCATATAGAATGTACGGAGCAACTAGTGGAACAGACAACAATAGCCATTCAATTATATATGTCCTGTGCTCAATTAGTTTTAATCCAGGTCAGTTCTCCCACCCCAGTTTTAGAGTCATAGTCTTATAAATGTAGAATAGAGCATAAGGGTGGGGGGGAGTGGAGGTAAGATGAGATGGAGAGACTCTGAAAAAGGAATGAACAGCTGGATCCACTCCCCTATTTGCCTGGGCTGATTTATGCAGATTTAATGTTTGTGAAAAGATCATCTTAGGCACCTGAGCAGTGGAACTGTTAAATGTTAATATGAGCATGTTTAGTGCTCTTGATTAATTTTAATTCAAGCTAAGTATCTAATAGCTTTACAACAATATGGTGAAAGCAGCATGGACAGTCAGTGAGTAAACAATCTTATGAATATGTTTAAGATTAGCAGGTTTGTAGGATTTTATAACATCAGATCACATTGGTATTTTGTTTAAATAGCACCTGTTGTTTTGAACTGCTTTCAATGAAGATGTCAGCAGAGCAAGCAATGATGGATCTAGTGAGACTGCACTCAAAGATGAATGTATCTGGAAGTAGGACAACAGCAGAATGTAAGCAGATATGCTAGAGGATATAATGTCAGTGGCTGGAAGTTATTTGGATAGCAAATGCTGCAAGTTTTATGAATGGCTGTCGTGAGCCAATTGTATAAAATACACCTTTCATAAGCCATAGAGAAGCTTGAGAATAGACTTGCAAAATATTTTGGGCTCCCTACTTTAGGATCATATGGCAGATTTGGGTATAGATGGGATTGATCTTGGTAGTGCCAAATCTCCCTGAATTAATTTCTAACCTTAGAAGAGTGTATCTTTCAGACATAAAAATAAAGACATTTATGACTACAATGATGCAGAAGCCATCTTGACATGGTTATTCCCATTTCTAAATGTTATTCACATTTCAAAAAATGCAAACAAAGCTAGAGTGAAATTTCAGGCCTCTGGATATTTTCACATGGTTTTAGGCTAGTCTGAGAGCTCACTGTGATCAAATTGTCCCCTAACTTTATTGGAGTTCATGTGAACAGATATTTCCTAGAATTTTTTCCTACTATTGATGTTTTTGAACTCTTTTTATAAAAGTCATGGTAAAGGCCAGCTTTAGGCATCAGGAAAGTAGACATGGCAGATATATGGTGTCTGCAAAATGCCTCCATGATGGACACTTTTGGCCTTAGCTGGTTATTTTACCTCTGCAGGAAGAAACAGAAAACAAATTATTCAAATAGTGAAAATTTCCAAAGAGTCCAAGTCTTTATTTTCCATCTAAAAGCTCTCTCCTAAACACAACAGAAATGTGCCTAGTAGCATCAAGTGGATTCTGTGGTATAGTATATCTATTAAAGGCACTGGATAAGTTTTTAGAAGTTGATTTATTCTTTAAATATTAAAATCACAATTTCATATGAGTTTGCAGTAATGATGACATCTAAAACCCAAGATATTCCTGAGAAAAATGCACAAAGATTTAAAACTGTTTAAACATCTTTTAAATGGCAAGATTTTTTCCCCTTCATCATGTTCTTTTTAATAAGTTTAAAACATATAAGAGCTTTGATTACTTGATTACTTGGATCTTACTTTATTTCTGGTTTTCTTTATGTCTAATGTTATTTGGTCAGATGTGACTGCATCATTAAGCCCCTAACATCGACAGGACGAATAGATCTGACACTACTGAATGAGTAAATATGTATTTTTGGACCTCTCCTGTCTTAATTTTATGCAGCTAAAATTGCAGGTTTGGACAACAGCTGATTCATATGCACTGTTAGTGCCCTCTGCAGTATTATAAGGTAGTTGTGATATACAGTATGATAATAAAAGCACAGAAGAAAAGAGTGGCAGAACTCTGAATATTAAGGAGCCAAAGTTTGAGTAGCATATGCAATATAGTAATACACTACCCAGAAGCGTTTATTTCCATCAATTTAAAATCAATAGTGTAGTGCAATATGATTGCAGTTTGATTTTGAATGAAGATCTTCACTCATGTGAGCTGCTACATGGACATCAGTAGTCAAAATAACTGCAAATTAAAAGATCGATGCTGCATTGTGATGGTTGTATGACATGGCCTTCCAAGGCCATTCAAACTATAAATATCCTTGACTTTGTGAAAGTGCTACTCTTACCCTGTGTTTAGAGCAGTTTGTCATCATCTCAGCTATAGATTTAATCTACTCCACTGTCTTTATCCTGCTTTACCACAATCAAACCAAACCTGCTTACTCCCATATCTCTTTCTCCTACTCCTAATAAAGTTTTCTGAATTCATGGTATGAATATTTGTGTCACATTTTGTTTTTCACCAAAATCCTAAAACTGCTACTCACACCTTTATAATATCAGCAGTAGAGAAGCACTTAATGAAAGACCTCATAAATTCTAGACTTATTCCCAAGATGTCAATGATAAGAAGCAGCGTATCTGCTATTGTATCAATTCACACGGCTTGGCTGCTGAGCTGCTCATTGATGGTGTTAGTTTTTGCTTCCTAGATCTTCCTGTGTCATCTCCTCTCCAGCAACTTGTCCCAGTCAAGGCTTAGAAGGGGAGGATGCATAGAACTATGACATCTAGCCCATATCACTATGTTAGAGTTTGTAGGTTTTTATGTTTTAAAACTTTCTCCAAGTACCTATGGCAAATGTTTTGCATATGCTTCCCATTGAACCACAGAATCACAGAATGACCAGGTTGGAAGAGACCCACTGGATCGTCGAGTCCAACCATTCCCACCATTCCCTAAATCATGCTCCTAAGCACCTCATCTACCTTAACCTTAAACACCTCCAGGGACGGTGACTCAACCATCTCCCTGGGCAGACTGTTCCAATGCCTAACCACCCTCTCTGTGAAGAATTTCTTCCTAATCTCAAGCCTAAATCTCCCCTGGTGGAGCCTGAGGCCATTCGCTCTCGTCCTGTCCCCTGTCACTTGGGAGAAGAGGCCAGCTCCCTCCTCTCCACAACCTCCCTTCAGGTAGTTGTAGAGAGTAATAAGGTCTCCCCTCAGCCTCCTCTTCTCCAGGCTAAACAACCCCAGCTCTCTCATCCGCTCCTCGTAAGATTTGTTCTCCAGCCCCTTCACCAGCATTGTCGCTCTTCTCTGGACTTGCTCCAGAGCCTCAGCATCCTTCTTGTGGTGAGGGGCCCAGAACTGAACACAGTACTCGAGTTGCGGTCTCACCAGTGCCGAGTACAGGGGGAGAATAACCTCCCTGGACCTGCTGGTCATGCCGTTCCTGATACAAGCCAGGATGCCATTGGCCTTTTTGGCCACCTGGGCACACTGCTGGCTCATGTTCAGTCGGTTGTCAACCAACACTCCCAGGTCCTTCTCCTCCAGGCAGCTTTCCAGCCAGGCTTCTCCTAGTGTGTAGCACTGCATAGGGATGTTGTGCCCCAAGTGCAGGACCCTGCATTTGGCCTTGTTAAACCTCATGCCGTTGGTCTCAGCCCAGCAGTCCAGCCTGTTCAGGTCCCTTTGCAGAGCCTCCCGACCCTCCAGCAGATCCACACTTCCTCCCAGCTTGGTGTCATCTGCAAACTTGCTAAGGGAGGACTCAATGCCTTCATCCAGGTCGTTGATAAAGACATTAAACAGGACTGGACCCAGGACTGAGCCCTGGGGAACCCCACTTGTCACTGGCCTCCAGCTGGATTTAACTCCATTTACCACCACCCTCTGGGCCCCGTCGTTCAACCAGTTTTTCACCCAGGAGAGTGTGCGCCCGTCCAGGCCAGAGGCCGACAGTTTCCAAAGCAGAATGCTGTGAGAAACTGTATCAAAGGCTTTCCTAAAGTCCAGGAAAACCACATCCACAGCCTTTCCCTCGTCCAAGAGTTTAGTCACTTGGTCATAGAAGGTGATCAGATTAGTCTGGCAAGACCTGCCTTTCATGAACCCGTGTTGACTGGGCCTGATCACCCGGTTCTCTTGCAAGTGCTTCTTGATAGCACTCAAGATCACCCGCTCCATGACTTTCCCCGGTACCGAGGTCAGGCTGACAGGCCTGTAGTTCCCTGGATCCTCCCTGCGCCCCTTCTTATAGATGGGTAGCAACTGAGGATAAATTTCTGACACAGAGCCATTTTGTTTGCATAATAAAGTTACAACAGAAGAGAAATTTTCAGAATAGAGAAGACTATGCTGTATGTAACAGATCATACCTGAGTGATGCTGGAAAGAAAGGCATTTCTAGATGCCAATACTAGACTAGGAGGACACTCTGCAGAGGAAAAGTTAAATAAGGAGAGTTCAAAATAGGGTATCTTGCTTACGTAGGCAGTTTGCATATTGTTACATAATTAGTGTTATTACGAGGTCTTGGATTTTGAAACAATTTGTTTACTGTAATTGCAATTTTAGCTTTACCATAATGTCAAAATACAGAAATACTTTTGCATCATTACCTCTGTTAAAGTACAGTTAATAGGTGGTAATCTGGGAAGTAGTGACTTTATAGTGGTTTCAATACCTGAGGTAATTTAGAAATAAGCAGAGATTATTTTTGGTCTAGCCAAATGTGTGATAAAGATCAGGAATAAAATGCACATTTTCAACCCCTGGGATAAAAGAGACCCCAAAAGGAAGCAATATTTCTAGAATAGATCAGGCTAATTAAAATAATATATTTGTCCTAGAAAGAGCTGGAATATTATTGTCAGTACAATGAAAATTTGTGAAACATGTTTACATTCTCTGCCCAAAAATAGAAAAAAACCCCATGGACATGACTGGCAATAAATGTAGAAGAGAAAGTTGTATTTTTTTTTTTTTGGGGTAGGTTTTGTTTGTATAGACCTTTTTTCAAAGTGTCACGCATAGCTGAATCTTGATGACTCTACCCAGGCTTAAAATTTTAACCCTCACTCAGAAGCCACTTCCCATGGAACCGTATCCTGAAGCTACCAGACAGTGTGTAGCTTGTAGCAAACCCAAGTATTTGGAACATTTCAGTAAATTGGGAGTTTGAAGCAGACCTTCACTTTCTGGATTTATAGCTTTTGAATTTAACATCTATTTTTATCATTGTTATAACCTCTGGCCAAGTGAAAATCTGTTCAACTTAATTTTCTCTTTAGGGTTGACTTTCTAAAAAGGCAGTGATTTGCAAAGCAACTGCATTTCAAGAGACCACAAATAGAAAGCCCTGACAAAATAGGAAACGTTATGTTTCTTAGCCAAGAGAGCTACCTCAGGCCTTGGTCATAGGATGCTCCTCTTGGACTTTGGCCTAATATTAAGATACTGGTGAATATATTAAGATACAGTATATTCTAAGGCTAGCAAGAAAAAAACCTTTCTGTCCCTACCTGCAAAAAAATACCTCCAGACCACCATAAAATCACTTTAAGAAAGTTTGACTTTTAAAAAGCATTTCTGGTTTGTGGAAATTAAAAAATGCCTGCTCCAGGGGATGTGTCCCACACACTACTCATGAAGCTTAATTTACACCTCCTGTTTTGTGTAGGGAGTCTATATAGTCACTGGCACACAAACACGTACCCAATACCTGTTCTGACGCACAGCTGCATTAGAAGCTGCAGTGAGGAAGGGTCTGGACAAAACACAAGCATTTCCCTAGAAACTTTTCAGTTTATCTGAAGTTATAGCTCTGATGAAGCTGAGGAGATCTCGGTGATCACTTTGCCCAATTTTGTTGAACAGCTGTGAACTTTTGTGGTGACAAGGCTAACTGTGTACCAGGCACAGAAATGGACCACAACCATCAGGCTGGGGGAAGTGGTTGCTCACTGCTGCTTGCTTAGAGTGCCACTTCAAGTGTCTCTAGTCCAGGCTGAGACCTCAGAACAAAGAGACACTGGCAAGGTGGGGAAAGACTTTTGGAGGGCCATCAGATGACAAAAGGGGCTGTAATACATGCTCTTTGTCAAGAAGCTGAAGGAAATGTATTTTCTACAATTAAAATCTACTCTTCCTCATGGAAGAGGAGAGTTGATTTTCTTATCTTAAATTAGAGAGTAAGGCCTTCTCACCAAAGACTGCCTTGTGCTACCTGTTTGTATATCACTAAGAGAAATGAAGTTTATTCTGTGACTTCAATACACCTGAGTGACCTAATATACAAATTATATGAAACAGCTCAATCTGGGGATTGCTGAGATATTGGGAAGAAATATATCTGATTTTAATCCTCAGTCAAAATAATCCCACAAAAAGCAATTCTTACAGTGAGTATGGCTAGAAATAATGGTACTAGATGATTCCCTTCTTTCATCACTTTTCTGTAGCACTTGTCATCTATTGAATGTCAACCTTGACCGGAGGAGAGCAGAAAGTAAACAGCCTGATTTCAAGAAGTCTTTTAGAACACAGAAAGTTTATTTTACTTTATTAACTTCTCTACTGTATTTGTTATGAAAAAATGATCAAGTTCTGGTTGAATTTTTTCCCAAACAAATCTTGATCAAAAGCTGAACTTGCATTACTTTTAATGCCTCACGTATTCCACTATACTATTATACTTTGACCTTTGCAAGATTCAACTATTTCCCTGACTGATCTCTTTTGCTTTCCACTGTTTATAGTTTCACTGATTTTCCTGTTCATTATCCAAAGTAATCCTGTAAAATTTGAATTTACACAAATGAAAATAAGCAAAATTTAAAAAATGAAAAGTAGCTTCCTCTGAAGTAGTCTCAAGCCAATGCTGGATGTAATGTGTCACAAAGTCTCACAAACACTAACAATAAACAATCAAATGTCAAATTCAAAAAGTGAATTTAACAGCTAGAAATTTATCTTTACTGCATGATTAACTCTAAATATAACTCGAGTATTCCCACTATGTGCAAATCTCATCTCTGTCTTAGTAGACGACAATGTGCTGTGGGCCATCTTAAGTGTCATGCACAAGTGTAACCCCTTTCTCTAAATGTAGTCATGCCATGAGTTCAAATTGATGGATTTAAAAGAAACATATATGAGAACTTAATACAACTATCTACCTTGTAGCATGATTTCTCCATAATATGCCATTCAAACACCAGAACTCTTCTGTACTTTCCCACAATTGCCTATGAGACCAGGAAAAAAATCACACTAGGCTTATTTTCTTAAAAGCACTGATCACACAACTCATAGAATAGTTCAGCTTACTCGAGTGCAAAACCCAAGAGGATATGACTCTTAAGATATTTGCTGCTGTGTCAAACAATAGCTGACTTGATAAGGAAAACTTGACTGTAGATAAACCATACTAACTATACAGTAATTTTATACATAAAAATAATTTACAAACTTCTTCCTTTCTTAGAATTCTGCAGACATTAGAGAAATTAGCTCTGAGAAATTTACAATGAGAAGTACAAGGCTGTTGATCTCATATGCTAAACTTATCTGTCATTGTTGTGATAAGGTGTCTTAAATGTATACTCTTATACAATGTAGAGAAGGAAGAACAGTACAATTTGAGAGAGTAAAGGGAAACAGCAGGATGGAAAGATGGAAATGAACATCTGAAAACATCCTTAATAATAGATGAAGCAGTATTACATCTTATTTGTTTTATTTTTTTCTGTGTTGTGCCCTAGAATTTTGTTTTCTGAGTCATATAACAATACATATGGCACCATCTAGTGGTCTATAAAAATTTACTCAGATAATCAAAATGGTTTTAGGGAAAAATAATGAGTTACTTATGTACAGAATTCCTGATTAGTGAAACTTTGATTTTCTATTATAAACTGGCATGAAGGTATTATAACTGATTAAAAGTCAGAACAACATGTAAGAAACTTCTAAATAAAACTGTAATGGTAGAATCTATGATCATTTCAAATTCTGATACTCTAATCTCTGGATAAAGGCAAGAGAGATGCAGCATTCTTCTTTGACGTGAAATCCCAAGTCCAAATAAATGGCAAAGCCAAAGGAGAAGGCTACTTCCCAAATTCACGTTTGATGCTGAATTCTTTGATTTCTGCTGCAGTGTACCTTGACTGATCGTCTAACACAGTATATTAGAGATGATGTCTACGTGTTATTGGTTTCAGGTTACAGCTCTTCTCTTAGTTTTCTTCAGATCATCCACCTTTGAAAACTAAATTAATGATTTAGAGTGGGAAGATAGAGGCTTTCTTAAAAACATGAAGTGGTCTTTTCAAGTCTTCCCCAAGCTGAGCTAATTTGCAGTCTGTAGATCTGCTCTCAGTCATTGAGTCATTTGCATGCATCTAAAAATAATGCAGTTTTACTGCTTTATTTCCTATGTCAGCCTTTCCTCATTCTTGCCCCTCTTCTCAGGTGGGAAATGCAGATCTATTCAATAATTCTGTGTTTTACCATCTTCATATATATACTTATAACACAAACTAGATTACTATTTTTCATACAAAACACTGCTCTTTGTTAGGACTGATAGGATTATTTTTCTGTATAATGCAGAACAAGATGCACAAAAGTAAGAAATTTGTACTGTAGGTGTCGTTACAAGAAAATCTTCAAGCTATATAATGGAGATCAGCAATAGATAATTGTCATTGCAAAACTTCGTTTTTAACTGTCTTCATGAATGAAACTAACTTTCTGCTGTAGGTTTCACTAAATCTGTGGGCCTTCTCAAAATCTTTAGAAAGCAAATATGACATTCCTCACTTAGCTTATTACTGTCCTGGTCCATTTTTAGAATTCAAGAGAAGGTGCTTAAAATGAGGTTATATCTAATCCTAAACAGTTAGCAAGTCCCCCAAACCTTTCAAATCAATGAAAATACTAGAAGGAGAATTTTTTATAAACTATATAGTGATAATATCATTACCAGCCATTCCATATCAAATCAGGTGATTTACACAAATATGGACCTTTTTTAAGGAACTGAATAAACAGAAATTCAGATGGCATTGCTGTCCAAACTGGAAAAGATAAAGCAGTTTACTTTGTTAGTGTTTAGATGTTAAAAAATCAGAAAAATATAGTGTAATTTCCTGGTTTGATCTTCCCTGGAAAGTCAGTTTGCCTTATTTCTTCATTCTGTTTTACTGATGGATATAATTTTTTAATGCAATTGTGACTTTGATTTGATAAAAGCATGGTTCAATTTTGTTCAGAATAATTTAAGTAACAGAGGCTAAATTAGGGTATTCATAGGTTTTAAAACACATTTTTAACTTGCAATCAAAGTCATAGAATCATGGAGGTCTAATTTTTCTAATAAAATTTCAGTGAGAGTATCCAACCATGCCAGTTTAAAATGTTATCCCAGCTAGTAAATCCCTAAGTTCATAAAAAGACTTCTAAACCTTTGTGTATCTTCTTCAAAGTGTATATTATGATCATCATTCTTTGTCATAAGAAGGTACATTGCACTTAAAACTTTCTAGGGAAGATTTCCATGCATTCATATTGGCAAAGTTCTCTCTGCTACACGCTACTTTATTTTACAAATAAGAAATATTCTGTTTCTTTAAACTTTGAGTGCAGTGCATTTGCTCATGCTGCAGGAAATGAAACACAAAGGTACCTCATGTTTCACCATGGTTTGTGGTATAAGTTGAGACCTTTTACTCCATGACACTAAATTTAAATGCTGTCATAGTGGGTTGTACACCTCTTATAACCAGGAATTCTTCATGTATATTAGCTCTCTGATCTTGACTGCTCTTTCTTTTTGTACATCTGGACAAAACAACAGATCATAGAATCATAGAATGTTAGAATAATCAAGTTGGAAGAGACCTACTGGATCATTGAGTCCAATCATTCCTATCAAACACTAAACAATGCCCCTTAGCACCTGGTCCACCTGTGCCTTAAACACCTCCAGGGAAGGTGAATCAACCACTTTCCTGAGTAGCCTGTTCCAGTGCCCAATAAACCTTTCTGTGAAAAATCATTAAGTTAGTTTCATGATGTGCAAATACTCAATGTAATTTGGCATCTAGAGTAGATTTTAATGAATACTATGTTTTTGGACCCTAGTACAACCAAAATATGTACCTACCACAAAATCACTAATATTCAGCATAAATAGCTTAGAAAGGATGCAGTAAATAAACTATGTAATTTGAAACACTGTATGTTCTGCAGGAAGAAAATGTGATTTTAACAATCACTTCAGTCTTATTGAGTAGATTTCACTCCATGGGCTAGACAATGTAGTAGTAGATCAGAGACAGTAGAAGATGCTGCCAAAGTAACTTAGAAAAATTTCAGGACAATGCTAAATTCTTCTGTGTGCAATGGCTCTGATTCTCAAGAACAGTCAGTATAATTATACACACAGTAAGTTTAAACAGTTTTTGCAGAACTGGGCCAAATACAATGAATAAAATAAGGGTAATATTTGCATAATAATATAATTTACTAAAAATAGCTAAGATGGTGTCATCTTTGCCTTCACTATTTTAGAGTACAATAGTATAAATGAGCTACTAATTCAAGCAAATAATATAAGTTTTGTTTTTTTCTTTTCTGAGAAAACCAGAGCAACTTTTATTATTGATTTTGTTCAATATTTCATCCTCAGTGATTTCCAGCTCTGTTGGAGATATATCAACTTACAAATCAGAATTTGACACTATCTTCAGAGATTTATTTTATTACTCCTGGGCTTACAATCTGTACTTTGTCTCACATTGGGTCTCCCCCAAGCACAGCTTGTAACGGATTAAAATTAAATAACATTACTTGTGAAAATTCCCTGCTAAACATGCAAATAAGCAATACACCAGAGATGTCTGAATCTATTTCTAATAAAAAAATTATGGATAAAGCAGCTTCCAAAAATTACAGTCACTGATTTAAAACTTTTGGACAGAATTATATTACTTAAGTTACCATCAGCTGCATTTGCTGAATCCTAATGATATTACATTGGAATAAACCATGGGCCGGGGAAAGTTGCATGAACTTCCAGTGTTCATTTTGCTAAGACACTGGTAGCATTCAACTCATAAAATTTTAGGCACCTAATCAAGATCTTTAAATTAGAAAGCTATTGTCCCTAGGATTCTTTTAAAGACAGTAGAAAACAAGAGTTCTGTTATGACAAAGACAAGGCTGAAGTACTCAATGCCTACTTTGCCTCAGTCTTTAACAGTAAGGAAAATTATCCCCTCTGTGCACAACCCCAGGGGTTAGAAGAGAAGTATGAGGTTCCCACAGTCCAAGAGGAGGTGGTTAGAGACTTGCTTGCCCAGCTAGATGCCCACAAGTCTATGGGGCCAGATGGAGTCCACCCAAGAGTTTTGAGGGAACTGGCGGATTTGCTTGCCAAACCCCTTTCCATCATCTTCCAGAGGTCCTGGATGACTGGGGAGGTACCACTGGACTGGAGGCTGGCTGATGTCATGCCCATCTATAAGAAGAGGCACAAGGAGGATCCAGGGAACTACAGGCCTGTCAGTCTGACCTCAGTACTAGGGAAAGTCATGGAGCAGGTGATCTTGAGTGCTATCATGAAGCACTTGCAAGAGAACCAGGCGATCAGGCCAAGTCAATACAAGTTCACGAAAGGCAGGTCTTGCCGAACTAACCTGATCTCCTTCTATGACAGAATGACTAGACTCTTGGACGAGGGAAAGGCTGTTGATGTAGTCTTCTCAGAATTTAGTAAAGTCTTTGATACAGTTTCTCACAGCATTCTGCTTCAGAAACTGTCAGCCTCTGGCCTGGACAGGCACACACTCTCCTGGGTGGAAAACTGGTTGAATGACTGGGCCCAGAGAGTGGTGGTAAATGGAGTTAAATTCAGCTGGAGGCCAGTGACAAGTGGGGTTCCCCAGGGCTCAGTCCTGGGTCCAGTCCTGTTTAATGTCTTTATCAACGACCTGGATGAAGGCATTGAGTCCTCCCTTAGCAAGTTTGCAGACGATACTAAGCTGGGTGGAAGTGTCGATCTGATGGAGGGTAGGGAGACTCTGCAGAGGGATCTGAACAGGCTGGACTTGCTGGGCTGAGACCAATGGCATGAGGTTTAACAAGGACAAATGCTGGGTCCTGCACTTGGGGCACAACAACCCTAAGCAGAGTTACAGACTAGGAGAAGCCTGGCTGGAAAGCTGCCTGGAGGAGAAGGACCTGGGGGTGTTGGTTGACAGCGACTGAACATGAGCCAGCAGTGTGCCCAGGTGGCCAAGAAGGCCAATGGCATCTTGGCTTGTCTCAGAAACGGTGTGACCAGCAGGTCCAGGGAGGTTATTCTCGCTCTGTACTCGGCACTGGTGAGACCGCACCTCGAGTACTGTGTTCAATTCTGGGCCCCTCACCACAATAAGGATGTTGAGTCTCTGGAACGAGTCCAGAGAAGAGCAACAAAGCTGGTGAAGGGGCTGGAGAACAAATCTTATGAGGAGTGACTGAGAGAGCTGGGGCTGTTTAGCCTGGAGAAGAGGAGGCTGAGGGGAGACCTTATTACTCTCTACAACTACCTGAAGGGAGGTTGTGGAGAGGAGGGTGCTGGCCTCTTCTCCCAAGTGACAGGGGACAGGACGAGAGGGAATGGCCTCAAGCTCCGCCAAGGGAGATTTAGGCTTGAGATAAGGATAAAATTCTTCACGGAAAGGGTAGTTAGGCATTGGAACAGTCTGCCCAGGGAGGTGGTTGAGTCACCATCCCTGGAGGTGTTTAAGGTGAGGGTGTATGAGGTGGTTAGGGGCACGGTTTAGGGATTGGTGGGAATGGTCGGACTCGACGATCCAGTGGGTCTCTTCCAACCTGGTTATTCCATGATTCTGTGAATTATCTTCTGAAGGACTCAGAGCCTTTTTGCTACAGTTGCACTGTGGGCCAGGTGTTTTTGTCCCTTCATTATCAAAAAAAAAAGGGAGATGGTTGGGATGCAAGACTTATAGCTTTTAGGTTCCCTCTCCACAAAATCTCAACTTTGCCCAGTCACACACTTCAACCTGAGCTAGACAATCCTCTGTATGGTTTCACATAACCTCTGTTCTTACAGATTATTTCTGTCCCTTTTGCTCTGCGGAATGTTTTACCAGTTGTTATATCCTTGTCTGTATCACATCTGCATTTTGGGAGACTGTAGATGGGCTTCTTGCTCTTAGATTATAAGAAAACTACTGATGCACAAGAGGGCAGTATTTGACAGGAAAATCTAGCATTGGATTTAGAAAGTACAGTGCTGCAGTTCTGGCATTAAAGAGTTTAGGGGCTGATATATCAGCTAAGTTATTTTAAATCTAGTCATTGAGCCAATGTAATGAGCCTAGGGAATGGAGCAAATGAAACATGTTTTCCTCCATTTTTCCAGCCTTTATATCTTTATTGAATATACAGGTTTTGTATATTCTATTTCATACTAAAGCATATGCGGAATTCTGCCAAGAGTGGCAATATTATATTATTGAAAGCTGCGGGAAAAAAAATCGGCTCTGAACCTTCAAGGTCACCTTTCATTAGCAGCTGACAAGCATCCAATAGCTTGTATTTTGCCATTCTAAGGATCCTGGAACTGATTTTTTTCCTACTGTGCAGTTACATGAGAAATAAGAAATATTGAAACAGGTTGCCTAGGGAAGTTGTGGATGCCCCATCCCTGAAACTGTTCAAGGTACAGGTTGGATGGGCCCTTAAGCAGCCTGATCTAGTGGAACATGTTCCTGCCCATGGCAGGGGGGTTGGAACTAGATGATCTTAAAAGTCCTTTCCATCCCAAAACCGCTCTATGATTCTATGATTCTATGGTTCTATGATTTGTAATGAATATTCAGATAAGGCATTTTAACTTACTTGACCATGAAATAAATTTTCATTGTGTCTTGGATCCAATATGACAAGTTAATTTAGGCCTTACTGCATGTTTCAGCCTCCTAAAGCATCAAAACATGCAATTATCACCATGTAGTCTACTCAGTGTTCTGTTCTACATATTGTGAATACCTCTGTGGTATAGTAATATCATACTTAATATGTCTACTTTTATAGTATAAAAGAGCTAAGAGTCAAAATGAATGTGTTTGTGCTGTAGGTTAGAAAGCAATATTTGAACACTGTCAGTTCATTATTTTAAAGTCTGTTGTAAACTCTTTTGACACAGCATAAAATAGCAAAGTACATCAATGTTCCTCATTGTGTCTGGAAGTCTATTCTGCTGAGGCCAATGCTGAGGCCAATGCCTGCCATATTAACAGGGCAACATACAGGTACATTAAAACAGCAGTAGGAGAAAACCGGTACAGTATTTCCCCCAATTATCTGGCTCACACTAATATTATTCAACTTACACCTGACTTAAAATATATGAATATGTATACAAAGTCAACAAGCAGCCAGTACTTTATATTAGAAAACCTTTAAAAGAATCAGTATTACAGAATTGTAGAGCGTTTACACACTGAGGGGAAAAAAGATAAGATATCGCCTATGAAATATCACTAATGTACTTCTAAAGTAACTTTTTTCCTATACTTGTCCCATCATTGAATGTGAAATCCTAAGAGAAATAATTGTCCTGTCATTGTGCAAGGTATACGCTGTTTTGTACTTGTCAGTTCAACCTTTCCCTTAGCAAGAGACTATTGTCCCCATAGTTGTCACAGATAGAAGGGAAAGATTGAGGGAGAAGAAAAAGCTAAGTCCAAATGCATTCTGCTGTGTCTCAGTCATTTGTGTTTATAATAGCACTTTCAAAAACAGACTAGGAGCAACCCTAGTAAAGGTATCATGTGAAAGACTAATTTGATATGTGTGAAAACATATTTAAAACATGTTATTCAGCAAGAACAATCAATCATTGGCATTACCATCTTCCTTTCCATGCACTACTTCGCAGAGGATAAATCTTCCTTAAGGTTAAGTTATTTTGCTAGATGTAGTCACTCAAATGAATATTGTTAATTTGGTATGAGAGTACCTTGCAAAACAGAAAGAATAAAATATCCAGCAAATACATACACTTACAATGGCAATGACTTGCATTCATAGGCAACATGAGGCTGGAAAGCTATTCTCTTAAATTTCCAACTTCATTCCTATTGGCTAGGAAATTGCAACCTGGGCTGTGAAAATGTTTAAGTTATATGAACAGAATCGGTCTCTGAATGCTTAGAAATAGAACTCAACTGCCAGTCAAAATACAATTCAGTACCTTTGTGAGGGTCATGCAAGCTCACCTGTCAACTCCATTGTCCATGTCTCCAGCAAAGATGTTAAACAATTTCTATGATAGCCGGCAGTCTATGAAAACTGTAAAGTCCATGCATTTTTCAGTAAGGTTTCCACAGGGAAATGGAAATGGCTCTGCTCTGCACATCATACTTCAAAACTGTTTGGATATAGGAGACTGTAAGAAATTTTCTGTCTTACTCAAAAAGAGGGGTTTAACATAAGCCGACATGTAGTGAAATGTGGAAATTGACTGAGTGAAAGATTAAATTCTGCTATCTTTAAGGTGCTTGTGCAATTTTCACATGTTTCCCTGTGATATTTCAAAGTTCTGGCCCACAGCTCATTTTCTTTTTCTTTGGTATTTTGTGGTTATACTTATTTAATGCTGAGTTACAGAGAACTGGGCAATTCCTATAATTTCTCCCACAACTTTGTAATTGTTTGTATTTATTCAGCTCACATCTCACTTTGAGTAAGACTGAAAAATCCAGCATGAGACTAAATACAGTCAACTGTGACAATGAAAATAAAAATCAGGACAAGTTGTACTGAAGTTCATCATGTTATTTTTTATCCTATCTACTCTTCAAACTGTTCTGGCTTCTGTTGTCTATGTATCCAGATAAAAATGCCCATTGTAGCCAATATATAAAGGATTACTGTAGTGTATTAGCACCCATTTCCACAAATATATGTTACTATCTTTTACAAAGATCATGAAGTCACTAAGAAGGGTTTTGCAATGAGTCAAAAATGAAAAAATCATGTGTCAATATATGATGAATTCCATCCAGACTCTATAGTATCTTCTCTCTGGCTGCCTCTGGCCTGGACAGGTGCACACTCTACTGGGTGGAAAAGTGGTTGGTTGGCCGGGCCCAGAGAGTGGTGCTAAAAGGAGTTAACTCCTCCTGGAGGCTGGTCACAAGTGGGGTTCCTCAAGGCTCAGTGCTGGGTCTAGTCCTGTTCAGCATATTTATCAACGACCTGGATGAAGGCATTGAGTGCACCCTTAGCAAGTTTGAGGACGATATTAAGCTGGGTGGAAGTGTGAACCTGATGGAGGGTAGAGAGGCTCTGCAAAGGGATCCAAACAGGCTGAACCATAGGGCTGAGTCCAATGGCATGAGGTTCAAAAAGGCCAAATGCCGGGTCCTGCACTTGGAGCACAACAACCCTGTGCAGTGCTACAGACTAGGAGAAGCCTGGCTGGAAAGCTGCCTGGAGGAGAAGGACCTGGGGGTGTTGGTTGACAGGCAACTGAACACGAGCCAGCAGTGTGCCCAGGTGGCCAAGAAGGCCAACAGCATCTTGGCCTGTATCAGAAATGTCGTGACCAGCAGGTCCAGGAGGTTATTCTCCCCCTGTACTTGGCACTGGTGAGACCGCTCCTTGAATCCTGTGTTCAGTTCTGGGCCCCTCACCACAAGAAGGATGTTGAGGCTCTGGAGTGAGTCCAGAGAAGAGCAACGAAGCTGGTGAAGGGGCTGGAGAACAAGTCTTAGGAGGAGCAGCTGAGGTAGCTAGCGTGGAGAAGAGGAGGCTGAGGGGAGACCTCATTGCTGTCTACAACTACCTGAAAGGAGATTGTGGAGGAGGGTGCTGGCCTCTTCTCCCAAGTGACAGGGGACAGGACAAAGGGGAATGACCTCAAGCTCTGCCAGGGGAGATTCAGACTAGATATCAGAAAAGAATTTCTCACAGGGTCATCAAGCACTGGAACAGACTGCCCAGGGAGGTGGTTGAGTCACCATCCCTGGAGGTGTTTAAAAGATGGGTAGGTGGGGTGCTCAGGGACATGGTTTAGTGGCAGATAGGAATGGTTGGACTCGATGATCCAAGAGGTCTTTTCCAACCTGGTGATTCTATGGTTCTATTATTCTGTGATCCATGTTGCCCTACATTGGTGAGTGGGATAATTGCTTTTCTGACTTTTTCTACTAATGATGTGAGTAGCATAGAATATACATAGGATGAAAAGCATCCACAAAATATCCATGTAAAACTCAGTCCTATAGTTAGAAGGGTCCAATAAATTATCTTGGTGATTATTGGTGTCCATACAACCTTCTCCTGAGTCCATAAAATTCCCCAGTATGAAAATCAGAGAGGATTTGTCAGAAGAGCTGACAAATGGGACTGTACAAAAAGGCACACATTTGTTCATCGTCACATACTAAAAATCAGGTACAATTGCAGTGTATGAGCACAGACAAATACTTTGTCACTGGAACATATCACAATTCAGGATAATTAGCTGTTAAAAAACCCCAAACAAACAATAAAAAATCAAGTAACTAAAAGCAGATGAAGTGACTGGGTATTGCATATGCTCCATTATTTCAGCTAGAAATGCATTGACTGAAGAAAGTCTGTGTCTAAGGAGGAAAACCACAATTCATATATGCTTCTTTTACCTTTTCTATTTTGTTTTTATCTTTGCCTTTATATTTTAAAAGATGCAGTAACGTGCTTTCAAAAAAATATTTTAAAGATTTTCAATATTCTGTTGTAGAAAACAAAATAAAAAACTGGGCAGAGGATGGCTCATGAATTTCAAAAAGTGCTCATGAATTTGCAAATGTGCCTGCTTAGCACAGATAGTAAAAACACATATCAGATATCATGCTTTATAATGCACTTCGACATGGTTACTTGAGAGGTAGTGAATTAACTGCAGTCCTTGTTCAGAACGTTTGATCTAAAGGGAACAGTCACAATTGCGCCAGGCTTAATTCACAAAAAAAGGCATGGAGAAAATTAATGCAAGTGTATACAGGCTCTAAAAGGAGTCCATCAACTTTCTAGGACAGCAGCCTTCGCAGAGAAAGTAATCCAGAGGCTGGAAACCAATTTAAGAAAATAGGAAGCATCTGTCGTTCATACCAGCTGGGCTGCAGTGTGCTGACAAAAGAAAAGTTTCAATTTGAACAGCTATTAGCAGGATAACAAAGTAGACTTTATTTTAGAATCTTCAGGACTTATGACTGTATTTTAAAATGAAAAGTACAGATAGAATTTGAATCTTTCTTCATACAGAAGAAGATTAATAGCGCTATTCATCTCACCTTATTCTTTACTCATTACATTTGGATTAAATATTAAAATACAGAGCAGTATCTTAAGAGTTTCTGAATTATAGCTCCAAAGCAGAACAGAAATATCTCAGATGTTTTTCCCACCAACTTCAGTGAGAGGCAAATTCTGGCTTTCCTATTATAATATAGGACTTTTAAGGTCACCACTTTTTCTTTTTTTTATTTCTGAGCTCTTATTCATTTTAAAAAAACACATGTCTTCCTTTTTAAAACAGGTTAGCCAGACTGCTAACCAAGCCATTCACTGTTTTCAGAATACTGAGACCAAAACAATGTACTTACATGTAAAACTGTGACATGTAAATGTAAACCAAAACAGAACAAATAAAATTATTCTATATGTTCTTTTACTTAAATTTGGCCACTGTCAGAAGTTCTGGAAATACTTATAAAAGCAAAATGAACACAATACATAATATTTTTAATACTTATTTTAACAGACATATCTTAGTTGTTCTGCTAACTAGAAACACAACAAAATATAGATATTAGCCTGTATACAGGAATGCTTCGTAGGTCGTTCAAGCTGATCCAAATGAAATTCATGAATTGCACATGTATAATGGGTGTTTTTCAGAATCCGGTTGTGCGTCTGACATCACATCAGAAAGGAATATGTCAGATGAAACAGGGATAGAATTCCACTCACTTTAGATGAAATAGGGACAGAATCCCACTCCCCAAAGTGGGAGGTCATTGAATCACTTTCCCTGGAGTTGTTTAAGGTATGGGTGGATGAGGTCCTGAGGCGCATAGTTTAGCGATTGATAAAAATGGTTGGACTCAATGATCCTGGGGGCCTTTTCCAACCTAGTGATTCTCTGATTCTTTGAAAGAAACACCTGGCTGTGCTCTATGTCCATCTTCTCTCTTTCTCCTGTCAATATATATAAAAGGGCAAAAAGATTAAAAGCAAGTTCCACAAAGCTGTTACCTGTGCAATACTATCATACTTGGAATTAAGCCAAGGATCTGTGAAGAAAAAAAGATAGTGACATGACTACAAAATACTACATGATAAACTAAAATAGTCAGTTTCATGTTCATAGTACTTTAAAAGACTGGCCCTTCCTAACTCTTAAATGCCTGATCTTGCAAATTTAAATGTACAGATAGAGGTCTGCACAAATAATATACATTTTATCTACATATTTATATCAAACTTGCATATCCATAAAAGTATCTCAAACTTAAAAATACAGACCCAAAGATTTTAAAGTAATAAGCATTATTTTTCTGGCATAAGCATCTTTTATATAATTTAAGATAGATGTTTCAGAATATCACACCCGATTATAATTGCAAAAATAATTTGGTCAGAGAGAACATGGCTGTGGATTAAGATCAAGCCTGTCGAAGATGACAGTCTTACTGTTACAAAATGCACACTTGGACACCAAATGAACAAAAGTGGTCAGAATCTAGGTTAAACATCCTGCCTAAATGCTGCATTTTTCATCTAGGACTACAGTGAAGTTATTTAAGTAATGGAATGGGAAAACCCTAAAGAAATGAGAGAGCAAGAAAAAAAATTGTCATGTTGTTTATGCTTAACATTTGAAGTATATGTTAAGGGGACATATTCTTTCAATTCTGTCAGAATTTTCTTCTTGGTCTATAGCATATATATTGCAATTTTATATAGATACAACTGTAGAGCTTTTTTCTGCACACTCAGCTAGGACAATGAAGTGTAGTCAATCAAGACATCTTAAGCCAAATTCTTCCTTCATGCACTTTAGTGCAAACATAATCACTGAAGATGATATGGAAGTGATTTTAATGATGAACATAGTTAATTAAAAAGTTCTAGAAATACAAAGGTAATTTACACCTTCAAATTTGAATTACCACCTTCTTAAATCCAGGGTCTGCTTTCTGAAAATTGCAGGTTTCAACTGACAAGTAAACATCCAGAATCCATGAACTCAATAAGTATTATTTGACAAAAATCACCCACTATCAGCTACAGAGCTGTATCAGGGAGAAAAGTAATCTCTTAAGCATATTTCCAAAAATAGCTGTAACGTGCTGTCCTGTTAAATTTGAACCCCACTGGTAGAAAGGACCCTTTTTTAAATTTTTTACTCTTATTTCTTTCATATTCTAAGAGAAAGAGGAAAAATAGATTTCAGCCAATGTGCCCACTGTTCAAATCACTTACAAAACATTAGAAGTTATATTAATTGAAAGGATTTAAAGTAGAACTTTACCAAGTATGATCTATTTAAAACTGCAAAATATAATGAGGTAATTCTTATGTTAAAATGTAGATAAGTAAAATGCAGCAAATAAAAGCATAAAGTTCCAATATTTAAGCAATTAATATTCTTTCACTTAAGGTGAAAAAATAATCACACTTACTCATTTCTGAACACTTGCTTGTATAAAATAAAGATAACAGTAATAGGATAACTGTTTTGAATTTAATCTTTTGACATTCATTAACAAGTCTATTTCTGTTCACAGGGATTAAAGATATGGTATATTTGATCCCCACTTAGAACTACACCTGTCATTGCAGGGTGAATTTTTTTTAAACAAAAATACAGCTGGAGCTATATATTGGATCATCAACTAGATCTAAACCTTGATACCTTTCCCTGTAGGAAAGAAATGTATAAGATGTAGAATGATGGTTGTAGGACTGAATTAAAATTATCGACAAACAAAAACTCAGTAAAAATTATATATTTTATTTAAGAGGTCTGTACCATATTGAAATAAACAAACAAACAAACAAACAAAGAGTCCTGGTATTTATTAGAATGCAAACAACTGAGTTTTAATTACCATTTCATGCATATCACAGTAACTATGGTATAAACAGTCAGGTGCTCGCAAAACTTGCACTTTCTTTTGTATATTTATTTACAAAAGTGACTAGGATTGCTCTAAGGGCATCACATGTTCAGAAAGAAGTTAGTTCCTTTGGCTAAGGAGGAGATATATGATAAGCAATGACAATGGAAGATTTTTTCAATCTTTCCTGTACCTCAGCTGCTGAAGGTCTCTCAATGTAATCAAGATCTTCAACTTAATTAAGCTAGTTGAGATACTATGGTCTCATATTGACATGATAAAACATGGATGGAAGTGGAGCAACACCTAGATTAGATGCTTCACCACCACTGCCTTCTGAAAAAAACGTCAGAAAAATTCATGGATCAAAATGGCTAGCTCACTACTTTTATCACACTAGGCAACATCAAACACCGATTTGCACAAATAACATGTGAAATATCTAATTCAAAGCAGAGTCCTAGAACCGCAGAATGTATTCCATTGCACATAAAATTATTTAGTATAAATATATAAAATTTACTCTTATCTCTGCCTTTTCTTGGTGTTTAGAGATATAATCCAAAATACTATTTTATCAAAACCTTCTACAGGTAGCGTAGAAAAAACCAGTCTTAACAATTCCTTTCTGGAAACTTTTACATTCGAAGTCTTTACATTTATACTTAGTATTAATTGTGAACAAAATAAGAAAGGAAAACAGAGGAAAATAACATAATAATGCTGCCATTAATATGGCACAAACCCATATTACTGGATTTTTTTTTCCTGTATAGCTGTGCAATTGGTCTTGTACTTTTGCAACATATCTATTCAGTTACATTCACAAAGATGTAACAAGTCAGTTTTGGTTAAAGGCAACTGTGAACTTCATACCCTGCTTACAATGTTCAGTGACATAGTCCAGGATTATTCAGAAGTGTGACAAACCAATCAATTTTGTATTCCCCCATCCACCTCTCATTTTGATCTTTATACTTTTCATTCCTCCCCATTTCCAATGAGCCTTAGAATTTCTCTGCAGAGAGAAAGATATCTAATTCAGAGTAACCTCAACAGATTTTTCTACTGTGTCATGTACTGAAGTGATGCTTTAAAGTAGTCCTCAAGGAAAGGTCAATCACAATCTAATTTAATTCTTGATGTAAGGAGTACATTTAGGGGAGCCAGTACAAGGATAATGATGGTGTGAAATCCAGTTTGACTGAGTCTATTTAAGTGAACAGCTAATAGAAAAGAGATCAGAAGTCACAGAATCATTAATGATATGGATGAAAATGATATTGAGGTTATCTTCCCCAAGAGAAGATGAATCATACCTCCATCATTTCTGTTCTTCAGAATTGTCAGTGGTGCCCATTCAACGATATTTACACCATTAAGAAATTTTATTGTCTATTTTGTCTCTGCTTTCTTGCAATTGTAAACCCATTGCTTCTTAAGCTATTATGAAACACTTTAATCCTCTTTAATCCTTAGTTCTTCATGTTATCTTTTTATGCATTTGAATGTCATAATCATGTACTCTTTGTTTTTCATTTCTATACTAAATGACTTGGATGTGTTCAGACTTCCCTCATTGTTTACATTTTGCAGATAATTTTTTTTTGCCCTGGAGTTCCAGGCTACTCTCCATTCATGTCAAACTTCTCTCTGTGGAAGAGCAAACAAGAATGTAAGCAAAATTGAAATTTGTTACTTGTCCACAACAGCAGCAGTAAAAAGTGTTTGGAGTTGTGTGGACAATATCTTTTTGTCTGGAAAGGCAAAAAACAGAAAAAAAAATGATAGGAACTTTACTGTTGGTTTTGTAGTGAAATGATAAAGAGGATAGTATTGGGGAGAGAAGGACATCAAAACTATATTAAGCAAAAAGAGATAAGAACAAGGATAAGGTAGCAGCATACTCTGATGCTGATCATTTGAATGTTGTATATATTTGAGTATGAGAAAATGTCCCAGAAAAACTAAATTATGGCCACAGAAAGGAACTTGGTCAAATAAGAGATCTGAAAAAGGAAAAAGAAAAGCAGGTAAAAAGTTAGCCAACAAAATCAATTTGAGGGAAGATGATATCTCTCTGAACAAAATTGTTGCTTTATGCAGAAGAAGTGTATTTTTGTTCAAATAAAGGAATGCCCCTAACGGTTTTTATTTTGGAATTCTGTCATAGTGGGACTTTAGCTACAGTGCTTCCCAGCAATGTTTTCTTCTTATGGTCAAATACACGAGGCAATTTTTTAAAACACGATGCTCAGCTTTAGTTCATTTAAAAAAAGCAAACAAAACCAACAACTCCACAACAATAACTTGTGTGGAAAGATCAAGAAAAAACATTTAATTTAGATAGGGTGGCTGTTTGGATGAGTGCTAGAAAAATGTTACTTTGAAGATTTGATACACTTCTGATACCTTGAGCAAAATTCCCTGTTTCCATGTGTCTACTATCAAAAACGCAAAAGATGAACAACTTGACTAGCTACTTTGTTCTTTTGGCTTACCAGATAACCTATATGAATATGAAGGCTTTTTGGATGAAGACAAGTTATCACAGCAATATTCCTGCCTCCTCTGTATGTTCAACCAGTTGCTGCTCTTTGTATTACTGACGTAGAATAATATTCTCCAACAGTACAATACCAGATGGTAAGTGGCTTCTCATCATAGAACAAACCACAGAGTTTTCCTGCTGTTTTGCCTTGCCTTAACAGGTGACAGCAGAAAGTTTGTCATCTGATAAATACTGTAAAAGGAGTAAGGGATACAAAAAATAATGCAAGCCATAAGGCTATGTTTGTCTACACTCTTAACACAGTGTTGCTGTTTCTTCAATCACAGTATGATGACAATTCCAAGGTATAATTATCCCTACAAGTAGCCCATGAGGCATTTTTCTACTAGCAACTTGGCTACCCTTACTCAGATGTGTTTTCTGCAGCATACAAGAACTTATATTTATTTCTAAAAGGCCAGTGAAACAATGTGAAGATTCATACATAAAGGATTTCAGTTCCAGTACACATATTTCTTGGAATCAGAACTGAAATTCCAAGACCTCCAAACATCAGACATGTATCAGCTAGTGTAGCAAATCCTTCAAGACTTCAAAGAAGGTAATACATTTTTTTTCTTGTTATGAACAAGGAAGCAATGTCCAGTCTTAAATTCTCACATCATTACTTGTATTTCTGTTCCAGTTTTATTTTTCCACCTTTAACAATATCCTCCAAGACTGACTTTTGAGCCTGTCTGATGTAGATACCCATCTGAGGATACCTACCTCTCTCTTGTAGACACCAGTGCCAAAGCTATCCAGTATTTACTAGTCACACAAAATAATAGGACCAATATGGCCATATTTTTTACCAGGAATCTCTAATGAATTTTTCCAGCTTTAAAATTATGCCAGATATTGAGAAGAAGAGAGAGAAGAGGAGAACCAGAATACATGAAAGATAACCCTATCCTCTGTGAGAGATCTTTCTTTCTCTTGTGACTAGTGTAGTGATTTAGTGTAGAAAACTTACCTGAATTTTCTTACAGCTCTGCATGGATGGCACATAGCAGGAAAAAGAAAATCAGACAACTGTGGAGGAATTTTTGGTCCAGGGAGGACATGACATGTTGACTGTGAACAATCCAGGCCTTGTAATGGAAGCTTTAAAGTAGTTACTGAGAACATGCAGTGGAAACCTTGAATCGACATTGTACAGATGGTACAAGAAACAATGTCTTTATCAACAACCTCGATGAAGGCATTGAGTCCTCCCTTAGCAAGTTTGCAGATGACACCAAGCTGGGTGGAAGTGTGGATCTGCTGAAGGGTCGGGAGGCTCTGCAAAGGGACCTGAACAGGCTGGACTGCTGGGCTGAGACCAACGGCATGAGGTTTAACAGGGCCAAATGCCAGGTCCTGCACTTGGGGCACAACAACCCTAAGCAGAGTTACAGACTAGGAGAAGCCTGGCTGGAAAGCTGCCAGGAGGAGAAGGACCTGGGGGTGTTGGTTGACAGATGACTGAACATGAGCCAGCAGTGTGCCCAGGTGGCCAAGAAGGCCAATGGCATCTTGGCTTGTCTCAGAAATGGCATGACCAGCAGGTCCAGGGAGGTTATTCTCCCTCTGTACTCAGTACTGGTGAGACCGCACCTCGAGTACTGTGTTCAGTTCTGGGCCCCTCATCACAAGAAGGATGTTGTGGCTCTGGAGCGAGTCCAGAGAAGAGCAACAAAGCTGGTGAAGGGGCTGGAGAACAAATCTTATGAGGAGTGACTGAGAGAGCTGGGGCTGTTTAGCCTGGAGAAGAGGAGGCTGAGGGGAGACTTTATTACTCTCTACAACTACCTGAAGGGAGGTTGTGGAGAGGAGGGAGCTGGCCTCTTCTCCCAAGTGACAGGGAACAGGATGTGAGGGAATGGCCTCAGGCTCCACCAGGGGAGATTTAGGCTTAAGATAAGGAAAAAATTCTTCACGGAAAGGGTAGTTAGGCATTGGAACAGTCTGCCCAGGGAGGTGGTTGAGTCACCTTCCCTGGAGGTGTTTAAGGTGAGGGTGGATGAGGTGGTTAGAGGAATGATTTAGGGATTGGTCGGACTCGATGATCTGGTGGGTCTTTTCCAACCTGGTTATTCTATGATTCTGTGATTCTGTGAAATGGGCGCAAGACCGGGGCCAGGGTCGTTGCCAAGAATAGTCACTCCTTTTTTCTCCAGAGGAATGGCGTGAGGTGGGTGACAAATTGTGGGTGGCAACAATTGAAGGGGGAAAGGACGGCAAGATAGCCAGAGACTTTACAGCTTTATGGAGGGCAATTATCAACTCTTTGTTAGAAATGAAAGCTGAGAGAAAGGTCGCTGAGCAGCAATTTCAGCACTGCACACAGATAATCCCCCACAGAAAAGACAAGGAAAACTGGCTACCTTTTTTGGAGTAGGACAGGCTAATCCAGTACGACCACATGTGGGACCGCACAGGACTTAGTCAAAACTGTTCTACGTGGTAAACCATCAGCACCTGCTGATAATCCCTTTGACCCAGGGCCAGCAGCCCCTGAGAAAACTTTGATTTATTTTAGTTCGCGGAGGTGTGGTGACCTTAAACAGCTACAGACTTTTCCTGGGATTTGTTCACGGGAGGCCAGAGACTTGAAAACCTGTAGAGAAAGTACTAACTGCTCCTCTACAGCTGTGGGGGTGGGGGGTGCTGCCCTGGGCTGAAGGGGTTGCTGCTCGCCACTGCTGCCTCCGCCGCAAAACCCAGGCAGCTTCAGCATTACAGAAGGGACTATTAACAGATACAATAAGAAATGGCTTGATTAAACAACGTTGGTAGCAGTTCAAGAATCAAGACTGTTTAAATAATGCTATTTTACAACAAGTGCGGCTATTTGGTTTATCAAACACTTTTAAAGATACTGGATTTTGGAAAGACTGAAACAGGCATGATCCATATATGGAGTTTATAGATAGATCGAGTGATGTGCTCAACAAGCAGGTAGACAACTGAGCAGTTACAGAAGCCTTAGTTTTAAATCAGTTACAAAAAATCCTGATGACGAATATGGAAAGATATGGTGCTGTCTGAAAACTCCTACAACAGCTGGGATCATTTACCTGTCAAGCACAGCTGATGGCTGCTGCCCTGACTGTACATCAGACAGAAAGACTTTTTGTTATAAATGCAGGCTTTACTGGAATAATTCAAGCAAGGGAAATTATATACGGGGAGATGGAGGTTTTGGCTGAACTGACCAGTCTGTGATTCTATGAATGCAGAAACTACAAAAATCGTGAACTTGAAAGTATGGCACTCACAGAGCAAAGAAGAACAATATATTACCATAAGTGAAATATTTGTTAGACAATCGATATAAGCCTTATTAGATAATGCATGTACATATCTTAAGTGTTGTATGTTCCCGGTATCGTGTGTAGTTTAAATATCCATAGCATGGAAAAATTGTGGATCCAACACTGATAACCAACATTGAATGTATTCAGCTAGCTTTGAAATGAGTGGTCGTGTGTGTGTGCGTTTGAAGTACTTCAAACGTTTGTAAGACTTACAAATTGGATTTGATTAATTTTGGAAATATATCTCTGGGACCTTTCAATCTCAAATGTCCACTAAGCCGGCAAACAGGTAGATTTACTTGGGGATCTTTGGAATGAAAGGCTTCAGAAGAAAAAAATTTAAAATACCTAGCAAAACATAAAAAAAAAGGAAAGAGAGAGAGAAAAAAAAATGGAAAAAGCTTAACCTTGCAGCTGTGTGTGTGTGAGTTCTGCCTCCCCTTCTCCTTCCTTTCTAAGTTTTTTTTTCCCTTTCAGCTTTGAAGAAGTCCAGAGGAGTTAATCGTGTTATCTCTCCAGGGGAAAGCCAATTTGTGAGAACACTTTGCATTCCAGTGTCACACATCAGCATCTGCTGGGCCCTAGTGTGGACAACCTTTAGGGATAATTGAGCTGATGATTCATTACGAATTATTGAGTGGATATTTTGCCATACCAACCCCCCAAAAAACATAGTCACTAGATTTGAAATGATTACAAAGATAATCACCAAGGGAAGAAAAAGAAGTGTTCAGTTATTAGGCCAAGACTCAACAATCATTTATATCCCAATGACAACAGAATATGCTAAGTGGTGCATGGCAAATATTTTGAATTTACAAGTAGATCTAACAGATTATCCAGGAAGTATTGATATCCATTTGCCAAGTCATGTCATTATTGAATGTACCCAGCAAGTAGTAAAAACATTGTTAGCAAAACAAAAAAGGGGGGAATCAGGAAAGACACTGCAAAACAGATTGACGAAGGTGCAATATGTAATGAATTTTTTGCCATTAGCAGGAGAGATGATCAAATTGTGCCAAAGTTGAAGCATATGCAAACCATGTTGTCAAAATTAGAGCAAGTATAAGACAATGTGAAAGTGCTATTGAAAAACAGAGAAGGGCAATGGACAGGTCCATATAAGCTATTAACATGGGGATGAGGTTATGCTTGTGTTTTAGCAGACAGAGGACCAGTTTGGGCACCAGCGAAGTGGATCAAGCCGGCGTTGCTGCGTGACAGCTGTTAAGCCCCAACCACAAAAGCAGTCAACAAGAATGAAGAGGATGTTAACATTATGGATGTTCTTAATCCTATGGGTGGCAGTTAAAGGAGGTCCCTGGGTGATCAATTCTCAAAAGAATGTGTGGATTACAGGATGGTGTATACAACGTCAAGTCAATTGTATGCTCCACCTGAATGCTTTAGTCAAAAAAACAAAAAGTGGGAATAATATTAAAACAGATACCTTCACTTCCCTCCATTAATGTGCCAAGGACTGAGAGAAATCAAACAGAAAATTGCAAAAAGGAAAGTGAGTCACTGTATGCAGCTTTGGACAAACGAAGTAATTCTGCAGTGGCATACCAGAAATTGAATGACCTCAAGCTTCTAAATGCGGATTCGGTCATTGGTAACCTTAGCCTGAGGGTTGTGCTTTTAGAAAACTACCCCCTTACTGTGAATAATCTGAATAAAAGAGAGAACTTGTCTACATATGTGGGGAATGATGCAACTACCTCACCAAGAGTGGAAAATGAAGATCAACCAGATAATGAAACTCATGCAAATGAAGAACTGAAGGAAACAGGATCTAGAGATTCTCAGGTATCAAAACTAAGAGAGAAGCTTCAGAAGATCAGTGTTCTTGCAGGCAAGCCAGAAAATGACAGACCCCTTGAGACATCAAAGAATATTGAAAGTAGTACAGCAAAGCCCACAGACCTCTCAAGGCTGGCTTCAAGGTTAGCTGATGACAACGCAGAGAGCAGTGGACAGCTGAGACATCTGCCCTTACCAGGAGTTTGCAGCATGGAAGACCTTCAGAATTTGTTTGAAAGAGCAACTGTAGATACTGAAGGAAAGCTATCACATGAAGACCTTCAAAAACTGCGCAGCTCTACAACCCAAGAGTCAGGGAGCTTTAAGAAATTTGACACAGATGTAGATAGCATAAGACATGCTATTTTGCAGAACCGTGTTGCCATAGATTTTCTTTTGCTCGCTCAAGGCCATGGATGTGATGATTTTGCGGGAATGTGTTGTATGAATTTATCTGATCATTTGGAATCTATTCACAAAAAGTTGAAAATGTTACAGGATAACATGAAAAGGATTACTTATGCTCATAGCCCTCTAGATGGTCACTTTCAGTCTTGGGGAATAGAAAGATGGTTAAGAGACATTATTAAGGGAGGGATCTTAATATTAGTGTTACTAACGGTAGTAATAGTGATTTTTTGCATATTTTGGCAATGCTTGCAACGCTTGGTCAATCAAACAATAAATCACGCCTAGCTTGTTCAAAAAGAAAAAGGGGATCTGTGTGTGTGTAGGAATTTTTGGTCCAGGGAGAACATGACTTGTTGACTGTGAACAATCCAGGCTATTGTTGAATATGAACAATACAGGCCTTGTAATGGAAGCTTTAAAGTAGGTACTGCGAACATGCAGTGGAAACCTTGAATCGACATTGTACAGACGGTAAAAGAAACATTGCAAGTGATAAGGAGGAAGCTGAGCAGGATGAGAAACCACAAAGTTCAAACATTGTTAAATGTAGCACATCGCATGATAACCAAATAGAAGCAACCTTGAGCGCATGGACAGCTTGCTTTAACCAATAATGTTATGTCTTGTGACGCGTGGACAGCTTTAAGGTGTATAAATAAGTGATACTTTGGCAATAAGGAGAGAACGATTTAGCATCGCATCAGTGTACTGTCATTACTTGGGACTCATCTTCCTATGAGGTAACCTGCAACAGACAACCTCTTTCTTGCCTTAAAGCAAGTTGTGAAGCCATAGCTGAGAATAAGACCTAAGCTGAAGTAAGTTTCAATCTAGAGTCACAATGTTCTGCTGGATGTTAAACATTGCTCCATTGCAAAGGACAGGGTGAAATATTATGGTAAGTGCCAGTAATTGCATCATAAAACCATTTATTCTACAGTCAACAATACTGTAAGCAACAATAATTAGCACTGCTGTAAAACCAACAGCATCTAATATTGTAGCTTAAATTGATTGGAGAAACCAGCATGCTTTGGTTGATAAAACAAGGAGAGCCAGCATAACCTGAGGACACCCTAAGCCAATATCCAGGCCTTGCTTGCCAATATCCTGTCTCAGCAACCACAAAATCAGTATCTGAACCTTTTTCTATTGTTTTCTATGCTGGAAGTTAAAATACTATTACTGTGCTTCTTTCTTCACACACACACAAAAAAAGTCCCTGAACCTCTCTGAACTTCCAGTGTCAAAGTAGAAATTCTGAGCACATCAGCCCTGACACATGGAAATCTTTAGAGGTCTAGCATACATATCGTAAGCAGGAAAACAGCTCAAGTATTTGTGGTTAAATTCTTTTCTTTGCACTTCTTTACTGATCTTGCATTATTTCAATAATAGAGATTCTAGCAAAACACAAAATAAGTGGAGAGAAATGGTGCCAATTTTATCTTGGCCTAGTTTTGACGAAGGTAGAGATGTTTGTCATTTTTTAATTTTTCTCTTCTACTTTTCCTTTCTCATACCTCCACTTCAGTGGGACGCTTTATTCACATGTTATGCTCCAAGATACAGACTGAGATGATAACATGTCACCATGTCTGGGCAAGTCCTCATCTGTTTTTTAACCCATACAGGAGCTTCAGGTTTCCAGTCATTATCATTCTCTGATACCTTATGATGCATGTAACACGGCATTGATACCATGATGCTTTCTACAGGGTACAACAAACCATCCTCTTCAAGATTTTCTTCCTCAGTTTAACACAAAGATTGAAGATAATTCCAGGATTTTTTCAGGACTCATCGCTTATTGTTGTTCTTTCTCAATGCGCAAGTTTTCATGGCATGTAAATGTTTGACAATAGTTGAGTTAGGTATCTCTTTGCACATCTTCACTTTCTTTTGTGAGTTATTCAGATATCATTGAGCTTAATAAATACTGCACTTGCTTTGACTGTTTTTTTCTGTTACATTATTCAACATCTGCCCTTCATTTATGTCACTTGGAATGTGTCATTAATATTTTATTTAATTGGCATTGAGATTTTTCATATGAACATTCCTCTTAGAGACAATGACAGCTCTATTTTCCTCCTTATGTCTTTGTGTTAGTCAAGTGCCTTGTTTGCCAGAAGTGTAATAGTGTCAAATCAAGTTCATTACAATTTTGCTGATCCTTTCCACTGTATTCCTGTGTTATTTCTATCAACCATATATTTCAAAGGAAGTTTCAGGTTGGTTTATTCTATTTTTTTTTCCTTGTGGTCAGGCATAATTAACACTTTTCTATGCAACTTTACTTAGCATGTATCTAAAGAAACTTACATAAATACCATCTCTCTCTCTAAAGCTAGGGAGAATATCACTGCAATTACTTTGGTAATTAAAGAATATACTTCACACAGCAGCTTGGACTGGCTTCTTAGTTGGAGGTCAGAGATATCGGCTCCTCAAACTGCATTCTGCACATCCTGATCAATCTGTCAGAACTCCTGCATGTGCCCTTCAGTGCTGAACAGTGGCAGAACTTAACAGAAAGCAGGTAATTAATAACAGTTATGTACTGTCGCAAGCTGAGAAGACACTCTACTTGTGAGGAATGTTTAGGGCAAAATTGTTCATTATCTCCTATATAGCCAGGCCAGATACCTCAGTTTAAAGAGCAATTAACACAACATCGAAGATCAGAAACATTTTCAGAAAGAGGAAATTAAATTGTTGTGGAGAAACTGCTCTATTTTCCTTAATTTTTAATTAGTAATGCATTAACTGCATTCTAGTATTTCATATATTGTACTTAGAGTAAGGCCATTTATTTAAAAGCATTTAATAATTTTAGAGCCTTTTTCAATTAAAATTTGCATCACTTTAGCAGGCAAACAAAAATTACTTAATAGATGAGCACATTAATAGCAGAGCCCACAGCTTGAGAATTAGAATTATCTAACAAGAAATGTCCCCAGTTCCTTGTGTTTTGTGACAAGAGAGCATCTCTCCATGTTTTACAAGAAATCACTCTAACAGAGAAAAATTTAAAAATCCTATTATAATTTGCAGAATGTTACCAGAAGAATGGCAGAAAACTACTGCTGTCATATGGAGAATATGCACAGCATAAGCTAAAACAGAACTGATAATATAAAGGATTTTATCTGAAGCAGAATAACCATGAAACATGAGGTGATAGCTACAACATTAAACTTGTAGGGTCATTAATATTGGAACCCACTTGAATTTTCCTTCTTTTTTTGCTACTCTTGACTTTCCTTATAGTTTGCATATTAATTATGGGACTCAAGAGAGAAACCACTTTTTCAGAAATGTTTAGTGGGTAATATAACTGTAACACTGTTCTGGTGATTTTTCAAAGGCCAAGATAATTACTACCATATAACACAGTATAGTTGTTTATCAGTTTTAATTGTTTCAAGTGACAACTGTAACGCTTTAAGAACTATATGTGTAAATTCTTGTACATACAGATATAGGAAAAATTTTAAAAGGTTATTACAGCGATACTACTTCTGCTTTTTGATTTGGATGATTGATAAGGATATTTCTCTCTTTCAGAGCAAATAGTCATGCTTGAATTTATGACAGAAAAGCACTATGAAGAAAAATGTCATGAATTGCTTTTTTCCTTTCTGTAAACTCATTATAATTATGATATTACTAAAAACGTATTTCAAGGACTATACTATCATGATTTCTACTCTGCAGCTGCAGATATAATTGGTGTTGTGCAGGAACAAGAATTACTTGACAAAGAACTCTGCTCTTTTTCGAGTCACTATTTCTCAGCCTAATTATCAACTACTTGATTACTTATTTACAACTAAAAGTGACTTCTAGAAATCTCCTTCCTATGACAAACTGGAAAAAAAAAAGAAAAAGATTGAAAAACTATAAAAAGGAAAAAATGCACCTATTCAACCTGACCTCATCACTTGGTTCTAAGTAGGGGGAAAAATACATTTTCTAACACCAGCTGTGGTAGAAGGTACTTTACTTCTTGCTTCAGGAAAGAGCAGAATCTGATCTAATGATTCAGCTCATGATAGTTAAGGATTTACTACCAAGTAGACAAATATCCTGCTGTTTCAGAAATAAGTTCCTAAGAATATCTTTTATTTGGACAGTTTACTAGTTCAGGTGAACTCATCTTTCAACTTACTGAGATGCAAATAAAAACCTGAGATAAAAGATACAAAACTTCTCACTTCTCCAAAACCAGAGGATTTTTAGGTGAAAAATGAGTCACAATGTAGAATCATATTACAAATTAGAAATATGATGTATTTGGGGGTATGCTGCATGTGCATAAGTAATAGAATTCCTAAATATTCATTTTGTGCATCTATGAATTGTTTTCCTTTACATACAAAGCCATGAACAAGTACTAACTGGCTGTGAGACTTGTACCAGTTCACATATCAATTCTAAACTTCAGGGATAGTGCTTGAGACAAAAATGTTTATATAAATAGCAGTTGTTATTTTCACAGAAAGCAGTGAATAGGGAGATGGGCATAAAATCTTGTCTAAAACAGAAAAAACCCTAAACTAAGTCCAAAACCAGAGACTCCCTCATGGCAGTGTCATTGCAGGACTGTTTTGTTTACAAATCAATAATGATGTAATTAATTGTAAATTGTAACTGACTCCAGTGACTGCTGGGACTAATGATCATGACAAATTGACCCAGTGCATGCATTGCCTCGCTTAACTGCATTGTGACCCAAAGTTACCTTGACCAACAAACTGAATCTTTAATTCCCTTGATTTTAAGTTGACATTGGAATTCTAGCTTTAAAAACTACTAAAATTGAGAAAGTACTTTTCTCAGATGCTCCAGAAAGCCAGGGAAATCCCTTTTTCTTGTAACAAATACACTGTGGTAAACCTAAACCAAAAACACGTATTCTTTCATTCCTTCTTGCATTTCTTGCTTACAGTTAGTAAGCCATTCTATGGTGCTCACTGAAGTAATCTGTTTCTCAGGTCCTACTTCTTGTTATTCAAACTATGAGACATGAAGAATATTAACTTTTCAGCCTCTTTAGAAGAGCTCTAAATGACTCTATTTATCATGTTGGGCAGGGAAGTTTTAATAAAGACTGAAAGAAAATGTGCTATGCCACACATCCCATCCTCTCTTTTCCCCAGTAATCTCAAAAGGATTTCAAAGTGTGTGGCTCACTTCCATCTTATATAGCCAGATTTTTTTCTTTCAGAGGGAAACAAAGAGAAAGAGAAAGAGGAGAAGGGAAGGTTGTTATCTAACACAAGGCAGACATCCAAGCTTTTGTATCACTCCAGGAACTGAAATCTCAGATCCAGAGGTGGACAAGGATATCCTTGACCATAAGTCAATTTTAACAATCAAGCTAACCTATAACTATAGTGAATTTTCTTTTATTTTCCCTTTAGTTTTTGTAAATAGGTTAATTAACTCAGTAAGTGCCTTTGGAGAGTAGAAATAATTTCTACATATCTTATTTTTATTTTTCGGTTCAGCAAACCTGCACAGAATATTGTTCATGCCATTCTTTAAAATGTTTCTGAGAGCGTCTTAAAAAATCCACTCAAATACTGAGTTTACATGGAAAAATGAAGGTTGCTGTAGCAAACCCATCAAATTGTTTATTTTAATTACATTTGTGGTACTAATGTTTAGAAAGAATATACATAACAACTCAGGAAATCTGTCATCTACGCTCACTGAGAATAAAAAAACCAACTGTATTGAGAAGGAAGAACAAGAATTGCAATGCAAACTACTTCAATTGCAGTAACCAAAATGACAAGAATTGTTACAGCTATGTGACTTCTGCCACACTGTGTCAAGCAAGTTTAACTCACTAGAGAAGCTATAGAAACTGGACGCATAGACTCTTTTAGACTTCCTATATGTGAAACGCACCATGCTTGCTGGGTATCTGCAAACGTGGTTTAAGCAAGTTTACTTTATTGGCTAAGTCTGAACCCAGGTAGTTTTCAGAATGTAAATTAAGGAACTCATTAAACCCTGGTATGTGAATTGCTTCTGATGATGTGCCTATAACATATTCCTAAGGATCAACTACAGCTGCCAGGATGAAAGCTATTGGTTTTTTATCTTCCTACTCGAAGGCATTCTCCTGTTTTATTTGAACATATGATTATATTTTTATAATGAGTGGTTATTCCCTGGGTGTGTTTGGCAAATAAGTATTTTTATAGACTAATGTGATTTTGCTAATATGCTCCATTGACTCTACATCTGTTCTAGTCTTCATGAAAAGATATGGTCTACTTCTGTTTTCTTTGTTTGAGATATATCATATGAAATCTTTGAAGGTTTTTCTGGACAGTGTGCTGCTTTCCATACATTCCATTCAGAAATGTCTTAATGCAGTGTGCATAAAAATCTCACTGACTGAGTCTATGATTCTACAAGTAGGCTTACATCTTGGCTTATACGAAACAATCCTTACTCCTCATCTATCATCGCCTCCTTGAAACTCTCTATTCTATGCTCTCTAGGGATTCAAGCCAAACCTTCTCTTCTTTCCCTTAAATTTTAGAAAGATAAAATAACATATTACTACCATTCCAAAAGCCTTTCCATCATTGTTTCTTACTGACTTTCTTAGCAAAAAAAAAAAAAAAAATGCTGAAGCTATTTTATTTGATCTAGATTATTTATTGCTGGATCCCCCTGACAAAAGTAACTGCACTTGCAGTCTGATTTGGGGAATCACACTGCCTGTCTGGCAAAATGCTACCCTGTTGCTTTACAGTCCTTGGAATGTCAGAAGTACCATATACTTTAATACAATTAGCGGCCACTAATCCCACTGCATATGTTTCAGATAGAAACTATGCTGTAAAATAACAACATTGAGAAAAAGGCTTTGTGTCATTTTAGTAGTAACATTGTTACAAATCTTAAAATTGAAAAATTCCAGATTTGAAGACAGCAGATACTGGAAGTTTTCACTTAACTCCACCACATGGCGAGGAATCTTAGCAGAGCTAGTGGAATACTAAGTTACCAACTCTGCAAAGAGATTTTTGTATGGAAGGGTTGGTCAAAGAACAGTTTATTGCATTTTTGACCACTTAGAATGAAAGTTAGGACATCTGGTTACTTTTCACTTGGACTAAACTAAGCCCTCTGGCATTACATTAGCATTTGACTAAGAATGGAAAAGTTGCCTGCAGCTTAGGGCATGGAACTTGAAAATGATTGAGTTAAACTCATTATGTTAGAAAACAAAGTCTGCTTTCTTTTCTGTTTGTAAATTCTCTGTGCAATCTTCAGAAATTTAGGTTTTCATGACTGCCTTGCCTTTTTCTTGGATGACAATTATGGATCACATCCTTTTCTCAGACTATCACTTCTCCCCTGAAATTCTGAGTTCTGCTGCTTTTTGAGGGCCAAGGTGAATCAGTCCATCCTCACTTCTTTACTGTGACCTTCTGCTCTTTCTGTGCCTCCTGTGTTCGCTGCAAAACTTGAGCAGGAGCTCCAGTTATGTTGCCTGAAATGCTGATTGCAGAATGCATTTCTATAGCAAATACTTGCACTCTGGGAAGGTATTTCTCATGCTTTAAAAGGATTTCTTCTGTTCCCTGAATTACTTCTTCCATGCTTTTAAAAGGGAGATTTTGTGTTTCAGAAGGGCAGTCTTAATGAAAGCTGACACTGACAAGGTGCTCTCTGTGGCTCTGACACTGAGATGCTTTTGTTCCTTAGACTAAACCAAATAACAGTTTGAGCACAAGGCAACAGACATTTTTCCTTACAGTTGCTGAAGCCTGTGTCAAAAGTCATGCATACACAGCAGTCCCCCAAATACCTCAGTGTGGGAACGTTTTACAGAGAACAAGGCCTGGATGCTGTGATACTGAACAATTCTAACAAGGCCTTGAAACAGAGAGCCAAAAGATAAACAAATGCCAGCTGAAAGCAATACAACAGCTAGTTCAGAGGCAACGAGTACCAGCTGTAAGAAAAACAATTAAAGAGAACTATCAACATAGCTAATTCCAGTGTAACTTGGTTTCTTAGCATGTGCAGTAGTTTAGCCAATAAAATGTTAGTAATAGCTTTATGGACAGCTACCTTTAACCAATAATACACCATAGATATCCTCGTGGGCACCCAGTTATGTAACCAAAAAGGGTTTATAAAAAACAGCTAAGCTTAATAAATTGAACACTCGCTGATCATATTGATCTCTGCGTTTGATTCCGTGATGCTCCCGTCAACACCTTAGACTGAGTTCTTTCAATGCATTAATACAAATGCATTCAGCCTGCAGTGCTTGTAAAATCCAAATAGAGAAACAATGAGATTTTATTGCCACCTTTGCCCAGCTTTCCTCTGGTGTTTCCCTTCCTCCAGAAACACTTTGTAACAACACACTGGACTTTGCAAGGCAGCATATACTGCACACCATGAAGGATGATATACTGCTAGAGCAGGAAGGAAAAAAAAAAAAGCTTTGGTCAGAAGCTTACTTTTATTTCTGGCACTTTTAACAAAACAAGAAAGTAAAAATGTTTCTATCATAATCCTGATATTTCCTACTAGGAATAAAGAGATCTGGGTTTTGTGTTCTTAGATCTCCATTCTACTACTCCTCATTAATTTACTCTGTATTACTTATTTCCATGTCCTAGTTTATACCTGTATGAAAGAAATCTGATATTTCTCTTTGAATTCCTGTTACAGAAGGGTGAAAAATACCACATTCATGATAAATTTCTTTATTACAGTTTGGGGACAGAGCAAAATCTTTAGCAAGACTGCAGAAGAAACACATAGGTAGTGATCTAGTACTATCAATTCCTGACTATTAAATCTTGCACTAAACCCTTTCAGTCATGCTGAAACACCTTCACTACAACTTTGCCCTTGTGAAGTATCCTTATTTTACGTATAGTGAATGACTACATCTTCATCTACAAAAAGTAACACACTGCAGTCAATAAATAATACAACAGGAGCTTTTCAAACCCCAAAGGCCAAGGGCTAAAGATTGCACTTCGTGTCAGCCTTAAAAATCCTGAAAGTTTAGCTATGGAGCCACCTCTTGGGATAAGGGTGTTTTAAGTCAGTAATAATACAAACCATGATACTGAATAAGGAAAGACTGGACATAAGTGGTAACTAGGAATGACAGTCAGGATAGTGAGGGAAGCCATAAATAACCTTACACATTTACTGTGCCAGACAAAGACAGGGACTGGATTCTATCAAACATACTCCGTCAATGAACATGAGAATATATCCTCCTCCTTCTCACCTACTTCTCCTCTTTCAGTGCCACTGCAGACTGCCCTATTGAATAGAAACTTCAGGAAAAAAAAGATTGTAATCTAAAACCTAGTAAATTGAGGTAATTAGCAGTAGCCGACAGTTAATGATGCTTTCCTTATGAACAGATGCTAATAGTTATGAAACTTTATTTGGTAGATAAATAGTACCTTTCTCAGCAATCGATATTACAAATGATCCTACATGTACAGTCATTACTTCAGTTAGACACTGGCAGCTCTGCAATTGTTCATGGCCTAGGTGAAGAATAGTACCTGTCATGAAGTTTGAATGCTTCACCTTTCAGCAGATCTGTTCTCAGCTTGTTTGAAATACTGAACAATTGCACATGAGGAAGTAACATAAAACAGTTAAGATAAAACCCAATGGTACTCACATTTCTCTACACATAGAGAACCTCCCCTCCACCCCAATCCAAGGAATGTCCTGAAGACACTTTGGTAGAACTTGCTGCCAAAACCACTAATGGCAAGCCCTCCACTACTACTGCCCTCTTTCCTGGGACCTGCATTATCACAGGGCTCACTTGGCACTTACTTCATCACCGTTTCTGACTTGCTTACATGGTGACCAAGGAGTCGCCAATCCTTCCTCAATGCTCCCCACCTTCACCTCAGAATTCAGCTGCTGTTGACTTTCAGCACCAGCAGTGCTCATACCTCCTTATCTTTTAAGAGCAATACTGGGATGGTTCTGACTGAGCTAAACTCTCTTAAAAGCCTCCAACAAACAAATGTAGCAATCTATTATTAAGGCTAAATGCCTTTTATCAGGGCACCAATCATACCTACAACATGAAGGATATCAAAGCTGTCATAAATATTTCCAGATGCTGTATTAATAAAACTAGGAATTGTTTTGGAAAGAAGGATTCTTATTAAATTCTTAGTACTTCCCACAAGTAAATGTACTTTTTGTAGAAATCTTTGTTTTCAGACCATTCTAATCCAAAGAAAGCTTTACTGTATCTCTTCTTCCTGAAATATGAAAAAAAATCCCCAACTCACTTTTTTGGCTGCACACCAACATGCTGATTAATGTTAGTTGCATACATTGAAGGTTTCCTTTTGGATAGAGTATGAAACACTACCCAAGTCTTTTGATTTATTTTTATCACATTTCCTTTCTATTCTATCAGGAAGAGAACACTTAAGACAGAAGAAAACTCTCTGTCCTCTCATTTTTAGAGGCAAGAGAATTTCAACAAAGTAAGGCTTGAACTTAGAATCATAGAATAGTTTGTGTTGGAAGGGACCTTAAAGATCATCTAGTTCCAATTCCCCTGCCATGGGCAGGGACATGTCCCACTAGGTCAGGCTGAACAAGGCCCCATCAAACGTGGTCTTAAACACCTCCAGGGAAGGGGCATCCACAAGCTCCCTGGGCAACCTGTTCAGTGCCTCACCACCCTCACTGTGAAGAATTTCCTCCTTACAGTAGTCTAAATCTGCCCCTCCCCAGTTTACATCCATCGCCCCTAGTCCTATCACTATACTCCTCTGTAAGAAAAGTCTCTCCCCAGCTTTCTTGTAGGCCATCCTCAGGTACTGGAAGGTCACTATAAGGTCTCCTCAGAGCCTTCTCTTCTCCAGGCTGAACAAGCCCAACTCTCTCATCCTGCCTTCATAGGGAAGGTGCTCCAGCCTTCTGATCATCCTTGTAGCCCTCCTCTGGTCCCATTCCAACAGCTCCATATCCTTCTTATGCTGAAGATTCCAGAATGGGACACAATACTCCAGATGAGGTCTCACAAGAGAGGAAGAGAGGGGCAGAATCACCTCCCTTTATCTGCTGGCCACACTTCTTTTAATGCAGCCCAGGATAGGGTTGGCCTTCTAGGTTGCGAGCACACATTGCCGGCTCATGTAGAGCTTCTCATCAATCACCACCGCCACATCCTTCTCTGCAAGGCAGCTCTCAACCACATCATCTACATCATCCCCCATCCTGTATTGAAACTGGGCATTGCCCCAACCAAGGTGTAGGACCTTGCACCTGGCATTGTTGAACCTCATGAAGTTTGCATAGGCTCACATCTCCAGCCTGTCCAGGTCCCTCTGGATTACACGATGTCCTTCTGGTGCGGCAACTGTACCACTCAGCTTGGTGTCATCTGCAACTTCAGTTCCTCTACAAAAGTTATCACCATTTCAGCTATAGGACACTTCTGAAATTGTTTAAAGTATCAGTTAGAATTTTGTTAGATGCCTGTTCTCTACACTTCCAAAGCCACTCAACTTCCCTAGCTAACAAGTTTAATTTACTTGCTTTTATACCATAAATACTTGCCCTTAACACTGAAGATCTGCCATACTACTATGGCTCCATGTAAAGGTATCTTTACACTTAGTTTAGAGTTGCTCACTCATTGTGAAAATAGTGTATTACTTTTTGTGCCTGTAATCTCTAGTTAGCATCTGTCAAAGCTAGCCATCATCACACTATCTATTAAAAAAATTTACCACAATTTGGATTGCATGAGCTGACAGCAGAAAAAAATACAGTAAGATGTCTAATAATAAAAAAATGCAATTGAAACATATATGTAACACCATATAGTGCTTCCAGATGATGCACAAAAGCAGCTGAAATGTGTTATGAACTGGATGCTGAGGTTTCAGAATCAATGGAAAAACTAGTGTTCACATTAGTGCATATTTTCAGTGGCATCTTAGTTTGATTTTCTCATTCAAATATTATGCTTTCAACAGGGTGGCTACAACAATATTCTCCAATATACTCAACATATTAGCATATCTTACTCAGGAAACTTAATATATTGAATTGGTAAACATTCATGCTTAAGCATCTTCCATGACTCAAAGATAACAAACAAAACCCCATCATATTTATCAGAAATTATACAGAGCAGCAGATTAGGCTGATGATTGATGAAAATTACAAGATCAAGAAAAAATGCCAAAATGGTGAAATTGATCCAAAAAATGCTCAGAAAAAAACCCAAACACTTAATTTTTCTATTTTGAAAGGATAAACGTGCAATAAAGATGGAAAAGAACTGCCAAACTGTAAAGTGTAAACTACAACAAAATGCTCTTCTGATCAAGTTTGCTTAGATTCACTGTTTTATTACAAAAGTTTCATAGAGACTGGGCATTTATGGAAACCAACACCAGATACATTCTAGAAAAATTTACCTATAACAAAAGTAATTTAACTAGTTGACAACATTTGACAACAGGACATTTTTGAGATTAGTGAGATTAGGACTTTAGGGATCATGGGATCATGTTTAACCCTGAAAAAAAAAAAAAAAAAAGAGATGACAGCAAAGTCATTCATATTTGACATGATTCGTCCTCAAGTAGCCCTCATTTGAATATATGGTTTTGCTTCTCTATGTGTAGAAGAACCCTACAGCTTTATTTCCATAGGGCAATTAAAATTGCCTTTGCTTTAACAAAAAATCATCAATAAAACTTGATGGCCAAAATAAACAATAACAATTTGAGAATAAGTATTTCACAGCAACTTAAAAGCAAATTAACACAGTTTCTTAACTTGTTCAGCCTTTAGGTAGGATACTAACTTAAATCTGTGTCAACTGTTGTCTGGAACCCACTTGGACATGAAATCCTTCATCCTAGTTCTGATTATTTCTTTTTTTAATTACAGTATTCTTTCTAGAAAAAGTTTTCAGTATTACAGTGAAAATTAATTTTTATTCAGTTTTGCTAGAGTGAAATACAATTCTGCTAGAGTGAAATATATAAATACCATTTGCAAATAATTTCTATTTTGAATAGACAACTCAAATAATCCAAGGACAGTGTTTTTCATTACAGTTGAAGTATTTAATGACAAAATCAGGTTTTCCAGTAATGTCTCAAGAGAGCAGGTCCCACTTCCCCGAGTGGCACAAAATTTCTACATCTTTGAGAACTTTCAAGAAATTGGGTTACAATAGATACTAGCAAGTATTACAATTTTGGCATGGCAAAACCTACCTACCTTGAAGATTATATTTTAGAGAGCACATTTTTGTTAATATTTCACAGAATGCATGACTTTTGGTAGACACAGAATTAGCCTTTTAAGACGTTGAAGAATTTGCAGTACAGTAGTCAAGTACAATACATTATTTTTATTCTTTGCAGAACTTTAAAAAGATAAAGAAACTACTGATGTTGTTACAATTTACAAATACATTCTTTCATATGAAACATTAACCTGAATTACAGAATATGTACAAGACTATCTAATGATACTAAGTTGTATACACTATAAGCTAAGTTCCAGAAGGAACTGCAATACTCTAAGACTTACCTTTGGATAGACATTTATACACCTGATTTTTTTTTTCTAAGAACTACCAAATCTTGTAGTTGAATGAACAGCAAGAAGAAAGTAAACACAGATGAACTGCTTTTCCTTCATTCAATAACACTAGGTTACTTAGGATTCACATGGTAAATGGCTTTTAATGGTTGGATGAAAGTCCTGAGTTATGATACATAACACAATACACTTAACTAGAGGATATTACGAAAAACAATGCTGAAAAACTGCCAGTAGGACAGTATTTTAGAACAGTTCAGCTCACAAAATTCCTAGAACTTAGCAGTGCCACTGTGACCTTGTCCTGTCCAGCTGATAATTACGTAAACACCTGAAAACCTATGCCTTTTTATCTGAATTTAGACAACTAATTCTTTCCAGGTTTACCTGATCTGGGTTTTAGACATTTCTTATAAATTATTGAAAAGCTTAGAAGACCAGCTAGATGGCAGCAGTTCAAAATATATTCTTTCTTTCTCTCAAGAGAAAGACTAGTGAGGTAAATAGCAGAATATAATCCAAAAAGAAAGAGGAAAAGATGATGATAGAAGATAGCTATGCGGTCAGAAATGAACTCCCTAAACGATTTCTAATGTAGTTATTTTTAAAAAATAGCCTACCATTTTGTCTCTAGCAGAAGTTTAATTTCAAATGAGTGACTGTTTTCCAGGTTAATTTGGAGAAATAACCACAGTAATTACAATAGCACTCAGAAAGCTACTGACATTTCCCATTTCCAGGGCAAGCATTAATTGTACATAGCTCAGCAGTGTGTTCAGAACTCACATCATTAATGAGCCTGTTCTGACTTATAACAGATGTGGCCAAATTCTTTTTCAGTTGACAGTGCTGGATGTGGTAACTGTTAGAGCCGATGCTAAACAGATCTAAATGATTGTGTGGTGTTACACAGCTGACAAATTTACCCATTCTCTCAATTCCCAGTGTGAAATTAAATAAAAAGCTTCATATAAAACAGTTTAAATTACAGAGAAAAAACTCCAGATGTAAAATTTGAATGCAATCAGTTAACTAGTCAGTGTCCTTAGTTCAAGTGAGAATGTTTTCCTAAAGCCAAGCATCTTTTTACAAAATGGGTATTTCCAAGAGATTTTCAGTTACTTCAGCTTACAGTAACTAAAATATTCTAAATTACTACAGAAGCTTTCATCTGTCTTATGAGTGCTGCTCTGAGGCTTTTAGACTCTTTAAAGTGTCATTAACAATGCAAAAACCTTATTCTACATTCAAAATGAAAACTAAAGTACATTCATATAATGCCAGTTTTCTGGTCTCTGATAAGATGAGGACAAAAATGAAAAGCAGGTATCTTCAGAAGATGAAGGCTGAAACTTCTTCTAGGATTTCTGGTTTTAGCTTACCAGTTTAAAAAAAAAGTGCGTAATTTTTTTTCCTTCATTCTAGAAGCACATTAGAACATCTTAAAAATATTAAGAAAACCGCTGTGAAGTAAAGAGAGTATCCTACTTATTTTTGCAGGAGACTACAGTGCATATATTGCATATAGTGAATACAGAATGAAGTAGGAAGTCACTCTTCCAGTGATAGTATATATTGAAAAGTGAGGTCCAAACTAGAAATTATAATTCTATTGTACCAAGATATGCTTTTTGAAAGCCTCTATTTTAAAAATACTACTAGCTAACAGAAAAGTAATTCTAATCAGAAAAAATTCTGAAGTGTTCCCAAAAATTCTTACTGTGGAATTTTTAAATAACAGAAGACATGAAAAATAGTGCATTCCAATTTTCCTAGGCCTTTGCATTCTCATTTGCATTGGCCTTTAGCCACAGAATCACAGATAAAAAGAAAATGAAATGTTATTTTATATCAGACTGCTAAATTCTAGATTGTGTTTGAGGCACAGCTATATGTCTATTGGTGTAAAAATTACTTTTCTCCTCAATTTTGAAACTTCAAGCATACATTCTGTAGGTTTCATTACACTATTCAAATAATCAAACCAGAAGGAAAAATAGGAATATTCAAAATGTAGTACTGGTAACTGATTACCCTATGAAATTCAGATAAGCACTTCTGAATGCTGGTGATGGTGCACACAAAACTACAGTGGGCAGACAAAAATAGTTTTCCTGCTTCTCAGTACAAAGCAGCCTATTTTCCACTATAGTTACAATCCCACGTGTTTAATTCCAACATTCACTTTCTGCTGTTGTTACATAAAATGAAGTATACCTTTCTTTGGGATATTATTTCCAAACATATGTCCACAATCAGTTAAATAAATTTCTGTACAACTGGGGAAGAATATTACTATTTTAATCCTGACCAGCTTGTCATTTGGTCCAGATCCCTTGTTTGATTTCAATCCTGTAACAACTGAAATGCAGGTAAAAAGTATTGCAGGACTGTGCAGCAATATTACAAAAGAGGGACAAAAGTAAGTCAAAAAGGTAGAAATGCAACACTTTTTCCTGCACAGAAACCGAAAGAATGCCTCACCACTGGAAGAAAAGACACAGAAGTCTGGTTCTCGTGTAAAAATTGCTGAATGTAGCCTTTTCAGTTTCTCTTTGAAGATTTCAACTTTTGGCAGTGTCTCAGCATTTGTGCTTCATGGCAAGCTGAAAAAAAAAAATAATTAAAACAGATCACATGTAACAATAGCTATATCAAGCTTATGTGGCTAGTTTGGATCTGGAGAGTTAGTAAACCAGATTCTCCAGAAGATGCCTGAAATCCCTAACTCCTTTGCACACAGACAGGCAGTCATTCCCTTTACTGTGACAGATAGGCAAAGTCTCCCTTTGCTATGCTGAGGATGCAGGATTTATCTGCTTCCATAGCTGTTTCCCAATTTTCCACTGTTCTGCTACGTGTGAGGCACACTACAGCAATACATTAGAAACAAAGACATGCTTAAAAGAATGGTCATTTAGACCTAATGATTTGGATTGTTAAATGCAATCAGAAATTCTAGACAAATAACTTAAAATACCTGTTCAGCAGCTCTGCCACTATATAATGACAAAAAATTAAGACCTGATTTCCCTTCTACCTCTGTGATTACTGATTATTTCCATTTCAAATAGCTCCAAAATGTCTTAAAACAGGGAATAAGAGGTGAAAAAACAGCTACAGTGACTTCTATCCTGTATAAAAAGTCTATACAAACAGACTTTGTAAACCAAGCAGAGAATTTAGTTTTAGGCTCTGTATAATATATTGCTATGTGTAAGTAACAGCATGCCATAGCATGCTAAGAAAGCTGAGATACCCTCTAGAAAGTTGCCTAGAAACCAGAACTAGTAGGGGCAGTTAAAATGTCCTTACTTGCTACCAATGAAATGCAGACCAATGAATAACTCCAATTTAATTGATAGAAGCCTTTGATACTCAAGTTGATGCTCAGAAATATGTAATTTTAAAAATTATTTGTGCAGATAGATTGGGAAGGCATTTCAGCATGAAAGAGCTCAGGCCAACAATTTCCTCTCCAACAACAAGATTTTATAATACAGAATCCATTTCTCAGCTCCTGTACAATAACCAACAAGGGGAAGGAATTCTTCATTGGAAAATGAAGAAGGTATCACAAAGAAGATTTGATATATACACTGAGCTATGTTGCAGCCTTTGTACAACTATATATAGGTATATGCTTTCATTCAACAAACCCTGATGGCCAAATCAGAAGCACACTGAGAGTGCTACTATTTCTGATGCAAACTATTTTGTTTGTTTGTTTTAACAAGTCACTACGGTGTTTTGTAAATATGCTAGAAAGAATGTTTCTGTGCCACACATCTTCCACTGTCTTCATTATGTGAATTATATCTTAAAATAACCTGATACATAGCTGAAGTAGAATTATAGAATCATTTAGTTTGGGAAAGACCCTTAAGATCAGAGAATCCAACTGTTAACCAACTACTGCCAAGTCCACCACTAAACAATGCGTCTAAGCTCCACAGCTTTCCATCTTTTAAATACCTTGAGGGATGGTGACTCAATCAGCTCTCTCAGTACACTTCGGTGATTCCTATCCATTCCCATCAACTTGTGTATGTCAAAGTGGTACAGCAGGTTGCTAACCATTTCCCCTTGGATTGTGGGGGCTTCATTCTGCTCCCCATCCCTATCTACCAGCTCAGGGTGCTTGGTACCTGGAAAACAACTGGTCTTACTATTAAAGACGGACAAAGAAGGCATTAAGTACCTCAGCCTTTTTCTCATCCTTTTCACTATGTTTCCCCAAGCATCCAATAAAGGATGGAGATTCTACTTAACCCACCTTTTGTTACTAATGTATTTACAGAAACATTTTTTACTGTCTTTTATGGCAGTAGATTAAATTCTAGTTGGGCTTTGGCCCTTCTGATTTTCTTGCATAACCTCATGAGATCCTTTAGTCCTCCTGAATTTCCCTCCCTTCTTCCAAAGATCATAAGTTCTCTCTTTTCCTGACTTTCAGCAAAAACACTGTTCAGCCAGGCTGGTCATCTTCCCCATAAGCTTGTCTTTTGCTGCATATGAATGACCTGCTCCCGCACCTTTAAGACTTTCTACTTGAAGAACGTCTACCCTTCCTGGAAGCCTCTCTCCTTCAGGACAGTCTCCCAAGGGACTTTGTCGACCAAGGTCTTAAACAGGCCAAATTCTGCCCACCAGAAATCCAAGGTGGCAGTTCTGCTGAACCCTGTCCTCACTTCTCCAGAAACAAAAAATTATTTTGTTTCTTGATTGCTATGCCGAAGACAGCCTCCAACCATTACATTACCCACCAGTCCTTCACTGTTTGTGAACAACAGGTCCAGCAGGGCACCTTCCCTAATTGACTCACCAGCTCACTCACCAGCTATGTCAGAAAGTTATCTTCCACAAAATTCAGTAACCTTCTAGACTGTTTCCTCTCCATTCAATTATATTTCCAGCAGACACCTGGTAGGTTGAAGTCCCTGATGACAACAACGCTTAGCAACTGTGAGACTTCTTCCAGCTGCTTATAGAATATATCATCTGTCTCTTCATCCTGGCTGGGTGGTCTGTAACAGACTCCAACCATGATATCTGCCTGTTGGCATTTCCCCTGATTCTCGCCTATAAACACTTGACTCTGTTGTCACCATTATCAAGTCAAAACACTCCCTAACAGAGTCCATTTCACCACCTCTCCTTCCTTGCCTAGAATTTCTGAAAAGTTTATAGCCATTCACTGCAACATTCCAGTCGTGCAAGTCATCTCACCATGTTTCTGTGATTACAACCATATCAAGTACTAAACTATATTTTGTTTTCTTCAAAAATGAGATGTTATTTTCTTGTTCAAGAGACAAATCCCAAGCATTTATTACAAAATCTTAACTATCACCCACTGAAAGGCTGTCACTCTCCTGTTTCAGCAACCCAGTAATTAGGATAGCTTCAACAGCACATGGCCTAATACTCATCAGAACAAGACTGGTGTGAGAGACTGGAGGAGTTAATGTGAACGAATCAAACGTTGTTGTGTAGCAGTGGATGAGACACGACACTGTTAAATCATGATAAGCAGGATGTGCCTGTAGGACAGAATTTGAAGGAGCCAGAGTAGCCTTGTTGGACCCATGGCCCTCTGAGATGGTGACCATCAAAAGATCTTTGCCTCATTATTGGTCAAGTTAATATAACAACTGACACCCATGTATACGCAAATTAAGATTAGAGACTGAATGCTAATTGCAACATCCCATGTAGAGGCGTACCCCTTCCTTATACCACTGACTGACTTGGTGGGGGGGCATAGGGGCATAAAAAGCACCTCCCTAAGGGGCTGAGTGCATGCACCTGCCACCAAAGGATCCTGGTCATGACCATACCATCATTGTCACAGGATTCTAGGGTGGTGATATCTTTATTTCTTTCTCTTTCTGTCTCTTTCTGACTCTTCTTATAAATGCTCTGATAGAACACAAGCTGCCTGCCACTATGCTTTGCCAATTCAGGTTTCTTGCTGTCATAAACAAAACTTTCATAGAATCGTTTGGTGTTGTCTCACCTTAATTTAGCCCAAGGGGATTAGGGAACTTTTACAACATCCTAATTTTTCTTATTTGGGCTCTAACAACCGGTAATCTGTAGACCTGGACTGGCAGGAAGGTTTCATAAATCTCAGCCCAGCTCACAGTCCAAATGGAGTTTATCCTTTTCTATTCTGCATCATTTCCTGCAGAATCTTACTTACTGCCAACCAGACATGTAAATTCAAATGACTTTGTACAAAGTCCCGATTAGGAATTGTCCCATATTTTATATTTGGTTAGAAAAATAAATACTCATATTGTGGATATTTTCAGTTTCTTCACCATTCCTCCAATTTTTGCTTTGAATGATTAAATCAGGATTTTTTAAAACATTTACTTCTAAATATTGCACAGCACAGGCTCAAATCAAAGACAGCATTTTTATTACAATACTGTATCATTTAATATTGAGATTTTTTAAATAAGATTTTCCTCATGGAATCTGTTGAAAGATCTGTTTCTGATCAAAGCATGCCCTCCTTTGTGGAACTGCAATTCTGCTTATGTGGAAGACGGAAGGGCAACACACACTAATGAATCCTATTCAAAACTTAATCAAGATTCATAGTAGCCCAGGTATCAGAGGCATTTTTCATTTTCGAACTCCCTACACCAAACATCACTGTATGCTTCACTCTAAAGCAGCAAGTCTTTTGCCCCCTTATCCTAGAAGACTTGGTTTATAACTGTTTATTCTATTATAGACCAGAAATCTGCCAAGTGAGGACAGAATAAAGGAAAACAGCAAGCTGTTTGTAAACAGTCACTGACTGCAATTCTTTCTGGAACATCCTATTCTTGAAATAAAGGAATGTGTGACCTTAACTTCCTGAGTGCCTTAACCCACCAAAATCTTACCTTGTGTGCAGTTTCTGCAAACTGCTGAGCACTGTTTTTCAGCTCCTCTGTCTTTTCTTCTGCTCGACCTAGCCTTTCACCACGCTCATTCAAAGCTTGACTTGCCTTCTGTACTGCACTTGTCACACTGTCTGCTGCAGAGTGGAGTATGCTGTTTCCTGCAATATTAAAAGAAACTATTAGAACACCTATATAAATATATGCTTTGTATTAAACACACCTATTTGCATTTGAAGTGTTCTAGAGCTGATGCATTACATTCTAGTTTACCATCTAGTTGCATTTTGGACAATGGGATAAGTTATTGCTTTCTTGCTCAAACCATACTATTAGCAACTTACAAACAAGTACCACATGGCAATTTGATACCTTGGGAACATAAAGGGGCAGTGGACATAACTATGTATTATTTTTTAATCTTTATGCTCATATATTTTATTTCAGGAAGCTATTCTGCTACATCAATAAAAATGTTCACAAGTGCACATAGCTTCTTCACAACACTCATATAAATATAGATTAGCTTTCTTTGGAAATTACAGTGTTTCCCTACAGACTAAGTGATTGACACCGCAGAACACGTCTGTATGAAGTCACCTTTTTCTTTCCATGTTATGATTATGACAATATTATAACAATATTTCATTTACAAGTGCACCCTAAACACTATTACTACAGTTATTTTACACCGCTCTGATCTATCTACCTTTGACCCTTCTCCACCAGCCATGTTTCTGTGACAACTCACTTCATTTAAACCTTAGTAGTACAGTTCCAATAAAGCTCAATATTATCTATGCCTCTAGCTTTATAATCCAAATCACTATCATTTTCTGTTTCTTTGGTGGTACACAATGTAGTAGCTTCTTTGGATTTTCAACAGAACTGCATTTCGCCTTTACGTCTACCCATTTTAATGCTCAGTCATTTCATTATAGCTTCCCAATAGAAGGGCTTATCCTCCTTCTGGAATGAGCTGCTGATGGATGTTTAAAATATGAACCACAGCATAAACTGAAAACTCTTCAGAGAAAGTTAGACATTATCAGTATCTACTGCTACGTATTAAAATATATGTAGAATAAAAAATACTTTGTCCAACCCTTAAACTTTTTCAGCAAAAGGACCAGCAAAAATTCAGCTTTACAAAATACAGTACATCTTCCGCAAGCTTTAAAATTTAATCTACCTCAAAGGGAATCAGCTAACTAGGAATTTGTCATCTACACATATACAAATGCACTGCTAGAGACAGAAAGCTAATACAGATAGAGCAAAAACCACTAGGCACACTTTCAGTTTTCTAAATGGTCCCAAATATTGTAATCATACAGAGCTTTTGTTCACAGCATTAAAACAAAATATGTAACGCTTCAATGAACTGTGCTGGGTCAAGGTACAAAATCAGTTCAAGACATGAAGATGAACTGAGCACTAGAGCAAATTTGCTGTTATAACAAAGTCTGCTGTTCCTAAAGTTACTCCTTTTATCATTAATCTGAAAAGCATATCTACTTCAAAAATATTGTCAGGTTAGAAAATAAAATAAACATTAATTTGAATGGTTATTTTGCAATTAGTTTCACAAGGAAAAAGAAGATCAAAATACTCATTCAGACTCATTTTACAGACAATACTACTTTCCTTAGAACAGCAAACAAACAACAAAGTATAGCATGTTGGGGAGTAGAAGTCAACACACATTGCTGACCTTCTGTATTCCTGAAAATAGCAGGATTTTTCCACATTATTTTCAGCAGAGAAGAAAGAACTTGGAAGTTTGGAACAGTCATAGTAATTGTTTTTCTTTCTAGCTAATACAGTATTGAGCTCTCTCCAGGTAAAATCTGTTGTATTTCTATGGGCAGGGACTTGCAGAAGCTTGTATTCTGAAACTCTTTTGGAGAACTATTTTTGGATAATCTTTCCCAAAGGAATGTCAATTAAATAATAAAAAACAATCAACTCTTATCTACAAACAACACAGAAATCCACATGTCAGTAGTCTACTGATTTTCACCAGTGTAATTCTAAGAGCATGTGTAGGTGGTTTCTGGTATGGCTGCCTATACCTTGTCCTTGCATTAGTATTAGTATCATTGCAAGAATAGCAATGCTTGTACTGGATATATTGGAGAATTATTCCTATGAACAAATAACCTACTACTTGCAAAATTTTTAAGCTGTTCTTCAAGAGATAGCTACTACAATTCAAATTTTCCAGAGAAGTTTATTCATCACCAAAGAACAAAACTATCTGAACTGTTCCCACTTACTGTGTAAACTCATGCCACCCACTGGCACTGAGCCACTTGAACTTCTTCCTTTTCCTCTAGGAAGAGTCTGAGGAATTTCAGGACTTCTCATCTATGAGGTGAGAGACACAAGTTCCCCAGTGGAAGACTTTCAACAGCATTTCACATACATGTTCTCAGGAAAGAAATTTTATAGTGCTTGCAAGATGACATAAACATTACCAAAATACGGCTCTGGGTCAGCTGAAGTTTTGTATTGTTTTTAGTGTGAACGTGTATACATCGTTCTGAAGATGTTCAACTCCAAGGGCATGCGATCTAAAATTCTGCATGGGTACAGCCTTCACTGCAAGCAGAAAGAGTTGCATGCTTGTGTTGCTACTTTTTATAAGGCATACAGGGATATTCCTGTTTTTGGAGTTCATATATCTTTCTACAGCTCTGCAGAACAAATACCAGTAGTTGAGACTACAGACTTTCATCTTCAAAATAAATATGAAAGGAAAATAGAAAAATTTACATATTTCATCATTTTCTTAAACATTTTTTTTGAAGTGTCTATTAAGGGCAAGCACACAGCTTTTCACTATCTAACAGTATTTGCAGGCTCACAGAGTAAGTGAAGCAAACATTGGCAGATAACGGGAAAAATGTATTTGTAAAATATGTATTTATACTGAATTTAATATAAAATATTAGGTTAATATTAATTTCTATTATCAGCAAAACATGCATGTTTAGGTCAACTTCAGTTTGAAACTAAACAAATCAAGTCTAATACAATGGGTTTCTTCAGCATATAAAAGCACACAAATACACTGCTAATTTATTTTCAGTTACTCAATTAAGTGGCTTAATAAGGTTACCTCTAATATAGCTTTTTCTTCTACAATACATTCTGTCTTATTATCTCAAATTTTCTACTCACAGGAAAGAAACACGTAGATTTCCAAATCAATCAATAGCTACAGAGCTTGGTAATCACATTTTCACATCTATTTCACTCTGAATTTGCTGTACTAAAATATACTCTTGGGATTAAATTCCCCTCTACCCTTAGAAAATTAAATTACTGACTTGTACAATTACTCATAATATTACTGGGCCCAAAGGTAAAGAAACAGCAGGAGGGCAGTGCCCCTGGGCTAGTGCTTTAGACCAGTGATCCTAGAAGTATTATTTTCATCTTCCAGCTGTCCTAGAAGACTGGGAAAGTTCCACTGGACTAAAGGCTGCCTGATGTTCTGCCCATCTACAAGAAGGGTCACAGGGAGGATCCAGGGAACTACAGGCCTGTCGAATGGCACGAGGTTTAACAAGGCCAAATGCCGGGTCCTGCACTTGGGGCACAACAACCCTGTGAAGAGCTACAGACTAGGAGAAGTCTGTCCTGAAAGCTGCCAGGAGGAGAAAGACTTGGTGGTGTTGGTTGACAGCCAACTGAACATGAGCCAGCAGTGTGCCCAGGTGGCCGAGAAGGCCAGTGGCATCTTGGCTTGTATCAGAAATGGCGTGACCAGCAGGTCCAGGGAGGTTATTCTCCCTCTGTACTCAGCACTGGTGAGACCGCACCTCAAATACTGTGTTCAGGTCTGGGCCCCTCACCACAAGAAGGATGTTGAGGCTCTGGAGCAAGTCCAGAAAAGAGCAATAAAGCTGGTGAGGGGGCTGGAGAACAAGCCTTATAAGGAACAGCTGAGAGAGCTGGGGTTGTTTAGCCTGGAGAAGAGGAGGCTGAGGGGAGACCTTATTGCTCTCTACAACTACCTGAAAGGAGGTTGTGGAGAGGAGGGTGCTGGCGTCTTCTCCCAAGTGACAGGGGACAGGACAAGAGGGAATGGCCTCACGCTCCACCAGGGGAGGTTTAGGCTGGACATTAGGAAATCTTTTTCATGAAAAGGGTCATTGTGCACTGGAACAGGCTGCCCAGGGAGGTAGTTGAGTCATCAGCCCTGGAGGTATTTATAAGACAGATGGACGAGGTGCTAAGGGGCATGGTTTAGTGTTTGATAGGAATGGTTGGACTCAATGATCAAGTACCTCCTTAACCTACCCACCCAATATGTTAAGGATACTAGAATACTTCCATCAACCAGCATGGGAATGCATCTATTTGTTAAAAGAACTAATGGGTGCGTAGAGATAACATTATTTAGTTTGCATGATTTGTGGACCAGACTAGTGGTCTGTCTAGCTGTATTCATTACCACCTTCTCACAGGGATGTAATGCTGCAATAGTCAAACTGGAGTAACTACACAGTGAAGTCATCCCCTAAGCCTCAAGAATTACTAGTTTGCTTGATGATAAGAAGAACAAGAGAATGACAGATTACTTCTAGACTTTGCTTATTAATAAAATTATGATTATATTTATATCATTAGACAGCTAATTTTTTAAATGTTTTTACACAGGCAGCACATTAAAGCAAGGATCTTCATAAGCTAAGTGTTTTTAAAATTTCTTTCTATCTTTGATCTCTTTGTCTTGATCTTATATCAGTGTTAATAAATGATCCATTAAAATAAGGATAAGACATTATCTATAATCTTTCAAGCCAATTATGTTCACATGCTTTGGTTTATTCTAGGGCTTTCGTTTATTCTGCCTTTCTGCCTCCAAAATACATTAATAAAATCTAAACTTCAGTCTAGATTACAGAAATTAGAAATTAATAATTAAAATTTGGAGAACATACAGCATAAAGATTAAGCACCTAATTTACAGGTCACAAATATCTTTTAGAAACACTTTTCTTCTTTATTTCAAATGTACTTCTCCGGTTGATGTTTCTATAGCAGTGCTTTAAGGACAGAACATTATGTATTGCAGATTGGATGTAAATTAAGGAAATATCTAATTCATATTACCACAACCTTTTCCCTCTTCTAAACTCAGAAATTACTTTAAACTTGAAAACTTTAAACTCTAATTTAATACATTTATAAAAATCTATACCAACCTAAGTCAGTAATATTTTAAATAGTAACTAATGAATCTAACCAACCAGGAGCATTCAGAATCAGTAATTACTACAGAAGCACAGAACTTCACTCTTCTTCTGTAAACACCAAAATCTGATAATTTGACACAAAATCTGTCCCATTTCTATCACAAAGACTAATATACTGCACCTTGAAAAGAATACTTCTCTTAGACCTTCATTATTCAGAAAGGCAAGAAAATATATTGCTTAATTCTTTCTATATTACCTCTTCTCAGAGTTAATAAATATCAGAAAGGAACCAAACTTTATAATGATAAATGTCTCTTCTCATTTTATGTACCCCTACAGATTTTACAAGGATATAATGTACGTTTCTTTGCCCAAGTTTCCATTTTAGAATGTTAATTTTTATACAATGTTTCTATGTAACAGGCACTCAACTATTTTTATCCATTCTGATCTCAACACATGGCTATTACAGTTAAGATAACTAAAATCAATCCAGTTAAATAAAATAATGGTAAAGCATAATTAATCTTGACATGAAATGGGTTTTGGCAGTGGAAAAATTATTTCTAATATTTCAGTCTCTAGAATGACAATGTCCTTTATTTTCTCTAAAGCAGATAACTGAATATTTGGTATACTTGGGCAAGAAATATCCTAATCAAATGCAAAATAAAAGTTGCTGTTTCTGTACAGAAACATGGCTAAGATTCATCTGATTGGTAATTTAAAAACAACAAAACACTGCCAAAATGGTAGATATTTCATCCTTTTCTTTTTCTTTCTTGGTCAAATTCATTTGCATCAGAACTAATTTACAAGTGAAAGTCTCTAGAAATTTTCAATGGTTATCACGTAAGAACTGAAACTATAACTATCAGCTATTTGAAAGGATGGAGGGGAGCAAATGCCTTTCTTCCCATCCTAATTTCTAATAGCAAGTTTTCGTTCATCTCGTAGTCTTTAATCTAGCACAGTATGGTAAACACCACTATATTCTTACCAGGTCTCAAATGGGGTAAGCTAAGAAGTCTCAATAATGTGTGAAAAAAGAAGTACTCATTATCATTCTCACACTGGCAATATATTCTTCGAGGAGAAAAGAACGATCCATTAACAAACCTTGCCAACTGTCCTAGAGGAAAGGTTACAGAGGCAAAGATGTAATTACTATGGGCTTCTAAGAATATTTTAATTCAGCAGCATGACTATTAAAACCAGAGCACAGAGGTAGGACACAGCTTAAAACAAAAACAAAAAAAAAAATCAAAAGACTATCATCCGCCTCCAGCCTAAGGTCTTGCTACTTTCCAAGTACTCTGCATTTCTAATATGTATCTAAAGATGGCAGAAACTGTTCTTACAAGCCGTGAATAAATCTCTGAACAGCTTCAAATGCTGTATCACAGGGTTCCTCCCACAAATTAGCCAAATTCATCAGTGTCAGCCTACTGTGATGTCAAGAATTAAGTTGTTCTAACGGAACCTGTAGATGACAATTTCTGAACATCACTCATCCCCAACATTGTTTTTTTACATTACTGATGTAAAAGCAATCCAATCTGATTAACAGATGAATGGCCACTGAAAAATATATAACATTATACAAAGATACTCAAAATTAGACATATTCCAGTACCAGAACATGTATGTTATAAAGATACAAAAATGGAAAATATTTCCTATCCCATCAATAAAACTTCTACCCTCAAATGCCCACCTTTACTTTCTTCTTCCAAATAACATCCAGAATGTACATAAGCTATTGAGAGGGCTTTTCTAAATTCTAAATAAAAGACATAAAATAGAATTATAGAATCATTAAAGGTGGAAAAGACTGATATCAAGGTCAGGCTGACAGGCTTGTAGTTCCCCAGACCCTCCTTCCAGCCCTTTTGTAGACAGGATTGGCAGACGTCCAGTCCAGTCATCTGGGACCTCCCCTGTTAACAAGGACCACTGATAAATGATGAAGAGTAGCTTGGCAAGCTCCTCTGCCAGCTCCTTCAATACTTGGGTGGATCCCGTTCAGCCCCATAGACTTGTGAATGTCCGGGTCATTAACTGCTTCATTCTGGTTTATGGAGCTTTCTTCAGCTCTTTGTCCCTGTCTTTCAGCTCAGGGGGCTCAATACCCTGAGACAACTGTTCTGAACAAACTTGAAATATTTAGTATAAAATACTAGTGGGAGGAATTTTGATATAGTCTTCCTAAATTTAAATTTGTTCTCAGAATTAGCTCCCACATCTTCTATTAGTTCACATTATTGCTGTAATTACTGTCACTGATGAAGTTACAAAAAAACTGCCTAGCCTTTAACTCCAGTGACTATAACCTTACATGATACTCAGATAAAAATAATGCAAAAAATGGTTCTGGAGGAGAAGAATCACAGGCAGTGGTCTGGCCTGCAGGAGGAAGTGTGTGTGTGGAAGAGGAAGTAAAAGGAGGAAAGCAATGAAGGGATATGCAGTTCCACAAGGACACCCGTATTTACTTATGGCTAAGCTCCTAAGTACTTCCTGCAGAAACAGGAGCTGCATGAATTTCACTTTCTTCACGCTTATCCTTTAGGAAGTTATATGGCTTAATAAGATAAGTAAGCTTGGAAACAAGCCCTTCAAGTTCTTTAATCTTCAGTTCCACTTGGGAGGAGGTGTACTTTGGTGGTGGTTCTTTTTTTTTTTCTTTTTGAAAATATGCATTAGCTACAAGAAACACAATACAGGCAAGATATGTGTATCTATATCATTACATACATAAGCATGTGGCTGTATGCATATACACAATCTAATAATTTTTTTTAAATGTACTTGTAGCATATTACAAGTTGAACTAACTACCCAAAAAGAATATTACCTTTCACATCCTGTAGAAAGTTCAAAAGCCTAAGCCTGCCCACTATCAACTCACAGAACATCTTCTAAAGTCAATGAATGATGCTGCTTCCATTTGCCTCAAAGTAATGGACCAACTAACAGGGACTGAACTGTCTTCACAGTATTACATATTACCAAGGAGACTTGCCTTTAATTGTGAGATATTTCAAAGCTGGTCTAACAGTTACTTATTTTTATTCACTGAAGGAAGCATGGGTCCATTAGATACACACATTTAAATAGAAAGTAATGCAAAAAAGCTTTTGAACATCACAGAAAGATCAGTGAAATATTTTCCCATGTATACTAGAATATTAGGAAAAAAGTTAAATGACTTGGCAGGGAAAAAAAATTCCACAACTCAAAGAAATTTAGTTTGAGAAGCTAATTTAACCTATTTTTTCATAATTATCTATATTTTCAAGAAATACCAGCAAGGGTGCTAGAACAATGCTTTTGGAACTCAGTAGGAATTTATCTGTATGCACAAATACACCAATAAAGGTTGTAATTATAGCAAAGATATAGTATTTCTGTAGAAAACTTTGCATTGCATTAAGAATACCAGTCTGAATATTGAAAGGGACAGCAGATGTTCAAACAGACTATTGCGCCTTACATATTACAAGACTATTTTCAATACTACAACAACATTGCCCTTTATAATTGACACTCGCTATTTACCAGTGAAGACTTCTTTTTTTAAAAAAAGTCTTCCCATTGATTAGTGAGGCCGACACACAGGAAGTCAGTGGAATTTAGGGTCAGCTATTACTTAGTTTACAGTTGTTATAGTTTCGGCCAAATTTAAACTTATCTACATGATTCTTATTTAAGTTGTAACCCAGTGTGAGAAAAAAGTTGACAGCGTGAAGAACAGCAGAAGCAGTGTATCGATGAAGAGATTTAGTAGTGCCTGGCCCTTTGCCACACCTATAGCTTGTACCATGTGTGTATACACATGGGCTGTGTCTGTGCACAATTAGAGCGACAGGCAGGGAATATGGCAACAGTCATCATTAGAGGATGGCTGAATAAACCCATTTTAGCTATGAAGTTGTAACAGAAATTGTGGGCATGTTTCATGGAACATGGTTGGGTCGTGTGTGTGTGTGTGTGTGTGTGTGTTAAAAGTAGTAGATGTCAAGCAGAAGTTTATAAACCTCAGCAGCAATGTTGGTTTTTGTGGGTTTGTTTTATTTTTTATTATTTTTTTTGCCTGTGATGACACTTGATTAGGATAAAGATTAATATTTGAGTCAGTTGAATCAGGAACACAATTTTGGAGAAGTCAAGCTTATAAGAATAAAATACTTTCAGAGGTTGAAACGTCTGGTGGCTTATTAACACTGACTTATTAGCAGGAAGGACCGAAGTGAGCATCATTAGCAAACAGTTGACAAACAAAGGCTTGATATGACATTTCTTCCGCATGAAATGAAATGTTTTTCAAGATATATTCTTCCCTCAGCACAGAAATTGCTCCACCTCCCTCCTCCACACCATGTCAAAGAGAAAACAAAACTAATCCTACTAATGTGGAAGGGGAGAACTCAAGAGAGATAGACTTTACAAGAAATTTTGTTTCTTTTTTCTTAGTTTGAGGAGATGGTAATAGAAAAGGATTACCTGACAGAACGGTTCTGTGATGACTACAAAGCCAATGGTAACCTCAGTGTCTTTAACTAACAAGTAAGCTCCAAACTGGAAATGATTTTGCTCTTCATGAAGTTTACCTTTGGTGTTTTAGAGAAAAGGGGGGCAAGACAAAATAAGAGCCAGAAAAAAAACCCAACCAAATATTTAAAAGTGGCTGCACAAAATGCAGTTCTGAAAGAAAGCGTACAGGAATGTATTCTAGATTTATGAGACAGGAGAATTACCAGAAAGAACTGAGTAAGGTCCTCCCTATTTATAACTGGGGTCTATTGAGGGGAAGAAACAACAACTGAAAAAAAAAACCAAACCCTTATCAGCTTGCAATTCTCTTCTACAGTATGGAAACCCACTGAGAAAGAGAAAAAAAAAACCAATTTTTTTTTTTTTATTCCAGCCATGAACAACAAAGGACGTGTAAGAGTTTTTACAAAGTGTCCTGTTTTAAAGTGGACAAAAAAAGGAGACTATTTGCAAACATTTCAGTCTAAGGGAACAATTAAACCAGTTTATATTCCTCAAAGATACTTGGTGAAATACATAAAAATCCTCCCCAAAAATATTTTTTGCTACTTGGAAAGTGGATGGTAAAGATCAATTTCACATTTTGACCAGAGTTTTTTTATGTAATCAGTCATTTTTCAGTCTAATCCCTGAAACTCACCTTAAAATATGTGAATTACAAAGAGTAGTAAAACTATAAACTCACTGAATTCTGTTAAGACCAAAATAAATTCCAAGAAAAGCCCACTGGAAGTTGATTTATAACCACTTTTTCCACAGACTTGTGAGGAAATGGCAACATAGAACAGGCTTTTAGTAGGAAATGGTATCTGTTAGGCCACCCAGAAGTGCTTCAGGATTAACAAAATTAGAGACACAAATGGAAATCAAGGCTGCTAAAAAGAGGGAGGGGAACAACTTCTCACAAGGTCAGTAAGGGATGTTGCCTCCAGAATTGAAGACTGGGGAAGCAAAGACAGAGGAAGAATGTGAAGTGATGCTTGATGGAGAAACACTGAAGCCTTCGAAATTTCGTGCTGTGAAGTTAGCATACTCAGACCTATGACTTCAAGATGTTATTAGGCTGCAAGCTCATTTGAACACAGAATAACTCATGTGGAAATCATTTCACACCCAACTGCAGGAAGTACTCCAACTTCAATTGACTTACCTCCCATAATTTTAGACTGACAGTTGATAAATTCTGGCTTCTTGTCTGTAAGGTACCGCTGACAAGTGTGATGTAGAACCTGAACAAATGTGCATTTTTCTGAAGCTGTGCTTGCCACCCATTGGTCAAAAGCATTTTCAAATAGTAAATCAAATTCTGGGGAGTCCTAGAAGAAAAAAATCCCACACTACTATTATTCCGGTACACAGAGGATACAGAGCTATTATTGTTTAAAATGTAATATGTTGAAAAAGCAGAAAGGTCATGCAACTCAAGACTATCCTGGGATTATTTTACCTCTGTATATTTTTGTATGAAAAACACTGCACAGGAAGTTTTTTGTCCTTGCAGGTATTTTAAATGAGCTATGACAAAATACAGCTATAATAAAAAAATCTGAAAACAAAAATACTTTAGACAAAAGAATTAAAAGTTGGAATCTCATAAGAAATCATTATCTACAGATATGTTGTTACTTATGTCTTCTATATTGCATAAAGGTTTGTGCCTCTCAGCACAAATTCTACTTTCACACCGCATTATTGAAGATGTGGTTCTGCTCTTGATGCTCAACCAAAGGAAAACGAACAGGAAGGTTTTGTTATTGTTTTTAATGTATTATCATGAAGTGCTGCATAGGTTTCAAGATGAACAAAAGAACACTCCCAGAACAAATCAAAGCCCAGCTCTACACCATGGATCAACTGTCAAAATAAATAGATATTATGCAAGAAGTATAATAAACACTTGTTTGAATTAATGACACTGTGAATTCACACACATGACGAAAGTTTGAAAGGAGCACGCCTAAGCTTAAGAACTTGGTGGGACTTTCAATCAAAGAGCATCACAAGTACCTGTTATTTACATAGCTGCAGAGCAGATGCTAGAAAAGGGCTTAAAACTCTCATCCGTCATCTACTCATCATTGCTTTCATTTTCTTTTTCCCTCACCCAGAATAAATATAATTCCACTCCCTGTATTTCACAGGGCAGGGGCCAAAGAGCTGCTTTTTTGTGCAAAAGACTGCACTGGATAGTAATAGAATTGGTGCACCTTTGTTAAGATGCTTGGGTGGCTCATTAAAGCAGAGCTTGGAACAAACCAAGGGGGTTAGTCACTAATGTATTCTGCTGTACAATGAATACAGTAAGTCACTTTGTGATCACGTAGTGTGAGCCACATTCCTAGCTAATTCTGCTATTTTACAATTGAAGATTCATATTCATAAGCCTATTACATAGTAGTATGACTTTATCTTTTGAAAGCTCAAGGCAGGCTGTATTTTCCACGTTAAATGAATAACTACAGATCTGTTTAGGGGAGGGTTTGTTTTATTTTATTTTTTCAGTTTTTTTCTATTTAAAATCAGCGTTCACATGCCACTAGGAACTAAACCACACCAGGATCCCTTGTAGAAAAAAGATAAAAAATGCAGAAGGATCTGAGAAGAGAATTGTCCAAGAAAAAATGCAAGGTTCACAATATTTCACAAGCTTGAACCTTAGTAACCTCTCCTGTCCTTGCTTCTACTTACTGCTCTATCTTACAAAACAGCTGCATGCCAAAATGGACCCAAGAGACTTATAGTTGAAGACAAGGCAAATGATGCTTTTATTTTTCTCTTTACAAAGAAGAGAGTGTAGGAAGAAAAGCAGGGAAATACAGGAAGGAAAAAACCCATATGACTATGACCTTTGTCTTTGTCATCCTCCATCTGACGTACTCTATTGAGTTACATCTTGTTTGACATTTTGCACTTAAACTTGTATCTAATCTCTCCAGATGCATTTTGTATAAAGAAAGAATGCCTGATTCACAAATTGGTTATAAAAAAAAAATCTAATTTTTCTTTTTCTAGAACTGTTTAAACTCACCCGATTAGGGTCTATGCCATTGACCTGGCGAAGCTGCTCAAGCATCCACTGTGTTCTCCTGACAAAAGATGTAGAACCTTCAAATTGCTTCACCTTCGTAATAGAGGCTTGAGATGGTTTCTTGTTTGTAACTGAACAAATAAAAGAAAAAATATATAAATGCAATGGGCTTAATTTTTCAGGAACATGTCATTTAGTTCATTGTATTGATAGCCAGTTTGCTTGTGTATTTTCTATAATATTCCACAAAGTAAAACACATCGATAACATCCTGAAAAGAACATTTTGCATAGTCATAATGATGGTACGGTGCCAAACAAGCATTATACAACTTAAAACTGTATGTATTTTAGCCAGTATCACCTCATGGTGCAAACACCCTGTAAAAAAACAGAACTCAAATGAAGGTCTTTCCATCTGCATTCTTACAATCACCTTACTGTTTCATAAAACCATAGAAACACAGACTCATTAAATTGGAAAAGACCTCTAAGATCACCAAGTCCTTCAGTCCAGTATCACCATGCCTACTAAACCAGATCCCAAAGTGCCACATCTATACATTTTCTGAAGGTCTCTGGGGTTCGTGACTCCACCTTGAGCAGCCTGGTCCAACACTATACCACTTTTTCAGTAAAGAAATTTTCCCTGAACTCCAATCTAAACTTCCCCTGAGGCAACTTGAGGCCATTTCCTCCTGTCTTATCACTAGTCACTTGGGAGAAGAGATTGATAACCCCCTTGCTATAGCTTCCTGCCAGGTAGTTGCACAGAGCAATAAGATCTCCCCTCAGCCTCCTCTTCTCCAGACTAAGCAATCCCAGTTTCCCCAGCCACCCCTCATAAGACTCGTGCTCCAAAATCTTCACCAGCTTCATTGCCCTTTTTGGACACGCTCTAGCACCTCAATATCCTTCTTGAACTGAGAGGCCCAAAACTGAACACAGTATTTGTGAGTACGGTCTCATCAGTGCCAAGTACAGTGGGACAATCACTGCCCTATTTCTGCTCTCCACACTCTTTCTGACACAAGCCAGAATACTATTTGCCTTCTAAGTCAGTCATGAAAGACTGCTCTACTTTTGAAAAAAATGCAAGATAAAACACTCCAATTAGTGTATCCTTAACTCAGCATCAGATTTCCAAAGAGTACCTACACATTAAAGCTAACTTTTCAGCAAAAGGAAAAATAGCTTTCTGTATTAGATTTTTTCCCTAAACAAAGAAATTCTCTTTTCATAAGTGTAACTTCTAACCTCCATGAAAGTTTTGTAAGTACTTAGGCACTTTCTATAGTCATGAATTTTATTTACATGTTATTTATCTGTTGCTGCATGTTAAGTCACTCCCAAACACATTTCCACTTCTTGCAAAGAAATAATTTGAAGAATCATTGTACTGTAGAATCTACTAAAGGTGGTTTCTCATTTCTTTTTGTCCTTAATCTTTTCATATCCATACAGTCCTCCTAAATGTATTACTGGAAAAGTCACTTTTCTCTGCTTTTAGATGCTGGCAGTTGAAGAAGGCTTTTAAAGTAATCAAGACTTGAAAGTAAGATTGCTTATTTTTGTATACCCCCTTTACCCATATAATCAGAAATACTAACAGGCTTCTCACTCTGAAGATATATGCTGCATACGCTTCTGCACTCAGTGGCACAGATATATAGTGAGTAAACACTGATGTAATACCTCATCATTCCATAAAGTTAAAGAGTTAATACTGTTTCTTGGGATGAAATGCATAGATCACTGTCTTGTTAAATGTACTTTGGAATTTGCATTAATATGGAAAGTTCTTTTTAATATCTCAGATTTCTAAATTTTCAGTTCAGTGTGTGTCAGTGCATGTGAACTTAATCTTATGAACATAAAATTCTCATAATTGAAAAATAATCCTCACTAGCTGCTCATTATGTTGCTTTGTAAACTAAAGCACTTCCACACAAGCCACTGAGTGGGTGTTATCTTGCAAATTTTAGTAGGTTAAAACCAAACTAAATCAGATACTGACATTCCACATGACAGAAAACTGTTTTTAAGTAACTTTGCTATAGAAAGTACGTTTGGACTCTATATATATTGACCAGACTATCAATAAGAATGTAATGAACAGACTGCCAGAAGTATCTTCATCAGCAGTTAAAGCACTGAGAACCAAATTGGTGCAGTATGAGATTCAGAATCACGTCTCAAATGATACAGAACACATGAAAATCAATGTAGTATCAGAAAGGCAGCATACAAATTAGATTGAAACAACTACCAAAATGCAAAGACTAGAAATTACTAAGAATCAAATTTAGTATTAAAGATTCACTGATTACTCAATGGCCTATGCACTCAAGCCGATCAGTATCAATAATGCAGAGTTGACAGGCATCCTATCTATACTTACATAGTACATAAAGGTTCTATTTTTACTGCCAGGTTACACACTATTGTGTGTGAAACAAATTCAAAAGTTACATGAGCAGACCACAAATTTATGTTCCTGCCTTTCCCAAATTAACTCTTACTAATATTTACTCGTCTTTTTTGTGAACTCCTGTGATCACTTTGGCATTCCACTGGACCAAGTTCCACATATTTTCTACAAGGCAGTACTAACGAAAAGCTATCTAATAGTGTCTCAAGTATCAGGGTCTGTGGAGTACTCCCTTTCCATGCCAAAGAGGCAATAATCTACTGCTGAATGAGCCATGTATTAAAAAGAAAAAAACGTGCGTACTATACATAAACCTCATATAGAATTAACACTAGTAGCATTGCAAAATGGAGTATTCAAAACTAGGAAGCTGATTTTTTTACTCCTCAACCTCATGGATAATCAATTATGAGATGCATAACCTTAAACTTTAATAAGGCAAGATTACTGCTCTTAAGATTTCTATGTGACATACATTCTAGTGCTCTTGAAAACAGGGGTCATTACATATTTCAAGGTGAAAATATAAAATTTTACAGATACAATAATGTCTAATCTTAAAATTTCAACATCTCAATAAATTGTTTGGCTGATTTGACACATCCAAAACCTAATTCTCAAAACTTCTCAGTATAGCACTTCTAATAATCATTGAAGATGTGCTTTCTCTTCAGCTGGTGTTGTTACTATTCTGTATTTTGGCAAAAGAAGACCACATTAAGTGCCTGAACTTTGGCAGCTTTTAAAAATGCCTATTAGTGATCAACTACAAAACCATCCTGATTAGATGACTATTTCTATAGCATCCACCACACAACAACTATGGGAGAGTCCAGCTCTTCTACAGAAGACCTTATAATGCTCTTGTGTACATCAGTTGTCCTAAGTAGAAATTCAGCCGCTAGGTAGCTGATGTGAGCAAAAAAAATGGCAGTTTCCCCTTCAGGTTTCACCCTCATCAATACTGAGCACAGGCAAACAGATCTAGTTGCATTTCACCATTTATGTCTTGGTATTAGAGGAAAAAGCTTGCATTTCTTAAACACTCAAAAACTCTGCTACCCACAAACCCATCAAACATGCTTTGAAACCTTCATTTAGTCCATGACAGCTTGACAGTAGTATGGCAGTCCTTATAACTCTGTGAAACCCTTTGGCAGCTGGGAAAAATAATCCTCACTAGCTGCTCATTATGTTGCTTTGTAAACTAAAGCACTTCCACACAAGCCACTGAGTGGGTGTTATCTTGCAAACACATAAAAAGTCTGTTCTTAAATCTGAAAAAAAAATCTGGAGCAATCACATGCTCCTAGCCATATTCCATCTCTGACAAGTCATTCAGATGTGTTTGCTAAAATCTTATGCTATCACCTACCTTAACATAAAAAAAGACAAGTGATTAAGTGATGCTTCAATTTTAATTTTAGTTGGAGTTTTTTGTTTGCCTTTTTTTTTTTAACAGGACATTATGCCTTCAAAACATGTGGACAACACACATTTATTTGTAACCCGTCAATAGATGGGAGATCCATATGGTATTTTTTGTGTATCATCAGATGCAAATAAGCAAGTTTTAAAATTTTTATTTATTTTTATATATTCAGGAACATATAGGTACTGGTAAAATAAGAAAGAATGTGTGAGAAGTTAGCTACAGCAATTTATGATGGCAGGCATTGTGAGGGATTTTTTTTTTTTTTGTGTTATTTTTTCGTTTGTGTTTTTTTTAATAAACACTATATTAACATACAACCAAAAGTCTGGAGTTAAAATATTTCTTCCAGGACTGAAGACATTATTAACCATTCTGCATTGTAAATAAAAATGAGTAACCATATTAAATTTCAAAGAAGTTGTTACAGTTGAAAGCTATGCCTTTAAGTGAAATACTCTGTTTCAAAAGCAGATCAGAGAATACAAGGCAGAAACAGTCAAATCAGAATAGCTTTCAAGAATGCTGTGACAGTCAGGAAAGTTACTGTTCTCACCATCTGTAACACATGGGAAACAAATGTATTTGAATTCCACACCTCAGCCAGAATCCAGTACCACATGCACATCTAGCATCTTAAGCAGCAAATCAATACATCTCCTCACACAGAAAGCTACGGGAGACTAAAGTCACAGTTCAACTTCATCTCATCTGCAGTCCAGAATATATTTTCTTTATTTTTTCAGTCTCCTAAAATATCTTTACTTGAATGGAAAAAGATAAAATAATAAAAAATGGTTAATTCCTTAAATATCTATCCCAAAATGTCTGCCCTTGAGAAACAGTCCAAAAGCTCTCAGCCACCACACTATGAACTTTTACTTATTTTATCATGGTAAAAATGCATTTTCTTTCAAGCCAGTTCTTAAGGAAAAAAGTAGGTTATGAACAGACTGCGACTCTTCTGTCCTTTCCAGTTCTCCAGAGCTACATATTGAAAAGCTGTCTTCTCCCTCTAGACTTCTGTTTGTGCAATTACATCTAATTCTCATTCTGCAAGTCCCTTCACCCCCAGCCACCGATGAAACAATTATTTCTTTAACTCGCAGAAAGCTCACTGTCTAAAATTCTGACAGTCAAACACACAACCCCAGTGAGCTATGGCTACCAGTTAGTGAAATTTTTGTTTCTTTGTCCAATTTCTACACAATTCTTCAACATATTTGAGTTTTTGTATGCAAAGGATAAAGCATGAGTATCTTGTGGAGATGTCTCACAAGTTCAAGGAAACCCAAGGCAGATTTCTTTCTGGCAAATGTCATTAAGTACAAAGGCTCAAAGATAAGACATCATCAAGATATCAACAAGGACTGACCTTCATTTGTTATTCTCACATAATTCCAAAGCAACAGTCAAGAAAAGAAGATTTAGCTCTATTCTTCTATTTTTCTATTCCCTCTGTCCCAAGAACCATCTCACAATTATTTTCCCACACATTTAAAAATCTTACTCTTTCTGTTTTCTTCCCAGAGTGAGGAAGTGTGGTCTAGGCAGGGATACTAAATTACTCACCCCTCAACCTTATGATAATATATGCTTGTATTACTTGTGTTTTGCAATGTTCCAAAGTAGTTCAGCCTTACTACTGTTGAGGCTATGTGGTCCTATAAGCAAAGCACAGTCCTAGCAGCTTCCAGAATTTCCCAAAGCAACTTTCCAACAGAGAAATGAAGCTGAAGATTCAGTAAATGGAGCAAGTTGGTACATTCTGACTTATTTTGGTATCAAAGAATAAGGACTAGATATGTGGCACTGTCTTAGTATTCCATGTGGATTTCAGGAACAGTATTTCCAGTCCGCTTAACATGATGGTTGTGAGTTTTGTTGTCTGTCAACTCTCCCTTTGAGTTTGAACTCCAAAACTTGTAGTATTTACTATTTTCTCAGAGCAGTTTCAACTAAATACAGATATAATGTGGAGTCTAAGTTAATTCCAGATCATGGAACTTTTCTACTGTGGCAGTCCAATTTCCACCTCCTGCAACCTTCATAGCTGCCATACTGCTTAGACCTCAGCTATCTATAACACACAGAGATACTTTGAGAAGATAATGCTAGTAGGAACCTGGACTTACACTGTTACTCCAAGGATTAATTTTAAGTACATTAAAAAAAAAAAAAAGAAAAAAGTAGAAGACAGCTAGCCTCACTGAAAATAAGTTTAGGCTTGACTTCTCAGAACTGAATCTCTTAGTTTGTCCCATATTTCCTCTTTGATCATGCTCTTTCTCACCATCTGGTATGAAAACGAGGAGAAGCTGTACACTTTCCACCTTCTCCACTTGCCAAATAGGACAAAGGGATGTCAGTGACCATAAATACACAGCCATTTAAACAAAAATTAACAGCATTCTGTTTTGACATCAAATCAGAAAACACAAAGCAAAGTGAAGCTTTCATATACAGAGGCAAACTGTTCATAAGTCTAAATGCATACAGTTTTTCCCGGAGACTTTCTGGATAGTTCAAATAACAAGCAATTTCCATCATCTGTCTGCTTAAATCAGCATCTACTGCATCATTGTAACAAGTTCTCAGCCTCTTTCTCACTGCTTTCTAAAGATGTATGAAATACGTATCTCAATGTTTATGCATACATTGTTCAAAATATAGTTTTGTTTCAGTAATATTTTTTGCTACACATAAGTTAACTTTATGTGCTGAATAGTAAAACAAAAATCAAATACTAAAAAAATCAGTTGCCGTGGAAATTCCGAATAAGGTACGTGGTATTTTCCCAAGATGAAAAGCTAGACAAAAGATTTTTCTAGTGCCTTCAAATGAAAAAACAATTACTTCGAGTTGCAATGAAAAAATATTTTTAAGACACCATAAAGTGCTACAAGCCTGAAGTAAAAGCAGGATGTTTTCCAACTGCTGCTTATAAGTTTTGCAACTACTTTTCTATTATATCTACTTTTCACAGAAGTAATTATATGTCCTTAAAAATAGTTTTTATGCCTATTCAAACACTTTTAAGCCTCCATCATACCACATACATTACAGGTCTTATAGTTCCCTGAAAGACTCATTGTTCACTTCTATCAAATTTCTAAAGCTAAAAAGATAGAAGTATTGCAGTTATAAATTAACAGTTTGCTTAAATTATTCTTCGTACTACAGTAATAACCTTAACGTATTGCTAACCAAAGAAACTGCTTTTCATATTGGCAGAGTTATACAGACAGATGCAGTAACAGTGGAAAGAACTTCATTCTATAGCCAGAGAGAGAGCTTCTCCTTAACTGCATATATTTGGAAAGGAATCTTATTAAACACACACTCACTTCAGAATGATGACTGAACTTCTCGGTTTTGCTGGAATTCTCTTTTACTATTCCATATTGCAAAGCAGCCAACTTTCAAACTTCTCCCACCCACTTTTTCCTGCACACAGAGTCAGCTCCATTTGAAGAGTACTGAGATAGTTTTCTAGTGAAACTAGCAAATTAAGTTGCGTATACATTTTTAGTTAAAACCTAGTTGAGAGGACAGGACAGTGCTCTGACAGATCTACTAAGGCACTGCTGCTGCAGGGGGAGATAACAAGTATTCCAGCCAGGCCCCAGGGAAGAGGGATGACTTCCTCACAACCCAGAGACCAAAGTCTTCATTAGAGGCCTCTCAGCCAGTAGAGATCTCCTGCTGATCCCAGCCCAGAGCATTTCGCATTACTATTCCGCTTCGTCCTGGGATAGTAGAGCCTTACCTCCTAAATGGAATATATTTGGTGACTGAGAATTTCAGCCCACCATAGCATGTGCCCTTCTGTATTAGTCTGGACGATCTACAGTTTCAATATTACCAGCTCTCTTTTCCTTAAAGGGCTGGCAGTATCCTACACAGACTTTACTGAACAGGATACTTTAAACATTTACATCCACTTCGGAAAATCACACTTCAGTCTAGTTTAGAAATGCAAGCCAAAGATACAGACCACAGCGAATATCTGCGTGGGTGGCTTGAGATATTCCTTGTATCACATCCTGGTCACTTCAACACCCACAACAACGGAGAACTAGTTTAAATTAATACAATGAAAGTACTTCTACTCTTATGTGGAATTTGGCATAATTCCCATACAAGTTAACAGACGTGCATCCATACGCAGAGAGGGAGTACACTAGGAACTACCTCACCAGCCTGAAAACAATGTTTGAAATTCACAGCAAGTGTCCTGAGGGGCAGGAAGAAGCTCTGGAAAATCAAAGTTCCGATTCATTACTCAGTAACTCACATAAAAAGAAAATATTAAGAGATTTTCCATTTATAAGTTTGCTCAGATAACCAGATCGGCTTCAGGTTCTGGAACAAACTGGCCAAGTTTTTAAGGTCCTTCAGTGTAAGACGACCCTATTGTAACAGGGTAGAGTGTTCACTGGAGCTTTTAACAAAGTGACTTATAAAACTGTGCTCCTTTCTTGATTTTGTAATGAATCAATGACCTAATATCTACTGGATGAGATGAAAGCCAAAGAAAATACTTGGTACACAGTAGGCACAAGAAAGGATTCTATTACACCTGTTCAGTACAAAATCGTTTGCTTTTGATACACAGCGGCCTAAGTCGGAACTGCAGTGGGCAAATTATTCCATACACTTATGACTCACTTTCAGATGGACAGAATTCTACAAAAATCTTCACGTTCACATGTGGCATCATAACATCCAAGAATCAATATAAGCAACTAAAAAGAGCTGGTAGACTTCGACATCTTCAGATTAAGAAGAAATTTTAAAAAACATACATACAAACCTAAACAATTAAAAACCCAGAGCACATCTGTCGGAAGTACAGGAGGTAACCAAAGGCAAGGCCAAGCAGGAAGAAAAACAAGCAAGTGGGCCAACAGCTGCAATCCCAAGTTATCATCATTCATTATTTTAACTGAAGCCAGTTATTCAAATCTTGTCCATTCAACAACAAAAACCAGTATCTCAACTCCACTCACAGCAATATCCACAACACATTAACTCAGTAGAAGCGAGAGAGCCAGCCCTTCTTGCATCTTATTGCTGTAAGTACAATAATACAATGCAGGGATGTTTTTTTTTCCCTGTCAATTATTTTCTGCAGACAATTAAAATGAAATGCAGCAAGCAACATATACAAAATAAAATAAAATAAAATAATCTCTAAAGCATGTATAATCTGTGAACTTAAGTTCACAAAAATGAGGCCACCAGGACTACTATCACTACATCCAGGAGAATGCTCATGTTAAATGTGTCTTACACTAATGCTAAGAGTATTATACACAGCAGCAGGTATCATGTCTGTACCACCTATCTGGTAGTAGTCCAGAAAGGAATTTTTTAATTCATATATTCATATACAGTTGAACATACATTTGAAATGCAATCTCATCTCCCAAATTTTTTAACTTCTTTAAAAAGTATGAATGCAACAAATTAACTTTAGACACTAATCATCACAAATTTACATATGAAACACTATCAAGGCAGCTTAGAGTTAAGACCAAAAACCTTCACGAGACAGAATACTATGTAGTGTTTTATGGACAGCTGAGTAGATGGCATCCCTGTCACACTTCCAATGCCCATTGTCCTTCTAGAAATCAGTTATTGGCCCATCTACAACCAAGGGTTTTCAATAGCATTCTTGCAGACTGAGTTCAGTCGTTAAGCCCTCCTTTTCAATGACATCATTCAACAAATATTCTTGACGTAACCCACAAAATAGAGGCTTTTTTAAACTTTCAAAAATTCTCCCTACAGCTTCTGTTTTCTGAAGAGACACAGCATGCTCTCTTGCAAAGATACTGACTACTATTTCCATGTGTTGTTCAGTGTCAGAAGTCACCTCCATTTATTTTTATGCCAATTTGGTATGCAAAGTACTTTGAGACTGTGATATGGAAGGTAATATGTGATTAATATTTAAAAGTTTGAAATCTTTAAGCACATGAATAGTGATGTGAAAGCAAAGTGAAACTGAGAACCTAACAAGGCTAATTCAAAAAGCACTAAAAAAATTCATTTTACAGAAATAAACATCTTGCTGAATCAGGACCCAACATTTAGGCTGTATATTTACCTTCCATCCTTTTCCACTATGCATTATTCTCCTGCTCCATTTTGAATTCTACAATGGTGGCATTTCTCAAACTGACTTTTTTTCTCTTTCAGCTATTGATTTATTGCAGTTACCCACTGAACTTGTTTCACTTTGTCAACAAGATGCAGGTAATTAAAGTGTCTACAAACTGAAGTATATCTGTACTCTGGTACTTTTAATATAACAAGATGTGCTTACAGACTGACATTGAAAGTCTCTCTCAAAATAAACCAAGAGCAAACAAACAGCCACAGGCAACGCCAGAATAATGAGAGTGACAAATTCTGAACAATTGGTTACAACTCTAGAAAATATAGGAAAAAAACCATGGCAGCCCATTTAAAGCAATAAATCATTATATTTTTGTTCCCCTTCTCTCCAGACAGCAAAAACAGAGCAGGGCAAGGAGAGGCATATAATTGAATTCCCCTCTTCCTGTCTCTCTTACTGTACAGTCCAAAATAATCAACATGATCCTCATCTTACCTTACCACACATGCACTAAGGCAGTGTGATTTTTGTGGGAAAGAAATTACTAGCTGCTCAAAGTCTACAAGAAAGGGTCAGTGAAACAGATGATATAATTAACTTCCGTTGTCATACTGAAAAGTTGTAAAGAAAGAGTGAAATAAAATTATTTATGGTATGAGCTGAAGAAAGGTAATCTACTCCTAGTGGTATGAAAACAAACGAAAAAATCCCCCTCAACAAACTCTGGAACTCTTGCCTGTTTGCTAATACAAAGACAATTTACATTAATTTGAAATGGTTACATCAGAACATTTCCTGGAATTAAGAGCAAAGCAAGTGTGTACAGCATGATATGAGAAAGAAATTTCAGGACTCTGGCACTTGAGCACAGCACCATTGCATCTGAATGTTTTTCAGCAGGACCATTTGAACGTCATTTTTAATTTTTTAACACAGTCAGTATCAACTGCTGATTAATTGGGTTAGCATCCTCAGAAAAGCAAAATAATGCAAAAAGGCCTTTAGCAATATACTTCAACTGTGCAAAGATATGTAATTTCTCAGGCTTTGAACAGACACTCAAATCTGAATATCTTCATCCATGTTAAAAACAGCTGCTTATTTTTCTTGAGACTTGGATCTTAGGCACATTCACAGATCAAATATCCAGTAGGAATATAGCCCTCATTAAACTCCATAGAAACAACTGAAAGAAAAATTTTCATTCTATATACTACATTCCAAACTTCACATGCGTGGTGGACTAGATTTTTATTTGAAGGCGCTATATGCTGATAGCCTTCAGTTACTGTATGTAGTATCTTAAGTTACCTGACATGAAATACTGCACACAGTTCCTTTTATTAACATAAAAGACTTCACTGTAAGGGACTAGAGCAGAAATTAAAAAGTAAATGCTTAGCATATGAATTTTTACTATTAGTATTATGAAAGTCCTCTGCAAAGGACTGAATCTCAGAGCACCCCTGTAAAATGTGGTTCTTTTAACTGAAATATTTTTAGTAAAATAAAACTACTCTTATCTGCCATGGCACAACCTTGCAATGATAGGATTGAATCTGAAAATCTGACTTAAATGATAGTTTTCTCATATTTACCATTATTTGGGACAATTCTCTAAACCATTGTATTTTATCAAAGATAAGTGTACCATTTCCAACCATGAAGTGTTCCTAGGCTTTAAAGAAGAAAAAACCCCAGAAACTGGCAAAAAATTTGTTGTAGAAAGCAAACCACCACATTTAATAGTAGAAGAGAAAGGAAAGCATGCACATTGTTAGCAAATAATTGTAACAGTTTTTATTTCTCCAGCTTAATCACTCTCCTTAAATGAGGTCCCAGCAATCAAGGAATGACATATGCTTCCTTAAACAGTAATTTTAAAAGGTACTCCACCAATGGAAGATCTATCGGGGAGCATTTTGTGGTGAAACAGAATTGGGCACAGGTAGGTCTCACTTTAATATGCATTAAGGAGACAGCTGAATGACTAACCTAACAGCTTCCAAACCTCGGAACAGAGACTGTATGACTAGCACAAGGTTAAGACCACTTCCATAAATTGGAAGTTATCTTAGTCATATCATCAAAAATTTATGCAAAAGGCGCTAAGTCGTGAAGAAGTAATTTATACTGATGTACATAAACAACCGAATATTTTGAAAATATATTTTGAAAAGGTACATTCTGAACTGCTTAACTGAACAAAAGCTGAACATCTAAAACCACAGACACAAGACATCACAGTAAAATTAATTACAGGGAAATATCCAGCAGATGAACAAAACCACCAAAAGGTACTATGGTGGATGCATAGCTTTCTGCAGCTTTCTTCCATTAACGCTCAACATGCCAGTTACAATATATATTTTTAAAGTGTCCATATTTGTGCTTCCCTATAACTAGTTACAGGAAACCTCTGAGAAACTATTTGCAGTTCTCTCCATCAAAGATTTTATTGACTCCAAAGATTTTCAGCAGGTTCATCAAATCTGTACCTAATCACTTTCAAATCTAATTTAATCTAGTAGATTTAATCTATGCCATTTAATATGGTGTAGCATAATGAATACCAGGTGATCAAACTAGTGTTCAGTCAACCTGCTATTTCCTAAAGGGTCCGCAGAAACAGGTCATTTCCAGGCAGAAAAACACAATTAAAAAGATATTAAAGGATGAAGGCTACCTTATTATTTACCTTATTGTTATTTTAATTCTTGTTCCAATTACATTATGTCACAGTTTCATGACAGACTGGGATTATTATACTTTGTCTAAATACACTGGAGTTCTTCCACTGCCACCTGCTCATTTACAGAATTCAGAGACACAGAATTGGAACAGAGCTCTAAAGCACATCTAGACCCTGCTCAAAGCAGGTCAAACATTAACATTCAGTGAAGTTGCTAAGTGGCAAAACATAGTAAAGCTAAGTGTATAATTTCATTTTCCCATAGGGATTTTAATTTTTTTCCCCTTTTACCTGATTGGGATTTCCTTCATTGTGACTTGCTACCTTCATCTCTAGTTTTCTACTGTACACATCTAAGAATCTAGTTCTTGCCTTCTCTATAACCATGAAACATTTAGAGAGTACAAGGCTTCAATTAGATCCCCTTGGCCTTGTCTTCTCTTTTGATCTTTTCTAAACAAAATCAGTTTCCTCAGTGTCTCCTCCTGTCATATGCTACAGCTTCCTAAACATCTTAGTTGACTTACACTAGACTCTGCAGTTTAACAGTACACTAGGAGCATGAAAACAGGTTTCCAGATGCAGTCCTATATGTCCAGCAGAAGAGATCTGCAGGCTATGCTCCTGCTAACGGAGCTTAACATGCAGTACATGTCTTCACTGCTGCAAAGGTGGTCCATTGACCCCTGTCCAGCTTGTCCAGCAGCCATGAGGCTGCTCCCAATTCAACTAGCTAGCTTTTAGCCCAAGCAGTGGATTATTCCAGCCTAGGTGCTGGACTTCGTATTTCTCTCAGCTAACCTTCATGAAGTTCCGGTCACCCCATTTTCCTGTCCAGAGGCAGCTTATTAAAAGCTCTGTCTCCATCCCTACTTATTTTCTACTACCCTCCAATTTGGTATCAGCTGCAATCCTGAGGGAAACACAGCACATCCTGTTGTCCTGGTCACAGACAAAGACTTGAACAAGGATCAGCCTCTGCATCGCGTCACTGACAGCTAGCTAGTTAGATTCCAAACCTCTGAGGAAATGCAGAAACATATGTTTGAGCTCTGTGGGCCTCCCAGATCTTCCCCTCACCTTGCAGTCCACCTCTCCAAAACAAATTACTCCATTTGCCAGTGAGGATGGAAAGGCAGAGCACTGAAAGTTGTGCTATATATCTACATGACCAGATTCCCATACGATAGCTGAGTGATACTAAATTTACTTGAGGATTTATAAATTCAATTACAAGTATCAATACATTGATTTAGTGTTGTAAAGCAAAACAGTGAGCAAGAGATCTTACATCTCTTGAAGTCAGTTTTATGTAATACATAATTTTTACCCTCACCAATATTCTACTTCAGAATTAGTTAACTACTGAAGGTTCAGGGCTTAACACTTACAATCAGACGAATTATAGTTTAAATGTACCAGTGTGTTTCTCAAGGGCTTGAAACTGCATTGAAATTTATTATTTAAGATGCAAATAGAATAGCCTTGAACTTGAGCTGCAGTAGTGGCAATAAAAGCTCCATAGATTTCTCAGTTTCCTTAAGCCTTTATCCTATGTTAAATGAAATTCTTTCAAAGCTTGCTAAAAGTCTTAAACATATTAAACCCTTGTTGTAGTGGCTAGAGATTAGTAAATAGCCATATTCTCCTCGAAAGACAATAATCTGTCTTCTTAAAATAAAAGTATAATATAATTTTATAAAAATTATAGTAAAAATGCAGTTGAATTTGTTAAATTATTAATAATCATAGGCAAACTAAAAAATTGGGACTGTGTCCTCAGTGCTGCATTTGTGAAGTGAATCAGTATCACTGCACACATTCAGCTTTGACAATTCAGAGAGTAAATTCTGGATATTTTTACCACATTCTATGCCTCTTGGTTGTGTATCTCTATACTTGAGATATAACTTGCACATGTTCAAATGCACAATTTTTCTACTCTAGTTTTTTTAGACTTTAGCAGTCTAAAAATAGGCTTTCCAACAGACAGCATCATAAAGTAAATTGTCACTACTTCCTGCACCTCCTATTGGTAATACTGTGTATTTTCATTGCAAGTTAAGAAAGACTTCTGGTATATAAAATACAGATATTAAGTTCATGTAAGAAAAACAGTTATTGCACAACACACTCTGAAATATTCCGAAATGAAATAAAGTTGAAATGAGTACTTAAATCATAAAATTCAGAACATAATTTACAGGTATTGACTTACTAGTTTTAAAATATTAAGAAAGAAAATGCTACACTTACAGATTGATGGCAAGTGTAGCCACAATTTTAATACAATATTCAGAAACTGTATTATGACAGCTGACCAAGAAAATGAGGGTCAAAACTTGCTAAAGAAAATATCCTGAAAAGAACCAGGTTTTGCCACTAAAATCAAGCTTCAAATGCTCTGTCCAGTGATTTAAAGTGATTTACATTACCAAAACGACCTCTCAAAAGCATTCATTCTAGTGAAGAAAGATTTTGTAATTCCACAAAAAAAATATGGCAGTCTTAACTCAGATTTACTTAAAGAACTATAATACTATGCAATCATAAGATTTGGTATATTACTAACCATCTATTAAACACAAAAATGACTTACTAAAAGAAACCCTATTTGACTCTGAACTTTATCACCTAGCTAGGACAATGTACATGGAAATCTGTCTTCATGGACCATGGTATTTTATGCTGTCTGTCCATTTGGTCAATGTCAAGAGGGCATAAGTCCCAGTCCAACCTCAATTTACAGAATCATAGAATCACTAGGTCGGAAAAGACCCACAGGATCATCGAGTCAAACCATTCCTATCAAACACTAAACCATGCCCTTCAGCACCTCATTTACCCTTCCTTTAAACATCTCCAGGGAAGGCGACTCAATCACTTCTGTGGGCAGCCTGTTCCAGTGCCCAATGACCCTTTCCATGAAAAATTATTTTCTGATGTCCAGCCTGAACCTCCCCTAGCGGAGCTTGAGGCCATTTCCTCTTGCCATGTCTCCTGTCACTTGGGAGAAGGGGCCAGAACCCTCCTCTCCACAATCTCCTTTCAGGTAGTTGTAGAGAGCAATAAAATCTCCCCTTAGCCTCCTCTTCTCCAGGCTAAACAACCCCAGCTCTCTCAGCCGCTCCTCATAAGGCCTGTTCTCCAGCCCCTTCACCAGCTTCGTTGCTCTTCTCTGGACTCCAGAGCCTCAACATCCTTCTTGTGGTGAGGGGCCCAGAACCGAACACAGGATTCAAGGAGCGGTCTCACCAGTGCCGAGTACAGAAGAAGAATAACCTCCCTGGACCTGCTGGTCACACCATTTCTGATCCAAGCCAAGATGCCATTGGCCTTCTTGGCCACCTGGGCACACTGCTGGCTCATGTTCAGTCGGCTGTCAACCAACACCCCCAGGTCCTTCTCCTCCAGGCAGCTTTGTAGACAGGCTTCTCCTGGTCTGTAGCACTGCACAGGGCTGTTGTGCCCCAAGTGCAAGACCCGGCATTTGTCCTTGTTAAACCTCATGCCATTGGACTCAGCCCAGTGGTCCAGCCTGTTCAGGTCCCTTTGCAGAGCCTCCCTACCCTCCATGAGATCCATGCTTCCACCCAGCTTAGTGTCGTCTGCAAACTTGCTAAGGGTGCACTCGATGCCTTCATCCAGGTCATTGATAAAGAAACTGAACAGGGCTGGACCCAGCACTGAGCCCTGGGGAACCCCACTTGTAACTGGCCTCCAGCTGGATTTAACTCCATTTACCACCACTCCCTGAGCCCAGCCATTCATCCAGTTTTCCACCCAGGAGAGTGTGCACCTGTCCAGTCCAGAAGCTGACAGTTTCCGTAGCAGAATGCTGTGGGAAACTGTCAAAGGCTTTACTGAAGTCCAAGAAGACCACATCCATAGCCTTTCCCTCATCCAGGAGGCGAGTCACTTTGTCATGGAAGGCGATCAGGTTAGTTTGGCAAGACTTGCCTTTTGTGAACCTGTGTTGGCTGGGCCTGGTCACCCGGTTCTCTTGCATGTGCTTCATGATAGCATGCAAGACTGCCTGTTCCATGACTTTTCCTTACACTGAGGTCAGACTGACAGGCCTATATTTCCCTGGATCCTCCCTGCGACCCTTCTTGTAGATAGGCACAACATCAACCAGCCTCCAGTCCAGTGGAACTTCACCAGTCTTCATGGGCTGATGGAAGATGATAGAAAGGGGTTTGGCCAGCACATCCGCCAGCTCCTTCAATACTCTTGGGTGGTTCCCACTTGGCCCCATAGTCTTTTGAGTGTCTGATTGGCCAAGAAAGTCTCTAACCACCTCCCCTTGGATCATGGGAGCCTCATTCTGCTCCTCTAACTCCTGGGGATGTACACAGAGGGAACAACTTTCCTTACTATTAAAGACTGAGGCTTTATACTGTGTTCAATTTAAACATATAGCCTTTAAGTCCACTCATCATCTGATGCAAATCAATACAAATCCTTTAATGATGATCCATACTGAGGACTTTAAGATTTTTCTAGCTTGGGAGCTAATTATCCTGCTGAATCTTTTCTGGAAAAGACATTGTTTGTACCAGAACAATGAATCAATACAATTCCACTCAAAAATTCAAGTTCAGAAGCAAACTTAGAAATACTAAACCAAATAAATGAAACACAATGTTTATAAAGACTATGCTATCACCAATTTTAAAAGGAAATACTCATCACTTCAACAAAATATAATCTTATCTGACAGTGAAAAGGAAAGAGAATTAAAAAAAAGACTGAGAAAAGTTTAAAGACCATCATCTGACAAAGACTGTATCTTAAAATACGTAGGTCATCATTACAAAAAGGTTAAGATCCAATTCGCAAGAGTAATATTATTTAATTAATTTGTGTTTTTCATTATAACATGCTGTATATTTCTATATTTTATATTATATAATTTAATTAAAAATATTAGATATTTACAAAGTAATTAAGATATCCATGTATGCATTCAGTAGTACTGTACTACAGGTGTACTTCCATCTTGTTGAAGATAGAAGTAAACCTAGAAGTAGTACATAATAACATAACAAGAATGAATAAATATTTTGCAGGGAAATTTTGCAATGGGAAAATAGAAATAGCATTTTTTAATCTAGAAAAACAGCACTAAATGCTGGGAGGAGTTAAAGCAGAGGATGAGTATAATGTAAGTCCTAACTTCAAGTATGCAATGAAGATAATGCATAGGGAATAATGATTCACTTCTTCCTTACAAATTCTCACAATAACTACAAGGCATTAAGTTAATAAAAAAAGAATATGCATGCAATTCAAAATTAAACCATATAGCTATTGTCACAAAACATAGAAAACCTAGATGAGTTTAAACATTGATAAGACAAACTTGCAAAAAAGAATCCTCGGAAAAAATTAAGTATAAAGATCCAGTACCAGGTTCAGTAAATCTAAGATTTAAGAAGGAGCTGGAAAATGTTTTAGTGAGTACACTGACATATGCTAGCCCTTTTTTTGTCTTTGCTCTCCACGTACTCTCTATTAGCCAGCATCAAAGAAAATGGGGCTAGATAGATCCTTCTGAGTACTGATGTTACAGACTAACCAGTCACAAACTAACTCTTCCTTACAGGCAAGCATGAAGGTATTCAACCAAAACTCAGTAAAGAATAAAATTCCAAAGTATTGAATACTATGTTTTTTGATGAGTTACCAAATACTTAGCTGACATTGAGGGGAAAAGAAAAAATATTGAGAAAATTACTTCTCAGCTGCCTTCTCTTAAGTCCTTAAAGGGAGTTAAAATGACTAAAAGCAAGGTGCTGAGCAGTGAAAAGAACATCGTAAAGTCTAAAGCATGCTGGTAAAGCAAGTGAAAGCCTCTCTCTATCAAAGGATATTTACTTTACTGGGCTCCACTATACACAGTTTCAGGAAGTGGGTCTGGGAAATTCAGGACTGCAGCCCATACATCACTGTTTTGCAATGCTTAACTGAACTGCGCGTTTGTATTGCTTGCTACTACTGTAAGCAGAGTTCAACCTTGTAACACTTCCCTTTGCTATCAGGGACCTACAACAATGGCATAACAACCTTAAGTCAAGATAAAAGTAGAACACAACAAGAAGCTTTCATACATACAATCTGTGTACCCTTAATGGTTCTCTTCCGCAGCTGAGGGACCTGGGATTGTTTAGTCTGGAGAAAAGGATGCTGAGGGGAGACCTTATACTTGTCTACAACTACCTGAAAGGAGTAGCAAGGTGACTGTTGGTCTTTTCTCCCAGGTAACAAGTCAGAGGATGACAGGAAATGGCCTCAAGTTGTGCCAGGGGAAGTTTAGATCGGATACTAGGAAAACATTCTTCACTGAAAGGTTTCTCAAGCATTGGAACAGGCTGCCCAGGGAAGTGGATGAATCACCATCCCTGGAGATATTCAAAATACATGTAGATGTGGTACTTGGGGACATGGTTTAGTGGTGAACTTGGCATTGTTAGGCTAATGGGTGGACTCTATGGTCTTACAGGTCTTCTCCAGCCTAAAGGAATCTATAATTTCACAGCCCGCTGTCCCCAGCAATCAAGAGGTAACTATCTCACAGACTCCAGATCATTGGCTGATGCTTCAGAGAAAAACAGCTAAAAGCCACTGTCTTATACAGACAGCCTAAGGCTAATATTTTTTTTTTGTTGGTTGTATAAATTGAGGAACACTTACACCATATAGTGTCAAACTGTATCCTGCTTCAGCAATAAAACCTGCTTTGATTTTCTAAGCCTGGAAAAACTCACTACACTGTTTTAAGAATGATTTCATTGCGTTTCACAATTTGCAGTTGGTTCTCTAATGCTAAGAAATAATTTTTGTACAAAATGCTCTAATTCATCAACCAAGTAAATGTTTTGTTTCCTTCAGATAAGTGCATATATTTTGAAGAGATGGGTAATTCAAAGCAAGTCATACACCGTACATCTATGATTGGCTTCTACCTCTGTCCTCTGCCATCCACCAAGGAGGTGCTGTGCTCTTCCATACCTTTTCCTTCTAGATAAGCCAGAAACAGTAGTTACAAAGGACTTTTTCATTTCAAAGGAATTTTAATTTACATGCTAGAATCTTGTTAAGTAAATAAATTTAAATTTCAGAAGAGAACTGGAGTGTAAAAAGTGTTTGAAATGAAAATGCAAAAACCTAGATACTTAGAAGTACTCTAAACATTTAAGTTCAGTTTTCATTTACATATTAAAAAAACACACAGGGCTTGCTTCACACCATAAAGATTAACTTTTACAACTTTGAAGAATTTACAATAATAGCATATTGCCAATAGCTACTGTAATTCCTGCAGGTCTGATTCTGCCTCCCACTGAAACTAAGTTATAAAACAAGTTGGATATTTCGGAGTCCCAAGCCTCTGTGAAAAATGAAAAAAGGTAGTAATAAAGCCATTACATTATTTAAGATGCTTCAGAGTGAAATTTAAGAGGAAATAACAATACAGAAATTTCCTAGAAACACAAGTTTAAAAAAATTATCAGCATTACTGAATTTAATTACATAAGTACACATTAATAGCAGCAGTTAGGCACACTACCTTAAAAGAAGAAAAAAAAGGAGAGTGTGTATACTCCATCCTACAGACTAATTCTTGCAATGAGAAACATTTCATTGTTTCACAGGTGTCAATTTCTATTACCTTTTCCATCAAGAAATTATTCCTATTTATTGACCTGTTACAAACACTACTACTTCAGTTTATGTTCAGTCAGAACAGCATTCTGCTGCTAGTTAAGATGCTTTATTGAAACCAAAGTTACTTTGCTTGACTCCTGAAATAATTAAATAAAAAAGATCAAGAAATGGGATGCCTTGCTTTAAGGGGTTTATTTCCTCCCTTCCATCTTTTCATATGACCATTCAAGAAATCAAAAGATCTATCATTAAAGTTATGTATTAAAAAACACTGCAGCATTTCTGTTTTGAGTTCTGCACTGCACAGCACATTTTCCGTCACTGGCTTTTCAAGGAGCAGCAACTTTTCTTTCTGAACTCTGTCTCTGTTGATGACATATTAAGTGGGACATTAGAATATCTGGAAATCACTGGGATACGGTAATTGGTCCCTATAATCTGGGTTGCCTAACTACTGCAACAGTTGTTTATAACATTTGCTGGCAAAATCTCCCACACCACTGGTGAGACACAACCACTGAACCCTTCCATCCTTCTCCCAGGCCTGAGAATACTGAAATAGTTTGCTCTTACCTGAACTAGAATCTTAAATCCACAAAATTACCTATGAATCTAGAAGAGTTTTTTTGCCAAGTAGAGATAGCTACTTACAAGCAGTAAATTGCTGCATCAGTTGCTTAAATAGTTCTTAACCAAACATATCTGCATCCCAGTTACAGGCTTCCACAGACCTACTGCATCACAGCTGTGAAGAATATGCTGTTTGAAACTAGAAACTTCTTGAAACATTATACTGCAAAGGGACAGGTATTCAAGCACTTAATACTCTGGCACTGCTAAAAGTGGAGGGATGTATCCTTACTAGCATGTCAGGACAGAAACTGATGGCAATGAGGCCTTCAAAAGGCTCCTCAGAAGTCAATTTAGCCTTGTCAGAGATTTACTGAATGTGGTATAATTGCAAAGATTACTAACACAAGAAATTTAATGTGATCCAGAATATAGAAACTATAACATCAGGGAGAGAAAGCAGTTTGGATTGAAAGGATGCAGAAGAATTACAGGGGAAGTGGGTAGAGCAGGCCTATCCTATTCAAAGGGTTTTATCTTGCTGTCTCGCCATCCCTACTAAAACTCAACATCATGAAGCATAACAGCAAGTACAATACTGGTGAACAGACTTGTTTAAAAAGCTTTCCAATAGTTTACAAATGCTTAAAGGTTACTAGTCAATACCACGGGAATAGTAGTGCTTCTTGGTTTCAATTACATTCTAAACAGATGCCTGATTAAGTTGTTTTTTATGTGCTCAATTAGGTCAAACCATTTCCAGAACAACAGGTATTGAATATGAACAGCAGGGTTGTAAGGAAATAACTAGGGTCATATTATTTTAAAGTAAACAATTAAATGATATCAATTTCTCTCAAGGAGATCTGAAATGCATCATCAGCCAAGTGATGTTGCACAGCTACATCGCCCACACACCGTGCGTTTCAAGAGTGATCTAAAAAAGGGGAGGAAACTTTTCCACTCTTCTGTGTTTGTCAAATAATCCATACATAAGATCTATTACTTTCATTTTAAACAGACCTTGCAGAAAGGCCAACTGTGCAGTAATAAAAGACCTTCAAGCTACATAGCTTTCTTTACTACCCATGGACCACACACACATTAGCATCATACTTGCATAAATTCCCAGGAAAAGGGAAAACTGCTTTGTTCCTAAAGAAAGAAGCAGTTCTCTACTTATGTCCCACCATGAGATACTCAGAAGGATTACAATGTGGCAGGAAAAAAAATGCCATATGCTCTCCCCAACTTACCTGATGTTGCCAATCAGAAACATTTTTCCTGAGAAAGATGAGGATGGAGATATTCTACAGTTACTCTTGCAATACATATTATTCCAATATATAAAAAGGAAGATTTGATACCATCTACGATGTTGATACTTACCAAGTCTTCAATCAGTGACAAAAAATGAACAATAGTCTGAGGCAATAAATCATACATTTCACATAAATATGGTAGGGATAAATGCCTATAAGACAGAAATCTTTAAAATGGGATACCAACAGCCATATTTGAGAAGCTTGGATCACCAAGCTGGAACACTTTTTTGGGTTGTGAGCTGCCATTCAGTGGCTGAGAACACTAAGCAGCTTAATAACATCTCCTTTATATAATGGGTTGTTGTGCTCCTTAGCTTCCTCTCAGCCCATATCCTAGTATACATGACTCAGAGAAGGCTATGCAAACTACATTCTAGTCTTTGGATAAAAAGCACACTTGAACTAAGTACTAAGGTAACAGCAATCGCTATTGCTTAGGAAAACACTTGCATTTCCCTTCTGAATTTCACTTTGTTCCCATTCTGATTACTTACACAATTATTTACACACTTTTAATAAACACATAGCTTGTTTATGAAGAACTCACTTGATCTCACTAACCTCAAATAAAGCTTTGCACAGATACATGGAATCAGTTTGTTCAAGATTTGTACCAGCACCAAACAAGAGCCCCATGGCAAAGACAGCACAGGCTATGGTTTGAAGCTTGGTACTCCTACAGCTTAAATCAAGTACTGCTGCCTCCTGCCATTGCCTTTGTTTTCACTATGTCCCATGCTGTGGGTTTCATAGTCACAGAAAGAACCAGACTGCAAAGCAAGTCGGCTGAAAAAGAACACAGGAAAACAAAAATATTTTTCAATTGAATCACTTCCTGACCTGGGTCAGTATATGACTGCACAAACCGCAGTGCCATCTGAAAAAGAGAGAATGGTATTTCCCTGAACTGCCACCCAAAATGTTAAGAGTCAAGACCTTATGCTGAAGGACTTGCTTTGCAGACTCCTTTCAGATCTGTGGCTTTTGGGTTTTTGGTTTGTGTTTTTTTTGTTTGCATTTCAGTACTGCTATTTTACTCTGCGTGATTTTTTTTTGAGGGGGGAGAGGGTGGTAGTGGTGGTCTAATTCCTTGTATTCTACAACCTGGACTGTGTCAATCCCCCATTACAATGCATAAGAGCTGACTAAATACTAGTTCAACCTTAGTTGGCAGGGCCATGTTTTGTGACCTATGCTACAGGTGAAATGAGACTAGATAGATTAAAGACTTGTTTCTTCTACATTTTCTAACTTCTGGTTCTAGCTATGGCCTTCCTGTTGATGTAATGCTTTTTTCAAACTCTTTCAATAAAGTGAAGTAAAAACACCAAACCACTGCAGCTTAAGAAAGAAGCCATGAGCCTGTCAAAATTTAAACCACAGTAATGTATTTAACAGGAAAGAAACAGATCTAACTGACTAGTTTAAAACTGTTTCTTGATCCATGTTTCCAATAATACATTTCAAGCTAATATATATGACTTGAAATATATCTTATAGCATTTAATTCATTTAGATATTTCACCCAATAACTTTATCTGAAATTATGACATCTTAATATATGACATTAAAAAGGGATTATTAATTTCACCAAATAGTCAAGTTTGGAGTTATCGCCAAGCACATTCCCTAAAAGAGCTCAACTCCTTTACTTTTATAAATGCAATTGCTAAATAACCCTTACTGCCTTAGTAGCCTACCTACTTTCAATTCACAAATCAATATAACAGCAATGTGTTATTACTAGAATAAGTATTATATGAGTTTTGTTCAAGTGTAACATCTAATCTATCTTTTACTGCTAGATCAGCTAGAACCTACTCTCCTTCACAAAAGTACCAGCAATACAGCAGTAAAGTATAGCTTCCCATGCCTGCACTGCAATTAGGACTTGGTCCTAACTGTTACAACCAACTATAGCATTAAAAAGATAATTAAAGCCTTATAACCATCACAGCACTAAGCACTGCTGGATATATTACTAAACTCACCCAAATCATTACAGCTAAAAAAAAGAGTAAATAGTTCAGTATGTACCTTTACCAACGCTGTGGCAAGTTCTCTAGGTCATTGCTAGGGATTGCTAGGAAAATATGACTCTATAAAGCTGCTAAAGATACTGTGTTTCACACAAGCAGAAAGAGGATCCACTAGATGTATTTGATTAGAAATTGAAGCAAGACAAAATAAAGCATCTTAATTTGGTTTTCCAGATTAGAACACAACAATCCAACACAATTTATACTTGATCCCGAAATCCTAAATCACAACATAGAAGTACAATAAGCTTTTAAGAAATTCTATGTAAGTATCTGTTGTTTATTGAAGATCAATTATTTTAACATTACCTAACCAGACTAGTGATTTCAACAGTTTGTTTATAGAACAAGTCAATTTCCACAATGCTGAAAATAAAACAAACCTAAGAAACAGACCCACCTTATGTTCAGATTTTCTCAGATACATCCTGCTCTCTTTCCATCTGGAAGCCTTCCCTAAACATAAGCTGAAGACTTTGAATACCTGCATGAGGTTTCCCACACAATTTGTTACTCAGTTGAGACTATGAGACTGAACAACATATCAGGATCCTGTAGTACAGCGTGTGCACCAATTGTGCACTTGCAGTTTGCCTAACACACTTCAGGATGTAAAATGTGTGTGCTTTCATACACAGTTTTCTGGAAATCTCATGTAAAAACCCAAGAATAGTGCTTAAGATTGCCTGAAGTCCTTGACAAAATCACAGAAATCTCACTCAAATACTCCTTCACTGAGAAAGGAAAAAAAGCTATTAGAGTTGCATATACCTGACCAAATAAACAGGATTCAAAAGCCCATAGCTTGGAATGATATCAGCTAGTTCAAGTACCTGGAACAGGAACAAACTGATACTTGGCTGAGTTACTTTTCCCTCCCTGCTTGTAGCCATTCGATGAACTATCTACATACCTACTTAAAGTTCCTGTAATTCCTTAGCCAGTGCAGTGCAGACCAATTTTTGTTCTGAAAAAAATTCTGAAAGGGTCATAGAATCACAGACTAGTGACCTTAAAGATCATCTAGTTCTGAACCCCCTGCCATGGGCAGGAACATCCCACTAGATCAGGCTGCCCAAGGCTCCGTCCAGCCTGGCCCTGAACATCTCCAGGGATGGGGCAACCACAGCTTCCCTGTGCAACCTGTTCCAGTGCCTCACCACTCTCATAGTGAAGAAATTCCTCCTCTTGGCTAATCTAAACCTGCCTCTCTCCAGTTTATACCCATTGCCCCTAGTCCTATCACTACATGACTTTGTAAACAGTCCCTCGCCAGCTTTCTTTCAGGCCACCCTCAGGTACTGGAAGGTCACTATAAGGTCTCCTCAGAGCCTTCTCTTCTCCAGGCTGAACCCTCTCAGCCAGTCCTCGTATGGGAGATGCATAAGCCCTCTGATAATCCTTGTAGCCCTCCTTTGGACCCTTTCCAAATGCTCCATTTTCTTCTTATGTTGAGGATTCCAGAATTGGACACAACACTCCACATGAAATCTCATCATATCTTGATATACTAGAAAATGCATAGTATTACAAATAGGGTTTTGCAAGGGTGTGGCTCTTCTACTTAGAAAATTTTCCATGAACAAATAATAAATCCTAATGCTCAGAACTACAAGTATTTACATTTTATTAATGGTTGATTTTTAAATCAGAATTTCATACCATACCTACCACCACTGTCCTCAGGTTAATATCACTCAATACATTATAGTAATCAGTTAGCTTTAACAGGAATCCAAGGCTTTTACTAATTCGTTCCAACATCATACGAAGATCAGTCTTAAGCCTAATTTTAGAAATTACACAGCAAACTCATAACGGATTCTTAGTAAGTTAATGTTGTTAAAACTGAACATAGCATACTGCACAACACTCCACAAATTACAGTTGTATTACCAGAGAACGCAGCAAGTTCTCTTGTCATTTTTATTTAACTGATTTGTATTTGTTGATCTATAGAATACTTAATGAAAAGGATTTAATAGCGCAAGAAACAGCTGCATCTTGAAAGCTAACATAGATGTTACCAATCAAGATCCTGTGGAATACATAACAGAGATCACAGAATCATAGAATCACAGAATAATGAGATTGGAAGAGACCCACCGGATCATCAAGTCCAACCATTCCGATCAAACACTAGACCATGCCACTCAGCACCTTGTCCACCCGTGCCTTAAACACCTCCAGGGAAGGTGACTCAACTACCTCCCTGGGCAGCCTATTCCAGTGCCCAATGACCCTTTCTGTGAAAAATTTTTTCCTAATGTCCAGCCTAAACGTCCTCTGGCAGAACTTGAGGCCATTTCCCCTTGTCCTGTCCCCTGACACTTGGAAGAAGAGAAAGACAGCTGAGAATGATTATCATATGGATGACCCTGTAAAGTTAAAAATTACAAGAATGGATGAGTAGGAAATAATTAAATTTTATTACTATATTACGATAAATAATGCTAATCTGTAGGCTGAGGTTACAGATTACATGAGAGAGTTTGCTGATGAATGATTTAACATTATGGGGCTTCAGATATAATATTGTTTGCCATCACAGATGGAGGTTCAGGATAACAGGATTTAGAGCTTGTGGCTTGGGTTTTTTTTAGTATTTTGGTACAGATATATGACTAAAAGAAAACAGTTCTGAAATTACAGCCAAATAGTAATCAGAATAGTAGGACCTTACAGGATAGCAACCTTTCAGTCTTCAAAAGAAGATTTTCTAAAGAGTGTATGAGAATACATTGAATTGTATATTGGGTGCAGTAGAGGTCAAGTATCCTTGGGACTTGGAATTACGGCTAGGAAAATGTGAGGTTCTGTTCTCAAGTGCATTGGAACATTTATATGAATAAGATGTCGAAGTTTCCTGGAACATGTTAGCACTTCTGTGGAACACTAATAACCAAGTTCAAACACAATCTAACAGCAGGTCAGGCACAAAAGACACGTAATCAACTGTGTAATAACTTTAATGGCGCGCTGAATTGTCGGTAGACATTGTATATCAGATATAAAATAAGACTTCATTGAACTGGATATGGCAGCATCCACTTAATTTTACAGGTGAGCTGTACTGTCAGCAGGATACACTGGCTGCAGAGTGACAGCTCTTTTCTCTATATATACTGCCCTCACCCCTTCTCAAACAACTAACAGATTGTACCTTAAAGAAAACTGTATTGGTAACATCATTAAATTCTTTAGAAGTAATCAAGTGTGCATCAAGCACTTAATAGCACAGCACAAAAGGAAAGGGGAAAGATAACGAAGTCCTCTTAGAACATTATCTGCATTTCAGAGCAACAAAACAATCCCAAAGGTGCACTCATGAAAAAGGATAAGAGACACTATATCACTCAGCATTTGCTTTCAAAGTACATCCAGTTTTTTAGAGATGTCCGTAAGAATCACCTTTTATTGCTCAAATATTATGACCACTTCCAGTTTCTAGATTGTATCAACACAGGGTTTGCATTTATTGACATACATTGGTTTAGTAAATCAATCTCCTTCTGCCTGTCTCAGTCTCCTTGTTCAATTCATAGAATAACAGAATCATTTGGGTTGCCCAAAGCACCACCCAATCTGGTCTTGAAGACTCCAGGCATGGGGCTTCCACAAACTCTCTGGGAAACCTGTTCCAGTGCCTCACCACCCTCACAGTAAAAAATTTATTCCTAATATCTAATCTAAATCCACCCTCTTTCAGCTTAAAATCATTACTCCTTGTCCTATCACTACCTAAAGAGCCTGATAAAGAGTCGTCCCCAGCTTTCCTGTAGGACCCCTTTAAGAACTGGAAGGTTGCTATAAGGTATTCCTAGAGCCTTCTCTTCTCCGGGCTAAACAAGCCCAACTCTCTCAGCCTGTCCTTGTATGGGAGGTGCTCCAGCCCTCTGATCATCTTTGTGGCCCTCCTCTGGATTTGTTCCAACAGATAACTTTCCTGTGTTGAGAATTCCAGAACTGAATGCAGTATACCAGGTGAGGTCTCACAACAGCAGAGCAGAGGGGACAATCACCTCCCTCAACCTGCTGTTCACATTACTTTTGATGCTGCCCAACACACAGTTGGCTTTCTGGGCTGCAAGCACACATACTAAGCTGGCTCATGCTAAGCTTCTCATCCACCAGCGCCCCCAGCACTCCCAAGTCTGTCTTTTCAGGGCTACTCTCAACCCATTCTTCACCCAGCCTGTATTAGTGCTTGGGATTGCCCCAACCCACATACAGGACCTTGCACCTGGCTTTGTTGAACTTCATTGGGTTTGCACATGCCCACCTCTCAAGCCTGTCCACGCCCCTCTGGATAGCATGCCTTCCTTCCAGCATGTCAACTGCACCACACAGCTGGAAATACTTTGTGTTTCTTCTCTTCAGATGCTTTCCTGCTGACACGTTACTCTTCCAGGCTCTAGGCATCTCTTGCTAGCACTAGCATCAAACTGGTAGGAGTGGGATGGAATGAAGTTACCTTCCCCCAGCAACTTTAGTTCAAAGCCCTCTTTATAAGCTTGGGAAGCCTTGGACCAAGGATGCTCTTCCCCTTCTCTGGCAGATGGATCCCATCAGTCCTCAGTTTATCAGATTTCCCCAAAGTGAGTCCCATTGTCTAAGCAGCTGGACTCCTGGCCAGGGCTTGATTTGCAAGGCTTGACTTACCCTTTTAAACCCCATCCCTTAGACCATTATAACTGTTGAAAAAAACAAACAAACAAACAAACTGCATTCCAAAATCCCTTATCACTGCTCCCAGGGCTCTGTAATCCCTGGTAATACCTCTCAGACTGCTCCTGGCTGTATCACTGGTGCCAACATGAAACCACAGCAGTGGATAGTAGTCAGCGGGCTATACAAGGCTTTGCAGCCTATTGGTGATGTCCCTTACATGAGCCCCTACTAGGCAGCACAACTCTCTGTCAGGTCGGCAAATAACTGTATCTCTCAGAAGAGAGTCTCCTGCTATTATCACCTATCATCTTTTCTTTGTTGTGCTGGTTTTTATCCAAGGAGCAAACTGGGCAGCCTTACTTGGCTCCAGTGTTTCAGTGGATGTGAGGGATGTTTCCTCTTCCTGCAGAGCAGTGAAGCAGTTCTGCAAGGGCATCTCAGGCTTCAGGGGAAGCCTCTTCCTCCTGCTGGTCTTAATTGCATTTTGGATATTCCACAACCATCATCATTCCCAGTGTATTATTTTCTTTGTGACACATCTTAATTCACACCTGCCAGTCTCTTAATCCAGATTCAACTTCAATAAAATAACTACAAACAGCACTAGCTAAAATAACAAATCTATAAAAACGTACCCCCAGAGGTTCTAAGACTCACTCTCCTGTGGATGGTAATACTGCACTTAAAAGATCTGGCCCCACAGTGGTTGTGAGCAGAGCAGTTGAACAGCTGCACCCTTCTCATGATGGAGGCTGCACACCATACTGTGCACAGCTTGCACACTATGGCATCACTTGTCTCCTGAGGCTCTCTGTCATCTGTACCTCAAAGACCCTGCTTGCATTTGCAACTAGCCAAATGCTAGGAAATAGCATTCCTTGTGGAAAGGGAATCCTGCAAACAGTTACATTATGTTTCCAGGTTCTCTTAATGTATCTTTCGGTACTCACTGTCTGTGAGATAAAACTGACTTCCATGCAAGTTGTAGCCACAGTGTCAAAGAACAAAGCTGAAGAGTTAAGACAAGAATTCTTAGGTTTATATTAGGAATATTAAAATTGGGCTGTCTACCCCTTTTTCCTTGCAGTACTACCCCTTATGCAAGCTTACTTGTATAGTTACTTAGCAACTTGGTGGTAATTGCCTTTGTTTCAAGAATATTGGTAACTAACTTATGAAACTACTGGTTTGGTAAAAATAACACCTTAAAATAAAGGACATGTCAAAATTTCCTAGAACAGGAATGACTTGACTATGTACACTCTGAATCAGATTGCTTTGACAGGTAAAAGCACATAGTCAAGGCACAGCTTGACAAAGTTACATGTGCATATATTATATTAAGTTTCAAGAATTTACTGACTATCAGTTCCATCCAGTTCTTCAGGTATTTCTATTATACTCAAAATGAAACAAAATCCACCTTTTGAAAAACATTCATATCTTTGGATAAATAATTTTAAAATCAGCCCTCAAATTGATACATTCCTATTATGATTTAAGAGAAACTGTCTGCTTAGGCAGCACCTCAAGGCCCACAGAATCTACATTTCTCTTAATTTGAATACGTACAAATTTTTGTCAAACTGTCACACTAATATGTCACACTAACATGTCACACTAACACAGAAAGTATTTTATAAAAAAGAAAAAAAATATGTCACCATATTGCTCATTTTTTATCTACACACTTTTGCAAGAAATGCTGTGAGACAACTCAACACAGAGGAACTAGATCTAAGGCCAATTTTAACAGATATGAGGATTCATATATTGGGAGATCAATTTGTATTCCTCTCTCCTGTGTTGTTCACTGAAGCTTCAACACACAGAAAATGTAAAATACTATCTTTTTATACGTGTACATGGTAATATTTGTATTTGGAGAATACTGAGTAAAAAGAGGGGAAGAACTGTAAATTCTCTTTCTGCTGGGATTAATGTGGAAAAGAGAATGAAAGATGAACAACAGTCAAGCCAAAAAGTTCTCCTAGAAAACAGTAATATGCTTTAACAGCTGAAAAGGAAGCCAAACTATAACTAGCTAAAGCAGAAGTTTACAGCTGAATCCTGAAGAGTTAAGGCAATGCAATGATCCATCCACTCAAATGTGTCCTAATGCCACTCATTCACAGCCAAAAATATAGAACTACAAGGCTGCTTTAATACTTACGGTTTCTTTGCTATTCTGTGCACTTCTTAATATTCCAAATGGTTTTAAAACCAGACTCTGTGGCCAAAAAAAACTCAAACCCTTTTTCAGGAAAAACTTCCCTGCCCTGCTGCTCTGTGACCCATTTTACAGAGTGGACCAGCAAGTGCTTTAATCAAATATTATACAAATTGGCTGAATGATTCCTTTTGATCTCCCAATAGACACTCACTAACAGAAACAACAAACATCCTATTTGGTTGAAAGCAAAGAGTGCAAGGAGAATAAGAAATAGGAATTCTGCACTCCAAATGATGCCTCCTGAGCCCAGAATAAAGCCAAGTGACAAGATATAAAATTTTCACAGAAATGGCATAGCATAGGCCTGTGTTTACAGCTGTAGAAGGATTCTAGAAACAAAGGGAAAGAGAAAAAACAAAGCAAAGCAAATCAAAATATGGTTCAACAGAGAAGACAATTTACTGACAGTTAAAAGAGGTTGATTGTAAGATGAGAAAGTCAGAGACGACTATTTAAAGACAGCAAGCAGATAAAAGGGGAATGGTTAAGATAGAATGAGCAACACTACTAGTCTGAGCTAGGAATGAAAGAGGTTGGCATAAGCAATGGTTGACAGAGGAAGAAAAGTATTCTTTTTTTTTTTTGGTTTTTTTTTTGAAAAAAGGTAGATTCTTGTGTAGAGCTGGACAGCTGAAAATTGAGTTAAGCATAAGTAGTGGCAAGATGACAACAGCTTGTTACTAGTGCATATTCACATTCAGGAAGGAAGTGCGCAAAATTAAACCGAGAATTAACTTGAAGTGAAGGAAATATTCTTAGTGACAGAAATTCCTCTAAGAAAGTGTTGCACCCTAAGAGAACCACAGAGACAATTAGCTGACAGAAAACAGATGAGGTAGAAAAAGGCAATATAAATGGCTGCAGAAAGAATCCAATTAACTAACTATGAATAAAGGAAAAAAGAGTATTTTAAAAGTAGAAGTAATAAATAGAAAACTTGCTCAAGTCTTCCACAAATAAGACTAAAAGAAGTTACTCAGTAGGATGGTTGGTTTGAAAATAGGAGCTACTTACAGAAAAAAGGCCCTTTCAAGGTATTTTAGGTACACAAAAAGGGAAACGACATAATAAAATCAAGTTGATTCCCCTAAATCATGTAGGTTTATTTAAAATAGGAGAAAAGAGCAAATGGAAAAAATGAACGTTTGAAAGTAAACAAAGAGGTAACAAGATTTTTGATGAAAACCATTAAGAAAGTGACTTGGACTGTACTGAAATAGCCTGAAAGCATAGGTGATAGGTAAATGATTACAATAGAAAAAGCAGAGCTGTAGAAAATCACAAATAACTCCTATGACATTTTCTCCACTTCATTAAATTTTGAGTCCAAAGCGATACAAAACAATAGTATACCTTTGATTACTTAAGTCTTAGAGACTGTCCTATCTATCTAAACGAATGGTTAACACCATTCTTGACAATAATTCTGTTTAGACTGCTCCTCTGAATAATTCTAGCAGATTGCTTGAATGACACTGCTGTCTTGCTACACACTATTTTTTAAATACACTCTTTAATGAATAAAGGTTGGACCATATGATCTTTCAAGGTCCCTTCCAACCTGCGCTAATCAATCATTCTACCATTACTGTAACATGAGGACTGAAATACGTCTAAAGTCATATTTTAAAAGGCAATTGGAGCCTTTAATGAAATCTTTGTTATTTCTCATCACATGGATCACAAAATCCCATTACTACTGGAAGTTAAGGACAAAGTGCTTCACTCCTCACAGGATCTCAGCATGGATTGAAAGACCCATCTTGCAGAACAGCAACATCATGCTGCAATACATCATTAGACTAAAGAGAATTTTGTAGTTCTAACAGCTTGTGTAGTTGCAGACATTGACTCTTTCCACTCTGGTTTTACCTCTGGACCCTTCCCCATGGCAAAACACAAAAGCTAGTTGACATTAGCACAAAAATGTTTTATTAGGCTACATCAGTTTCTAGCTAGAAAACAAACAAACCTCAGCTTTGCTGAAAGGTGATATTTATTGCTTTACACAGTCTGCTAGGAACACAGATCAATACTCCAAGAAGTTGACACACCCAAAGTCAGGCTTGCTGATTTTTTAGGAGTGGGGATGGGCGAGAGGCAGGGGACAGGACACAAGAGGAACATTTTAAATTCTAAATTTACCAAAAAAAAGAAAGAAAAAAGAAAAATTAATTGGGTGTCCAACTGAATAAATCATTAATACTTCATAGCATTATCATTCAGCACACACACTGGCCTATCAGTTTAGAACCTTTCAAATGCCATGGTGCAAGCCATCCCTCTTTCCAATTCCTGACAAATTTCAAAGTATCCTTCTAAGTCTTTTCCAATTTTATGTTCTCCATACTTCAGGTCAATTATCATTCTGCTGCTCAACTATCTTCCATTAAGAATGAACACTGGGTAAGCAATCAGCACTCCTCCAGGGAGATGGTACAGCTGAAGGACAGTCTGTGTGTATTTGTACGCTAAATTTATGTAGTCTAAACTTAAGAAAGTTATTCATAAAAGAAACCATGATATGCGAATACAAAACTAAAACAACACAGATTATTTCAAAACTTTTACTGAAGTTCCCTACCTAGCTCCTATTGTTTTCCTTCTACGTAAATTTTACAAATTTCAGTTGCCAAAAATCTTATCAGATAGTGTTTTAGACAACTTTAGATATTCCCAGAGACTTGAAAAACCAAGATTTCCTTAGGAATCTGTCATTAATGCAGGTGAACAAACATTATGACTGGAGGTTGAAAACTTTTGTTTATCTAAGCTTTCAATTTTCACCTCACTCAGGAAAAGCAAGAGAATATTCTTTTAACAGTTCTGTTCTCTTCCAAGTCATTGATACTGTCACAGAAAACTGCTCTTGTCATTACTTCTGTGTTCCACAAAGACCAACAAGAGGCAGAGATTTAAGAAAACTAACACAGCAGGAGCCGATATCATATTATTCATGAAAAGCATTTACTAGTTATTTCATTCAGCAAGAAGTTTATGTTGCAGCTTCCCTTCCAGCCGAGTTTGTCCTCTGAAGACATGTGTGAGGAGACAATACAGAAGGACAACTAGATGCTGAAAGCTGTTTTCCAATAGCCATCCACATTTAAGGGATAAAATTACCTACGAAGCTTCGTATGTTTCACAGTATTATAAAGCTATCTCAGACCTACTCTCTAGAAATTTCACCTTAATGTAGGTTTCTTCAAAACACTTGTGTCAGAGGATTTAAGCTGCGGTAGGACTTTTAACACCATCATTCCCTCGGGCTACTGAAAGTTACTGTGTGCTGGAGCTCTAATGAACACAGCAAACGAGCAGCTAACAGGGTGTGCCAAACTTTCTCTATGAAGTTGTTCCAGCTAAACAGTTACTGGAGATTGTTTTAACTTGGACAAATGGGTAGGCTCCTCCCTGATACAAGGCCAACAAAACTTTGCATAGTTTATATTCTCTCAGCCTCCCCACCCTTCATATGTTACTTTTTTCCTTCTTGTTAGGATATGCATAATCAGACTACAAAACCCAAGTTACATAAAAATCTTAATGTAAGTAGGCTGGAGGAAAAACATTGCCTGCTGTAAATGCAGAACAATTGTTTGTGGTAACATATACACATGCATGCATGAGACCATGACCTTGTTTTTATTGCTACAGCTAGAAATGTTCATATGTTATACCAGTGAGGAAGAACTGGACATAATTAGTTCAAAATTAACCCTCTACTGTATTTTATTTGTGGCATGCTACTTGGTTAGTGTCTGAGCTCCTGTGGTAGCAGTTTATATAAAATGGGGGATGGAGGCAAATCATAGCAGAAGATCAGGCATCAGTTCTGATCTCTTCTTTTTAACTTGCCTTAAAAAGATATACTTGTAGATTAAAAACAAAACAGAAAATATTCTGAGACCAGAGCTGCATCATTCATCTTTTTTTTTGTCGAGGCAGCACCAAAACCTACATAATATTAGAGAAGCTTGACGTAATATTCAACTTAGCAATTCCTTTGTTAAGTACTTACATGCTGCTCTGCACCGAAAATTTGATAGTACAGTCTAAGGTCAGAAGTATGATGAAAACTTACAAGATTCAACACCTATAGCTTAAAGTACTACAAAAGGTTAAGATTTCAGTCTGACAGTCTGTAATACACAAACCACTGGACACGCAGAAAGAACTTGCAGTTTTCTTTATGAGCTGCTAGAACCACTAAAAGAAGGACTACACAGCAAGCTACAGATATGCTTTACGTACAACTGCAAGGGAACAATCCAGGTGTTTTCTGCCCAGTACAACAGAAGCTCAACAATCAGTAATGCAGTGAGCCAGTGTAGTACAAACACCACACACCATGAAAACTAAGAAAAGTATTCAAAACGAATCCCACTTCAAAGCAAAACACAACAACTTTAATTGTCACGGTACAATGAAAATGGTTTCAACCAAAGCTAGCACATAGAGAACACTCAGACAGGTCTTAGATGCATGGCTGCTATACTTAAACTTGAAGGAACATAAATCATGAAACATAGTTTAGTACATCTTCACTTCTAGCTCTGCATTTTTATCATATATGAGACAGTATCAAGCCTTGCCAAGAGCCTTACTTGGACAAACAACAAGCAAACTACTTCCAAAGACAGCACAATATTCATTTTAACCTGGCATTAAACTTGATGCAAGCATCTGCCACGTTCTGGGCAAAATACTCAAGAAATATGCTGAACTCACTCACAAGGAAGCTACTACTGCCAGCTCTTGAGGAATACAAACCTACCCAGCAAAAGTAATTCCCACAAATGGATGAAGTACTGCCACCATTCTCTTCTGAACATGCAGGAAGGAAAGGAAGTCTGCAATCGAACTACCTTTTGTAAGCCATGGTAATTTTTTGATGCCTCCATGGAAAAAGCTACAAATTCCAACTAAGAACAACCTTGTTAAGCTCCCTGTATGATGAATGGGGCAACATATAGCTTCCAGTGGACAACTTCCAACATACAGCTTTACAGCCAACTTGGTTTATGCGTAAAAACTTATTGCATCAATACAGGCTTCGTATGAATATTAAACCTATCACTTTTGATTACTGCAAAATTACATCTGACTAAATAAACAGATCAGATACCTCACTTTGCTCATTAAGTTTTCAATGGTTTTGTTTTGCTCATGTTTTGTCTTTTCTTATTTTTCCAAGATAATCTCAATTGGGATTTTAGAAATCTTTCAAAGGAATTCATGTGTGCATGAGGCAGAAGGGAAAAAACAATTCTAAAAGCTCAATTCTGCATAAAAGTGAAAGCAACATCAGTAACAGAAGTTCCCTGGATGGACACATGATTTCACAAAACTGAAAGTGATACACAACAGTTAACTGCAGCTTTATATTAGCCTGCCAATTCTATAATTATATTCTGGGTGAGAAAAATTAAAAAAAAAGGAAAAAAAAAAAAAGAAAAAGAGCTAAAGACCAGTCATAGCTGCACACCTTCCCCTTGCAATTTAGAAAATTTCCTGCATGCAAATTAGATCAAACAGTAGACTGGGGGGCTGCACAGGTGCACATATGCCATTCTTTCTCTACTTTAAGATGAAAAAATCCAAACCCACTAATTTTAGACTAGATGTTTTCAAATATGCAATCCTGGAGCTTTGTTATAACATGAGTCACTCCTACACAAAATTGCTGTAAAAAAAGTACTGGTTAGATTAAGTAGAAGAACTCAGAGCCAGGAGAGACTGGAGTACCAACATATATTGACAGTACTATCCTGAATATGATCAATAAGTGTAGCCTACCTGCCGAAGTTGCTCATCATTTCCTCTCCTATATTTTAAATAAATACAAAAAGATCAATAATGAAGAACAAATAGCTAATCTGGCTCCCATCAAAAAGCCACTGTTTTTTCACTTGATTGATTTTATCACTGGTGAAGCTTTTCAAAAGAACTCACATGACTTCATATTTTTAAGTTCCTTTTATAAAATAAAATTTGGCACTTGTTAACATTAAGAACAAGTTATATTTAGATTTCTAAAACTTCTTTTGAGAACCATCAAGTTAAAATATCAGAGATACCTAACAAAGACAAAACATGCTCTGATTAAAAAAAGGAACAGAGGCTTGGTGAAGAACTGTGTTCAGTATCATAATCACTTACTATAAGTGGAAGAAGGAAATTACCTTTTGACAGTTTAATATGAGCACTGCACCCAGAACATCAACAACGTCGCAAATTCACTGAGCTGTGATGCAACAGGAAAACTGTCTTGTGAGACATATTACCATTGTCAGTGCTGCCAGTCTTCCAAGCCACTACATGAGATATACCTAAGGACAGCTATATTATTACAATCAACTTGTGTTACTGGGACCAGCTGCTTCCACAGTTTCCACGAACTCTGAAGCTAGCAGCCAAGATTAAGCAGAAACTTCGTGCACATGAATACATTTAATACATGTTTAATTAGATACGAACAATACACTACATGAATGCAACTATGTTAAGCAACAATTCTGAAAATATCAGTGCTCTCCTTTACTCAATTTCATGGTCAATCGAGAGCAGTGAATATAGGTCATTATGCACACACAGCAAGAGGAACTAGACATTCATTTGTCCTACAGGTACCTGAATGATTGAACTTTCATCTTAAAGAAGCCTTTACCAAGATAAGACAGCAATGGTTACAAACTTTGCCCTTGGAAGAAGTAGAAGGAAGAGAAGTTTGCTTGCTTTTTCCCTGTCCTGGCAAAAAGATTCGCATTTTTGCCATGAAACACATTACAAAACTTATATGATTGCTGTTGTTTATAAAAAAACAAAACAAAACAAAAACCAAAAAAACCAGCTAACACTTGAAGCCTGAGAAACGCATACACGCATAGTAAGGAAGACAAGGTCTGGAATATCTTTTAGACTTTATTTACTTTTTATTTCTCTTTTTTTTTCCTATCAAGGTTTTAATAAGCCTCAGGTTCACTCCAGGAAAAGGTTAATGATAGTACTATATCTTTGTATACATAAACCTATATTTCATTATTTTCAAAATAACATAACAACATTTAAATAACTTCAAAGTTTTTGTTAAAACTTGCTATTTTTTTTTAGGAAGCTATTTCAAAAGGAGAAGGAAAAGCAGAGTAAATGTCAGATAATTCCTCCAAACTTCTATGATGGTTAATCAAGGTTAAAAGAAACCTGGTAAAGACAAGGTAAGGGTACTGGAGACAGCTATTTGCTTAAATCCTATCACTTTTAGAAAGATTTTTAACACCACACAGACTGACTTCTGAAGCAATGTTAATAAGCAGAAAAAATGTATGGCCATAATAATGCTTGCATATTTGATGATGGGAAAGTGTTTTCCAATGAAGAATTTATGTTAAGTAGAAACTGCCTTTATAGTAATCCTGGGGTAGAAAGTATAGGTGGATTCTTTGCATAGCATTTAATGAATTTTTTTTCATTTGGTATTGTCACTAGAAAAAACTTTGTCAAGCAACAAATATAAGCACCAGTCTAAAACACATTCAGTGTTAAAAGAAAATACAGAGTAACTTGCCATGTATACAACCCTAAGAAGGCATTATCTCATTCAGAAGTAGAAACGATAAGCATTGGAATGATCAAATAATTCTTTTCTTAATTAATAGAGCAAAACAAAGAAGAAAGTGGAATGAGCCTATTCTGCCTTCCAAATATGGTAAGCTTCAAGGCAAAACCATACCTACTGAAAAGGGCACACTTCTTGACCCTTTTTAATGTTTGCCACAGCCTCCTGACTCACTTCAAGGAACTCTCACACATGCCCTTAAATTTAACTGAAGAGCTTAGGTATTTCAGCTTGTTTCTGGAAAGCTCCAGTGAATGAGTATTTCCCCAGATGAAGAAAACTGATTTTTCAGATTGAACCACAGCTAGAAGGACTGAAATTAAGTATTCAAATGTCTTCTACAAACTCCAATTATCAACTAAGTAATGTTCAGACAGTATACTGTACATACCCAGAAAACCGTTTCCCAGATTTTCTAATCTGAAAATACAAACCAAAAAAAAAAGGTTATATGGAAACAAGATACAGCACATATGAAATGGTATAGAGAAGCTGAAAACACTTGCGTATATTTAGTTACTTTCTAGTGGTAAAAAAATTACTCTATGACAACTGAGTAGAAAGGAAAGCATTTTATATTACTACATTTTCACAGGTATTTATCTAAGTATATTAAAAAGTATCTAGCAGCAGAATGTGGAAAATAATCAGTAGCTTGTTCATCACAGAATAGTAGTATTATTGATTTCTTTCCCCCCAACCTCTGTGCTGCAGAAAAATAACGTATTTGCACCAGTTCAGCTGAATAAACACTGGTAAAAAGCTTCATTAAGCTCCTACAATCAGTTCACTATATAGAACCACGAACATCAGTGGAGGCATTAGGAAGGCAGCTAGAAGCACCAGTCCACATAAGTCCAGGAATAAAGATGAAGAAGTTGTCATTAAACTTGCATCTAACTACAAATGTGTGGAAACCACAGAATGTTACACCCATTTAACTCTACCCACGCTACCAAATTGTACCACTTTGTCAAAATGAATGCAAAATCTGCACAAAATCTGTGTAGGGTAGACTTCTGAGTAACTAGAAGCAAAAATAAGCACTGACTCTGCAACATGAGGTTTTAGAGGGATCAATAGCCAGCTGAAGAAAGTCTTCAGTGCAACTGAAGACTCAAGGAATTCACTAGACACATGGGAATACCTAACATCCCTCTTCAGTGAGGGACAGAATATAAACATTTATGTTAAAACCCCCATTTGCAACAGTTAGCTCTTACACCGAGTACAGGTACCAGAAATATTTCCCCTATCTAACATACCAGTCTAGACTAGCCCAGATGTCCAACCTGCTGTGCTGGTCTGGGTCCATCAGGCTAAGTTGTCTTCACACGGCTGTCCGGGTCAGAGCTTGCAGAAGACTGGAACACCATTCAGTCTGCATGTTCTTCTGAGCTGACTGAATCTCTCATGTCAATCATGTGCTATTTTGCACAAACAATTAAATACTCAATTGAGAGTCTGACATCTAAAGTAGGGCATTGATTTAAGAGTCTGACCCATGTCCGACTATGAATACTGAAGTATCATGCTCACTTCTAAATACAACATTCAAACAGACAGGAAATGTTGTCCCCTCCAACATGCAGTAATACCTCAGTACACTCTATAAGGAGGTGATTACAGCATTCTCCTGGAAAGTCAACTGAAAATGAAATTTATTTTGGTTTCTCATGTCTCGAGAAGGAACTGTGAGAATCATCTGCACTATAAACTCCTAAAAATGGGATATTTTCTTCAACAAGAAAAAGTAGAAAATAAATAGGGAGATTGTCACATCAGTACAGTAGCAAAACTTAAATGGAAGATGAGAACACGTTAGGAGAAAACTGAATTCTTTTGATATGAATCTCCCTCTCACTACTTTCCAATTTTCAGTTCAGCTACCATGCTGAAAACTCAATTGCATTTAGTCTGCCCTTGGACTCCACATGAAACAATGGCCAGTTTCTGGCTGCCATGTCAAATGACCTTCAAAGGAGCAAGAGATATAGGTCATTCCCAGGTAACAGTCTATTCCATGAGCAGCTGTAAAATGAAATTAAATCTTAAAGAAGGAAGGAAAAAACCCACACTCTCCCCCTGCTTGTGCAACTTATTTTTGTACATTATTTCTTGTGATATCTTTGCATGTACTTTTGGCTTTTCTAGCACTATTCTCAACAGATTGTACTTTTGCATAGAAGTCATCCAAAAAAACCCCTGAAATGATGATATGTTAATAACACTATTAAAGTTGTAACCACAAGGGGAAGAAGTTACACTCCTAGTTTTAAATAACTTTAGCTTTACTGTCATACATCAAGCTTTTCATCTGGAGGACTAGAAACAGCAATGCAGCTAAGCCAAGAATATTATGACACACAGGAATTCAGGTTCCAAAAGAACCATCTGGTTCATTCAGTTCACTGCAACTGGAATAGATTAAGCCCTGAAAGGTCAGTGTTACATCCATATGTACAAACTGGAACACTTCAAATGCACTATAACAAACTAAAAACCTTTTTAAATATTAGAACTTACTTTAAAAACATAACTACATGGTGTCAATGGAAATAAGAGACAGAACTCTGTAGAAGCAAATGGAAGAGATCAATGTCTTATATTTCTCAAGTGACCTTTGAAGTATTTTATACTTAATTCAGAGTTCTAAATAAGGCTAAGAACTATTTTTAAAAAATTGTGTTTCAATTATATAAGACAATGATGACAAATTAAAACCTAGATCTGCTATACTAACTGTCACTAGGTCTGCTAGTGTGGAGGAGGTGATAAATATCCACTTTTGGCTCTGAATTTCTTGTCTTTTCTGTGTTAAATCCTCTAACATTAAAAAAAGTATATAAAAAAAAAAATCTCAGTTTTCATCTTCTCTGTTCTGCTTACAGCCACCCAATCTCTGCATTTCCCATCCGTCCACTACTTTCTTGATATTCTTCAACTAAATAACTCTCAAAGGGTCTCTCTTGGCTCTACTTTCCAGTCTAACTTGGTTAGCCGCACCACTACAGCACGCTAGAAGGTAACAGGTAACACAGCTGCTCAGTTTCCTATGGTCCTGCAAGCAGTCTTGCTACAGCTTTCTTACCTTAAACTGTCTCCCATTTCAAAAAGGTATACCTTTTTGGAGCATTAATGAGTATGTTCTTGTAACCATTTCACTATCTAGTATTCTGAAAAAAAAAAAAATCCAGTACACTGTTCAAACAAATGTTAAGGAAGTATCTCTCTTACTCTCTCATCTTGCTTTGTTCGGTACTTGATTCTTTTAATGCTTCACTATCCCATCACTTTGAGGCCTACGGGCATTCTCCCCAGTCAGCATTTCTATCCATGCTTACAAATGCAGATAGGCAACAAATATGATATGATGTATTTTCAGTTCAACACAAAGGAAAACATTTCAATGATTACAGCAATTCATGCAATTTGTCAGTTACAAACCAAGCAGTAAATACAAGTAGCTATCAGAATGGCTGATGTTTAATTTCTTGTACCCTATCTTGAATGAAACTACAACTAGGCAGAATATTTTATATCCCCAAATATCTATAAGTCCCTTAACATTTCAGTTTCTGTGTAATTATTTTGACTGACAGATTCAGTTCTAAACAGTACATTATGAAGTTCCTTTTAGCAAAGGGCAAACCTAATCAGTCCAAGGAAATTAAGAACACATGGATATTCAAGTCACTACATTTACTGAAACCATAGCAAACTTGGAAAAATGCAATGAGTGAAAGGCCAATAAAGGTGTTTCCAAGATAGATGTTGCAACACAGTGTTAAAGTATCTGCCACTTGAAATTGAAAATAAAACCCAGAGATAGTCACTGTTAAGTCTCATTCATTATATCAAATTGCAGACAAATTGAAGATCACTAAGCATATTCTTTTATTTCAAGATATAGTTCATCTTAGACCACTTGGGAACACAACTAAAATGCCATCCTCACATTAACTAACACGTACTAGAGGATTTTTTTTTTCTTTATTTGTAACGTAACTTCTTGCTGCAACTAAAACCATTATTACTTTATAGCCACCAGGAACAGCAAACAACATTGTTTATCCTGTTCACAGTTTCTGTTAACAACAGTGGCAGAAACAGTGGTTCCTTACCCTTTAGTTTTGTGCCACTGATTATTCCTGACTAAATGACTAATTGCACTTGAATCACTTGATGCACTTGAATTGCATCATCTTTCTGATTGGACTGTTTGGAATGGTAGTATCACCCTGAAACAAGAACTGTGAGGCAGTCCTCTCCCTGGTCATTTTGTTGCCTATTGAAATTACAAATTATATTGCACATTCCATAATATAAACCATAAATGTATATAAAACAACTGGCCTCTGATCCTGCAAAACTCCCCTAACAGTGAGCCACATATAACGTCTCTCTCAAAACAATTGCGCAGCTTTTCAGTGCCCACCATACAGTAATTTTATTTAGATCCTGAATGCTTCTCCTTGTCATCAGTGGGAAACTCTGTCAAACCAAGGGCACCTGCTGTTTCATTCTTATTCAATGTTATTTCTTGCAGAAAGGCATTAGATTATTCAGGCTCTTAAAATCCATTTTGGCTGGAGTTAGGGGAGGGCTAGGTTTCCTATAATGGCCATTAAAAAAAAAAAAAAGTCTACTGAACAGTTAGCCTACAGAAAATTACAAGCACAGATCACACCTCTAACCTTTCCTCATGAACATGTGTATCAAACACCTGCACAGCCCTAGAACAGGATTTTTCTTTAAAGAAAGATGACTTACAAAACTTGGACTGACACTTGAAAAATGTGACTGCCAAAGAAAGAAGCTTTGCTTGAGAAGGTTAGGAATTTCAACACTTCCCTAAAAGACAGGAGACCTAGATTCAGTTTCCTCTGCATCCTCAGAAGACTGAAACCTGCAATCCTTGCATCCAAAAAGACTATCCCAACCACAAGCCTAGCAAACAACCTCAGAAAATCAGTTTTTAAACCCTTCCGTGAGGCTCTGCATATGAGGAGAATACCAAGCAGAATACTCAGCTGAAAACAAGTTCCATCTTACTATCCTCAGTATGTGTTTACACATACGCCGCAGCTTATATTTTAACGTAAGGATTAGTACATATGCATACAAATAACATTTAATTCAATAACATTGAATAAATATACATTCTGTTTCCACGCACATTATGTCTTGTACAAGTATTAATTATTGGGGTTTACTTCCTATGTTTTGAAAGTTTTCAGTGGAAAAAAATTCAGTCATAGAATTATAGAATAGTTTGGGTTGGAAGGGATCTTAAATATCATCTAGTTCCAATCCTCCTTCCATGCGCAGGGACACCTCCTGCTAGAATAGGCTGCTCAAGTCCCCAGTCCAACCTGGCCTTGGACACCTCCAGGTATGAGGCATTCACAACTTCTCTGGGCAACCTGTTCCAGTGCTTCACCACTCTCACAGTAAAAATTTCTTCCTCATTTCTAATCTAAATCTCTTTTAGCTTAAAACCATTACCTCTCGTCCTATCAATATACTCCATGAAAAAGATCCCCTCCCCATCCTTTCCTGAAACACTAATTTAGTCCAAAAATAATTGCTGTCTTCTGAGATTCACAGTGTACTTCTTGCTCTTCAGAAGTGTGTAGTCCAAGGGCAATCAAAAGAGACTTCAGGGCCCTGGAATGGTTGGTAAGGGAATCTGGAGCTCAGGATATTTTTCCCCTCTATTCTTCCAGCTACAGATAGCAACATTAGAAGAAACATTTTGACATGGCCATTTTTTATAATGGGATGGCCTATGTGGCATCAGGCTTGCTGGCAGAAGACATGGAGCGAGTCCAGAGGAGGACTACAAAAATAATCAAAGGGACAGAACACCTCTTCTGTGACGAAGGGCTGAGAGAGTTGGGGTTGTTCAGCCTGAAGGAGAGAAGGGTCTGTGTAGTTAGAAGTACCTGGAGTACTTAAAACTGGGGGCTTATAAGAAAGATGGGTTGAGACTTTTTAGTTAGTCATGTTGCAACAGGATAAAGGGTAATCGCTTTAAACTAAAATAGGGTAGATTAATACTAGATAAAAGGCAGGAAATGTTTATAACATACAGTTCATCCCTCCAAGAAACATTTTAATAAGCAAAGACTGTTAGCAGATATTCTATTTGTTTATACTTTCTGGCTATGCTGTGAAAGAACACCTAATTTTTTAAAAACTATGAAACCACCCGAACAATTGATTATATAGTATAAATATGGATAGCCCTGAGTGTGTGGTTTCTAATGATACAAGCTCCATAATTCTCTGGTTACATCATTAAGATTTGAGCCCCAAAACTCCTTATAGCTACAGATAAAATCTAACCAGTTAAAGGTAAACCAAAACACATAACTGGATGTAAAAATCATTAAACTTACCTGACAGGCAGATGTATGTTAAATATTCACCCTGACCCCCAGTAGCTAGGAAAGGAATTTTTTTTTTTGTTCTTCTTTTCACTTGGACAGCTCCCAGCATCCTCTCATCATGCGGGGCAAAAATTTGTTTGCTGATTGCAGATTTGGCATTCATTATAGATCACAGATACAGTACACTGCTGCTCCCTAAAAAAAAAAAACAAACTCATAAATAAAAACATGTATTAGAAACTCCTAAGTTACATGAAAGTACCACTAACTCACATAGGCATTAGCCTCTCTAACCTTCCAATAAAGACTGTAATGTTTCAAATAATTTAAACGAAAATGTCATGCACTCACAAGCATAACTTTCAAAGTGTCTAAGGAGTTTTCATTTAAGTTGTTCTCCATGCCTCTTAATTTCTCTTAAACTAGCTTAGCTTATTTTGGGCTGAAACTGTCCATACTAGCACTTCAGTATGATGCAAAAACTTCTAAGAGGGATGCCCTGCAACTCTATGCTGCTTACATTAATTCCCTCTCTGGTGACTGGAGGGATGCTCATCTGTCCCACACAAGCAGGGAAATCACTGCAGGAATTCAGGGAAGTAACACTGTGGTTGAGCTCATAAGCATCCGCTCTGAGATTGGTTGTGCTGCTAGACAAGTGACCTTCACAGAAGATACAGAAAGCTTCAGACTCAGCAAGACTGTTCCTTCAGAAGCACTGCTCTTGGTAACACTGCCAGACCAAGCAGCTCCTGCACATCTTGCAGCTTTAGCACCTCATCCCCTCCACTCCTCTGTAACTACCAACTGGGCAACTGCACAGAAAGCATCAGAGAAACCATTGGAATTTCACGCATACGAAGCCACGCCACCTCTTTTCTGCACAGCAAATTTGACCCCAGTCAGTTTCTCAGTGTGTTCCATAAGTCAACATCACAGTCAACTTAGAAGAAACATTTGGAGACAAAACCCATAAATGTAGAGAACATAGTGGGAAAAGGAAGGAAGCTGCTGATTTCGGTGTGACCAGTGAAAGAAAGGTCCATCTGACCACAGCTTACAGAGGAGCCTAAAAGAGAGAGAACTCATTTACAGAGGGGATATTTAACAGGCTCGTTATCTAGAAAGCACCACTACAATTAGTTCTCCACTCAAACCTGTTAATAAGTATATCGATCCCACTGACAGAGACTACTGAATGCCCCTGTTAATTGTTCAAACACGATAATGCACCAATATACATATATTAAATTCCACATCTCCATATTATTATGACTTTCAAGCCCTTAGACTTCTTCTTTGACACCCTTAGCTCTTCAGTTCTCAACTACTGAAGCCAGAAATTCTGACCAGAGGACCACTGTACATTTGCTACGATTTAACTATCATAAAACATAGATAAATTGAAATCAAATTAGATTATGAAACCAAGAGTCATACATCCATTATTTTTAGTATGCATACTCTCAAAATAATTGTCTTAACACTTTCAGTCTCAACATTTCTTTGGCCTTTGTCTATAATATTCCTTTATTGTAAAAAAAAAAAAAAAAGCCATATTCATAGAAGTGTGAGAGAGCACACTTTAGCTATGTTTGTTAGGACATAAATAGAATCCTTTGTCAAAATAATCTGTAATAGTATATCTCAGTTAACAAATAGAGAGTTCTGACAAGTTTCAGCAGGATGCTATTTTACATGTACCTTTAAAAAAAAGCAATTGCATCTAAAAAATGGCCCCATCAAAGGAAAAATTCAGACCAATTTTAAAGGAAGAATGAATGCGTATCTCCTGAAAAAATCTGATTTCATAACTCCTGCCACCTAAGTTGCCTATCCTTCAACAACAAGTATATCAACACAAAAAATGAATTGAGAATAAAATTACCTGCTAGTTACTTGGAAAAGGTTGTTTTCACATTCATGTTCATTATACCACAATTTTCTCCTCTTATGTGTTATGAAAACATTTTGAGTATATCTTAAAACATCATGTGAGCAGCTGGCAGTTTTGGATTTTAGTTTGGTTTGAGTTTGTTTTGTTTTTTTTTTTCAATGCCACTATCAATGACTGAGTTTAATCACACAGACCTTCTGACCAAGATAAAAACTGGTAATCTCTGCAAAAACACCTTCATTCTCAGACTTTCATGTGCTTAAAGAATTTTTGATACATAGCTTATTGGTAAAACACATACAAATGCTGTCAAGTAAAAAAAAATGTTCAACTCACAGCCAACTAAAAAAGTGTTTTCCAGCTTGCAACAATCTGATGTTGTTAATTCTGCAACTTAGTCATTAAACAGATGTTTTGAGACACATTTCTCAGGTTCATGTGCTGCAAAATCAAGTGGGTTATATTCAGTGATGCAAGAGCTCCCTGGATTAGGAGAAGATATGTGTTCCTTACATACAACTGGTTGCACCAGAAAATATTACTGGTTTATAGCTTCAAAACATCCATATAGTACTTCAAGATTTGCCTTAAGGATATTACAAGCAATAGGTCTCACTCTTTATAGTTGCATTTGATAAGACTCAGCTGAACAGGAGGCAAGCCAAACAAGAGACACTATCCAAATCCTATTTCCTAGATTTCATAAATAATTTTGCTTCCTATATGCATTGCAAGTTACAGCATGAAACTAGAGTGACTGTCATGTAAACAATAACCCAAAATAAATGCATCAATCTCTTAATGCAATATCCCAAAACAGTTTAAATCTGTTTCAATAGAGACACATAAGACATGACAGAACAATCAAATATTGCAGTTTATTGCAGCGTGCTGTCAGTTACTTTGTGATTAAGCTGGTTGTATAGACATGCACCAGAAGTTGTGTACAGAAAGATACTGTAAACACTAAATGCTGTAACCAGAACCTCCAAATAAGGTATGTGCTCACTGCCTGGGAGGTTGCGATCCTTCTGTTCCACATATTTCGTTCACAACAGCCTCAGATGCCAGAATCAACCAATTAATCTAACTGTTACTTGATATGATTGCTGAATGTGATGTGGAAACTGACACTGGCACAAATAATAAAAGCCTATTTATTTTAAAAAGAGAATAACTAACTGTGTCTGTGTACAAATAGACTTCCAGACTGTACCAACAGCTCAGTCTTGGATGCAGTTGTTTTTCATAGGTCAAAATAATCTTCAACTGGGTTTAAATAAGCTATGTTATTCATATTTACTGGTTGATCTATGGGAGTTGGTGGTGATGACCCCTGTGGGTCCCTTGTCAAACGGAGATATTCTATGACTCTAAGAAAAGCAGATTTCATTAAGTCTTAAGTAAAATATACAAGCACTTTTTCTCAAAAGCAGGCATAATGTAATCTTTTTATTAGTCTCATTAAAAAACGTGGAAGAAACATGCTCAAGAAACATCACTAAGTGTCAATTTTTCCCATTCTCCAACAAAAACCGCAAGCATTTTAATCTTAAAAATCAGATGTTTATGGCACAAGTAAAACTTAATGTAGCATGTGCATACTTCCTTACACAGTAATGTTTGCTCTTGGCACACATTCCAGACAAATTCAAACCATCAGCAGTTTCCATTCATGGCCCACATGATTTCACGTATTTTGGAATGTAAACATTTTCCCCCATATTCAAATATAAAATGTCTTAAAAGTTGAAACATTTACTAAGGGATCTCTGAGCACTCTAAGACAGTGCATTACTGTTTCCGTTTACCCCTCTGTGGCAAGAGTGATTTAAAAATTTCAGTAAATGTAAGAATCTTTAAAGAGAGACTGCATTTCCTGCCTCGCATGTTTTTGTCGTATTTAATTATGCTCAAATTACTATAATGATGCTTTTGGCTGAACAAAGAAAATTCCATTTTTCTCCTACAGTTTTTCACTCCAGCCATCAGTGTTATGGAAGAGGATGTCAACATTTACACTGTGCCCCCAGAGCTCAATAGACACACCTAGGAGGGGAAGATTCCTGTGCAGATTTGAACTACTGCCTGTAATACGCTGCCAATTTGCATCTCCTCAGATCTTTGCTGCAATTCTTCTCTATGACATTTTCTAGCATTAAAACCTTCTCTAGGAACAGCTGACCATTCCTCTGTATGTGTACGTGAGGGGATGGGGATTCAAGGTAATTTCTAAAAAAGATATTAAATGAAAACAAGATAATAACTTCATAGATTCCACACATTCAGTAACAAAAAATCTGGACTGTTCCCAGGCAGTGAACCAGGAAGTGGCTAATTTATCTTTACATCCAGATGTTTTACTGGACCATGCAAGTAAGTGGAAAAAGGGAGACAGAAAAATACAAGTCACCTTAACCTTGTTTTTAGCCAAGATATGGTTTGGTTACTGGGATTTAATGGTGTTCCAGCACTGTTTAGTGACCCCTTAAAGGACTCTGGTTTGAATAACGTACGATTCTCTAGACACCAAGAACAGGCAAAAGGAATGGGAACCATACTCTGTGGCCTAAAAACATGTGAAGGTTTCAGTCGAGGGGGGAAAAAAAAAAGAGGGCCAAAGTGCACAGTTAAAGTCAGATAGAAGCAATAAATGTCTAAATATTGATATTTGACATGTTTCGTCCACCTGAGGCCTTGAGTAACTCCTACAACTTTTCATCCCAAAAGAAGGCGATGCAAGTTCTATGCAAGTCGTACGGACCTATGGATCTAAAGAGATCACATGCATCAAAAGCTCTGAATGGGATATGTATTTATAAAGAAAAGATGAAAAAGAGATGCACAACAAAAAAGGTATTTTTGAGTTTATATCATCCAGTCCCTCAATCTGGCAGATCATACAACATCCTTCAAAGAAATGAACAAAGCTCACCTAGAAGCTTTGTTTACTTCCCTCCATCCACCCTCAAAGCCCCTGAATATCTACTCACAACGACAGATTATCAGGGACATCACAGAAATCCCACAAGTGGGTAAACAGAACTAGCCCCACTTTCATGCAGAAGATAAAGCAGCTGTTCCACTCTGCTCTAGTAAAGGTGGATTCCTTCTGAGAAAGGCACACATAGAGGATCCTGGTAACCAATATTCTTACTTCCTCAAGCCAGATAGTAGCCAAAGCAAAAGATGCAACACCACTTGCATCTTTTGAGACTCTATGTCCCCAAATCTACCCTATGAGGTACAGAAAATTAAGTAGGAAGTGGTACAAGCAGACACCAAAGAGACGTACTGATGGATGGGTTACTGTCTACTCCAGGTCAAATAATTTTTTCTTGTTTTGACAAGAAAATAGCTATTCCAGACCTAGCAGCAAATGTCCTAGTAAACAGTATGGTAGGTCTCAGCTAAACTTTGCTCACAGTACACCAAGCTGGAAAAATCCAACACTAAGACAACATATATCATTTCTGTACTGAAATTCTGTGCGTAAATGGCTGCAGATGGTTAGTAGAATGTTTTAAACAAGCATGGAAAGGCATCTTAGTACTAGGTGGTACAGCCCTGTCAGGGCCTCTCTGAGTGAAGAGCAACAGCAGGGGACCCATTAATAGAGGTTCTCATTAGATAAAATCTGAAAGTTGCTACTGTTAGAGAACATATGAATTTGAAAGCAACAACGGACAATGCCACATTAAGTAGCACCATAAAACCAGCAAAACTATTTCCTAAAAGGTAATTGAGAATTGAAACAGGGACATTTTGAATCTCAGAGATTCACAGAGAAACTTAGGAACGCTCAGAAGTTAAATCAAAGCCCCAGAGAGATCACACGTGCATTTGTGAAAAGTTGTGTTCATTACTTCAGGACCCTGGGACACTCCTATATAGCAGTAAAAACTACTACTACTGCATGGCAACATTGAACATCATAGTTTTAAGAGGTCAGCTTAATTCTTACAATCTTTTAGATATTTTTAGATGTTAAGATCAGCTGTTACATCTACCCTTGAACTTCTGTTTGCAGACTGAACTATCACAGTTTCTTTCATCATTCCTCACAGATTTCTTGTTCCAGGACACCTCATCTCTCTAGATTCTTTCCCATTGGCCTCTATCTTCTTTGAAATGCAATCCTCAAATATGGACTTACAGCCTTATTTATGGCACCACAGTCAACTGGAAGAACTACTTGGTTGATCACTAGAAAAGGCTCACCAGGGAAGCGTTTATGGCACCAAGCCTGTAGGAGTTCAAGAAGTGTATGGATGATGCTTTTAGTCACATGATTTAGTCCTAGGTAGTCCTGTAAGGAGCAGGGAGTTGAGCTTGATGATCTTTATGGGTTCCCCCCAACTCAAGATATTCTATGAATCCACAATGCTTTATAGACCTTACAGTGCTCACTCCTCCTTATACAGCTACTGCTGTATATATGTGGATCTTTTCCAACTGGTCTCTGCTGACAAAAGCTTTAGTTCAAGCTCTACCAACCTGACATCTGAGTAACTAATTATTCCCAGTAGACAGGGGATTTCTGTACTTACTACTTTCAGGCTATTTCTACAATACTGTATAATTATTTTTGAATTCTAATCCTGTCTTTCAACACTTGCAGGTCTCTAGATCAATACCCACCAAAAGTCAGGATGTACATTCTATATGTCATCACTTTAGTCAGTTAAAATTTTTTCAGACCTAACACAGTCTCCCTTCACTCCTCCAAGTAGAACTAGGAAGATATCAGGTCCCTTGAACACACCTCCACAATCACTTCTGTCTTCCTGCATCTTACACTACTTCCACGTAAACAACTTCCTTAGTTAACTCATGAGTAACATCACATAAGACAGAATCAAAGGCACCACTGACGTTGAGATATATCTGCCAGTTCCAACTTATTCATATGGCCTAACACTTTATTACAGAAACAAATCAACTGGTTTGTTTTGAGTTCTCTCTCTCTGTGTTTATTCGACTGTTTGTCCAATGTTTTGGCAAAGAAACATCATTACAGAAAAAACTAAGAAATCTTGGTGAGAAGGAACAGTCCATATTCCATGGGGAAAGGAGACTTAGACTGAAGGATTGCAGTTTGGAGCATGCACAGTTTCTTTGTGTTGTTTCACATCTAATTTATGCCCACCTCGTGCATTTGTACTGGTAGAAACAACTGACTCCCCTGTGCACTTTTCTTCCTTATGACAGTACACATACTTATATGCTAGTGCAGTGAACTAGAGAAGAGAATTAGTCCAAGTTTAATCAGCTTAAAGGTAAGAAAAATAGTGATTAGTTTTGTTTTTACTCAGATTAGCTCCCTGACTCAGTTCAGTATACAGCTGCACGTCAGCACAGGGGAAGGAAGAGCAGGGGTAAGATTAGGGTTGCCTTAGACACCAACAATATTGGTTTGCAAGGTTTGTGAAACTACGATTTAAAGACAACCTGATATGTCAGGAGCTTTCAGTAAATATTACATTGGCTGACTGAAGACATGTCACAGAGTCAATCTTTTCAATATCAAAACTTGTAACAAAGAACCATACTGAATAAAAAGTAGTAAATCCAGAGGATTTCATATGGGGCTCTCCTTGATAAGAACAAAGATCGGAACAAATTTCTTCATGTACTGACTCCATTATTTGTTTATATAAACAGAGTCATAGCAAAAAGACAGTTGGAAATTGGGCTCTGTTAGTAGAAATCAGATCGGCCAAGTCAGTCAAAGAAAATAAAAATTCTTTCTACAACTATATCAACAGTAAAAGGAGGACTAGGGAGAATCTCCAGTCCCTACTAGATGCAGAGGGAACAACAGTAATAGGGGATGAAGACAAGGCTGAAGTACTCAATGCCTACTTTGCCTCAGTCTTTAACAGTAAGGAAAGTTGTTCCCTCTGTGCACAATCCCAGGGTTTGGAGGAGCAGAATGAGGTTCCCACTATCCAGAAGGAGGTGGTTAGAGACTTGCTTGCCCAGCTAGAAGCCCACAAGTCTATGCGGCCAGATGGAGTCCACCCAAGAGTTTTGAGGGAACTGGCGGATTTGCTTGCCAAACCCCTTTCCATCATCTTCCAACAGTCCCGGGTGACTGGGGAGGTACCACTGGACTGGAGGCTGGCTGATATCGTGCCCATCTATAAGAGGCACAAGGAGGATCCAGGGAACTACAGGCCTGTCAGTCTGACCTCAGTACCAGGGAAAGTTATGGAGCAGGTGATCTAGAGTGCTATCATGAAGCACATGCAAGAGAGCTGGGCAATCAGGCCAAGTCAATACAAGTTCACAAAAGGCAGGTCTTGCCAAACTAACCTGATCTCCTTCTATGACCAAGTGACTAGACTCTTGGACAAGGGAAAGGTTGTGGATGTAGTCTTCTTGGACTTTAGTAAAGTCTTGGATAAAGTTTCTCATAGCATTCTGCTTCGGAAACTGTCGGCCTCTGGCCTGGATAGGTGCACACTCTCCTGGGTGGAAAACTGGTTGAATGACTGGGCCCAGAGAGTGGTGGTAAATGGAGTTAATTCCAGCTGGAGGCCAGTTACAAGTGGGGTGCCCCAGGGCTCAGTCCTGGGTCCAGCCCTGTTCAATGTCTTTGTCAATGACCTGGATGAAGGCATCGAGTGCACCCTTAGCAAGTTTGCAGATGACACTAAGCTGGGTGGAAGTGTGGATCTGCTGGAGAGTAGGGAGGCTCTGCAAAGGGATCTAAACAGGCTGCACTGCTAGGCAGAGACCAGTGGCATGAGGTTTAACAAGGACAAATGCTGGGTCCTGCACTTGGTGCACTACAACCCTATACAGTGCTACAGAATGGGAAAAGCCTGGCTGGAATGAGCCAGGAGAAGAAGGACCTGGGGGTGTTGGTTGACAGCCAACTGAACATGAGCCAGCAGTGTGCCCAGGTGGCCAAGAAGGCCAATGGCATCGTGGCTTATATTAGAATCAGCTTGACCAGCAGGTCCAGGGAGGTTATTCTCCCTCTGTACTCGGCACTGGTGAGACTGCACCTCGAGTACTGTGTTCATTTCTGGGCCCCTCATCACAAGAAGGATGTTGAGGCTCTGGAGCGAGTCCAGAGAAGAGCAACAAAGCTGGTGAAGGGGCTGGAGAACAAGTATTATGAGGAGCGACTGGGAGAGATGCGGTTGTTCAGCCTGGAGAAGAGGAGGCTGAGGGGAGACATTATTGCTCTTTACAACTACCTGAAGGGAGGTTGTGGAGAGGAGGGAGCTGGCCTCTTCTCCCAAGTGACAGGGGACAGGACAAGAGGGAATGGCCTCAAGCTCTGCCAGGGGAGGTTCAGGCCCGACATAAGGAAAAAATTCTTCACTGAAAGGGTCATTAGGCAATGGAAGGGTCTGCCCAGGGAGGTGGTTGACTCGCCTTCCCTGGAGGTGCTTAAGGTGCGGGTGGATAAGGTACTGAGGGGCACAGTTTAGAGATTGGTGGGAATGGCTGAGCTTGATGATCCGGTGGGTCTCTTCCAACCTGGCGATTCTATGATTTCTGTACTGAATTGGAACCTTCTACATATAGGAATATACAAAAATATTATGCAACGCTATTACTACAGTATATCCTACATAACTAGAACACACTAAGTCACGGCACTTACTCTGCCAAGACATCTCACAGGAACCTGATTTTGTATTATTAGCATGAACAATCACAGACGTTCAGTAAGAAAACCCTGCAAGTACTAAGTACTGATTACTGAAAAAATAGATGCTACATGGATTCATAATTCGGTGCATAAGTTGCCAGAGATAGGATATTACTACAGTATTAGTTGAAGGTATTCTAAAGGAATAAAAACCAAAAAAACTCTAAAAAAAAATGTTTTAGCTAACAGCTTGCACGTAGTACTCTTAACAGTGGCTTACTCCAACTAGTATACCTCAATTACAAATCATGTTGTCCAAATCCTCACAGTTCCATTTCCATTCCTCTTCCAGTAACTGATATTGGCACAAACTGCAAATTTCTGCACATTGCAGTCACCTATTAAATGGAACAGGGAACAAAATTGAGCCTGTCAGGCTGAAGATATTCTGTTTTCTGAACTGCAACCTGCAATACTGATAGCTGAAAATAGGAAAAAAAAAGGTAACGTCTATTTTTAACATTCCTTATATTCATTTTATGCCAGAGAAGAGTCCAAAATCAGAGTAATACAATGGGATAAGACATACCACTAAAGCATTAAAGCATTCTGTTTTATCGACCCAAGATGAATCGCCTTTCTCTGCTATAAGTTTTTTTTCAGTCACTCCAAATGCATGAGTAAAATCACCTATGAGCAAAATTCTTTTAAGAATGATATATATCACATTCTGGTGATATTGGAATCTCTGTAAGGGCAGGGACATCTATGTAAAATGTTATACCAACATTTTAATTGAGGAAAAATAAGAACTGTGTAAAAGTAGTAAATCATCTGCTGGCAGCGTGCTGGTATTTTCTAGCAGTTAACTAAATAAAGTTTCTTTCTAGCAAATAACACAAGCATTTCTGACATGCTGCATACTTCTTCCCAGGAATCCTCCATCAGTAAGCATCACCCATTTCAAAAATGGGTGACCCCAGTAAAGCTTTCAAAACTCTAAAGAGTCCTGTAGACTGAAGGAATTACGAAAAACTGGTCTGCTCCAGTGTTCTGTTCAAGGGATATTACCTCAGGAATTATTATTAAGAATGCTATCTATAGCTTTTATTCCCTATGTTTGATTACTTAGCTCTGCACTCCTGAACAGAATTCAGAGGGGAGGCGGAGGGAAGAAACAACAAGCAAAAAGAAATTTCCATTAAACATTGAGGTGGTGGGCAGAAATCATTTTTGACAAGTGATAGCCTATTGAGAGTGAGATAAAAAAAAAATAAATACCACTTCTTTCAGGGACCAAGTAGTGCCTTCTTTAGAAGGATGAAAACTTTCATCCTTAAAAAAAGATTTCATGAATCTGGACACATCAATACATTTTAGAATAAAATACCTGTAAAACACATAGTAACCTTTTACAATCCTACACCAAATTCAGACAGCAGTATGACAGCACAGTGAGGGATGAAAGAGAGGAAACTATATGGCCAAACCTGTGATGACAGAAGAAATGGGACAACACACAATGATCAATGTGATCCAAAATGAAGTCGTTTATTTAGCGTTAATCGCCTGCCTTTATACATTGCTAATTCTTACGCCAAACATTGATTAGACGATTCTGTCCCAATAACAAGCATTCATTGGTCACAGCCCAACCACACAACCATGTTGCCAGGGCACATTTCCCTCCTTCAAAAGCCAGTTTCCTCATTTACATAACACAACAGAGTCATTATAAACTTCTATAACCTTGAGGACCCACCTAAGGCTTCCCAACTCCACCCAGCAAGGGTTCCTCAGTGCTTGGGCTGCTCATTAAATGCTGTAGCCACCCATCAATTCCCCTGTTATCTTTTTGAGCCACCCAAGCACCATTAAAAGCACCAAACCACTTAAAACTACAATAATGGCAATCAAGATAAACAACCCTTGCTTTAACGCTCCAACAAGTCATTTTCTTGACTTGTGACACAGCTTCAAGAGCCGCAACTCCTGGGGCTAATAAACGGGCGAAAAATTTTTCCTCAAAACTCCAAAAACGTATTGCATACTTGGTGTAAACAACATTAACTTTCCCAAATAACAAGGTCCACCAACTGGTTTGCTGGGTATTCCACCCCATGCTCTGTCGTCGTCCATTCTTTCCATGGCTTGATTCACTTTTGTGGCACCTAGCAAGGTCCAGTATCTGTTAAGACACAAGCATAACCTCTTCCTGTCATTTTTAGTTCAACAGGTCCTTTCCATTCACCTGAGTACCAGTCTTTGTATTGTACCTTGATATCTTGCTGGTCTTGGTTATTCAATCCTGACTCCAGCAAACAATGACGAATTACAATAGGAGGGCTAGTCCTATTTCTGGTTAAATGCAAAAAATTCAACACACAAGTCACTTTTGCAAGTTGTTCCCTAGGGGACAACACATCTTTCCTTTTTGTTTTTGCAAAAGTGACTTCAGGGTTGCATGACAACATTCAATGATTGCTTGACCTGTTGGGGAATGTGGGATGCCCGTATGATGACGAATTCCCCATTGAACACAAAAGTGTTTAAATTTTTGAGAAACATAAGCCGGACCGTTATCCGTTTTGATTGCCTGAGGTATCCCCAAAGCCATTATAGCTGCATACATGTGTTTAATCACATGTTTCGCAGATTCCCTGGTCTGTGCTGTGGCCCATAAAGCCATAGAAAACATATCCACAAAAACATGTACATACTTCAATTGCCTAAACTCTGGAATATGGGTCACGTCCATTTGCCATAATTGTGGGGCTTCAAGTCCCCTAGGGTTTACTCCAAACCCTAAGCCCATACTCTGGTTTTGGCAGTCCAGACAAGAGTTAATTATACCTTCTGCATCAGACAGAGGAATATTAAATTGACGTTTAATTACCTTAGCACTTTGGTGAAAATATTCTTGCAAGGCTTTGGCTTGCAAAAAGTGATTTGTTCAGGGATCATTCCAAACTGTGGCAACAAGGCGATTGGCATGATCATTCGTGATTGCCAGGCCAAAATTAGGCTGATGGCTACATACATGAGTAATAAAAGACTTATGCTCTTGTTGTTCCAACAGGTACAGCAATTGCAACAGTAAAGCATGTAACACCATATTTTTAACTTCTCTTATCATGGCTCGTTCTATTCTACAAACTGTGCCCACAACATATTGTGAATCAGAAACTATATTGAGAGGCTGTGAAGTATATTGTTGAAATACTCATACCACTGCTTGTAACTCCATCATCTGCAACGAGTCACCTGGTTGTTTGAACAGTAACTTATGATTCCATTTTTCTTGTGTTTGCCATGTGATGGCGGCCCCACCGGATTTTTTGCCAGCATCTGTGAAAAACACCTCCCACCAGTGTTTCAGAGTACACTGGTACCTGTTCAAAGGTTTGGTTCTGTATTAAAGGTAAAATTTTACTAGATGGAAACGTGTTAGTAATATCTTCCGTAAAGCCTGCTAATGCAATTGCTATGTCAGACGAATGTTCCATAAGCCATTCTAAATACCCTTTGTTAACTGGTAAATAAATGCAAAAAGCTCAGTTCCAGATAACTCTAAACACCTCTTTCATTATCAATTGACCAAAAAGTTCCAGTCTAGTGACCACAGTATTTTTTGGCTGATAGGGTAAAAATATCCATTCTATGATTTGAAACTTCTGCTCTGTTTTTGTCCCAAGAGACCCAAAGGATATTTTCACCCAAGTTAACTAATAGTAGCCCCAAGGGCTTATCTGCCACATAATGAGTTATATTGGCTTTTAAATTTTTTTCTGTGAATTTGTCCAAGGCTTCCTTCTGGTTATCAGTTAATTGTTGTTTGTCATCTGCTGAACAAGTGGTTCCTAAGAACTCCATTAACGGCTGAAGATCATCATTTGTAATTCCTGTCAGTGATCAGACCCACTGGATATCGCCCATTAACTTTTGGACATTAGTCAACGTTTTTATGTTAGTACGTATAGTCACCTTCTGGGGCTTCACTATGTTATTGGTTATTTGCCACCTCAAATAATTCCACAGAGATGATTTTTGTATTTTTTCTGGAGCTTCAAACCTTTTTGTTCTATCATACATTTTAAGTCTGTTAATACCCAAAAGCGCTTTGCAGGCTCCCTCTTATTAATAGCTGGAACTGAGAAAGCAAACTTTTCCAAATCTTCTGGATGCTATGAGATTGTGAAAAAACAATCTTTCAGGTCCACTATAAACAAATTCCAGTCCTTGGGTATCATTACTGGAGATGGTAGGCCAGGTTGTAACACCCCCATATCCTGCATAACGTCATTAATTGCCCTAAGGTCGTGTAACAAAAGCCATTTTCCTGATTTTTTTCGGAATAGTAAATATTGGAGTCTTCCATGGGCTGGTTGAAGGTACTATATGCCCTACTTGTAGTTGCTCATCGACTAATTGTGTCACTATCTGCAGTCTATCATGAGATAGCGGCCACTGATCTACCCATACAGGAGAATTAACGAGCCACATGAGTTTTATTATGAGTTTATCTGGCTGCTCACCAGTGGTCGCTCCCCAAAATTTGATGCCAATCATGCCCCCATTTGAGATAACACATCTAGCCCTAATAATGCTACAACCCACCGTGTATTTATTTTCTTTAAAGTAAGGGATGCCTCTCTAAATTTGGGAGGCTCCCCTGGACAGGCTGTCCTGGGCAGTATCTTGATTTGCTGAGGGAGAAAGTAGCCAATAAATGCCCTTGTTTGGTTTTTGTGAGCAGTGCAAAGTAAGCCCACTGGCTTCTTTTTGGCTTGGCTAAGGATAGCTCCACTAGTTTTCTCAGCCTGGGTGGGGCTGGTCCTCTGCCCAAAGGGAGCTATAGTAGCGGCTATTAGTCCCTTTGTCAAAGCAGCTGCAGGCATTTTCTTTTCTCAAGTAGGGGGGCAGCTTTTGTCTGGGGGCTGCCGCTTGTTTGCCGACCAACCTAGGTCAGACAGGGGCAGGCCAGGCATTAACTGTCGGGGAAGACCCTCTCCTATTCTAGTAACAGGGATTTCAATCACATCATTCTGCTCCCAAAATCTATTTCCTCCACCCCAGCAGAATCCTGCTTGAATCACAAAGCATAGTGCTCCCTCAAGCTCCTGCAATCCAGCCAGCTCCCTTAAGGCACGTGCATTTGCTTTCCCTACAGCAGAGGTTTCAGACTTCTCCCCTTTATCAATAATAATTGGGGGCTGGAGTTTGAAATCAGGATCTGTATCAAGAGCAAGATCAGGTTCTGCCACCCCGTCATTAGTAATAATCAGGGGTCGGAGTTCAGGATCAGAATCGGGAATAGGATCTGATTTCACCACCTCCTCTTCCCAAAAACAATGAGCCTCATGCTCCGAACTAGAAAAACCAGTCTCACAACACCCCCCACAGCCGTTTAAAAGAGGGATGTGGTGCCTTCGGCTTCACCAACGGGACCCTGCTGCCGAGCCACCCACTAGGACTCTGGGACTGCATCCAACGGCAAAAGAATTCTTGGACTGTAAGGTCCCTCAAGTTCTTGCTGAGAAACACTAATCCTATCCTCTCCCTCATAAGCAACCTCTGTTTTAAACAGGGGTCGGAGGTCAGGGGCACGATGAGGCAGCGCCCTCTCATCCCAACAACAGGTGGCCGCTTCCTGATCACACAAATCATTCCAACTCTGATAAAAAGCAAGACGTTGAGAGGGAGACAATATCAAAATGACTAGCTGTCAAATATCTGCAGGAGAAAGGGAATGACTTGTAAATATAAAATCTAAAAGACTTTGTGTAAACAGCAATTGCAAACCATACTGCGTACAAGCAGCCTTCACTTCTTTTAACAATTTCCAATCAAACGGATCCCACTCACTCCCTCCCATTTGTGTATTAAGTAAGACAGGATAAGCTTCCATAGTGACTCCTTCTAAAACTGCATCCCATATTACCCACTGCCAGCATGTTCCTGGCCCCCGACACCTCACCCCACTCCCCAACCCCCCAACAGTTCCCACACTATCAAACCCTGTCAGTGCTTGGAGTGGAGCTTGGAGTAGTCGGTTCGGGGCATGAATACACGCCAGGATAGTCCGGTGGAGGCGGTTCTGGCAGGCAACTTCCCTTCTGACTAATACAAATTTCCATCACCTTTTCAAAATCTTGTCTAAACGTAGAATGCTCAGGCAGTGTTGAGTGCTCAGAATTTTCACTTAACGAATCATCCAGTGATACAGCTGAGGGGCTCCTTTGGAGAGGGGGATATCCCCTCTAGTCTTCTTTATCCAGAGCCTCTTCATGCTCCTCTAGCAGGTGAAAAGGTGGGGAGGGCCAGTCTCTGGGAAGCGGTCCCCGTGTAGGCATATTAGACATATGAAACAGTAATGCAAATGTGGGGGTACTGCCAGTATTGTCCTGAATCTCGCTCATAGTGGTGTAAGCTGATGCTGCAACCTCTCTCTCTGCTTTCACTTCACACAGTTTCTTCAACTAATCATCAGAGGGTGAGATATTGCCAAAGGCTCTTATTTCCAAAGGTACATTCATCAAACAACCTTTGTCCCATTTTCTCCCAAGTCTCTCTTTCAAACAGGGCAGTAATAGTGGTAGTAATAATGCCGCTTTGATTAGCCCATCTTATCATAGACTGCAACACAGTTTTTTTCATAAACAATTCCTCTCTCTGAGAGTATATTTTGAAGGAGCTTCACCGCAGCTTCAATCCGAGTCTTGTCTTCAGATGAGTGAGCAGATCTCATCTCCTCCCTGACCACTCACCTGGCCAAGAGCGAGTTTCCCACCAAAGTCTTTAAGCTGCAGCTATACGAAAAACTTTTTCACAAGTGCCAGGGCAGCACTCACCTTCGGTCAGCTTTTCTGTTCCCTCAATCTTATCTTCAGCAAGACGTCCTGAGCCGAATCTGAGGGTCCCTGTTCCGGTGCCAGATGTGACGACAGAAGAAATTGGACAACACACAATGATCAATGTGATCCAAAATGAAGCCGTTTATTTAGCATTAATCACCTGCCTTTATACATTGCTTATTCTCACGCCAAACATTAATTAGACGATTCTGTCCCAATAAGAAGCATTCATTGGTCACAGCCCAACCACACAACCATGTTGCCAGGGCACATTTCCCGCCTCCAACAGCCAGCTTCCTCATTTACATAACACAGAGTCGTTATAACCTTCTATAACCTTGAGGACTCTGGCTAAGGCAAACCAAACAAAAAAATCCTTCTCTAATTCATTTCATTATGTCTTTTTCCCAGAAGAGAGAGAGAGTGGAATACCCTTATTAATGTTTTCACTTAAAATAACTAGATATGTTTTTCAGGCATAACTGAGATAACACAACATGGAAGCTTGAGAAGATGGACCAAACAGTGACACTTAAGTGCCAACTAAGAAACAACCTATCCAAGGAAAGGGGACAGGATAGGACAACACAACATAAAAACTCTGCAACATTCATTTCATAAATTTAGGAATGATTTTATGCTTCTTGCACACAGAACTTACATTTATAACCTTTAGGCATGTAACCATTTAATGAATCAAAATGGGAGAACTGTTTAAGAAAAACCAAACAATACAATATACATCTTTCATTACACTGATCCCAGAAAATACTATCTCAATCAATGTATCAGATATCTTTCCAATCTTAATGCACCTGCAGCTTTACTGTGAATAATTTTCTCTAAATAGTAGGCCCTGAAATATCATCTCTGAATATATCTTCACAGGCTACACAAAGGCAATTATAGCACCAAAAATAATCCAATTTATAAATATATATTTTCAAATGAACTAAGAATTTCAATCTACTCCCTATCAAATTCAGAAGTATAATAATTGATGTCCACAGCAACAAATCCTCTGCAGTGGATTAATGTCCCACATTTACTTTGAGTTGCAAACACCGATATTACAGACAAAACGACATCTCCAACCTTCATAGTGTTTAATGACCGAAATCATCTTAAAAAAAATATGAAAAGTATTTCACATGGCAACATCCTTAGATAAAATGGGATCCAACTGCAAGAAGCAGCATATATCCCATACAATGTTGGGATTTATCTCACAAATATGCTCAATATCTCAAAAATTCTGCTAGTGCAACAAGACGAAACATTATCTTTAACAAAGACATCTGTAAGAGAAAACAACTGCCAGCCACACACCTCTGTGTGCCTAGAAAAGGAATCTATGCAGATATACATAGAATCATAGAATGGTGGTTTAACTGTAGGATGCTACCAAATACAGTGGTCAGTCTCCTTCATCTCCCAGGTTTTTGCTCATTCATCAGAACACTAATCCTATACTTAAATTTGCAGCTGCACATCATTAGTATCAACACAGTGAAACTGGTGGGAATATGCACTACTTTTGGCAATAATCTACAGCTTACTTTTTTAATTCATTCTCAAAACCTTACCTCAGCAGATGCCTTTAGAAGCAAGCCTGAAAATGTTCTTAAACTTGACTATTCTTGAATCCTAAAGTGATATCTCACAAACAATGATATGATGTTTCCTGTTAAAATGAAACTATAGACTCTCCTCCACAGCTTTGATCTCTTTCTTTCTTTACTCAACAGGACACAACCTCTGCTCACCCCACCACCACAAAATCATTAAACTATCTTGCCTTTCAGTCATCATAAGTAGTTGAAAGCAATCAGGTCCAGTCAGTAATTAACAGCTTATTACAACCTACATCCAGAAAACTTTACAAGTATATCTTATGGTAGACCAAGTGATCTCTTTACTATGGGCTTTTCCTTTCATATGTTCTGCAGACATAAAACAACAAGACAAAAAATTCATAAAGGTATTGATAGCATTATTTTTAGACTGGCAAGTCCTGAAATACACCCACCTACAAAATCAACTTTGATAAAAGAAAAAGGGTAATTTAATTATATGGACGATGCAGATCAAACCTTGCTTTAGCTTTCACTTTACTTTTTATTTCACAGAGTCAGTACACAATTAAACCCAGCTTCAGAACCTGATAGTCACCCATTCACTAGACTAAATCACTACAAAGTGATTACTTCAAACATGCTCATTTCACAGTAAATAACAAGATTTGGCAAAGAAGCCTGAGAACTTACACAGGTGGCTTAAATTCACAATACATATATACAACATCTGCCACCTAAGGATATGCTTGCTTATTTAAAGTAACTTACAATACATATAGTTACAGAAGAATTTATAGAAAAACAACACAAACAAAAACTTTGAGGAAATTATATTAAAGCTCATTTCTGTACCTGGTTGATACACATTTAAAATAGCACTTTGGCAACATGAAGTGCATAATAAAGAAAAAGCTTACTACACCTGTCTTAACAGACTTGCAAATTAGATAGTAATCAGCAGTTACCCTGCACAAAGTTACAATGAAGAAAAGATATAGGTAAAACAAACATTTGTTTGTCAAAACAGTATAGGTACAGTCAAGAAACTTGGAGAAGAGAACAATCCTAGCTTCCTCCAGTGAAGAAGAGGAGGGAGATATAGGGAACATTCATTGAAATACCAGTAACAAATTAGGCAAGTACAACAAGTCCAAGTGTGAGTAGCCCTAGATTAAGTAGCTCTTGGTAGGTGGCACAGTTATGAAGCATTTTGCCATTAAAAACAACAAGTTCTCCACATTCCAGATGAAAAGGTAAAACTTGTTTCCTCAGCCCATGTCACATAACCACCTTCTAGCAGGAGGGTAGAGAGAACCTGCAATCTACCAGAAGAAGAAAAACATCTGAGTACGAGCCATGGAGGAAAAAAAGAAAAAGGTAGGGGAGTAGGATGGTAAAGCCCTACTTCTCAAAGTGCTATGATGACATCAGAAGAGGAATAAATAAATTTCACAGGGAGTATATATGTCCTCCTTTTGTTCAGCCTTCAGATCTCTCCCCCTCATGTATTGAGGGAGTAGTTTCATCACAGAAAGCAGATTGGTCAAGCATGATTTACCATCTTGGCACTTCCTACTCACCTTCTTGTCCTCATACACCTGAAAATAGCTTCCAATGACAAAACACATGAGTCTACTATATCTTCTTACATGAAAAATTGGGGTGAATATAGGGTAGGTATTCTTTCACATCACTTACCCTGTTGCCTTCACACCATTTCTCAGCTGTGATCTTCTGTACCCCCTACCAGCACCTCACTGGTTCTTTAGAAGCTAATGTTTGCCTGCACACCTTGCTGGGCAGAGAGACTCAGTCTTAGTAATGAAAAAGGATGGCATAAAAACCAGTTAAGAAAGCTAGATCTTTAAAATTTGTTTTGTGGAGATGAAGATGCAGCAGCTCTGCATATTTGGTCAAGGATATGCATGGAGTTAGCATAACATGCTTTGGTCTGCACTTCTTACTTGCGTTTTAAAATGAGATGGCTTTCTACAAAACACTTGGGGAACGCTACTCCTGTCAGAGACAGACATAGTATGTTGCAATTCTGGCATTTATCATCAGAGTTTGCTCCATGAACAAGTGGTGATGCATCTAATGATGGTGGCAGGTCTGGGAGTAAGTCTGTGTACAGTTATTACACTATTTTGTTTCAAAACCAGTGATCTGTTATTTCCAGGCAACAGTAGATGCAAAGCAGAGAACTTCACTGAGAGTTACCCATGCTTAGTGGCTTCTTGCTGAAAAAGGAAGCTCACTGTTTCAAGGCTATTGTCTTCAAATTGACTCTATCCCAAATTGTCTCTTCTGAGCAGGGAGAAGAAGTGTCCCCACTTCCTTGCATTCATCCCATCCAAGTACAAGAATATGAAAGTTTATCTTCTCTTTCTATCTGACCCTCTGGATGAGATAATATGAAGAGGTACAATGCTCTCATCCAAGTACAATGACACACACTCAGAGCCAAGAAAAGAAGTCTCCTCCTAAGAACATGAGCAAAACACAGCAGTTGTACAAGACTCCAGCCCACCAAGGAAGAAGAGATACTTCATTCATCTCTGGCAATGGATATGAAATGAGGCTGTGGAAGAAGGCAGCATCATCCCTGACTAGGTTTCATATGTCTCAAAAGATACTTGGAGAAAAGGCACTTCCTCTCCAACACTGAAATCACAGCATCACAGAATAACCAGGTTGGAAGAGACCCACTGGATCATCGAGTCCAACCATTCCGATCAAACACTAAACCATGCCCCTCAGCACCTCGTCCACTCATGCCTTAAACACCTCCAGGGACGGTGACTCAATCACCTCCCTTGGCAGACCGTTCCAATGCCTAATGATACTTCCTGTGAAAAATTTTTCCTAATGTCCAGCCTAAATCTCCCCTGGTGGAGCTTGAGGCCATTCCCTCTTGTCCTGTCCCCCATCACTTGGGAGAAGAGGCCAGCACCCTCCTCTCTACAACCCCACTTCAGGTAGTTATAGAGAGCAATGAGGTCTCCCCTCAGCCTCCTCTTCTCCAGGCTAAACAACCCCAGCTCTCTCAGCCGCTCCTTGTAAGGCCTGTTCTCCAGCCCCTTCACCAGCTTCGTTGCTCTTCTCTGGACTCGCTCCAGAGCCACAACATGCTTCTTGTGGTGAGGGGCCCAGAAATGAACACAGGATTCAAGGAGTGGTCTCACCAGTGCCCAGTACAGAGGGAGAATAACCTCCCTGGACCTGCTGGTTACGCTGATTCTGATATAAGCCAAGATGCCACTGGCCTTCCTGGCCACCTGGGCACACTGCTGGCTCATATTCAGTCAGCTGTCAATCAACACCCCCAGGTCCTTCTCCTCCAGGCAGCTTTCCAGCCAGACTTCTCCTAGTCTGTAGCACTGCACAGGGTTGTTGTGCACCAAGTGCAGGACCCGGCACTTGGTCGTGTTAAATCTCATGCCATTGGACTCTGCCCAGCCGTCCAGCCTGTTCAGGTCCCTTTGCAGAGCCTCCCTACCCTCCAGCAGATCCATATTTCCACCCAGCTTAGTATCGTCTGCAAACTGGCTAAGGGTGCACTCGATGCCTTCATCCAGGTTGTTGATAAAGACATTGAACAGGGCTGGACCCAGCACTGAGCCCTGGGGAACCCCACTTGTAACTGGCCTCCAGTTGGATTTAACACCATTTACCGTCACTCTCTGGGCCCCGGTCATCCAGTCAGTTTTCCAGCCATGAACTTACAATGATAATGAATTTATAATGAACTTATAAGATACCAAACCTTGACTTTCAGAGCCTAAGAGAACCTTTTTTCTTTTCTAAACCGGCAATCTCTAAATAAAACCAAGCTATTGCTTCAGGAGCTGATTTGCCCTATTCTGCTGCTGCAGAAACATGGATGCTCCACTCAGAAGCACTGCAGGGGCTCCACAAGGGTCATATTATGAAGAATAGTTAGGAAGAGGTGAACTCCAGGTTCATGCTTTATCAACCTGGACTACTGCTCTGCCAGGGGCTGGCTAGACAAAGGGATGAGGCTAAAAGACATAGAAAACAGCTCAGTGATAATACTGTTGGGCCCTAATGGTCTTGGCAAGTACATAAGAAATTTGTTCATGCTTTAAAGAGTCCTATGATAAGTTTCATCTCTCAATTTCTGTGCAGCTGTCTTCAAGATATATTAATGTAAATAAATGGAACTTTGAAAATTAAAACTCCCACAGAAAATGAGATCCTGAAGAGGAAATGAGACCATGGGTGAGCCTATGACTAATAGATGGAGTACAGGTTCCCACTCCTTAATGAGATTGCCAGATAATGAATCTGAATGTGGGAATATATGCAAAAGACCCAGATACAGGGCTACTGACCACCGTGGTAATAAAAGTTCTCGGGAGGCACATGTGATCCAGGAGCTGAGGTATAAAATAAATTTAATTCTTGTAAATGACTGAAACTGGATCAGTTTCCGTGTAAATCAAATGCAGAGATTTAATAAAGTATCTAAAAGGAAAGTGCAAGTGCAGGACAATTAAAGCTAACCCGAATGTGTACAGAACTAAATCTGGAAAACAGTTATACAATACCCTCACTAGACAGTATTTCAAAACTTACTACATCTTCAAAACTTACAAGGAATGGACTGAGGTACTGAAAGAATCACCTCAATTTCTTCTTTTAAATGAAATGTAACTCAACTAAATAAATAAATTAATATTTCACAAAGAAAACGTCAGGATAAAGCAAATGTTGAAGAGAACAGCTTCATTTTCCAAAATAATTTTCTGTATACTAGTGCCATAATACTGCTTTTCAAGTAGTTTGTGTTTAAAATCTTATATTCTTTGAAACATTTCTGCACTACTTTTTTCCCCTCAATTATTGAATTCACCCACATATAAATTTATGTCAAAACTGAGCTGACAACATCATGCTGTTCTTCACCATTCTTGCCATATTTTTCATTCCTCCTCACTGCATTCAGATTCTTACTTTTACTAGTATAGAATTTTTTGTCCCAGTCCATTTAATTTGTTTAATGGTGAAGAAAAGGAAACCGCTCTCCTGGAAGAGAGCTTGTAGTATTGTAAGGGCTCAAAAGTAGAGGATCATATGCAAGTGTAGAAAGGAGGTAATTTTTACTGAGCTCACAATATAATTTTTATTTTTGGAAAGCACATTGAAAATCCTTCAGTCTTCTGGTGATTTCATTGTGCTGAGATCAGCACAGTTCCCAAGCCCATGACTCATTCTGATCCTAGCAAAAAAAAATTGCTGGGGAGACAGATGTTTTGTTTATGATGAATTAATTCCTTCAGTGTGTTTTGCTCAAAAAAAAAAAAAAATCTGGCTTCATTTTGTATACAGAAGATAAAGTACGATAGTCATGCTCCTGCCTTTCCCTTTTTTAAACACTTCGGTGTTAAGACTGAAATGGCAGTGGATGCTGCCAACACTTGAACAATTTATTTAAGAAGAAGAAAACACTGTCTTGCCAATAAGGATTTAATTTCCCAGTTATGTTCTGTAAACATGTGTAACTTCTAAATATTCAGGTTTCTGGCTTTAAAGTTTACTTCCATAGAAGCAAAATATGATATTATTTGTTTCTTGTGATATAAAATTAAACTAAGGCCAAGTATAGTTTGTTAACAGATAGTGAAATTGAAAGGAGTAATTTTAGCATTGTTCAGTGTGACATCAAACCTCAAAACAGTAGAGAGCTTTCATTTCGAGAAACTCATTAGTTAATTATTTTCTTAAACAGTCTTTCTCTTTAAACATTGTGATAACATCAGTGGAGTTATGCTACCTTAAGAAAAGTAACCTCCACATATTTGCTGCCTCCCTCTTTAAATAAAATATTTGTGTCTACCCCTAAAATGCACAGAATGTCATTATCAATCAGCACAACAGAGAAATTTACTTACAATGCACACGTTGTGCATCCTCCTCAATCTTCTGTCATCAATGTATCCTCCTTTGCACATGGCTCATTGTTTTCTAACATAATACTTCCTCGTTCCTATCCCGTTTCTTTTATAACACTATTCTCAGGTGTATCTAATTTTTATCCCAGTGAAGAAAACCTGGTACTTCAAAACATCAATGGAAGCTAATTGAAATCCATGAGATGGAAAATTAACTCCAAACATACCATCAGAAAAACCTCACTTCAAATTATTTTATTTATCTTCAAATATATTAAATTTCACTAGCATTCCAGGGAATGGCTGGTCTTTATTTAATGCCCTAGATACTGTTCAATACTGTAGAAGCAAGATCTTTCTCACAGTTCTTATATGGAATGCAAGAACAGACATGCATCCACGTAGCTGAAATATTAACAATCCAGAAAAACCCTAGGGCAATTAACCACAAATGTATGCCTTTACTCATCTGAGGAAACATGTAGCTTGAGCTGGAGATTTAAGAGTTCAGTACCACTGCATGATGCATGTAACCACTTCCTTAGTAAACTGTAGGCTTATTTGATATGAAAAATGCAAAACCAAAAAATGCTATAACCATTACCTGAGTACCATCCTCAATTTTCTACTTTGGTAGTAATCAACATGTGACTGTTAAATTGGGTTCTATTAATGGCATTGTCAGCTGCCTGACAGAGCTACAAAACTACCAAATGTAACAGTTAGAGGTCAGTTATAACGTACCAAGTTCAATACACCAGCATGTTCATGAGCTGATTACAGCCTGATAACCAGAGAGCTGCTGGGTTTAGAGAAATGACTTTGGCACGTTCCTACTGCAATCTTCCCAATAAATTTGAAATTATTCCAGTCTCAGAGCTATGAAAAGCAATATTAAAATTATGCCACTTTGTGTCTGCTTTCTACATTAAATAAAATATCTAAGGAAACAAATTTCTCCCAAATGGAATAGGCATTTGTGGTACGTTAGAGAAAACAATCTCACAAAACAATTTGCTTTACATAGCACCCATAATAAGATAAATACATTGCACTACTAACTTTATGTAAAACCAACAGCAAAAACCAAGTCATCTCACCAATACCTTGTAACGTGCAGAAAAAACTCACAAGAAATTTTGTTGTTGCTGTAAAGCATATGATTTTTAGCACACCAATCACATGAACAAAGTTCTTCACATGGTAATTCTTAATTAGCATAAAGGAGAAAGAAAAGACATTGACAAAGAAGGGAATATTGAAAGTAATACCCTTTTCTCAGCCATGATTTAAAATGTAGACTACAATATGACAAGAAGATATCAGCAAACAAATGATGCCAAGCTGTTATTTCCATAACATTAAATCTGACCAAAAAGAGAAGATTGTACATTTTAAGTATCGGCAGAGATCTATAAAGAGAAATATTAAAATTATACAGCACTTTCTATTGCTATAGAAAGTAATTTTATTGCTATAGAACATAATTAAAATAAGCATTTCAAAAATCTAGCTAGTCAAATTTTTAAAAAGCTATGGTTGATGTTGTAAAAAAGACTGACAGTATGTTAATAATCTTTCTGTGTTAGAAGACATCCTTAGTGCAGTTTTCTGCACATCTGACTGCCACCAGGGCTCTGCAACCTTTTACTTTTTTCAATTAAAAGCTCTCATATTTAAATAAGCATTTCAAACCATCCTATCGGTTATTTTAATTTTACATCGACGATTTTGTTTAGGTTTTATCAGGACCCTGACAGACTATACTGGCCCTGCCAAGCTTCCTGGGGTTGACCCCTCCCTGCCCATATCCCAAGACCCCACATCAGCCCTGCCCTGCCTGGCTGCTGCTCCCCTCAAGGGGCCTGATCCTGTCCCCCACTTGCTGGAAGGCTGAACTCTGGACTTAGCCTCAGCTTATTCTCATTCCAAAGGCGATGTCCGGTGCCCCAAGGAGAAGCCCCCACAGCTGCTGGTGCCCAGGCCACAATGACCTGCCACCCCACTGGGCACCTGGGCAGGTTTAACAGACGTGAGAAATAAAAAAGCAGTTTAAAGCCATCAGCAGTTATTTGCCCAAGGATGATGTACATCAACAACATTTTGAGTAAAAGTATGAAGCAGCAAGCAAGATCCAAAGCCCGTACTGACTCCAGATTTTTCTACCGCAGGTATTCCAAGTCTCATTGTGACAGGGAAGAAAAAACAAAAAAAAAAATCAAGTAAAAAAAAAAAAGATTTTTACTTAACTTTCAGAAGGTTTTAAGTAACAGATTGCACAGCACAAGAGAGACTATTGTGAAAGCTATCAGTGAAGGACAGCCAACCCATGGGAGCCAAGAAGCAAACAAAATCACCTAACCATTGCTTACACACAGTAGCATATTGAATTCAGCAGTAGTAGCTAGCCTAAGCTATTTTTCTTTTTCAAAGAAAAGGCAATTATGCAAGTGACGGTCCAGCACAGCAGCTCAGCAGCAGGAAGGAAAACAGCATGTATCTGAAAGTTATACCACTGAATTGAAAACGTCGTGATTATTTGTGGTTAGCAAGGGCAGCAAGGACTTTAGAACTGTAAACAGATCTTCATAGGGTAGGCTGCAAAACTTCTGCAGAGTGACAGCAACGGCCTGATTCGGGTTTGACCTAGAAAGGCTACACTGTCTCCCTTAGTCACCATCCCTCCTGTAGGTAAGCCTCACACTGAGGTGAAATGACTAATGACGTTCTTTGAAACACTCACCAGCATAGCAAGAACATACTTAGTCCTTCTGACTAACTCCGAGCTAAGGTTTAGTGGGAAAGAAAAATTACATGAGCAACTCTAATTTAATAAGAGCACAGTGAAAAATGGTTTAGTGACACAGGCAAGAAACCCAAATTAGATAGCAGGCAAAGGACACACAGATGCATGCCAGGTCTTCCACTATAAGCCAAGAGCATGAAATGAATAACTAGTTTACCAATCATACAATAAATAGAGCCCAACACATCATACCAGTGTCAATAAAACTGACATGCATAATTGAAGTAACTGCTCAAACTGCGACTGATCCTTATCAATATTTATCAACATCCTGAGGGCATAATCCCATTTAAGTGAACAAAATGAAGCAGGCCAGAAAGGAGAATTATGCACAAAATAGTATTGCTCCATGGCTCAGTATGGTTCCCTCTCGATAGAGTTCGGCAGCGGGCAGTCTGAGTGTCTGGGAGATTCTAGCCCGTAAACTTGAAGAAATTAGAAAAGAAACAAGTCCTTGAAAATATAACTATGTCTGAACACAAAGGAAAAGAAAAAAAAAATAAACCAAACCAAAAACTGTCTATCATTGTTATGATAAACAGCATGATAAACAGTGAAATTAACATTTCAAATCAGTTTTTTTAGCAATTTATGCAGTTATTCAGAAGGAGTTAAAACAGTTTCCCAGATTACTAGCACATGTAAGTATCAATAAGACACTTGGGTACAAACCTTAATACTTCAATTAATTCCACTTCTCAAAATACTAGCAATATTTAAAATAAGAGACTGCAACTTCTTCCTGAAGAGTTAGGAGAAATTTTGAGGTCGTATTTTGTAACAACCCTTGGTGAATTTCAAAGGTCTCATTTCCCACAGGTTTTCCACACTTATGGCCAGTGGATATATAAAGGAAGAGCATAAACGTCCACTGAAAACAAGCACTGTTATATCCATTTGTGGATAAAATAAAACGATTCTTTTCATGAAGAGGCAACATCTTGAGATTTGAAAGAGAAAACAGCAACAAGGGACAAATAAGCTAGCACTACTGCCAGGCAAACTACTAGTTAAGAATTACTGACAGGTAGGAAAACAACAAAAAAACCAAAAATCAACTTACTTCTGGGGATAGGACTACAGAGGGGGGAGGTTTTGTTCTGAATGAAGTTCAATTTGTATTGAAACTCAGAAAATGGGTTTGGAAAGCATTTCAAAATATCAAGTCCTATCTGGGAACAGCTCCAGCACATGTTTAAAAATGGTATTTCTCAAAGCTGTTTTTAATGCCATGCCATGGTAAAGTCCTTCCATAGATATTTCTTTTCCCCAGGTGATGAAAAGGGGGAAAAAGCTATTCCTTGGCTTGTTTTAATATCCTTTTTTCTTTCTTACTACTAATGCAATTTATACCACTCAAGCCTAGTTCCTTTTACATAACAGTTCAAATTCAAACACCACCAAAGTTGTCTGCCTATGTGAAGTGCATAGGCATCTTAAGAAAGCACTAATAAAAACTAGAATTCTGGCATTTTAAATCCAGAATCTATGGTCCATATGCTAACATAAAATTAGTTTGAATGCCATTAAAGGAAATACAGATCTCTGTCTTCTAAAGCTACACTTAAAACACAAAAAAATTAAAGAGCTTTCTATTAGAATTTGGTAGTTGTCATCTAGCATTTGATAGATCAAAATGCTAGATATCTGGCCTTCCCAAAGACAACTATTTATTTGTCCTCATTAAAGACATACAGTTCTTATATTTGACAGACACACATCCTGTTTGCATCACACTTAATTACATCACTCCACCAAACATTACTCTGTTGCATCAGTATTCTGTATTGCACACTAGGTTCATGTCCATACTTGTGACACATAAGGTATGTGTCACTTATGCATAGGATAAAGGTATACAACAGACTCATAGATCACATGCATCCATGCTAGTATAGCTCAGCATTTTCATATTAAGCAATAGATAGCTCACCACGCGACAAACGGTGATGCTGACAAGCATTGTAAGACAGACTCCTTTATTAGTGCAATCTAAAAGCAGACTAATGCAATCTACAAGGAATCGAACAAAATTCTTGAATGTCTGTTTGAAAGTGGCTTTGAAGACTGTCATTTATACTGAAGCTGTCATTTTAACTTAACTAAAAATCCACAATGAGAGCCATCTAAGCATCTAAAAAGACGAGACCAGAGACATAGTTAAAGCACATGCATAAAGACAGGTTAGGTGAAGCATTAAATTAATCCAGTCACTCTCCAGTGAAAACTGAAATCAAATGAAAACATAAGATTCTAATTCATATTATATTTTTCCATATGGTTATTAAGTTCTTCAAACAGAAATTACGTGCATTTCATCAGTTATGAAAGTTTCTGCCTTGCAGCAAGTTCCAGACAGAAACAGATTTCCTTCTTTTCCAAAATTAGACCTACACTGAACAGACTTTCTGGGATGATGACACATGCTTACTAAGCACTGCCAAAAGAGAAACAGCCATGTAATATTAATTCCATGCAACTTTCAGTAATTCACAAGAAACTGAAAATGTGAATTAGTTACCTTGAGGAACAGCAAAGGAAATTAACTGAAAAACATCCTTGAAGTGCATGAAAATACAAGGTATCAGTCACCACTTTCTAGCACAATCTCACAAACCAAAAAAGATCACTTACGAGCAGAGAGCACAACTCTTCCTCTAAGCCACAAAATCAAAAGATATTATGAACTTCATTGACAAACAGTAACATTTTAGGCCACTGAGCTGCTTAACAATACAAAGTGCTCCAATATATAAAAAAAAAAAAAACTAAACAGGAAAGGTCAATCTTAATGCATTTCTCAGTTTGCTTCTAAGACAGCATTTCCCCATATGATTACAGAGGGGTTATATGGTTTGTCTCTAGTATACACATGGTATTAAACCAAGAAGTGGGGGGGGGGAATTACAGAAAAACTGTATGCAAAGATGAGACTTCCAAGCTGTTTGCACTGGGTCATAGTGACGATATCTGTAGGAGGAGACTCTCTTTCTCCTCCTGCTCTATTTCAAAATGGCCTTTCTTTGATTACCTTCAAAAACTTGTTTTGCCAAATCAGAAATATATAGGAACATTGCTGTGGCCACTAATGGAAAACAGTAGGCAAACACTTTCTTTAGTTATTCTGAAACTCTGATTTGGAAAATAATGCAGAAACGAAGATCCCTTCTGTTTCCAACGCAAAGTACCTGCAGTACACAACAAAGTCTAAAATCTAAATTAGCTCATAGAAATAATCTGCATTAAGTAACCAGTCCCAGCATTATGCAAGCTTCAGTATATCAGTACTTTTCTTTGAAAACTTAAACAATTGTGAGCTCATATGCCTAAACAGCATTAATGACCACCAACTTGTAGAAAAAAAAAAAATTAAACATTTGGTTGCTTTAAGAAATTGCATTCTTAGAGATCCGCTTCCTGGCAGTCTCACTGTCACACACATAAGTGGATATTAGAAATCTTCTGTAAGCAGAACAAGAACCTCCACCTCAGAAAGGAAAAAAGAAAAAAAAAATATCACACAACTAATCAATATAGTCATAGTATGCAAGTTACTGCAGTATTTCTTTGTATTATGCAGTTTAAGAAAATATTCTGCCTTCATGCTAAATCAGCACCAACATCCTTTATCTTTTAACATTATTATAATAATCCAGACACAACGGAAGTAATTGTCTTTTTCACCACAATACTACAGTCTGTTCAACAACTTTCTACTCCTATTCATTTGAGCTGTAACTCCTGTCCCGTGCTTATTGTTTGGGCATACTTCTGAGGGATGCTCTGAGCAATTCAAATCCCCAAATTTCATTCCACAACTTGAATAAATATAAAATAAGAGATAATGATCTTAGCTGAAATAGGAGATTACATCACGTACCAAATCCCCCACTTTATGGGGAACTAAGGTAACATTATTAGGTGAGAGGGCGCAGCTCTCCACAGATGGTGTAGAATGGAATTAGGAGCAAGGGTTTGGATCTGAATGCCATAACCCTGGAACACTACCTACTTCAATCCATATGAGTCTACTTTATTGACTTTTTGGGTGCGCACCCCAAAGAAGTGACCAACTACCACTCCTTACATAACTATAGTTAAAAAAAAAAAAAAGCTTAAACTAATCAGATCTTTGAGCCCATTTCTTCCAACTCAAATATATTAGTAGACTGCATTTTTTAATACTTCATAAAACAAGAACCATAAATCCATTTTGTTTGGGAAAAAAAAAAATTGAACAATCTAGGACAGTTTTACAGTTTTATTAAAACACCCTTACCGGTGTTATTCAACAACAGCCTTCCAATAAGAGCTGCAATCACCTTACTTTTCTTATCTTTATTTAAGGAGAGGGAGCAAGGGGGAAGCTACAGCACTGCAATCACATATGACTGAAGCTGGAGGTATAATTTCAAAATATGAACCGAAGGGGTAGTATAAGTGAAAGGGAGAAAAAGGTCCTATGTGAAACAAATACCCACACCTCTTCAAGCTACCAGAGTTTCAAAACAAACTTATGTAGTTCTACCTCTGAAGGAGCTTGTAAATTGACACTGCACAGCTTACTTGAAATCAACAGGTGATTCTGGCTACTTCTGCTGTCCTCAGTTATGATGAAAGATGAATTTCATCTTCCTTTCAAGCCGATGTGATTTGGTTTTCATGTTTGTCAACACGCCAACCAGATAAGAGCACACTTCAGTCCTGATCCTTACCTCTATCATTAGTCTACCAGAAGATTATAGGATTTTTTCATACAACGCTTTCTGAAAGCTCTCACAGGAAGACTGGCTAATTCTCCCCTCCCTTGCACTGCGAAGATGCTGTTAGCAGTGTTAGAAATACAGAGAGAAAGAACTAGGCCCTTCAAACACCGTCAGGTTTTGTCTGCCTTCTGTTGGGAAGGCTCACCCTTCTCAGGATCTTATTTCCTAGTAGTCAAGATGCCAGCTCAAGTAACTGTGTTCAAACTGAGGAGACATGCTTTCAGTGTACCAGCACATCTGGTGCCTTATAGGTTTACTATGACACCCGTGAGCTTGCCTGAAATAAAGTATTCAAATGGATGTATTATTCCTTCCAGCTTTTGCAAACATGTTAACTGCTTCAAGGCATTTGCCACTGAGTAAACCCAAGGTACAGACACCTGATGAAGGCATAAATGGAAATTACTAACCTTGTAATTGCCACAAGTTCCTGTTCCACTACCATAAAAGCAGGTAGCTTTGATAAATAAACTTTGTAAATGAGATTCAAGATCAAACCTAAATGTTTACTGTCCTCTAGCTGTCCTGGCTGATACAAAGTAGAATTATTTACTGCTCTGATGCCTTTTCACTACTGCAATAAGAACAATTCACATCTAGCATTGCCTCGTACACAGCTCTAGAGCTGTTTTCATCAGAAACACAATCCTTTCCTCTGTTCATTTCTGAAAGGAAAGAAAAATGGCTTCACTCACATTTTTTGAGCCCTGTTATGGTACAGTGGGAAGGGCAGAGAACTGTGACAATGTACAATGAAATCTAAGGGAAGTATTTTTAAACCAATTTTCATCAACTATAAATTTGTCTCAGTATTGTTAAAATCTTATTCGGATTACTGTCATTAATATTCTTTTGTGATTAGTACTCTTCAATGCAATGTGCATGGCATTCTATACTTCATTCAACATCCAGTTTTTGTACTTTTTTGCTGGTAGATTAAGATTTTTCTTTCTTTCAAGTCTTCTCCTTTTAATATTTGACTTTCACGCTAACTGTGCTGTAACCTGAGTAAGCACCCTGCTGCAACTACAGTCTTTTCAATCACCCTTACCCAAGTGAAATTTAGTGAAGGGAAGGAACAGGAGATAAAAGAAAAACAATCCAAATACTTGACAGCAGGATAAGGAATATTCAAGTTGAGAAGGAGGAGAGAAGAAAAGGAAAAGAAGGGAAGTCCTATTGATTTTCATATGAAGAAAAGCCTGGAACGGGATCAGGACAAACTCACAAGAAAGGAGAAATTTCTTCCTCTGAGAGGAAGAATACCCATAACTGTCATACATTCAACAGAGTGCCAGGATTCTATGGTATATGTAAGTATCTTTAAAGTTAATTATGTCCTGTGCTCATTATGTTTAACGACTGGAGAAATTCCTGAGAGAGATCTTCAGGACAGGTACTTAAAACTTCACAGGTAATTCTTTATGTTTAACAGCTCTTCCAGTAGTTCTCCCAGAATGCAGGAATGATTCAGTCATGTACTTGATCACAGACCTTATCATTAATACAACATGTTAAACACAGGATAGATAAAAGCAAAGAAATACAACTAAACAAAATATCAGCCATCCTCCACAAAGATACTTAGGCAGACCCATTCCAAGTCACACACACATCCCTTTGCAAATAACATTTTCATCCCTACTCTAACTAAATTAAAGACTACCTAGCTTACACAATTATTCCATCTGATCAATACCTCAGGTCAAAGTAGAAACCTCAGTGCAGTTTCACAAGCAATACCTGAGCCACAGGAAAAAAAAAAAACCCTAAACAAAAAGAAAACCAACACAGAAACTCAAAGGTCTGAATTCAAGTCTTGGCAGATATGAAGATTAAAATGTGTTTTTTTAAACAGTGTTTATGTGCAGTGCATATGCATCCGAGGAGTGATGCTGGGCCAAAATATAAACTAACAGACTATATCCAGCATAACAAGTACAGTGAGGCCACCAATGAATCACAACACATGATAGGCAAAGAAGTTCCAAAAAAAGGAGACTCGGCAAACATTACCCTCAAAAGGGCCTGATGACAGAATGGGTACAAGCACATATATACATAGGCTTTCTTCTGGTCATTTGGCTCTATGGTAGCTGAACCTAGCTTTCTGCAAGTTCAGATGTTTTCATCAAGATTCACTAGCACAGAAAGGTTTTTAAAAAGTAGGATACTATCAGCGTTGCAGTACTTAAATATCTTTATTATTCCTGTTTATATGTCAGAAAGATTGTAAAGAAGAAAACCAGGAGTTGATTAAACTTTCAAAGTTAATCTCCCAAAATGCAGGGAGGGGGGAAGGGAGAGGGGGGAATTGGGGTGGTGCAGGGAGAAGGGAAGCTTAGGATTATTTCTTTGGGTCAAAAAAGCCAAACCACTGAAACATTACTCCCTTATTTCATTTGTCTGAAGAAAGAAACAAAATGCTTCATTGTTAAAGTACACATCTTAAAGACCTCAGAAACTATTACTATTGGAGAACCTTGTGTTTCTCCGGTAAAACTTCATACAGGAAGTATCACAAGAACATTCAGGCAACTCTGTAAAAGTCAGCATCTATAATGCAAGAGCCATGAGGGTAGGCACACAGCATGATACAACTATCACTCTCAACTTCTTAAAAGCCTTTCATTTCATTTTACAAGGACACCAATCTGGCAAAAGATATGTCATTGTGACAGCTGCTTTTAAATCCACCCTAGAGAGATATTTTGAGATTGAGGAGTTAAGTGCATCCAGTGCTTTTAGCTACTATCCCTAGTGATGTTTCATTCTTTCTTCAAAGAGCAATCTTTTGTATGACCATCTGCAAAGCAAAAGAAAAAAAGCAAGAGATGTTTTTTCAAATTAGTATGGTATCAGAAAAGTGTGGGTATAGCCCTAATAGCCAGATGCATACTTCGAATTCTTTGCAACTCATTATTTTCAGTTGCTCACTCAGTTTGACAATTCTACCATCATTTATATACTTGAGAGACTATTCGCTTACTATAGGAAATAACAATTTTGTAGAGAGGAGGGAGTTGACCTCTTCTCCCAAGTGACGGGAGGCAGGAAGAGAGGGAATGGTCTCAAGCTCCGCCAGTGGAGATTTAGGCTGGACATTAGGAAAAAAATGTTCACAGAAAGGGTCATTGGGCACTAGAACAGACTGCCCAGGGAGGTGGTTGATTCACCTTCCCTGGAGGTGTTAAGGCCCGTGTGGACGAGGTGTTAAGGGGCATGGTTTAGTGTTTGACAGGAATGGTTGGACTCGATGATCCGGTGGGTGTCTTCCAGCCTGGTGATTCTATGAAGGAAACCCAAAGAGAACTGAAAGATTTCCATCTGGAATTAAGCAAGGATCTACTGTTAACAAACCTTCCAAAAGCCTTCAAAGAAATACTTTTTGCCTCAGCCATTCCTTGAGTACACAGACAAAAAAAAAAAAAAAAAAGTATTCTGTCAACAGAGCAAAGCAAACAATAAGTCACCTACCGCAATTTATATTACCCATCCAAAACATAACAGAACTCAGACCACTTCCATTCTCTGTACTGGTAACACAATGAAGCTATGCAAACAAACCATTAGTTTTATTCAGCTTCATACTCTGTACAAGAGCAGATTTTTACAGATACCCAAAGTTCAGCTAATTCATATTTGATTTAAGTTTTACTTTTCAAACTAATATTAAACATCAAACAAAAATACCTGCACGTTATGAATATGCTAAGATACAAGTTCACTAAATGTCTAATTAATTTACAAATTTTGTATACTAATATTTCTTGTTAAGGTTTAACTTTAAGAAGCACAATAGAAAATTCAGATATATGGTAGAGATATTACTAGTATTTAGACTGTGTATTTAGACTTTTTGGAACAAGATAAAATACCAACCAGGAGAGATGGTGGGCCTTCAATGTCCTGTACATTGTTTTACAGGTAATCCTACGCTGAAAGCAACTGTTCCTTTCAATGAAAGAATAAAAGAAAACCAAGAGATGAATACTGTTCCAATTTCCAGCTTTATTACACACAGAATACTCGGAACAATATTAAAATACATATATTACACTTGCAAGGACCTTACTCTGAAGCAAATAACGACCTACCACCCTAAGTTTGTCTTTCTTAATTTTAGCAACCATTCATTCCTATTTCCTCCTTTCAGCACTGGCACTGCTTTGTCTTCTTTTGCTCCCCTACGGCATAAGGAGCAACCATTTAGTTACCTATCTAACATAATTCCAGGGCTCTCCCTCCATTTTGCATTCTCAAATTCAACTTCTTATTCTAGCCACACCTTTTCCAGCTTTTCACTTAGGATTCACCCTTAGCAAGTTTGCAGACAATACTAAGCTGGGTGGAAGCGTGGATCTCATGGAGGGTAGGGAGGCTCTGCAAAGGGATCTGAACAGGCTGGACCACTGGGCTGAGACCAATGGCATGAGGTTTAACATGGCCAAATGCCAGGTCCTGCACTTGGGGCACAACAACCCTAAGCAGAGGTACAAACTAGGAGAAGCCTGGCTGGAAAGCTGCCTGGAGGAGAAGGACCTGGGGGTGTTGGTTGACAGTGACTGAACATGAGCCAGCAGTGTGCCCAGGTGGCCAAGAAGGCCAATGGCATCTTGGCTTATATCAGAATCAGCGTGACCAGCAGGTCCAGGGAGGTTATTCTCCCTCTGTACTCAGCACTGGTGAGACCGCTCCTTGAATCTTGTGTTCAGTTCTGGGCCCCTCACCACAAGAAGGATGTTGTGGCTCTGGAGCGAGTCCAGAGAAGAGCAACGAAGCTGGTGAGGGGGCTGGAGAACAGGCCTTATGAGGAACGGCTGAGAGAGCTGGGGTTGTTTAGCCTGGAGAAGAGGAGGCTGAGGGGAGACCTCATTGCTCTCTATAACTACCTAAAAGGAGGTTGTGGAGAGCAGGGTGCTGGCCTCTTCTCCCAAGTGACAGGGGACAGGATGAGAGGGAATGGCCTCAAACTCCGCCAGGGGAGGTTCAGGCTGAACATTAGGAAAAAAATTTCATGGAAATGGTCACTGGGCACTGGAACAGGCTGCCCAGGGAGGTGGTTGAGTCATCATCTCTGGGGGTGTTTAAGGGACAGGTGGATGAGGTGCTGAGGGGCATGGTTTAGTATTTGATAGGAATGGTTGGACTCGATCTGATGGGTCTTTTCCAATATGGTGATTCTATGATTTTCTGGAACAAGTTATCCAGCTCTGCTAATTTAAAAAGCATTGACTCCTAATAGCTATTATTTACTCAATGTGCATGAAGTATTTCACATCCTCCTGTCACAGAGTATGACAACATATCCGGGACTCACAATGAACCACAGTGGCATTTAATAGAATACTTTCCTTTTATCTTTTATCATCAAAAACTTCACTGTTTCATTTGCAGTATGCAAGTCTCACAAGAACAAGAGAAGAAACTCTGTGAAAGGGAAGAAGACTGGAAATTACAGGGAAGTGGAAGCCGTTAAGTGTCACCTCTTATTCTCCCCAAAAGATACCTTGTTTTCAAGGTAAGTTAGAAAAGTCTGATGAGAAAAGGGGAGAATGAACCTGTTAGTAGAGGAAATCAACTCTAGTCATTTTTTTTTTTTTGTCCAAAGATTCATAAGTTAATATTTAAGGTAAGGTATGACAGGGAAACACAGACCTACTGAGTCCCTTAAGAAGCCCCAGGGGACTGATAAGTGATGTTTGAAAGACAGCTGGTAGATGATTAAAGGCACATACTAAGGATGACAAGATGATAAATGATGAAAGGACAGAATTATAAAGGTAGAAAATTTAAAGAGCAAGATTAGACAAGAGTAACACACAGTTGAGACAAGGTCATGGGAATAATCCTTATCTGAGGAGGACAGTTGAACCAGTGCTACTGGTTCATTAATCAAATAAACACCTCCAACAGCTTCCACACCTCAGTGTTAAGAAGGCTACTCACTGAACTTCTTGTGTTTCCGTGATACTGAAGCCTCGCTTCCTTTTGTCCCAGATGTTCATAGGGGGGCTGCTGCACTTTCCCAAAGTCCTAAAATATCTATTTCCCATTTTCAGAAGAGTTTATCCAGAAAACTCTTATTACAATACACTATATTATAGTTCAAGTTCCACTTCTGATCTCTACTATTCTCCATTCCCCACCTCAGGGTAGATCACTGAACAAAATAAAAAGCGTATTTCTCTTACTGCCAGCAAAATTATGTATTTACCCCCCTTTCAGAAGAACAAGGTTCCCTTTCAAAGCCATAATAGACATAAATTTTCATCTCTATCACCCTTTTGGAAACAGGAGGGAGGATGTTGAAATGATAAAGCAAAAATGAATACAAGCACTCATGTCAAAGCTATGCCTGTCTTGAAGTTCAGACAAGCCAATGCTGTCAGTACATTAAATAAATCCACATAGTGGAGGTAACATATAGAAACATAGAATCACCAGGTTGGAAGACACCCACCGGATCAATGAGTTCAATCATTCCTATTAAACTCTAAACCACACCCCTCAGTGCCTCATCCACCCATCCCTTAAACACCTCCAGGGAAGATGACTCAACCACCTCCCTAGGCAGCCTGTAACCCTGGATTTACTGCTTTGTCACCAGCAGAAAGTGACTAAATGCACTTGTGTAACTCTGGCTGCCAAATCAGGTCCCTATGAAACACTCAGGCACTACACCTGCACACAGGTAGCTTTATTGCTCCACCTGTAAAATTTCATTTCCTTCTGGTTCAGAGACAGGGTATGTGCACAAACTAAGTAAGACTACAGAGTAAGACACAATAGATGCAAAAAGAAAGAGGCAGAAAGTCTAACAGTCCATATACATCATAAACTGGAAAGGTGAAGTTTGTTTTAGCAACTGGATAAGATTCTCCCTGGCACATATCCACAAATTCAAATACCAAGAGTCCTCAAACACACACTGAGTTGATTTCAAGTCTTTCATTAACTTGCTTAAAATATAAAAATAGAGTTGGATACACTGACCATCTATAAAAATGGAAACAAAGATGGATTATTATCACAGTCTCACCACTGAAGTATAAGGTGACCTTAAACAGGTCATTCTAGGTCATTTACTTCAGCAGCAAATGAGGGTTCACCACACCCAGCTCACGGATCTAAAGGAGAGCTCAGCATCTCATGAGCAGTTGTGGGACCTCAAGCGCCAGGTGAGTGCTAGGGGTGTTGGAGAGCAGCATTTCTCAGCCCTATCACTCTTCTGAGAGAGAGCTATAAATTAAACTCACCCAGCAGTCAAAGTCATACCTGGGTCATCAGCAAGGCCAACCTACTCCTGTGCTTTCCACAGTTACTAAATAGAATACAGAAAACAAATCCCAAACCATAGAGTTAGCTTTTGAATTAATAACACAACTACTCTGATGCACAAAATGCAGTCGTTGTTTAAAGCTACTCCAAGATTTCAGATAAATAATTTGAAGACATCAGCTGTTACTGTTTGAAAGAAACACCTAATGACAAACTATTTCAGCATCTTGACTACACACTGCTTCAAAAGCTTCCACAGGGGACAAACATCGGGAAAAAAAAAATCCAGAAATTGAGTGAGCTCCCTAATAAACCAGTGGTGGAGAAGAAGTAAAGTTGCAAACATGTTCTTATCGTCCCCCTAAGAGCGATGCAGAAGCATTGTTATTGCAGTCTAAGGACAAGATCAAGACCTCAGCCCAGCCCTGCACACTGTTATGCATAAGTAGCTATTTCTATATGAAGAACCAATTATAAGATTTACACGCATGTAACTAGGAGTAGGATTGATCCCACAGACATCTGGAACCATGACAGAAGAGTCTACAAAGCACATCATAAGTGCTCATTCTGCCACTCCAAATAATTACTGTCTTTTTCACAAGAATAACCACCACAAAAAAAAGCAGGTTTATTTTACATGACATCACTAAGTCCGATATGTATGTGTATGCACACATATTATACACACAAACACACACACACTTTCTTTTATGGAGAAAAAATAACAAGAATCAAGACATTCCTTAACTGACAGGGGTTATTCTTGAGGTTTTCTTTTTAGGAGGTTAATATGCCTGATTTTTAAAGGAAAAAAACTTAAAAGCCACCAGAGTCTAGAATATTTTAACTGCCTGCTTCTTGAACACTGTTCAGCAACTAAACAGAACCTGAAACTAGGCTTCTTTTATGTAATTCTTCTGAGGATCTCAAGGTGCCCTATACACAGCTCACATCTGGTAGATTCCTTAATCAAGGTACAGGCATTTTGATTTCTTCCTCCTTTAAGGGCTGACATAATCTTCTGTCAGAAAAAGGCTATAAGTTAAAATACCATATTGGGAACACAGGTTTTACTTTTATCTTATGATGTTAAATGCTATATTTGAGATTCCATTAAAGCACTAAAACTAGAGTTACAGGTCCCAACTTCACCCTCAGAAACCTCACAGATCAATGAATTCTCTTACCTTCACAAAGCTTTCTCAAGCGACACGCCCACGCAACAGATCCCCTGGGCTGGGGACAAGAACCATTCACAGCTCAGTATTACCTTGGTGAGCTGGAGCATGCAGGGATGCTGGTATGCCAAGATGTGTAAAGGGGACATAACACAACACACAGACCTAGCTGGCACCACCTAATGTGGAACAGTCACAAAACTACAGTTTGTGCCATACTGCCAAATCACATAAAAGCTATTTCTGTTCATGCTTTCTGATACTGCTTACTGAAATAATACCATTACTATTTTGTGAAACACTGCAATGCTCAAATTCATGCCCTTGGGGCTTTGAATTCCTTCCACTGCTCAGACAGGAAATGTGGACACCTCAGGTCACAGAAAAATCAAGTTCCTGAAGTAGACAGCATCAACTCAAAGCCTGACATAAGAGACTCTAGTTTTAAGCACAGACAAAAATACAAATCCAATTTGTTTCTAACTGCAGGTTAAATAACAGCTTTGCACGATACAACTGGCCACTGTAAGAAAATTCTTAATCTTAGATTTGGGTATTTCAAAATGGATTATATTCTGTAACTACAGTCTTAGCATCTCAGAAACGTATGTCACCTATTCCTTTAGGTTAAATATTAAAGGAATGTCTGAAATCTACCTAAGTACATAGGAGATAGAAAAGTAAAGCAACTCCATGTAACAAAGCATGCCTAGCTGCTCTGTTCAAGTCTCTGAAATCAACCACAGCCTTTTCTTTAATTTCCATAGAAAATTAAGAAGTCGGAATCTTCAAAAAAACATACTTCAATCATGAATTACTGTGTGCAAATTTCAAGCCCTGGTAAACTGAAAGTGACTTGAATACTTTAAAACAACCTCAGTCTGCTAATGTAACGCAGTCAAACTAGTTTATCATGCAGAAAAAAATATCAAAAACATGTAAATATTCAGCCTTGGTTGTACTCTTCACATACAGAACTGTATTACCAGTATTACCAGTGATGTGGGAGATACACAGCATTTCATATAGTGGTGAGTCCCCTTTGCTCCTCTCTGACAGTCACTTCTGAACAGCTGCAAATGCACAGATGCTGCAGTAAGACTGGTATTTTCAAAATTTAAATGAACTGACACAGGATTTCAGTTCTCTTAAGCTGGAGTTTAATAAAACCAGTTAAGAATAATCTTCCCTCTATACAACATACTTGAAATGGTGTTTATACTGAGCAGGTATACACTCATGTGTTTGTTCTTCCCCTCCTCCAAAATACACTAGCAAGTGGAAAGGTAGAAATGGAATTAAAACACCAATTTTTCACTTCTGAAAAAAACTAGAAGTAAACTTGAGGAATTACAGTTTTGGTTTTGAGAACAATAACTGTAAGATGCAAGACAATGTTTCCTAAAACAGCCTGCATTCATAGCACAGAATTGCCTGTGAAAAGGAGACCCAAAGCCAAAACACAAACAACGAATTTGTTGGCCAGTATAGCTACCAAGAAGAAATTATAAGTATTTATAACATTTTTTTTCAGATGAATTGCAGGGCAAGCAAACTCTATAAAACTTACATTACCAATTTTATCTTATGGTGGTACTTCATGCAAAAGGAATTGTTTCCACAGCAGCATAATACGTGATTTAAACAGGTTTATTTTGTCTCAGTTTAACTAGAGGAGAAGTAGGTTAACTTCTTGTGCTGAAACCTAATTCAAAATAGATATATTACTGACATAGGTTTAACTAAACTGGTTCATGCAGATAAAAGACAAAATGAACCTATACGGAAACCTGTTCTGCAAAGTCTCTCCATCCACAGAGTTTTTTTAGAGATATAGATAATTTGGGGGGAAAGGTAGCCTATTATTAATAGATCTGGCTGGTAATTTTACCACATGAGTTTTAGGCTACTTAGAAATTTCAGATATAAAAATCACATGCCGTCTCTAAGAAAAGATAATGAAGAGGAAGTATCTGAAGGTTATCACACAAGACAGTCAAGACAAGGGGTGGCGGGAAGAGACTCTTGGAGCTGGCACTGCTCTCATCTCTACAGCAAGACTAGAGCCAAATTTAAAGGGCAAGAAAGAAAAAGTGCTGGCCTTTAACCCATATCAGCTCATGACAGTAAAACGCTTAATAACTTCTGTTCATAGCCATTGGTAAGAATTCTTCACCACTGAGAAATCTTAAAACACTGATAACACTTCTGTTTTGTGGAGGAAACAAAAATGTTAAAGATCAGAAATGTCTAGAGTTTTTCCTTTGGGGCTAATGTCATTGTATTACCACTAACTAATCTACACATAAAAGTCAGAAGCTCACAACACTAAACATACGTACATATATATATACACCTCAGTCTTTCAAGTATCAAGTAAAGAACACAGCCCACCCTTCCAGGAACTTTAAAGTCCAAACTGCTTCCAGACCTGCAGCAATCAGTAGCTGGGAATCCTGTCCCAACACTATCTGCCAAAGAAAAATTATGAAAGGGAAAATAGGAATACATAATTATTGAGCTAACCTACAGTCATGCAATCCCATTTCCAAAGGAGTTGGCATGTTTCATACTTAGGTCAAAGGAGCCTCACAGTATCATCATCTGTGTCAAAGACTTCAGGTGCAGAGGAAACACACCTACTGCTCAACTATGAGCTCCAGAGTGTGACAAAGAACAAAATATGCCAATGTCAACTGGGCCTCCAGCAAACACATACCAGGGAAAAAAAGTGGACTACCAGAAAAAGATTTTTCAGGATGGAGGGAGGGTACTGGCAGTTCTGAAAGAGTTTGAAAAAAATGATTTTGTAAAATGGTCTTGTCTCTTTTCTCCCCTCAGTTACCCAGCAGATACATTTCATGAGTTTATTTCTGCTATATATAGCCTCAAAAATGCATTTGCTTCCTGAAAAACTATCATTCATTTCTGTGATAGCAGCTTACTCAGGGAAGGGGAGGAAAAAAAGGCAGTATGAGGAAATGTCCTTTCCCCCACCCCACTAAAACCAGAATTCCCCCCTACACATCAGTCTAAATGCTCTAAGACATGGTCTGGGCAGAAAAAAATAGAAGAATACCTTCTCTTGTCAAGAGATTTATCATTTTTTATTGTTGCTACTATTTTGCTCTCCCTTCCCAATTTAAGAAATTTGTCTTGGATACAGAAAAAAAACCCCAAAAAGTGTATTTATGCGCTATTAGAGATTCATGAAACCACAGAATGCTAACCAGAAGAAACTAGAAATAATCAGGTGATGCTTATTAGCACTGATGAGACACGTTTACCCTACTTAGTATGTCCCGACTCAAAACAAGATACAGTCAAACCTAAAGCCTAAATTTAAACATACTTCTGTAAGTAACACTGCCTGCTGCAGCCATACACAAAAGTATTTATGAATTCACTGGCATATCCAGCTACAATACAAATTAATGCCAAGCTTTTTAGTTCATCCATTTTTCAAATCCCTATCATCACTAGAGACTGCCAGTCAAAGACTAAGCAAATTAAGTGTTCTCTTGAAGGGCTTGTTCTGTCTCTGTAAACACAATAGCTGTATCATTCCTGTTTGGTTAAAAACAGAAGGAATCAATTTGTCTTACCATCATGTTGTCCAAACACAAGCCTCCAAAACTGTGATTAAAACACATTGGTACAACCTTGGCAACGTTAACTTGCTAGTTGTACACTGGGAAGGAATATTAAATTACAAAGGAAGAAAAGATAAAGAAAGAACAAATGCACTATTATTCAAATAGCATACATCGCCCTCGAAATAGACTAACAGATACTATTTTCCCTGCTTTCCAGAATCAGCGTTTCATGGAACTTTATCCATAATAAAACAAAAGTAATGTTATTCTATACAGTTTTTAAAACTGCATCTTTTTTAAAAAAAGGTATTTTTAAATTCTCTTAAATGTATGCCTTATTCCAAGGTACAAACTCAAGAAGTATCTATTGATAAATTCATCTTATTGAATAAGTAAACTTCCAGTATAAATAGCCTATTGTAGCATAGTGGAAAAATATTCAACTAGGACATGAAAAACAACCCCTGCATGCTGAGGATTTCATGAATTGATTATATTTATATTATCTTCACTGTCTGCAAATCCCACAAGCACACAAAATGAGGTGATCTGCATTTACAGCTGGAACTAAAAACATAAACACAAAATACTTCTTTTTGGCTCTTTTAGAGTACATGATATTGTATTACTATTACAATTCCCTGCCTCTAGCTGTCCAGATTCAGACTAGGTCTAAGACACGCAGAAACATGAAGGTAAATGAAACGGAGGTCCAAAATGACCATGTGTGAATTACAGCAACCTCAGTTCCTATGGCAAATGCCCTGCCTCAGGGGTAAAACATCCCTTACTTCCCATAGCACAGTTCTTCACAGATCTTTTTCCACATGGAAATTTCTTCACCAGGGAAGCTATCACAAAATGGTGACTGGGCTAACGCCCCAAACGGTGTTTTCACTCCACTCTAAAAATTTCATGGTATTTTTCATTGATTTGTCTGAATGCATCTTTAAAGGTACAATCCAACTTTTAAGGCATACTCTTAAAGAAAATCAAGAGTATGCACAAGGAAAATTAGTGTGGCATGACTACACCCTAACTGCATTACCCCAGGCAGAAAGGCTCTAAAACATTTCGCTGAACAAGACCTTTTTTAAAGTAATTTATCAAACAGACTACCAGCAGCCTCAGAGGGGATCATTCTTCCTAAGGGCAAGAAATCATAATATTGTGTTATGTAGAGGGTTGAGGGGGAAAAAAAACAAAACTAACTTGCCGTCATGACTGTTCACACTCAAACTTCTGCAACTTTTTCTTTTGTGTTTGTTACTTTAAAAAATGCCACTGGAGTTTTTAAGGCTGCATTAAAACAGCTACCTACACTTACAGAAAAATTCAAGAGTCAACGTGTGGTTGGAAACTACAGATGTGGAAAAGATTCAACGCATCCCCAGCAAGGTACAACTTCCCTGCGCTCTGATTATTCCTCTCTTATGAAAGAGACAGCAGGTCAGAGATCTTCTCCGCAGTTAGATCACAGAAGCACACAGAATCACAGAATAACCAGGTTGGAAGAGACCCACTGGACTGTCGAGTCCAACCATTCCCACCAATCCCTAAATCATGCTCCTAAGTACCTCATCCAACCTAACCTTAAACACCTCCAGGGACGGTGACTCAACCACCTCCCTGGGCAGACCGTTCCAATGCCTAACCACCCTCTCCTTGAAGAACTTTTTCCTAATCTCAAGCCTAACTCTCCCTTGGCGGAGCTTGAGGCCATTCCCTCTCGTCCTGTCCCCTGTCACTTGGGAGAAGAGGCCAGCTCCCTCCTCTCCACAACCTCCCTTCAGGTAGTTGTAGAGAGTAATAAGGTCTCCCCTCAGCCTCCTCTTCTCCAGGCTAAACAACCCCAGCTCTCCCAGCCGCTCCTCATAAGATTTGTTCTCCAGCCCCTTCACCAGCTTTGTTGCTCTTCTCTGGACTCGCTCCAGAGCCACAACATCCTTCTTGTGGTGAGGGGCCCAGAACTGAACACAGTACTCGAGGTGCGGTCTCACCAGTGCCGAGTACAGGAGGAGAAGAACCTCCCTGGACCTGCTGGTCACGCAGTTCCTGATACAAGCCAGGATGCCATTGGCCTTTTTGGCCACCTGGGCACACTGCTGCAGCTTTGATTAGATGTTATAGATGCAATGTTGTCACCTTCCAGTATTTCACAACGGAAAAAGGTCCTGCCCGCCTCAGTCATGTTAAGCACAAAGAAGTGTCTGATCACCACATGAGCAACAACAACTAAAACTCTTAAGAGAGATGTCGTGGGTTTCTGGAGTCCGCTGAAGCAACGCAAAGCAGGAACACTAGTTCTGACTCACAAAAGGAAAACAGCCAAGCTGAAGACAATCTAAAAGACAGCTTATTTTTAGAAGAAGATAGGGGGATTTGCAAAGCGATGTCATTCCCAGAACATACACTCCTCTGTTTGACAGAGGGAAAAATAAGATGAAAAAAGAATAACGCAGTTCTCTAAATAACAGCGAATATTCCCTTGAACTTCAGCAGCATCAACGCAAGACGAAGAGGATAAAGAAAACGGACGCTCCAAGTTTTACTTCTCCATTAGCAAAGCTACCTCAGAGGGAAGGCAGGGGAGGCAACGGTGCCCGTTTCAGTCGGCTGCCAAGGTTATTCCTAAAACATCGCGCTGGAAGGAGACGCCTGGATCCGCCTAACATCTGCGGGCCGGCGCTGCGCTGCTCTTCACCACCACCCAGGAGGAGCGGCGGGGGCACGAAAAGCGAAGCCCCCGGCCGAAGGGGCGACTGCGGGGACGATTCCCCCCCCCGGGCCACACGCCCCCAGCCGCCGCTCCTCGAGGCGCGGACCCGGACGCCCCCAGAGTCGTAAACTCGCGGACGGCGCGCGCAGACGCACACACAAACACACACAAACACACACAAACACACACAAACACACACAAACACACCCGCCCCTCACCGCCCCTGCACCTACCTGGCTCCCCTGGCGGCCGCGGCGCGGGCGATGCGCGGAGCCCCGCGCGGCGCGCGCTGCCCCCTTGCCCGGCGGGCGCTGGCGGCGCCGAGGCGTGAGAGCGACCCCACGTGCGCCCCGCGCGCCAATCGCGGCCGCCCGGGCGCCGCCGTCCCGGGCCGCCCGCGAGGCGAGCAGGAAGCCCGTGTGGGAGGCGGGGGGGAAGCGGCGCGCGGGGGACCGCGGTTTGGGGTCGCTGGCGGAACGGAGAAAGCCCGACGCTGCCGATCGCGGGGGCTGGGTCCCACCCTGCCCGTGCCCGGCTTAGAAAGGGGAGTTGGGAGGGACGAACCTCCGAAATCAACGCGCAAAGCATCCTTCTAGCTCTGTCGTGAGTTTGGCGGCGCTAAACGCGCTGAGGAAAACAGGAACGCGTTACGCGCTTAGTCGGAAAGCCCGCAGGGTGGGAGTCGGGGCTCGAGATGGCCCGAAGATAAATCAGCGCTGAAGAATGATTGGAGAGCCTGAGCTCTGTCAGGTGTGGGACTAGCTGCTCAAGCCCGCAGGGAGAGCTGCCTGAAAGGCACTAAAGCGTCAGACTTCAAGTAAATAATAACCGAGGGCTGTTTATCCACACTTAGAGGTTAAGGCTGGAAACAAACCCTGCTACTGTACTTTTTGCTTTGGATATTGGTGAGGTGCTTGGTTTCTGCACCAGGTTGCTAGCGTTGTTGTGTTTCCCGTGGCATCTAGGAATGTAATGTTTGAAAACAGTAAGCTGGTTAGTAAGAAAATAAACATTCCTAACATAGAAAAATATCTTTGTACTTTGCTTTACAATGTCTGATTTGTAACGCTGCATTTTTTATGGGTCTGTCAACATGAATTGCATTTTGTGTAGTTTCCTTTAGTTAATGAAAATGAAAATATAAGTTGATTATTTTCTCGATGTGCGTGTGTTTTGATCCCATCATTTAATATAATGGTTGTTATATTACACAGTGGCAGTAGTTCACTACCACCTCCGTTTCTCAGTCCATTACCCTCAGTTGTGCTGCCACGCCTTTAGATCTCTCTTAAAAATGCTCTAAAATCCATTCAGTGACTCACATTAATTTCAATATATTTTCCATGGGTTTGTGGAAAAAAGCCAATCTACTTTTGATGTAGGCAACAGCCTCCCACAAGTGCCTTACTGCCTTCCCAACTTATATATAAAGAAGTTCAGCCCCCAGCGGCCTTCTGTTTTCAGAGAATCACAGTATCACAGAACCATTTATGTTAGAAAAGACCTTTAAGATAATCGACTCCAACTCTAAACCTAACACCACTAAATCCACCACTAAACCGTATCTCTGTATATTATAATAAAAATCATTTTTCAAAAGATCCTTTTTTTGTGTGAGACTGGTCGACAATAGAGTTCGTTGTCTCCAGCATCCATGGCCAGATGCACAGCCGTGAAAAGAAAACACAGGAGCCAAGGCCAAGCTGTGAAAGGCAAATATGGAAACAATGTTACTTTTTGATTTAGTAGAAGGGGAAATCAGAATCTGAGCATTGACACCTTCAAAGAGTTTGTTACTACCTTTTTTAGAAAGATAAACTTGGGGACGTCCAGATATATGATCCATTTTTATCTACAATCTAAATATCTTGTCTTTTAAAGTGTAATTTTTAAACTTATCTGCTTCCATACAGACTAGTAATACTGAAGCTGAGATGGTAATTTATTATAATTGTCTGATTCCAGAAATCAGGAAGGAAAGAGCTTAATGTGTGTTTGGGAACAATAAAAATACACTTGTCAGGCCTTCAACCGTTTATCTGGTTTTTTTTTTCTTTTAGTTCTAATGTATTTTGGTGAGATTTCATTGTTTGTTTGTTTGTTCGTTCTTTCTTATTCCCTCACCCCCCATAAGTTCTCTACAGGCAACTTGTTTCAGATTAGAGTAGAACTTCGTCACGGTTTAGCCCCAGCCCAGCTAAATTTGGCAGCTAAAACCCTGCAGCTCCCAAATCCCTTTCCCCTCCATCCCTAGGGAAAAGGGAGAGGAAAATGAGAGGAAAAAGACTTGTGGGTTGGAAACTAAAACTACAGTGTTAATGAAACGATGATGATGATGAAAATAATTACAAAGTAATAAAATATATGATATTGTGACCCCACCCCTCAATGACTCTATGTTACCTCAAATACTGTAGAGCAGGCACGAGGGAATGGGTCCATGGCTAGGAGGGAGCTGAGATCAGCAACTGGATTCAGGAATGTACAGACTGAAGATCAGGAGCAACCAAACAGGCAAGTCCTCATTGGATGTTGGTCATCGCAGAAGAGAGCTAAACTGTCATGATCTCTGAAGTTTATAGCAAGTATGATGTATATGGGATGGAATACTGTGTTGGTCAGGTCAGGATCACCTGCCCTATTCACCCCTCCTCGCAGGTGCAGCCCTTTTCCACCTGAACAAGGATGGCCTTGGTTGCTATAGGAATAAATATAAGCATTGTCCTTTTTGCATACCAGTGTCCTGTGTTATCACTTTTAGAGAAGAACAGTTTCAAAAACATGCAGTTAGCTTTCAGAAAATTAAGTTAATTAAAGCAATTGAGTTAGTCACAGAAACCAACTCTAATTTAGCTCAAACCACAAAAAACTTCAAGTCCAGTTTTTATCTTTGCAGTGATCAGAACTTTGAAATGTCTCTCATTTTTTCTTCCATTGTGTTTTGAACTGATAGTATTTAATTTTGGTAAGTTGATAGTCGTTACTAGAAATGCTGAATTATGTTGATGGTTTATATTTAAGCCTACAGTCTGTCATCTACATTGACTTGTACTGTTCTTGTAAAATGTCATCCTCGCTGTCCATGGGCTTTGTCAGGCTGAGTGGCATGCTTGTGCTCAACCATTGCTCTCCTCCTATGACTGGATAAATTTATTACTTAGACAGATTTAGCACACCAAAACTGTCCAGCAGACATCAGCCTTTATTCCTAACAGCTCTAGGCAAGCAAGTGGATTTATGCATATAAGTAGCCCCAAACAACACAAAAAAGGTGGGTCAATCAACCCTGTGAAATTATTTGAGTGCCTAAAGGTTCTGGCAAGTAATATCTGGTGGATCTAAATGAATAACTAGAGAGATTACTGCCCACAGCAGTATACCAGACTCGTTAACAAAGCTTACCTTCTTCATACTAGAACAGTTTGTGTCTCTCCTACCTCAGTTCATAGTTTGTTATCTCAGTAGAACCAGCCTCACCCCTAACTTAAACATTCCTTGCAGCAGCCTCTGGCCAGGAGGCAGAGCTTCAACCCCAGGAAGTGACACTGTGTTAAACCATTGTAACTAATTCTGCCAAAGCACATCTCTGTGCCATAGACTTTGTGGGGCTGAGATCCAAGAAACAAACTCTGAGCTTGCCCATGTTCTGTAACCCTATGGGATCAGGAGGGAGATGCTGTTTCTGAAAGGTTCGCTTTCTCTCAGTTTTACCAGAAGAGAGGTGAAATAGGGATATTGGTGGTTATCTGGGTCTATGATGGATCAAAGTATTCAAAAGCAGAACTTGAACTTTGCTCCATGATCATGTGAGACTATGGAAATGGCTTGTGTGCAAGACACTTGAAATTACATTTCAAATAATAAACTATTTCCAAGAAATATGACCTCAGAATTTAGGCTAAAGAAATATCATACAGGCCTGGAGATAATGAAATCTGACTATTATAGCTATGCATTTGAACCACCTGAGTACCTAAGAATATCATTGATAAATAGCTTGATAAAGGACTAATGAGCAGGATTAGCTGTGGTCCATCACAGCAATAACTATGCAGGGGACTTGAAGTAATATGGAAGTAATGTACAAACAAAATATTTAAAGACATGTAGCATAAACTGAAGGCACAAGGCTGCTAATGACAAGTGATGTTGTTCATGCTGAGTGCATAGCTAAAGTCATTAACCAATTTAAAGGCTTGAGATAATAACAGGTAAGAAAATGTATGATGCAATGTATTGATGAACTATATGGCGAGGGCAGCTGTGCCTTGGACTCTGGATTTTTTAGACTGCAGTTCTATGGGAGCCAGAATTGTGTTCAGCTGCCACCTGCATATGGTGCTCCTTTTGCTGATTATCCTAGCTAACCCTCAGAGCAGAATACCCCATATGGTAACTCCAAGTCTGTGATTAAAAGTGATGGAGTGAGTCAGGGGACTTGGTGAATGCTAGGGGCAGATTCTAGAACAGCCAGTGTTCACATTTCCTGCTGGAAGGCAGCCAGTCTTGAAGAGTCAAAAGGTGGGATCTGTAAAGAGCTGACAGCAGGAGGTGTAGAACCTTGTGACACGTGGTAAAAGTATAAACTAATCAGCTGTGATGAACAGTGTATACTGAAAAACTACAGTATACAGCATATCCCAAATGTGTCACCTGAAGGACTGTAACTGATTTTCTTTTCACTTCAGAAGCAGTAATAGTTTTTCTAATGATGAAAGAATGATAGATTCATAGAAAGATTTGGGCTGGAAGGGACTTTAAAGATCATCTAGTCAGTTCTAACACCCCTGCCATTGTCAGGGACACCTCCCATTAGACCAGGCTGCTCAATTCCCCAACCAACCTGGCTTTGAACAGTTCCAGGGATGGGGCATACACAACTTTGCTGGGCAGCCTGTTCCAGTATCTCAACATTCAATGTGAAGAATTTCTTCATAATATCTAATCTAAATCTTCCTCCTTCCAATTTAAAGCCATTTCCCATCATCCTATCACAATATGCCCTTGTAAAAAGTCCCTCCCCAGCTTTCTTGTAGGCCCCCTTCAAGTACTGGAAGGCTTTTATAAGGTCTCCCTGGAACCTTCTCTTCTTCAGGTTGAACAACCCCACCTCTCCCAGCCTATCCTCATATGAAAGGTACTCCACCCCTCTGGTCATCTTTGTGGCCTTTGACTGGACTCTTTCGAACAGTTCCATATCCTTCTTATGTTGGGAATTCCAGAACTGGACACAATACTCAAGGTGGGGCCTCACAAGAGAGAAGTAGACCCTCAACATGCTGGCCATGCTTCTTTTGATGCAGCCCTGGATAAGGTTGGCCTTCTGGACTGCAAGCACACATTTCTGGCTCATGCTGAGCTTCTCATCAATCAGCATCCCCAAGTCCTTTTCCGCAGAGCTGCTTTTAATCACATCATCCCCCATCCTGTACTGTAACCACAAATTGCCCTGACCCAAGTGTTAGGACCTTGCACTTAGCCTTTTTGAACCTCATGAGATTTACACAGACCCACTTTTCCAGTCTGACCAGGTTGCTCTGGATGTTATCCCGTCTTTCTGGTGTGACAAATGTACCACTCAACTTGATGCTATCTGCAGACTTGCCAAGGATGGTGTCAATCTCGCTGTCTATATCATTGATAAAAGTATTAAACAGCATGTAAGAAAGTAAATGGATAGAATTACATCTCTAGTTTTTAAAGGGACAAAAAAGAAATTTAGCATAAAAATATTAAAATAGGTATAAAATTATACTTCCCATCACCCTTGCTGACTCATATTTTCTTATGGAAGTAGTTAGCATTAGCAAATGCTACTATACCAAAAGAAATTTGGTACAATCCAGTCTATAAAATTAATACTATTTACTAACATTTGCGGGAAAAGCAGTATGCATCTATGCTCTGCAAAATGGATAAGTCCATGTTAATAGATACAGAATTCTTGGTAATAATAAGGTCATTTAATAAATTACTCCCACCCCTATGTTACCCTTGGAGGGAGTGTTCAAGAGTTCTAAACTTCTTCCAGCAGCAAAAAATATTGGTGAGTAGCAAAGGAGACATTACTTATTTCACAGAATCATAGAATCCCCAGGTTGGAAAAGACCTCTTCGATCATTGAGTCAAACCATTCCTTTCTGCCACTAAACCATGTCCCTGAGCACCTTGTCTACCTGTCTTTTAAAAACCTCCAGGGATGATGATTCAACCAGCTCACTTGTTCCAGTGCCCGATGAACTTTTCTGTGTAAAATTTTTTTCTGGTATCTAGTCTGAAACTCCTCTGGCACAGCTTGAGGCCATTCCCCCTTGTCCTGTCACTTTGGGAGAAGAGGCCAGCACCCTCCTCTCTACAACTTCCTTTTAGGTAGTTGTAGAGAGCAATGAGGTCTCTCCTCAGCCTCCTCTTCTACAGGCTAAACAACCCCAGCTCCCTCAACTGCTCCTTGTAAGACTTGTTCTCCAGCCCCTTCACCAGCTTCATTGCGCTTCTCTGGACTCGCTCTAGAGCCTCAACATCCTTCTTGTGGTGAGGGGCCCAGAACTGAACACAGGATTCAAGGAACAGTCTCACCAGTGCTGAGTACAGAGGGAGAATAACCTCCCTGGACCTGCTGGTCACGCCATTTCTGATACAAGCCAGGATGCTATTGGCCTTCTTGGCCACCTGGGCACACTGCTGGCTCATATTCAGTCGGCTGTCAACCAACACCCCCAGGTCCTTCTCCTCCAGGCAGCTTTTTAGCCAGACTTCTCCTAGTCTGTAGCTCTGCACAGGGTTGTTGTGCCCCAAGTGCAGGACCCGGCATTTGGCTGTGTTAAACCTCATGCCATTGGACTCTGCCAAGCGGTCCAGCCTGTTCAGATCCCTTTGTAGAGCCTCCCTACCCTCCAGCAGATCGACAGTTCCTCCCAGCTTAGTGTCATCTGCAAACTTGCTAAGGGAGCAATCAATGGCTTCATCCAGGTCACTGATAAAGACATTGAACAGGGCTGGATCCAGCACTGAGCCCTGGGGGACATCACCTGTGACCAGCCTCCAGCTGGAGTTAACTCCATTTATGACAACTCTTTGATTAATGTGTGCATGTATATATTTATATATTTTTATATATATATATATATATATATACACACACTGTATTTTTGTGTGTGGAAAATCCAAATCCTAAATTACTGGGATACATTAGAGCTGTCCAGCTTCCTAAAATGAGGGTACTGGAGCTTGTTCTCAAGTACATGCATGGATCCATTTAAAAGTAGCCATATAAGAATGAAATGGAGGATTATCTTTTATGAGCAGTACTATGAGAAAGGTTTCAGACACAGAGCAAGGCAGTAGGAAGCACAAGTGAGCCTCAGATGTTTTAGAAATTTGGACATTTTCCTAAATTTTTTGAAAATATGTGCTTTTCCAAAAATGTGCGGTTTTCTGAAAACACAAACTGAGGGTTAGGTAGCAGTGGGAGCTTTTACGGGATTTGATTAGTACATACTTATAGGACTTGGAAGACCCTATTATAATCTGATTGGCTTAGTCATTAATTGCAGGTTTCTCTTGAGCAGCAGATATTATCTACACATAATGTTTATGATTACCAAGGGAGTGATGTCACATGCTGCCTGGCCTAACAAAGTGTATGACTCAGGCACAGAAATTCTAGTGTGATTCGTAATATGGTATGGGGAATGCAACATGAAATTATATATCATTTGCATGGCATGCCTTTCTGCTTATTATCCCTAACTGGTTAGTATCTTAGCCATGTGGAGACTAGTGTTAAAGATCATGGGGCTGAGTACAAAATTCATAGACTTCACCAAGGTCTAAAATATGCTTTCATGAAAGTAAATGCAAAATTTTTTATGACTGAGGATTTTTTTTGCTTTGGAGTCAGGAGTACTTAAAAAGTTTATAGCAGTAATTTGAAAAATGCCTTTCATGGTAAAGTGCAGAAAAAGCAGACAGCACTAGGCAACTTACTGTGATGCCTGTACAAAGCACCTTTGTAATGGTTGATTTGCTCTGTAGTATTCTTTCTTAAGTCATGTCACAGATTAGCTAACATAAATATGTCCCTTCCTTAGAAACAAGTTTCTTTTTCACTTCAACTTGAAGCTGTGACTGAAAAAAAAAAAAAAGAAAAATCTGATTGTTCTGGGAAAATGTTGTTCTTTCAGAAAACCATTCAGTTTGTTTTTCATTATTGCAGTGATTAGAGACCCTATTTTTTTTTTTGAAGTGTAAACAATTATGTGGTTTTATATATTGAATATAAAATGTACATGAAATGTATTTTCCTCAAATTAAATGTTGTATGTGAAACAGCTTGGCAGTAATGAGGAGGACAAGGTTTAAAGGCCATATAGATAAATCACAGGTATGCTGTGTGTTGGAGAAAGATGCCTGAAGGAGGCATACAAGAAAGCTGAGGAGGGACTTTTATAAAGGCATGTAGTGATGGGAGAGGCGGAATGGCCATAAATCAGAGATGGCAGATTTAGACTAGACATAAGGAGGAAATTCTTCACGATAAGGATTGTAAGGCACTGGAACAGGTTTCCCAGGGAAGCTGTGGCTGCCTCATACCTGGAAGTGTTTGAGGCCAGGCTGGATGGGGCCTTGGGCAGCCTGGTCTAGTGGGAGGTGTCCCTGCCCATGGCAGTGCGTTGGAACTAGATGATCTTTAAGGTCCCTTCCAACTCAAATGATTCTATGATTCTAAACCAATATACAAAACTGTACAGATTTTGGCAATTAACAGGTATGGTATTCTATGAAGTATATTCCTGCTTTTCAAGTGATGAAGTAAGGCTTACATACAGCAAAAGCTGCATCTTCAAAAGCGATCTCAAACTTCTTGTCACTTCAGGTTTGAAGAATCATTTAAAATGCCAAAATAATATACGTGAGGGAGAAATGTAGTATTAGAAGTAATTTTTAAAAGTGTGACCATGATTTCTCAGCAGCTGTTAGGTTTGGAACAGAAGAGGCTTTGGTCTACAATTTTGTGCTTTTTTTTTTTTTTTTTAAGAGGGACTGCTTTTCTTAACAGGTCTCGCTGATATAACTAATTCTTTTGCCACAACTACAGTATTACACATAGGTGCAACTGGAAAGAAAGTCTTGGTGATGAAAGTCATAATGTGCAGGGAGAAGAGACTCAGAGAGGTAGTGGAATAGCCGTCATTGTAGAGGCAAAGCCTATCTTTGAATTTAGCCCCGATTTGAGGTTGGGCAAAATGACCTCTAATGGTCTGAATCTAATTACACTTTTTTTGTGATTCTGTGACTGAGATATATATGAAGAACTAGGAGGAGGCTCTGTTTGAGGCCAGTATGGGAATTCAAAACCTACCTGGTTTTTCCTGATGTGATGGGGAGGTGCATGAGGAGGTAGACCAGGTGTGGGTGGAGCTCTGCAAAGGTTTCCTTTGCCATTATGGTGGCAGTTCTCTGGTAGGACAGAGAATGTTCCTCATAACCTGCCACATGAAATTCTAAAAGGAACCACTATTGTACTATGTTCTCTAGCCAATTTTCTTCTTGGTGAATCTTCAAGTGGGAATAAGGAGTAAGAAAAATTCTAAGGAGATATTCTATTTTTTTTAAATAAAGTGAAATGTCTGCTTAAAAAACCTCATCACAGACAGAACACAATGATAAGGTATTTTGACTTATCAGCATTACTGCCTATATCTTCTTTTCTTTTTCCCCTAAAAATCATCAAATTATATAAATCAGAAAACCCTTATATGTGGAGCAGTTGATTCAGCATTAGTCAAAACCTGGCAAAACACATATCTTAGAGAAATTTCAAGACCTTCTCAAGCTTTATTCTCTGGAACTTTGATTTGTTTCCTAATGATTATGTTTGCCTTCGTTTCTGCAACCAGAACTTTACAAGACACAAGAATGCAGTTATGAAAACTTTCCTCAGAAATACTTGGGCATCATTGCTCCTTAAATTGTTCTTACAATATTTTTTCTCTAACATGAATCTATAATAATATTAAAATGATCTTGTAAGGTTTTTTTTAAAAATTTATTTTTCTACCACTGACCTTCTGTCTGTCTGCCTTTTGTGAAGACACATCACACAGAAAATAGTTTAAAAGCTCTCTATATCATAGACTTAATGTATGAAATACAATAATCTGGGCTGGATTTGAGTCTGCTTCTGGTAAAATCAGCCACAGGCTGTGTTAAGTAGATAACAGTGGAAGATGTTCACTGATTGTGAATGCCTGAGGTTGTACTGAAATTATATTAAACACAATTTGTATGGACAGATTGCTTGGATAGAAATGTATGTGTGTGTGAGAATGTGCTTTTTTAGAATAGTAGGGATTATTAGATGGGGGCCAGTTACAACCCGAAAGCTGTATGATATGTTGTCCACATCAATGACAATAAATTAAATCTTATCTTCAGAAGCAGAAAGAACCAAACCAATTTCTCTCAGAAAGAAATTAATAGGTTGTTTAATGAACATATATTTTTAAATATTTTTTTATGTATATCTGTATCTATATGCTGTGTACACATATAGTTAGATACGTGTGTGCCTGTGGAGGTGCTGTTTAACATTACCACCTCAGTGAAATAATCACAGTCCTCAGAGGCTCAATACAAGTGACCTGAGAATTTCTGCAGTAGAGGTGAAACAGTCTTGTGCAGTGAGGCCTAAATAATGCAAAGCTGTGTACTTACTCATGGCATGGGCTTTCTGTTAACCGTCAAGACTGTCAGAAGCAATAGGACTCACATTCTTTATTTCAGAAAGAAAAGCTTAGTTCAGTCACCTCCAGCACTGGAAATATCTCAAACTTCCAAAGGGTCTCACTGCATACTGCATACAGGAACAAGCATGCATACTTAATAACTTCTGGGTTTCATTTTGTATTTAAGAAAAACAATTTTCAACCTGCACATAATATAGTACTCAGCCTCTCCAATCTTTAAAAAAATCAGCCTAGTGAAAGGGCTTTGTATATCCTGACAATGAATGAAATGCCCAGTAGATAATTTTTCACTTATCGTTAGCTTATTAATGACACCATTCCCTGAGGGAGCTACTCAAACCATGTTTGTCAAAATAAGCAGGTATACATAGAGATATAAACACATATATACACATATATATATGCACAGTTCTAATTAGATACCAGTTTGTTTATTTCTTTCAAAAACAGAGTCTCATCAATACTGTGCTTTTTAACTGAAATCACCTACCAAATAATACAATTGATGGCACCATCAGTTTTCTTTCAATACAAAAATGCTGACTGAATAGCTGTAGTCAATATACAGAGACATATGTTGGGTGGGGGAGGAGAAATGAGTGTATTTACTGTAGAGTGTTCGAAGTATTTGATCATATGTAACAGAATGGTGCTTTAAAAATGAATATTCTTGAGGATTTAAAAGAGAATGAGTGATTTTTCCTTCATATTAGAAAATTAATTCCACTACATACCTATGTATGGCCTCTGATTTTAAATTCCCAAGAGGGATTATAAACTTCCCAGTACCTGAAGTCTGATCTTCTGAATACTCTGAGAAATTAAAGTACGGTTCATTCTGAAAAGCTTTTGTTCTCTGTATAACATTAAGAATAGTCACAGAATCATAGAATCATGAAATCATAGAATGGTTTGGCTTGAAGGGACCTTTAAAGGTCAGCTACTCCAACCTCCATGCAGTGAGAAGGGCAATCTTCAACTACACCAGGTTGCTCAGAGCCTCGCCAACCTGGTCTTGAATGTTTTCAGGAACAGGATGTCTATCAATACTCTGGGCAAACACTTCTGGTGTTTCACTACCCTCACTGTAAAAGATTTCTTCATTGTACCTAATAGACCTTAATATGAAACCCAACCAATTTTTTTAATAAATTCAGTTCTCAAAGTACTTTCAGTACTGTGTTATATTAAAGCTAATAAATACATAAAATATTACAATAGCCTTTTGTTGTTACCTACTGAAGAGAAATAATGATGAATGCAATTATTTAATAAAATCCAGAATTCGTTTCCCAATAAAAAAATTCACTTCTGCCCTCCAAAACATCAAACACAATTTGAAGTTAACAGTGAATTCTGTTACCTGTTCTAATTTTGAGTCTTATCCTGTAGTATATGATAAAAGAGAAAAAAATGAGAAAAGAAAATCTGTGTAGAAAATGAACGCGTGTGAGAAGAAGATACAGCACTTAGAATTCATTTCTATTCAATTTCTAGGCCACTTAGCTGTCATCTGGAATTTTTTCATCATATGTTTTGTTTCACTACCATACTATTTTTACCTGCATATCTGTGGCAAACAGCTAGGATAAATTTTCTACTTTATAAGTGACTTTGGTTCAAGATAAGCAGTACTAAAATCAGCATTCATTGACGCCATCCGGTCTAAGTGAATAAAGTTTTGGATATTGTATTCTCTTGCCTTTGTGTCTGAAGGCAATTTTTTTTTTAAGAAAAAAAAGAAAGAAAATATCCCCATTATGCAACTTCTGTCTCCTAATACTTTATTCACTGTAAGGGGAAGTAGAAGAAACTAGTCAGGCTGAAAATCACTAAAATAAAAAGGAGGGGAAAAAGAGAAAAAACATGGAATGATATGCTCTTGTTCATACCCAAATGCTAGTTTTAAATGTTAGTGTTCTGTGAGTGAGAATATTACTGCAGCTAACTTGTGTTTTTCTGTTACATGATCAATGTTAAAAATAAATATTCTGCAGGATGTGCTGGCCCTGCTCTGAAATGTGCACTTTCCTGTGTTCTCATGGCTGGCTAATTTCAATGAGATTACTTCTCTTTTAATCTTGCAATCTTCCCAAAATTTTTAAATCTATTTTTTCCTTTCAATAAAGCAAATGTTTTCTTTGTCTACCATTGAAAAATATTTCTAAGACTGGAAAAATGTGGGTTTGTTCAGCTGAAGTTTTCCATACATATACAGGATTAAAAAACAACAACAAAACAACACTTGCCTACTACTTATAGGCTGAAGACCAATTTTAAAAGACACTTTTGCTTTTGAACTATCATCTTCTATCTAGACATCTTTAATATTCTTCTGTGATATGTACTATGATATACAGAAAACCACAGTGTCCTTTAAAAGGTTAAGGATGTTTAAATTAAGGAAATTGAAAACGTCATGGATTTCTGTATGGTTCTCAGAACACACTTGATTTCAGACTACTCAGTGATCTGTGATCTTGTTCCCAGATTTTAATAAAGAGAACTCTGAGTAAGAAATTATAGTTAGAATGAGAGTTTAACGTAACAAAAAGGTAAGTTAAACTAGAGAACAGCTTTTAGGAGAGAAAGAGTTCCATTCCTGCTGGAGGCCACAGGATCATGTTCATTTGAAGGGTATCCCTATTACCACAGATCACTAAGTAGTGCAGACTTAAATAGGACCAGGTATGAATAAAGATTGCACATACTGTGGCATTTGTGTCAACATGGTCTGTGAGCATGTGGGCTGCTATTCCATATTGCCAGGTGTTTTCCTTTGCTTCTCTGCATGGCTCATTGAGGACGGTTTTGGCAACTGGTTCCTAAACTCTCCTGCTTCTGAGCTCAGCCCTGCAAAAAACCCACATCACTATCAGTACACCGTTACTTTTCAGCCCAATCATTTTGAGTGATCTTTGGAATCCTTTCTAGTCTGCAACCTGACAGCAACCTGAAATGGAGCTATGTAGTCACTGAAAAGAGAGCACTTTTTCCTGCTCTGCAAAACCTCACAGTGGTGGGCAGGGAGCAGAGCTGGTAGTGCAGCCAATGCATTCATGCCAGATGTCTGTCTCAAACATCCAGACATCCACACCAGATAGTGTCTGGGTCCAGAGGAAGATACTGATTGAGTGCTATTGAGTGGTTACTGGTGAAGAGACAGCTTCCATATTAAAGAGTCGATGCTCACTCATGCAAACCTGTGCCGAGTTCACCCTTTAGGTGCTGAAGTAGACAACTGACATTTCTGGCTGCCAGTAAGCCTACTGTTAACTATCACCTGACAAAATAATTCAGAAGGTGGCATTGGCTGGTTTAATAACTCTTACCCATCATCTCTGTGAGTGGCAGTTACAGGAGGGATCATCATTCATATTTTTTCCCTTCAGCAGAATCTGGTTTATGTACGTGACGCTGCCTATAGTTTTTGTTCTCAATTCTTAATGAGTCAACATCCTGAAAAGGAGGAATTACTCAAAAACTAACAAGTTACTCAGACAAAAACTGGCCTAATCTAAACATTCTGATGTTTGTTATAGCTCTCTCACGTCTCTTGAACAGCCACTCATCCTGACAGCCTGAAGCAAAGCAACATAAAAATTACTCAATATTTATTGGGCTTTCCATGTTCAGGATGTTAGTTAAGAGAAGTCACTAAGTTTTCCTATGGCCCTATAATCAAAGGATTTTACTTAATGTTTACTCAGGTTTCAGTGATGAGTAAGGAGATTTTTCGGTACATAAGGACTGGTTAAAAAAAAAACCCAAGGTTTTCCAAAAGCTCTAGAACTTTAATTAGATTTTGCAAAACTCAAAACTGATCAACTAAGACAATTGTTAGAAATTGAAACTAAACTGAACAAAGAGTGTTTATTGAAAAGACATATTACGTAATAAGTATGGCCTCATAAGTTAATATTATTGAGGTCCTTTGCATAAATGGCACAGATATTTATGGCAGTGCTGTTGAGTAATGACAGAATAAATTAAAAAAACTTATTGATTTTATGCAATTTTTATTTACAGGACTTTGCAGACAAGATATAGTGACAAAAGGCAATAGGTATATCTCCTTAAAAACATACTGTTACTTTGTAGTGTGCACAAAATATTTCAAAAATCAAGAGAGTGAGGAGTGTGAAATTTTTACTTATTTTCAAGTGAAAACACCACACAAGAAGCACATTAAATTGAATAGCACTGAAAATTACTCCCAAAATTATATTTTTAGAATGTCATTGCAGGTGGAAAAATATTTGAAATATAAACAAAGCTGTTAAGTCTTAAACAGTTGGGAACCAGCATTTTGTATTATGATAAGTCAGCTAGGAAGAAAAATTGTGTAGCGAGAACAAGTATTATTGTATAATGTGATTTTTATTCTTACAAGCATCACAAAATCATGTTTAAAATGATGCTTCTGCTAACTAAGATGCCATGTTGCCAGCATTCAATTCTCATATGAGAAATAATTAATTCCATTAGAACCCGGTTTTGCTGAATGGGCTGAAAAATCCTTGTTGACGTTACTCTGTGTATGAAAACCCCTTCTCAAATTGTTAAAAGTATGATTCGGTTAATATGTATTAATGTGTATTAGCCAAATTAGTATTAACCAAATAATTAATACTAACCAAGTTTCAGAGTGCTGAAACCTTTGTTTCGCTTTGTTCTAGGAATGTAGAAAACTGCAATAAAATGTAGTTTTTTAAAAAATGCAGTATGTTTTCGATGTAGGCTGAGGGGAGACCTCATTGCTCTCTACAACTATCTAAAAGGAAGTTGTGGAAAGGAGGGTGCTGGCCTCTTCTCCCAAGTGACAGGGGACAGGACGAGAGGGAATGGCCTCAAACTTCTCTAGGGGAGGTTCAGGCTGAATATTAGGAAAAAAATTTTCATGGAAAGAGTCATTGGGCACTGGAACAGGCTGCCCAGGGAGGTGGTTGACTCACCTTCCCTGGAGGTATTTAAGGGACGAATGGGTGAGGTGCTGAGGGGCATGGTTTAGTGACTGATAGGAATGGTTGGACTCGATGATCCAGTGGGTCCCTTCCAACCTGGTGATTCTATGATTCTATGAGCAAATAAAGGATTGAACAGGAACCCAGATTCCCAATTTTTAGTGGTATACAAATCTAACAATAGAATATTTCATATGATTTTTAAATTACAGAACAAAAAGTAAAATTCCATACTCAGATAAATGAGTAGCATTTTTCTTAATGTCTTTCTAAGCTATTTTATCTGACATAAAAGAAATGTCACTGTGTGATCATACTTTCAAAACTGCTCTTGCATTACTTTAAAAGATGATAGGGGTCTATAGGGATGTGTTTTTATTTCCAGTGAGAAAGTTCAAATGCTTGCCTTTTAGGTAGGTGAACTCCACACTTCAGATTCTGTTTCATGAAGGAGACAGCATGATTATACTAGTTTTTCTTTAAGAGAAGAAGGAAAGGCCAAGAAATGTAAACAAAGGGAAAGAGAAAAGGAAAGGTCTGCTTTTTCTTTTCTTAGTCTAAAGCAATGTGATAATCTGTTGTGTTTGTCCTAGCTAGAGAGAACAGTGAGCTGCACACAAACTCCTTGCTGACGCTCTTGCCATCTTGGAAACTAGCATGGATATCTGAAATCAGCACCCATAGCTGAAACAGAGGTGCTTTGCATGCTTTTGTTCCGTTAGCAGACTGAGGCATCACATGTATGTCTCGCTGACTGCATTTTTCAATTGTTATTAATTTTTCTAGACTTCCAGGGTTGCTTCTGCATGTTAAATCCCTTTCCATATGGCAGGAATTCCATTGTGAGCCAATAGTGTGGAGAAGCCATGGAAGAAATTGCTTTCAGCCTGTCCCCAACACATTGTGCTACTTTTGGAGAAAAATAAAGGCAAATTCCTCCTTGCAGAACCTGCTGCCAAATTTTGAGATGTTTCTTGGTCATTCTGGAAAAGGGAAAGAGAGAGAAGAGATCTGGAGAAAAATGTGAAAAAGCATGTGGTATTGACAAGGACACAGAGGAACAAAACCTAGTTCTCTAGAACATGCTGTGGTACCAGCATATGCAATATTTTCATTGAAACTTAGAGTCCTTGGATTGCATTTTGCATCTGAAGTCTCTACCTAGAACAGTTTGCTACAGTGTGCAGTTCAGGTTTTGGTGAAATCTGGAGAGAAAGTAAGATGGTGATCAAGGCATCTGTGAGGACTGCCTAAGAAATTTTTATATGTCATGTATTATAGATGTATGAAGGAGGCATTCATAGCTGGCATAAGAAAAGGACTGTACATGTCAATGGGTCACTAGAACCTTGAAACATGAGGTTTGTCTCCTAAAGGAGAGGGTTGGTTTTCATCCTGTGCCTGCCTGTGTGGCTCTTTTGGTGCGTATAAGGATATCTGGGATTGAAATGGAAAGAGGTCACGAGACTTTGGGGATACTTCTGCAGAAGGCAGGTATTGTTGTCAGACCAAAACTACTAACATCAGGGAAAGAGACTAATAAGCACTTCTAAGCCTCTGATAGTATGGTAGAGTAAGATTAGCTATTGAAGAAGACAGCAAAATTACCACTAATTTGACTAAAACAAATTTCATCCTAGTGTTCCTGATGATTTCACATAGAAAGAAGCTAAGCAATCTCTTCACTACTCTGCCAAACTGAGTGTTTATAGAATGGCAAGGGTGGAGAGCCTGCTCACAGCGATTATCTCTGCTTCAGCAACAAGAACCACAATTCCTCACATTCACTCAGCTATGATGCTATAATTATCCCTCAGTACTTGATGACTAATTTGAAACCAAGCATTCTTAGAGGCTGCCCAAATAATATTTTAAATATATTTTTAGAATACTTTTTTTTGTTGGAAACAAAATTAATGAAACTCTGGTAGTTCTTTCTACCTACCTCCAATCCACACTCTGGATATAATGCAGCAGCATTTGATTTCAGCTTAAGTTTATGAAAAATGCTTTATCCTGACTGCATAGACTGCAATTTTAATAATCAGTAGAAGAACTTTGCCTGTCAGTTGTATACTAATCTGTAGAATTCAGAGGCATATTGCTAATAAATCTTTGCCTAGAGCCTCTGTGAAAATAAATAGTATGGCTGTTTCCCCAGGAGTTTAGATTAAGGTTTAGAGATACAAAATGGGAAGAGAAATTAGAATTCAATGAGTCAACCAGTAAACAAGCCTGTTCCTTTTGCACACTTTGCAGACAAAGAGGTGTGAAATAGCAGTTTGAAAGGTATTCTCCTTTGTAAATCCACCTAGAGTAAGAATAACTGCTTGTAACAAAGACCTGCAAGAATTTATTGTGTACAACACAGCATAGTAGGTCACAAATATCCTTCCACAGTTTCTAAGAACATCAGTGAAATACTTCCTGGCAGCAGAGGCAGAACCTTTACTTTCCCAGCATTTACATTTTTTCCCTAGAGGATATCTTGGAGCTTAATATTCTTCTGTGAATACAAAGGAGCCGTGTCTCTTTCTGAATGCAGGCTGCAGGCATGCAGCCTTTAGCAATTTACTGTCCGCTGACAGTAAAATTGTGAATCTTCCTTAAAAGCACTTGCTCATCTGTGAGCCAGAAGCAGGCTTTCTGTGGTCAGAAGGAATTTTTATTTGGATTTTTAAGCCCTGACAAGAGTCCATTTCAGACTATAGACATAGCTTTTTACACATAAGTATTTCTAGGTGTTTTGATATCATTTGATGGATTCACAGCTTCTGAGGCCATTCTTTTAGGGAAAAGCACAGTCATCTTGATTCAGTTTCTAGTATAAAGGCTTGAGGGTAAAGTACTATAAGTGAAAAAAATAATCGCAAATCTTTTTCATATATTAAAAGATAATAGAAGAAGATAATTTTTGCAAGATGGTTCTACTGATAGTTAAGTTGCGAAGTGTAAAATCTTGCTTTTAAACCTCCAATTTAACTGATGTGCCTGACTCCAAAAGGGGAAGTATCATATAAATGCCCTAATTCTTCTACTCTCTCCTTATGCCTTTGCTATAAGCCATTGTAGGATTAGACAGACCTTTGTCCTGACCCTATGTAATATTCTTTATAATTCAGTGTTGATATTCCAAACACAGCAGTGTTTCAGTCCTACATGAAATGTCAAATGGTGTAATACAAAAAAGCGAAAGTAAGTTTTCTTTCTCAATAACTTGAAATAATTCTGTAAAAGCATATATTATTATGCAGGATTATTTTTTTGTATCAAGATAATTGTGTTCTATTTCCTTTAAAGCAAATTAATTTATTTTTATATGACACTTCTTATGAATGTCAGAGTCTATCCTAAGTGATGTGAAAGAATTTTTATGAGCTACTTGTACTGTGAATTATCAGATACCATTAAGTACTGGAAAGCTCAATACAGTGACACAGAGTTATTTATTTTACCTAGCATTTATTTTACCTGTGTGTGCTCTGGAGGAGCTTACAAGCTACCTAAAGTCTTTACCATGAAACGCCATAACCTGGAAGCATATGTATTTGTCCATATAAACATACTACATATGTATACATACATATGCTGTGTATAATATTTTAATATAGTGTACATATATATGCCTGTATAAACAGATAGTCAAATTCAGAGATAGGAAGACAACAGACTGCCTAGAAAAATAAATTAAGGTTAATTAAAGCTAAATACAGACATACTCATATTAAAGGAAATACAACATGATAAGGGATTTTATTTCGGTTGTTCCCAAATAGGACTGGAAGGAACCACATATAATCTAGTTTGTCTTCCTACAATGACAGACAGCCAGGCAACAAAATTTTAGTTCAGAGCTCCACAAACTTGCTCCACAGTCCCCCAATATGCTTCCATATACCCTAACTCTATCTGCTGATGCCAGTAGTGTTGCATAGCTAGCTAGCTTGAATGGGTAGAGAGCACTCAGATATATCCACGTACTTATTTACAAATTGTTAGAGGAAATTTGGGTTTCAGTCTTATATATTTTATTAACTCAGGTTCATTTTTTTCCCATGTGTTCTTTCCTTACCTTTTGCTTTTCAAATATATTTGGGAAATGAGGAAGCCGAGTGTCTTGCAGTATAAACTTTTGAGTTTTCAGCCTGGCTTCCTTTCCTCTGCTTCCAATACTTGCAAATATGCAAAGTGGAATGTATGATTTATACAAACTAACTGCTGTATTGATGTAAGTCCAGTTCATTTCAGGATAAGTAGCATAGTCAGATGTGAAGCAAACAAGCCAGCAGATTAGTTTTGTCCTGGAGCAAGAGGGCTACTTGGACATCTGAGCAGTGCAGTCTAATACCTGTATTTGGAAAATCACAGCCTCATGCTTACAAGCTCAAAAAGGAGCACAGCATACTAAAAATGTGAACTCTTAAAAATTTAAGTAAAAGAAAGTAAAAACAGTATTCTGTATGGCCCTTGTACAGTTATTTGATGACTGAAAACACCTTAGATGATTGAATTTTAAAAACAATGATCTAAGCTATATCTGTAAAATTCATATTTCTGTAGCAGAGAAATGTTTAATAGGCGAAGGATACAGGAAAATGAGGTTCAAATGAAACACCTGATGGTCTTTATACAAAGTAATCTACTAACAGAAAAGGATCCCAGCTGGTATTCATCTGATATATTTCCAGTTGTGGATTATCTGGGTGTTGGTTACAAGTATTTCTGAATTATTAACCTCTCAAATGCTGTTATACTTGGGAAAGTTATAATATACAGGCCTGGTTTGTTCCATATTAATTTTCTTGAGACTTTCTAGACAGATTTTTGTCATTTCACAAGTATGAAAATTTTTCTTCCCACTCATTTGTCTTCCCCACCTGTCAGATTTACAAATTCCATCTGGAATCTGAAAAAAGCAAGCTGTTCATTCCCTCCACTCCCCTTTCTAATGAGGGGTTTGCAGACAGAGCTAAGCTGACAATTTGGGTGATGTAGATGGAAACTTGCAGTTCAGTTCATTCTTCCATGACTGTATTGATACTGTAACATAGAAGTGAAAAAAAGGGTCTTTAGCATTAAAGTAGGTATGTGGGACTCCACATTGCACAAAGATATTTATTCAGAGTAATAGAATGTCACTCTTTAACAATGTTGCTTTTTCTGACCATAACCTCTGCAGTCTGGTTTATTAATGGATGTCATCAGACTCTCAAGATGCCTAGAGGGAATGAAGCAGCATGTATTTCTTTATCTGCATCAAGAAGAAAATGTCTCTGCACAGCTTCAACCACAATATAAGACTGCTTTAGAAGACTAGAATCTCTTTCTTCCAGGAAAATTACACCCTTCTTCATTTGTCCATGTAGCATTGTTGGAACATATATCTGACTATTTAGCTCTACTGTGAGTAGAAATTCATTATTTAACTATGGAAAAATGATATGACTTATGAAATCACAAAATAAACGGGAAAGAAAAAGTGGCTGTCATCCTAAATGACAAGCTTATAGCAGCTAGGCTCTTGGGAAACTGTCAAACATCAATTATCTCCCACATACGTGACTACAGTTCTAACATTAAAAGACAGATATTGAAATCATGTAAATATAACGAACTTTCTGAGATACAACAAGTATTAACAGTTTCACTTTCATTAATTTAAAAGCATATTGGAAAAATAAATCCAATCTGCACTGACATCTGTTATTTTACAGGTTTTTTAGCATTACAGCTAAAAAGTGCATTATTTTCCTTTCTGAAAACTACTGAAAGCTGTAAATATTCTTTTATTTATTAAAGAAAACAATAGCAGATTAGTTTACAGAGGTAAGATAAGAGGTAGTTAGAAGTCACTCATTATTTTTGAGAAGAATGAATATAACAGAAGATATCACTAGTATCTGACCATGTAAAAAACAATTAAAAAATTATATTCGTAATGGATTTCTGTAGTCTATGTTTCTGTAATGTAAGTAGAGGTGATTGTACATACTATATAACACAGAGAGGTGGGTAGGAGGCATAATTGAAATTGTAATTGAGTATTACTTACATCAGGAAGTAATTTGCAAAGCAGTAACATACATCTTATTTTTCTATTTCCTTGGCATATGCATTAATGGCTGGTGAAGGAATTCATACAACTTCGTTACATGACAGCTGTGCCCTGTCCCCATACTCCACTCTAGCACTGAAATTCTCCAGGGAGAACAGTGTCACCTTCTATGCCACCATGTTCACTTTCAACATCTGTCTCTCTGTCATGTTAAGTATTTTTTAAAAAAAGAAAAAAAAAGAAAAAAGTGAATGTTGCTCTTTTTCATGATCTGCCACGATTCCTAGGTTTTGTTGTAAAATGGAAGCTTTTTCCTCTTCAAGTTGCTAAACATAAAAATTCCTATTAAAAATTATTTATATAGGAAACAAGGTTTTTCCACCTGAGGAAAAAGGGGCCAAATCCCCCTCCAGGTAAAAGAGAAAAAAAATAATTCTCAACACATTTTTTTCCCTGTACTGGAAGATTTTTTCATTATCTTTTTTTATTTAATTTTCTCTTTCTTCGGGTGAATACATACATATGTATGTAAATAAGCTTGTATGCTATTTCTCTTCTTTTTTAAAAAAATTATATTCCTTACAAAATACTGCCCATAGAGTTTCATTTTTAAATCTATTTTCTCAGTGTACAGAAGAGATGCCTGACACAGAAATTTTGGGAAACTTTGACTACTGTCTAAAACTGCTCCTTTGTATTTTTAACTTTATCGGTAATATATAATGTACGCATCACAGCCATGCGAACTAGCAGAACTCCTCAGCAAACTGCATTTTATCCTCTAGTATTATATCACCTCTCTGTATCAGTGGATATACACACCCTTTAGTCATACATAGTTCAATATTATCTTCCATAAGCAGGAATTAATACATTATAAGCTAACTTATAATAATCATTAAGCAGTAATTCAGTAATTAATTGGTATCTCTGAAGATTTCTTACATATCATATAGTCTACAACACAGAAAAATAATTTATAAAAAGGACATTTTAAGATATTATGGTTTCAGTGTAAGTGCCATTCCTCTTTTAGGTCCCACGGCAATTAACACTTGAGGAAGGCAACAACAGGTTTTGAAGAAATTTCTTTTCATTTTATTGAATACCTAAAAAAACAGCCTTCTGGAGAGAAGAACCTTGATTTGTGTTTTAATTAATTTAAGGGCTTAATTAGTCAGTTGCATGGCTTTGTCAAACTACCTTTTTCAGCTCAAATCTTATTAGGATAAGTGATAGCAAATGATATAAAGAAGAAGAAACAACTATTTGCAAAATATCATGTTAGGTATTTATTAGAAATTAATATTATTTATTCAATAATTTGGATTCTGTTATCTGAGGAAATAGTTTTATCTCAGAAATATTTAAACAAAAATCTGATTTTCTACAGAAATTAATAACATTAATTCATAAATATTTATATATGCATTCCAAGAGATATTATAAATTTAAATGTAGTCTATAGAATTTTAGATAGATTTATAACTGATCTTCCTTCCCTGTATACACAGAAATGCCCTTCTTCAAGTATAATATAAAACTCATTCAAAAAAAAATTTTAAACGTTTTTCATGTACACCCATTTTTTTTCTAATTAAAACAGTCAAGCCTTATTTTCTCTAGTTGCAGCTCATATACCAGTGTAAGAACAACCCAAATTTAACTGTGTTTAGCAAAATTCTTGGACAATTTCATTCAGCACAGCTTGAAAATATGGAAGATATTTCCATTCTGACTCCACTTTTTTTTTTAATCAGAAAAATCTTTATCACTTCAAGGAATGCTGTAATTTTATGTACTTTTGTCTAACCAGGTACCCATTGCTTATAATGTATAAGCATTTATAAGCCCTGGAAGAACTAAAATATGCATGAATCAAACACAATCTCATGAAGTTATCACTTTTCCTTTCTATTAACATGTGATTAATGATAAACTCTCAGGGCTTCAATTTTCCTCAATATGAAAGATAATTTCTGTGAAATATTAGGCATTTGTTTGCAAGCCCTAGATGCTTGTTTTTTGTTTCTTTGTTTTGTTTGGGTTTTCATTTCAAATGCAAGGACAAATTTTCTGTATCCTACTTTGAAAGTTACTCCTGTTACTGTGAAAGAAGGGGAAGAAAAGACAAGCCATTTCTCCCACGATAAGAACAGTGACCTGTATTTGGCAGCTATGCACAGAGTGCAAATTGGCTTCATGACATATTCTTCTAGCTTCTGCAACTGCAAGAAGTCAGGCAAAAAGATTAACACAAGCAACTAGAAAGCAAACAGTAGTTTCCATTTGTTACATGTGTTGAAGATATTTCACTATAGCTTGTTACTCACAATACTGGATTCTAAACTGATGTATAAAAGGTAAATAAGTATCATGACTAATAGGATGCCTGGGTTCATTAGCTGAGCAGGCTGGGCAACCTGTATATAGGTGAGAAGTCTAAAAGATCTTAAATGCTAAAATATCATTGAATAGATGAAAATGGTGCAAGTTGGGCTAAAGTGCAAGAGCAACACATAACATAGTAGAAAAAAGGTTTAACAATAGGTTAGAAATAAGTTTATTGTAGCTTATCCTTTCTGATCCTTACTAGATGATTGTCTGTTTTAGTTGCTTAGATAATTCAGCTCCAAATGCTCTCATAGCATTCTGCTTCAGAAACTGTCAGCCTCTGGCCTGGACAGGCGCACACTCTCCTGGGTGGAAAACTGGTTGTATGAGAGTGGTGGTAAATGGAGTTAAAATTCAGCTGGAGGCCAGTTACAAGTGGGGTTCCCCAGGGCTCAGTGCTGGGTCCAGCCCTGTTCAATGTCTTTGTCAATGACCTGGATGAAGGCATCGAGTGCACCCTTAGCAAGTTTGCAGATGACACTAAGCTGGGTGGAAGTGTGGATCTGCTGGAGGGTAGGGAGGCTCTGCAAAAGAGATCTGAACAGGCTGGACCACTGGGCTGAGGCCAATGGCATGAGGTTTAACAAGGCCAAATGCTGAGTCCTGCACTTGAGGCACAACAACCCTGTGCAGTGCTACAGACTAGAAGTCTGTCTAGAAAGCTGCCTGGAGGAGAAGGACCTGGGGGTGTTGGTTGACAGCGACTGAACATGAGCCAGCAGTGTGCCCAGGTGGCCAAGAAGGCCAATGACATCTTGGCTTGTATCAGAAACGGCGTGACCAGCAGGTCCAGGGAGGTTATTCTCCCTCCGTACTCAGCACTGGTGAGACCGCACCTCAAATATCACGATCAGTTCTGAGCCCCTCGCTACAAGAAGGATGTTTAGGCTCTGGAGCGTGTCCAGAGAAAAGCAACGAAGCTGGTGAAGGGGCTGGAGAACAGGCCTTATGAGGAATGGCTGAGAGAGCTGGGGTTGTTTAGCCTGGAGAAGAGGAGGCTGAGAGACCTCATTGCTCTCTATAACTACCTGAAAGGACGTTGTAGAGAGGAGGGTGCTGGCCTCTTCTCCCAAGTGACAGGAGACAGGATGAGAAGGAATGGCCTCAAGCTCTGCCAGGGGAGGTTTAGGCTGGACATTAGGAAAAAATTTTTCACAGAAATGGTCACTGGGCACTGGAGCAGGCTGCCCAGGGAGGTGGTTGAGTCACCATCCCTGGGGGTGTTTAAGAGACGGATGGACAAGGTGCTAAGGGGCATGGTTTAGTGTTTGATCGGAATGGTTGGACTCGATGATCCAGTGGGTCTCTTCCAACCTGATTATTCTGTGTTTCTATGATTCTATGAAATAAATCCTGTGAACAAATACTCAACCTGTCAATATTTTAGGAATTAGTTGAACTAGCAGAGTAAGTTCATTCCAGAATCTGAATCTGACTTTTCTCAAATGGGAATTTCTTAGCAGCTATTTCAGCAGTTACAGGACACTTCTTCCCTCTAAGGAACTCCTGCTCACACCTTATCTGTGTACTCCTTGCCTTCAACACTCAGGTGTGTCAGGAAGTTGTTCATGTGTCAAATGTGAATGGAATGCAGGATCTGATCTGACCGAAAATGATTCCTCCCTCTCTTTTCCTCCTTTCCATTTTTAACCTGCTCAGCTCTCTGACCCAGTTCAATGTATAAACACATTCATTTTTGCTGGTATAAGGGATAGGAGGAGTGAGAATAAGAGCATATTCTTAATGGTGACCAAGAATGATATTTCCAATATCTGTGCCGGTATATACTTACTGAAAATGCTTGTTGAACAACCTAGGTGACTAATCATTTGATCTAAAATTTAATTATTGCTTTGGCTTTGCACTTAAATACGTTTGCAGGGATTTTTTGATCAAAATACTTACAAATTATAAATGTCACCAAATTGATTAAATATTCTTGATATGTTGTAGCTAAAGACATGACATATTGTTCTAATATGTGACTGATTTTGGAGAAAAAAAAATATGACCCATTATTTGCCCTACTGTGCAACAGCAACAAATTTCTCCCTGTTTCTGGAGCTTTTATTCTCTTTGAAAATATTTTTCTTTTCTGTCTGACATTACCTGCTGAGCTTCCTCAGAGAATAACTGTTCTGGAGATATATCTCTTGCTCACGTTTTCAAGCATTCAATGTTGATTTCTGCTCTGTTAGCACCATTATTTCACTTAAAGTCTTGAATGGCTATTGAAGTTTCAGAAGAGCTCCTTTCTGTGTAACTCATATCTTAACTCAGGCAAAGTCATAACACCTCCCCAAAACAAACAAGCTCCCCCACTTGAAAAGCAAAAAACCAGCTGTACTGTGGAAGCTTAAATCTAACATTGCATATTCCAAATCTTTCTAGAGCTGCTTAATTAGCTTACAAATGAGTTTGGGTTCCAGATGGGGTTCTATCTTTGGTCATTGTTTTTAGTTTTTATGGGGTCATGCTATGAAATTTTTCACTGAAATAATGAGAACAAATTGACAACAAATTGTAGAATAATTAGGGAGCTGGGCAATCACCAACCACGTGAAATTTAACAAGGGCAAGTGTCAGGTTTTGCACCTGGGACACAGCAAACTGGAGTATACATGTAGACTGGGGAACAAGAGGCTGGTGAGCTGCCCTGTGGAAAGAGATCTGGGGGTTCTGGTTAGCAGCAAGTTGAACATGAGCCAACAGTGTGCCCTGGTAGCCAAGAGGGCCAATCCTTTGCTGAAATGCATCAAGCATAACATTACTAGCCAGTAGAGGAAGATGATTGTCCTGCTTTACTTGGCACTGGTGCGGCCTCCCCTCAAATATTGTGTGCAGTTTTGGATGCAGCAGTATAAAAGGATATAAAGCTACTGGAGAGTGTCCAGAGAAGGGCCACAAAGTTGGTGAAGAATCTAGAGGGGAAGCTGTATGAGGGGCGGCTGAAGTCACTTGGTTTGTTCAGCCTGGAGAAGACGAGACTGAGGAGGGATCTCATAGCAGTTTACTGCTTCCTCACAAGGGAAGGAGGAGGAACTGATCTCTCTAGTGATCAATGATAGGACTCAAGGGAATGGCAGGAAGATGTCCAAAGGGATGTTTAGGCTGGATTTTAGGAAAAGGTTCTTCACTTAGAGGGTAGTGGAGCACTGGAACAGGCTCCTCAGGGAAGCAGTCACGGTGCCACACCTAACAATATTCAAGCAACGTTTAGACAATACCCTCAGATACATGGTGTAAATTTTGCATTCATCCTCTGCAGGAACAGGAGTTGGACCTGATGATCCTTGTGGGCCCCTTCCAACTCAGGTCATTCTGTGATTCTGTGAACGAGAATCCTACTTATTGTGCCATAAGACCTGAGGTTCCAAATTAACGTAGATTCTAAGTGCTAGAGAGTTAAAAACCCAAAAGCCTGCTAGATAATGTAGATGTCTAGGTAAATAAAAACTCTTTAATTTTACTAACATATTGATATTATTATGTCTGGGAAAACACTACAAAATTACTGGTAACAAGGACAGTGAATCTGGGATTTTCAGATACCATCTGGTCTGTAGCTTAATAGTTCTGCTTTCTCAGTAACTCTATTTATAGAGCTGCAAACAGTGACAATTTCCTGCACTATAGTTACATACTTGAATTTCACAGTTCATTTTAATTTATGGAATTCCTTAAAGCTTGATCAAGTCTGAAGAAGTATTATCCTGGAATGTGGAAAGAGAAAAGTAATCCTAAAATGAAGGTCACATAATAGAGAAGAAATTACCTGAAGATAGGAAATAAACACAGGAGAAGTTATTAGCATTACAGAAGTATTCTTTCTTTGAACCAAGTTGGTTTACACTTTCCACAGCTCATACGCAGAATGAAGGAGAAAAATTGAGCATAGGAAAGAGAGGAGGAAAAACGCTGTTTCAGTATTTGTCTTTGTTTCTCACTACCTGAATTTATTTTAATGGGCAACACATTAAATTAATTTTCCTCAAATCACTCATTTGTAAGTGATGTCCCTGTCTTTATCTCAAATCCCAATCTTTCCTACCTTATTTTCTCCCCCTGTTCTGTTGCACAGGGGGAGAAAATGAGCAGCTAAGTGGGAAATTGTCCCTTAGACAAGGTTAATCCACCACTGTAAACCAAAAGAAAAAAACAGTTTTCAACTTCTCTAACAGTATTGTTTGAGGTAACCATCTGACTCATCACAGTTCCTTTCAAAGCTTTTGAACAAATATATCAGAGCATTTGAAATAAAACTCCAAGTTGTTGAGCAGCTTCATTACCATTTTCCCTAGAGTATTTATTGGCATAGTAAACATGTTGGTTAATAAACTGCAATTAGAGCTAGAAATAAAGATTCAAAGATTGATACAGTGAAATTTTCATAACTGTACACTTTCTGAGATATTTTCTTTTGTAGACATAATGGAAGTCTACCTTTTTGTATTGAGCTAATGCTGATTGTATATTATGATGAGAAATCACATGTGATATTATTGCACATACTTTTAATACATTTCTTCTGCATACACAAATAAATCTTTTATTTTAGAAAAATATGTTCAGTTCTCTGCAGAAATTGCTTGAAGAGGAGACTGGCTTTGGTTTCTGAGCACAGAAAATTCTTGAGAAATAATTTTTCTGTAGGTATTGAAATATTGAAGATGATTTGATATATCAGAGGAGAATTATTGTTTATTTGTTGCTTGATCACATAGGTTGGAAGTATGGTTTGCGCACTTGAGCAAAACAAGATTTTACTTGGAATCAATTATTGAAATCTAGGTACTGCCTTATAAAAAGCAGTTTGTTATATGCAGATATTTATGACTATGAAGGAAGAATTTTTTCAGAGTGAGAAGAGAAGAAGAGAAACAATACTTACATTTATAAAGAAAATTAATTTATCTAGTAATGAAAGTAGCTGGATTTCTGTTTCTTTTTTAGTTAGCATAAGAAAGCATGTTGCATAAGATAGCATGGTATAACAGACTTACTAGGCCTTGTGGATGGCAAAGAGCTTGTTTTTGCAAAACAGAGTGGTTAACAAGACGGAGTGACTAGAAACAGACAACCATATCTGATAAAACAGGTGGGTGGAGGTGGTGGTCTAACAGCTAAGTGACACCTGGAGTGAGTTGGGGGCTTCATATCCTGGTGTTGCTTCAGATAGGAACAGAAACACCCCCAAAAGCACATATTAAGCTCCCTATGGAGTCCTCACTTCTGAGGACACAAGTGGCCTTGCCAAGGGCCAATCAATACATACTAATTGCCTCACTCCCACCTCAACAAGAGGTGCAAAAAAGTGTTCAAAAGGTACACAATTAATACCTGAAGCCCTTTTCTTTGGAGGTAGAACAAATAGCAACCTTAGCTGATGGACAAGTAGATGGGCCTGGACCTCTCTTCCTTCACCAAGAAGAAAATATAATTTTGATAAGAATTATGCCCCTCTGACTCTGTCAGATGTTCTTCCTGGGAAAATGACTACTAACTTGAGTTTTTATTGCTACTTGTTTTATATATATATATATATATACACGTTAATGATTAACTGGTTATAAGTGTTTAAGTGCTAACACAGCAAGTGAATTTATCAAGGCAATCCCAAATTTGTTTTAATCTGTCACTTGAATTAAATTACTTACTGCCTCCAGCATTGTGGAATTGTCTCTCAGGCAGGCATTGCTGGCTGTGAACCATAGGTATAAACCCTGTGTATACCAGTCTCTAAGGACACTCTCACGAATACCCGGATTCCGACTTGTGGCAAAAGCATGTATAAGCATACACACATAATAGTTGCATGTGAAAATTGAATGGTGTATTAATGACACTCAGATCTGCAAGCAGGCAATAATGAAATTAAACATCTACCTTGTTCTTGAACAGAATTCTTGTTTGTTTGCATTATTTAAACAACACAACGGACATACCTACAAAAAGCAACACATCAAGGAAAATTTTTCTTCAGCATATTGAGAAATGTACATTATCAATTGTCTTTATTCCAGCCTCACAATTAGGGATAAGATATACAGATATGTAATTGTTTAGAGCAATTGTCTAGCAATGAATCAATAAATCAACTTATGAGTAAAAGATCAAAGGAAAAACAGATGTAGTGTTGGAATATTGAAGGACTTTCTCATGGAAAATGGCCATGTGAACAATCCAGCCTATGAGTTGATACACTAAAAAGTAACAAACCAAGGATGGCTGAGGAGCGGTACCCATACCGTAAGGAAGTACAAGGACGAATAACTCCCTGATGTTGCAAAGAGAAACTTTGGGCCTGTGTATACGTGGCGTAAGTGCAAAGCTGTTCAGCTAGCAATTATTCTTGCTGAGGATACTAACCAATCAGACAATCAGTGTATTCGCGTGGACACATGATATTAACCAATGCTAAAGAAAATATTTACATACCAGTTCCGTGTACTATTGCCTTTTCTATAAAAGCTTCTGATGCTTTGTAATAAATTGAACACTCTCTGATCATTTTGATCTCTGTGTGTGATTCCTTGATGCTCCCATCAACAGGTGGTGCCTGAACAGGGACCCTCGGATTACCTGCTGGAGTTGCTCAAAACAACTGAAGATGTGGTAGAAGGTGAAAAGCTGGCCGAAAATTCCAGCACTGCCCCAGCGCTGAGGTGTAGATCTAGTACCGAAGAAAGTGAAGCCGGTGCTGATGAATAGAGGGACGTCCCAACAAGTAAAGAAAAAGGAGAGGGAATCTTCAAGGATCCGCTACAGGCAAGTGCGCCGGTGGTCAAGGAGGAGATGGGGTCCGCTCTTTCAAAAGATGAAGAAGCAGTGGTGAAGCTCCTTCAACATATCCTCTCTAAGAGAGGGATTAAATATGAGAAGATTTGTCTAACTGAACTATTGAAATGGAGCAGAGATAGTTTTGAAGCATTAAAGGCACATGCCGGCTCTAAAAAGCAGAGCGATAATTCTGAGCCGAGTGCAGGATCGTCAACAGCTGCACTGACCCCCCACCCCCCTAAACTGGCTGCGCTTGCCTCTGCACCCCCTGACAGGAAGGCCTTTGATCTGGGTCTGATAGACACCGAGAAGGAGCTTGATCCACCTCCACTCTGTCCCTCAGACCAAGGGGCACAAGCCAGGAGGGAGGTGCAGTAGCACGGGGAAGCTGAAATATTGCAAGCTTTGATCTGTGCGCTTGATGGCAGTCCGCGCTGTGAACTAATTAGTTACAAAGCAATAAAGGAGATTCCAAAAGCTGCAAAAGAGAACGAACTAACTGCTCCAGAACCAAGCTGCCCAGCCGAGGGTTCCCCCTAAACCCCCAGCTCCCCCTGCCCCGACTGGAGCAGCTGCAGCAGCCCCTGAGAAAACTTTGATTTATTTTCATCAGCAGAGGTGCAGTGACCCTATACAGCTACAGACTCCTCCTGGTATTTGTTCGCGGAAGGTCAGAGACTCAAAAAACTGTAGAAAAAGTGCTAACTGCTCCACTACCACTGCGGGGTGGGGGGTGGGGGGCACGGCACTGGGCTGAGGGGGGCTGCTTGCCACCACTGCTGCCGTGAAACCCAGGCAGTTTCAACATTACAGAAAGGACTGTTAACAGATACAATAAGAAAGAGCTCAATTGAACAATGTTGGTGACAATTCAAGAATCAAGACAGTTTAAATAATACAATTTTACCACAGATGTGGCTTTTTGGTCTATCAAACACTTATAAAGATATTGGATTTTGAAAGCTGAAACAGGCATGACCCAAATATGGTGTTTATAGATAGATCCAAAGATATGCTTGACAAGCAGGTAGACAACTGAGGAGGTACAGAAGCCTTAATTTTGCAATCAGTGACAAGAGGTCCTAATGATGAATATGAAAAAAAAAATAGTGTGATCTGAAAACTCCTACAACAACAGCTGGGATCATTTACCTATCCAGCACAGCTGACGGCTGCCACCCTGACTGTACACCGGACAGAAAGACTTTTTGTTATAAATGCAAGCTTTACTGGAATAATTCAGGCAAGGAAAATTATATACGGGGAGATGGAGGTTTCAGCTCAACTAACCAGTCCGTGATTCTATGAACATAGAAACTACAAAAATCATGAACTTGCAAAGTATGGTACTCACAGAGCAAAGAAGAACAACATATTACCATAAGTGAAATATTTGTTAGACAATCGATATAAGCCTTATTAGATAATGCATGTACATATTTTAAGTGTTTTATATTCCCAGTACCATGTGTAGTTTAAATATCCATAGTATGAAAAAATTGTGAATCTAATAGTGATAACCCACATTGTATGAATGTATTCAGCTTGCTTTGAAATGAGTATGAGAGGAGGTGTGTGTGTGTGTGTGTATCTTACCTTAGACATACATAAGGCAAAGCCAGAATGTCAAATCACAATGATAGCCAAAACTGGTGAAATTAAGAGGGCAAAAATTCTTATTGACACCGGTGCTGATGTAACTATTATTTCAAAACAACAGTGGCTTTCTCACTGGCCTACAGTGTCAACCGCCACTGAGTTTTTGGCATAGGTGGCGCTCAAACCACACGAGTTAGTTCAGACCTCATATGTTTCCAATTCCCTGATAGTGCACAAGTCAGTATCAGACCCTATGTCATGGAAGTTCCTATCACATTAATTGGGTGTGATATTCTTGGCCAGTTGCACACCATGTTGATCACACGTCCTTTTTAGGAGTGGCCATTGATGGGCAGCCACTTTTAAAAATCACCTGGAAATCTCAAACACCGGTGTGGGTGGATCAATGGCCATTGAAACAAGAACAGCTGCAAATCATTCAAAAGTTAGTGCAAGAACAGTTACAAGCTGGACATATTGTCCCATCTGCTAGCCCCTGGAACACTCCAGTTTTTGCTATTCCAAAGAAAAGTGGAAAACGGAGGTTATTACATGATTTATGAGCTATCAGTCAGGTAATGGAAACAATGGATGCACTTCATCCTGGTTTACCTTCCTCAGTCATGATTCCAGGACAATGGGAATTGTTAATTATTGATTTAAAGGATAGCTTCTTTACAATACCTTTACATCCAGAAGATGCTGAGAAATTTGCTTTTTCTGTACCATCCATTAATAAGGCATAGCCAGCTAAAAGGTACCAGTGGGTAGTTTTACCTCAAGGTATGAAAAATTCTCCTACAATGTGCCACATATTCGTGGCATGGGCATTAGAACATTTTTGACAGCAATATCCTTTTCTAATAGTATATCACTACATGGATGATATACTCATTGCAGGAGCAAACCTGTCAGAAATTAAGGTTTTGCCAAAGATCACAAAACTTTTGGAAGAGCGAGGATTAAAAATTGCTCCAGAAAAGGTGCAGTCAATGTCTCCATGGAAATATTCAGGATGGAGCATCACAAATAGCACTGTTAGAACAGAGAAAATTCAAATTACCACAGAAATCAAAACATCAAATGACGCTCAGAAGTTAATGGGAGACATTCAATGGGTTAGGCAAATTTGTGGGATCACAAATGATAATTTGCTGCCACTGATTCCTTTGTTGGCGACGTCAAAAAATACTCAAGAGGAACGTACCTTATCAGAAAAACAGAAAATTGCACTAGATGTTATAACACAAAAGATTGTTCAGTGTCACGCACAGAGAATTTGTCTTGAATTACCTGTTATACTTATTGTAATCAATAGTGGAGGTTCACAATTGTATCCTTCAGCGTTTCTTTGTCAATGGGACACTAATAAGCAGAATCCATTGAGAATTTTGGAATGGGTTTTTCTACCGATCACACCACGAAAGACTGTAACTTCTTGGGCTGAATTGTTAGCACAATTAATTATTAAGGGAAGACTACAAGTGCAGGAAATCATGGGTAGCGACCCACATAGTATTGTTTTACCATTAACTCAGGACTGGTTATTACGACATTCAGAAGCACTTCAGGTCACTTTAAAAGACTTTACAGGACTCTTGAATAATGTCTATCCTGCCCACAGATTACTTCCTCTTATCCAAGAGCAGAAAATAGAACAATTCCCTAATGTATGATAGGTTCCTGTCAATGGCTTGACTGTATTTACAGATGCTGGCAGGAAATCAAAGAGCGCTGTATGTACTTGGCAAAATAACCACATTTGGGAACATCATGACATCCTAGGAGATCATAATGATACTTTGCAAACATTAGAACGCTCCACAGTAGTTTGGGCATGTAACAATTGGTCTCAAGAACCTTTAAATATTGTATCAGGTTCATTATATGTGGTAGGAATTGTTAAACGGATAGAAAGAGCAATGATCAAGGACATGAAAAATGAGCATTTATGTAAACTGCTCTTACAATTGATACAATCTCTGGAATTGCAACATCATCCTTACTTTATCACTCACATACATAACCATCAAAGAGATTATGGGTTAGCAACTGGAAATAATCATGCTGATAGTCTAGTTGCCCCTGCCTGGGTAGGGCCACCTCCTAACACTTTTGCTAGAGCAGGGGACTCACATGCTCTTTTACATCAATCTGCAAAAATGTTGGTTCGTCAATTCAGCATACCATTCAATGATGCACAGGGCATCGTAAAATCCTGCCCCAGCTGTCAAAAGATAGGATTTGGAATAGATGTTGGTGTTAATCCCAAAGGCTTGGAACCACTGCAAATTTGGCAGATGAATATTACCCATGTTCCAGAGTTTGGGCAACAGAAATTTGTCCATGGTACCATTGATACCTTCTCTATGGTTATATGGGCAACTGCTCAAACTGGTGAGACAGCTAAGCATGTCCAAAACCATTTATTTGCTTGTTTTGCAATAATGGGTATTCCTCAAACAATCAAAACAGATAATGGTCCTTCGTATGTATCACATTGATTTCAGCAGTTCTGTAACACGTGGGGTATTAAACATGTCACTAGCATGCTAATCAAACCCTGAAGCATCAGCTTCAAAATCAAAAAGAGAGAGAATCCTTAGGTCCTACAGAGAGACTACATAAAGCATTGTATGTCTTAAATTTTTTGCGTTTAACAGGAACAAGAGAAGGCCCCCCAATGATTATACATAGTAGTGCTTTGAAGTCTGGATGTCAGGAAGAAAACCAAAAAATTTTAGTAGAATATAAAGATGTCAGAATAGGTATATGGAAAGGACTGGCAGAAGTACAACTAACAGGCAGAGGATATATGTGTTTACTTACAGGGGAAGGCATCCAATGGATTCCAGTGAAATGGGTTCAGCCTTGGAATGGAGACGCCACAAATCAAGGAAGAGACTTGGATTAAGTATATTGCTAATGCTTGTTATGACCGGTCATGTCACAATTGGTGTTTCTCAGATGGATCCCCAACAAAACATGTGGGTAACATAGGCTAAACAAACAGGGCAGATAGATTTCTGTCTGTCTCTAGCAACACTGGGTGATCCATTTCATACATGCTTAATTGGTTATCCTTTTGATGAATTTGATCCAAATTCTTCTTCTTTCATGGCATGGTATAATGTTACAAAATTTACACAAACTTTTATGAAGTGGAATAGTAAGCTATTCAATCATATTTGTGAAGAAATTGCTACCTGAAAATCTGGTAAGTGACATAGCTGGCCAGCAGCGTATCTAAGTAACAGAAGGAATTACAATGATAAAGGTTTCATCAAAGTTCTGAAGAGTTCTTTGGGTCATACTAAAATATTTATTCCACTGTTTAGATCATCCTCATTTAATTAATACTACTGATTCTTAAACCTTGTGGAAATAAGAAACTGAATTCAGAATTCTGTACAAACACTATAAGTACACAAGCATCCTTCTCTGTGGCCCACCTGCAGCACTTATGTTTTAATTTCTATGATAGTGCAGCATTCTTCTCTGTTAAAAGTAGATGTAGATGCTAATGCCAAATTGGATTTTTCCCTGATGTGAATCATAATGGTAGTTTTGGTAACTCATTAGGAAACAGCTCAAGGAAGTTGGAGTAATTTAAAAAAAAAGTATGTATGTATTTCCCCCTCCCCCTAGGTAGCTCTTAAAAAGAATCAATTTAATCTATGCCAATCAGCACTTATTTTTCTTGGTAGTAGAGACATACAATTATCCAATTAAAAATGTTTTTAATATTTAGTAATATACTGAAAGCAATGCACAGAAAAGTCATTATGAAACATACTTCTAAATGCTCATTGAATCAAGACATTAATGTTATAAACCTCTAATATTAACATCTTCTGCAATCAAGTCAAGAAAATCCATTTGCTGTCATTAGTCTCACCGTTAAAATCTGGGGAACGCTGAGTGTGTTTAAAATGAGATGCACATTGAAGTTATTGATACTGTTTTCCAGATGGAAATTAGGAAGGCAATATAATTGCACTTCTGAGCAATGCCCAAAAATCTCTACTTAAAGAAATGTTGAAGGAATGGAAAGAAAATCTATTCTCCAAATTGTTGCTTACAATTACTGCTGCTGAGCATGGCAGTTTTGCTAACGCTGCTGCTTCTCAATGCAAGATCAGAAAGGAATCAAGCCTATATTTTTCTGACAACGAATAAAGTTACATTCTGTGTATCCAATTGATTGCTTTTCCAAAATCTAATATTAGAAGATGCCTTTCAAATCCCTGAGGAACTCCATTGCAAAGAAATCTGTAACTGTAACCACATTTCCAGTTCCTTAAATTAGACTCTTTTCTCACCTCCTTCTCTATTTCCCTTTACCCCTATAAGTCCTTTCTTCCAATATAAGTGAAAGCAACATATTTATTTCCCAAGCATTAAGTTAATTTTCTCAGACAAGATCCTGGTCCTGAAGCATGTATGACTGAAGACTTAACAAACGTAGTTCACATTGAGAACAGTAGATTTATGAGGTGGGGACTGTCATAGTGGCAGGTTTATATACATTGCCAGCAAAACAGTACTGTGAGGTTTCTAAGCAATAGCAACAAAAAGTCAATGCTCAGAAGGTATCTAAAATGACAATTAAAGGCTTAACTGTTTAAACATCCAGGCTCCCATCATGCTTGTTATTGTTCATAGATGCTGAGAACAAGTTTTTGATATCAGATTAATACTTCAGATTAAAAAAGAAATATTGACTCTCTTTACCTCAAAACTGAGGAAAGACTCACAGCAAAGTAAAAAACTTACAGCTATTCTATCCGTCTCCACTTACTTACATCAAGATGAAACTCCAGGCACCTGCAAAATCACCAGTGTCTCAAATTTTCCTCACTCTCCTTCCCACTCCCTTGGGTTTACTTGTCCTTATATTTTACTGAACAGAATATTGATGGGGCTTTTTTAACTCCAGTTCTTGAGTAAATCTCAAACTAATAAAAATGATTCTGTTAATTACTTGAAATAAAGTCTAGCAATTATCAAGAAGCCTAAGGAGGTCAAAGCTTTTACTACAGAATTTTACTGAGGAATAATGGTACATCTAGGCAACTTAATTGGATTTTTAAGCACTTGCAGTATGCAAGGTTGATTTTAAGGACAAATGTTTCTTACATAGAAAAACTATATGAAGCTACAAATCTTTCTACTGCAAATTTATTTGAAACAGGCATAAATAGTTCTCTTAGCCTTAGAACTGAATTTGCAGAATATACTTTCCAGAGTATTGAAATAAGAATATAGAATTTGCAGGATATGGATAGTCTGGAAGCAAAGATCTTCCAGATTTTGGGTCACCTTTGGCTTACATATCAACGAATGAAACTTTTCAAAGCAGAAGAGGCAAGTTTTCTGCTGAAGCATGTTCTAGATAAGATAGTTCATATATTGCATAAGTTTGAACAAACATGATATATCTACCAGCTTGAAAAAAAACCCCTCAGACAACTGATATGTATTACCTATTTCTATTCTTCTGCTCTTACCTTACTGTTTTACTTCTTCCCTTAGTATTATCTTCTCAAGTGTTTTACTTGCATAAATACAAAGTGCCTTCTTAAAAACTGTAAGATTTTTGTCTGGTACAAACATTAACCGGGGAGAAGAAACAAGCAGTGAGTCCACATATGTGAAGGATTAAAGTGGAACAGATATTTATAATAACATTTGCATGATTAGTGTTTTTATAATGTCTGATTCTCTGCATGTTCCTTTTATGCTTGACAATTACAAAAAATATATAAATATCATGGGCAATTTTATTATCAGATGTAGTAAGTTTGCAGCTTACAGGCACACTGGAGTGCCTGCCCAACACCTGTCAAAATTCAGTGGGATTTGTTTATGAAGTATTTAAGGACATATATTCTCTGAGTCACATTTAAAAGAAGTAATGAAATGGAATTAATGATCTACAGGACCATGAATTTACACTGCAGATCTTAGAAGCATTTTCATATATTTCTGTATTTAGGATGAGGGAGCCATAAATAACCCTACAATGCTTGTGCAAGAATATTTAAGTGCTATGGAGGATCATGTGTGCCTTTCAATTTTAATAAATTTAAGTTTACGGATTTCAGAATGTTAAGGTATTTTCTGTTAATTGGACCAGAAAAAAATACTGCATGTTGCTGACATTTTCTGAGATGGTCCTTTGCATGGAATGTGATATAAGTTATATTCTGGACTGGTATCTGGGATTTTCAGAAGTTTTGATGCCACTGCTTTATTTTAGCCCCTTTTGTTACAAAATACTTCAAACTCCAATCAGTCGTACAAGTTCACAACAAAAAAAGTTTTGTCAAACCCCAAAAGTTTACCAAAATGGACTCTTGTATTGTCTTAAAAAACCCTAGGAACATAAGAATTAAAGTCCGCACTAACTTGCTGAGATATTTTTCCATACTTACTGAGAATAGATAATCCTTTGGCCAAAGGAAGATAAGTGAAAACACTGGCTGTGGGCAAATCTTTTGAATGAGATTTAGATGTGTAAACTAAAGGGCTGATGGGTTACTGGTAAAACTGTCTGCAGTTGAGAGCCTTTCTAGACAGGGAGATCCCAATTACAAGAGGTATATTACATGTATTAGATCATTTTAAAATAGCGGTTGTAAAAGATATTAGATTTATTTGCTTTTTGGAGAATGAACTTAATTGTCATTCTGTATTTCTATCAACAACAACATGTTTTTCTTCAAAAGGTGATCTACATTATTTGAATGCTTCTTAGGAACAAACACACTACTCTTTCTAGAAAAAAAAAAAATTCAAATAATCACGGTGAGTTGTTGCCATTGACCAAGTAGATATTAAAAAAAAAGAAGATAAAGGAGTTCATATTCCTGAAAATTTTTGCTTTTCTTGTCTGAAGAAATCATTATGAACTCTTCTTTTACACATTCTTCTTCCTATGTAATTCTGGTAAATATTTTGCTTAGAATTATATGACTTATACCATTGGGACTATTAGCCAAGAAAAAAAATGTTCTTTAAAAAAGCCGATAGTGTTGTCTAATATAAATAAAACATGGAAAGTAATTATGCTGAAAGAATGTCAATTTTGTCATGCTGACAAAGCTATCTAACAACAACCTCTTTAAACAAATAATGCTGTCAGAGATTAAAAGCATGACACTTACTTACTAGTTAAGACTGAGGATCTCTGTATCAGCATAATGCACACAGTAGTTTACATGTAAAAACTCAGAATATACTGATTAGATTTCTGTGCCACTTCATTGTGTATAATTTGTTGTTCAGTTGGAAGAATTAATTCTTTCAGAAGCAATTAAATACTTCCAAGTATAGGGAGACAGTACTTATTCTGAGTCAATATGTGATTAAGTCTCATCATTACACGAGAGCCCAGTGTTACTTCAGGACGTGGATTTCCAGCATTACAGGATAAAGTTTAATGACTGGGAAATAAGGGACGTATTGTACCTATATTTAAAAAGGGTAGAAATGACAACACTAGGAGCAACCAACCTGTCAGCCTCACCTGGAAAGTTCATGGAACAAGCTATGCTAAGGTACATGGAGGACACAAAAATGATCTGAGACCACCAGCATGGCTTCACCAATAGCAAGTCTTGCCTGACCAACCCAGTGGCAGTCTGTCATGCAGTGACTACCTCAGTGGACAAGGGATCTGCTACAGATGTCATCTATCTGGACTTCTGTGAGGCCTTTTACATGGTCCCCCACAACATCCTTGGGGTTGTTCAGCATGGAGAAGAGGAACCTTATAGCGACTTTCCAGTACCTGAAGAAGCTACAAGATGGGGAGGGACTTTTTTCCAAAGCCTTGTAGTGACAGGACTGGGGCAATGGATACAAACTGGAGAGGGGCAAATTTAGAATTTCTTCTCTATGAGAGTAGTGAGACACTGGAAAATGTTGCCCAGGGAAGTTCTGGATGCTCCTGTAAAGCCCGACTTTGCTTCTTTCTTACCCTTAAATATTTTGTCTGAAGGAGTGCCATCCTGGTTGTCTTTTCCTTCCCATCTTTCTTTCTTTATCCAGCATATTGCAATCCCAAATTCCTCTTGTCTTTCAACTATGCAAGTGGAAAGAGGCCTGGGTGCGAGCTGACATCTCGTGGATCTAGGAAATACCCCATGTCTTTTGAATGGGCAAGCTGATAGCTCATGGATCTGGGACATGACTATTCCTTCCTCCTCTCTCTTCCTCCGCCTTATTCTCTGTCATCCTCTTCCCTTCTTATAAGGGTCACTGCTATAGACAGCACAGACTTGAGTTTTGGATTTGAATTCTGTGACAAACTTTTTAGTCGTGAAGTCGAATGTAAAGCCCAACTTTGCTTCTTTCTTTGCCTTAAACATTTTGTCTGAAGGCTGGCCATTTGTGTGTTTGTTTTGTGGCACCAGCAACAAATAGTGGAGGTGGTGCAGCAGCAGAGCTCCCTGAGAATGGGGCTTGGGATATTATTGCCTGAGGGCCTGATCTGTGGCACTGGATGCAGTGGAGGAGAGGAGCAGAATTAAACACTGCTCCCTCTTGCAGGGCTGAGCTCAAGATCTGGAGTCTGCTGCTACAGGGGGAGGTGATGCAGTGGCAGACGCTGCCTACCCCCTCCATTCCTCCACCCACCAGACTGCTTGGGCTGGACCACCCAGGCTGAACCCTCCCGAAAGATGCATAGCAAGACCACTCCAACACATGCTGATGGGGGCTGAATGGGCCTTATAAAAGAACTTTCAAGGAGCCACACTGCTCTGTCTCTCTCCCTCTTGCTCTCTCCCACTTGCTCTTTCTTGTGCGCTCTCTCTCAGCCACCATTTCAATCAGACCAGCCTGGACCACGTGACCTGGAAGAAGCTGCTGCAGCAACCATATATGTCTGAGGAATTGCCACTGCCCATCAATGTGGTGATTTCTTTCCTTTTCCTTTCTTTCTCTTCCTCTCTGTCTCTCTCCTGTTACCTTACGGTATACATGTTGGGTTGGATCCGAGTGACCTTGATTGCCTTCAGGGATCAGATTGTCATCTAAACAGGTTAGGATTTGTTCCTGTAATGTCTTGGGGGTGCATCTCATTGTTTTGTTCTGTTTATGTTGACTGGAGCCAGAATAAATATCACTTTTGATTTTTGCCTTGGGAGTGACTTTGTTGGCCTCTGGATCACTGCACAGATAAACAACCCCTCCACGGCCCCACTCGTCAGGCCTGGATGTGACCGTGTGACTCATGGGTCTGGGTGTGACAGCCTCCTCCCTGGAGGTGTTCTAGGCCAAACTGGATGGGGTTTTGGGCAGCCTGATCTTGTGGGATGTGTCCCTGCCTGTTGCAGAGGGGTTGGAATTAGATGATATTTAAGATCCTTTCCAACCCAAACTATTCTATGATTCTATGATTCACTCTAAATTGGAGACAAATTGATTTGATGAGTGGATTGTTTGGTGGATGAGAAATTGCCTGAATGGTCACATGTGAAGGGTAGTGGTCAATGGCTTCATGTCCATATAGAGACTGGTGACAAGTGGTGCCCCTCAAGGGTCTGTACTGGGACTAGTACTTTCAATGACATAGACAGTGGGATCAAGTGCACCCTTAGCAAATTTACAGGCAATACCAAGATGAGTGGTGCAGTTGACACACCTGAGAGATGGGAAGCCATCCAGAGGGACCTGGACAAGTTTGTACAGTGGGCCCACATGAACCCTATGAGGTTCAACAAGGCCAAGTTCAAGGTCCTACACCTGGGTTGGGACAACCCCTAGTCTCAATACAGGCTGGGGGATGAAGGGATTGAGAGCAGCCCTACAGAAAAGGGCGTGGGGTTCCGGTGGGTGAAAAGCTAGATAAGAGCTGACAGTGTGTGTTTGCAGCCTAGAAAGCCAACCATATCCTGAGCTGCATCAGAAGAATTGTGGTTAGCAGGTCAAAAGAGGTGATTCTATCCCTTCACTCAATTCTGGTGAGACCCCATTTGGAGTACTATTTCTGGCTCTGGAGCCTTCAGCATAGGAAAGACATGCATTTGTTGGACTGGGTCCAGAGAAGGGCCATGAAGATAATGAGAGGGATGGAACATGTCTGAGAGAGCTGTGGTTGTTTAGCCTAGAGAAGAAAAGGCTCTAGGGAGACCTTACTGTGGCCTTTCAGTACTTAAAGGGGACTTACAAGAAAGATGGGGACAGATGATTTAGTAGAGCTTGTTGCAATAGGACAGGGGTAGCAGTTTTAAACAAAAAGAATGACAATTTAGAGTAGACATAAGGAAGAATTTTTTATCATGAGGATGGTGAAACAGTGGAGTAGGTTGCTTATAGAGTTTATAGATTTCCCATGCCTGGAAACCTTCAAGTTAAAGTTGGACAGGGCTCTGAGCAATCTGATTGTTTGGAAAATGTTCCTATTCACTGCAGGGGGGATGGAGCAGATGACCATTAAAGGTCCCTTCCAACTCAAACTATTCTGTGATTCTGTTCTATGATTCTGTGATTTTACTTCCCCAGCAAGTACCTAGTTATGATACTTCTTGATGTTGTGTGAAGTCTCCCAAAGTGCAGGGAAACAAAGTAACAGAAAATCATAAAACAGTTTAGAAGTGCTTACTTTTGCAGTAGCCCACAGCACAGATTACAACTAGTTTTCACTGAACTGCTTCACAGGATTAGTTATTAGCACATCAGCAACAAAACATCAGCCAAATGCCGGGTCCTGCACTTGGGGCACAACAACCCTGTGCAGTGCTACAGACCAGGAGAAGCCTGTCTAGAAAGCTGCCAGGAGGAGAAGGACATGGGGGTGTTGGTTGACAGCTGACTGAACATGAGCCAGCAGTGTGCCCAGGTGGCCAAGAAGGCCAATGACATCCTGGCTTGTATTAGAGATGGCGTGAACAGCAGGTCCAGGGAGACTGCACCTTGAATCCTGTGTTCAGTTCTTGGCCCCTCACCACAAGAAGGATATTGAGGCTCTGGAGCGAGTCCAGAGAAGCTCAACAAAGTTGGTGAAGGGGCTGGAGAATAACTCTTATGAGGAGTGGCTGAGAGAGCTGGAGTTGTTTAGCCTGGAGAAGAGGAGCCTGAGGGGAGACCTCATTGCTCTCTATAACTACCTGAAAGGAGGTTGTAGAGAGGAGGGTGCTGGCCTCTTCTCCCAGAAAATAGGGGACAGGATGAGAGAGAATGGCCACAGGCTCTGCAGGAGGAGATTTAGGCTGGACATTAGGAAGAAATTTTTCACAGAGGGGGTTGTTGGGCACTGGAGCAGGCTGCCCAGGGAGGTGGTTGAGTCACCTTCCCTGGAGATGTTTAAGGCATGGGTGGACGAGGTGCTGAGGGGCATGGTTTAGTGTTTGATAGGAATGGTTGGACTCGATGATATGGTGGGTCTCTTCCAATCTGGTTATTCTACGACTCTATGATTCTATGAAAACTATTACTCAGTATGAAAATAGTTTCTTAAAGCCAATGGCTATTCTGTGTTGCTGGAAAAAACAGAGACTGTATGATGAAAATATGAAGATGTAGAGTAGTACAAGTGTGTATATAAAAAGCTGTCCCAAATGTTCTACCCTTGACCATGCTTTTTCACAACTCACTCTTCTGTCAGCACATTAATTTTAAATCCCATCACTGTCATCTGTTTCACATGAATTTTCCTATGGAGCAAATAGAATAATTTCAAACTCATTAATACAATATCTCTTACCTTTCAATGCATGATCTTTGATTTCTTCATATCTGACAGGAGTAGTTACTGAAAATACAGCTTTCAAGAAAGTATGTTAGGTAGTTGTCCCAGCCTAGATCTCAGAATGAGTGACATATGCTCATAGAAGAAAGTTCTTGGCTACAGCTACATTTTTTTCCACTCGAATATCTGCAAATCAATTTAAAAGTGTCTGTAAGCTCTTGCTTTGTTCAATTCTCTTTACACCAAGGTTCAGAATATTAAAGTGTGGGGTGTCACTCAGGACAGATATCAGTACTGTCAGCTGGAAAAAGAACAGAACATGACACTGGTTAAAACAAAACAGGTATGCTGATGAAAACAGTGTTGATTCCAATACTTTTTCTCCTGAAAAACTAACAGCATAGGCCATTAGAGGAGAATTTATTCTGACATTATAAAATTTAGCCACGTGGATTGTTACTTTCCTAAAATATTACAAAGTAAACAGAGATGTATGGAAAGCTGATATTTTTGCCCTTAAAGAAAAGAAGACGTATTTCCCTCAAAGGAAAAGACCTCAGCTGCTTAACATTAGAGAGATCAAGTAGCCTACAGAACAGAAGATTTGAGCATGTGGGACCCAGACTTGCTAAAAGGCTGAACGAAAAACCCTAACTTTGGTACAAAACACACTCTTCTAGAAAATACAATGAAATTAACCATAGGAACGAAAAGACAATATGATGCATATTAATTCCATTCTGCTTTAAGACTTGAATATTATTCGTGGTAGTTTTGGAGTAAGAATCAAGACTGGAATGTCAATAATTAAGTGCATCTCAAGAAAGCCTATAATAGTGCTGGCATTACCAGATTTGCATAAATGCTTTGTACAGTTTTGTTTACTAGGAAAATTAATTTGGACTCCTGACTGCACTTATGTGTCCAAAGGTTTTCATGGATGTTTCCTAAAGGCACTTCTCCACATACACCAATTCGAGAACTTTCCCCATGAAGAAAAAGTACAGCTGCAGTGAAACCACTTCTTGCATGCTAATAGAGCATAGACCTTGGTCTATAAATTATCCCTTCCAAGAAGCATACATGTGCATGCCAACTACCCAATGGACCACATTTCACGAGGAACCGATGGTGAACTCCACTATGGTGGTGATTATTTTTCTTTTTCCTGCTAGTTCTCTTCTTTTTCTCTCTTTCTGCCTTATTCACTCCTTATCCTGTCCCCTTATTCTATCCCACCATTTTTTTTCCCTTTTCCTTCTCACTTTCAGATGAATTCAGTCATATCTGAATTCTTTTTGTAAACTGTGGAAAACCTTGACTGTGTTCAAGGTACAGATTGGACTACTTCAGCTGTGTTCAAAGTCATTCACAGATGGATCTGTGTTCTTGTTGTGGAGATCTGTTTAGGAACTTTGTTTGTGTTCAAGGTAAATATTGGATTAAATATACCCTGGGAGTGATTTTGTTGTCATTCTGGATTACTGTGCAAATGCACAAAAGAACTCTCACCCCCTGCCTCCTGCTGAGCCTGTTGGTGAGGGTCGGGCTGTAACAAGTACTATTAAGAATATTCAGCTGTTTCTTTATCCTTAGAGTTAATTAGTTGTCACCAATAATGACAGTATTTTTGCTTACTTGCTTACTGCATTGCCTGGAGAGCATGGAGAAAGGGTAACAATATAGCAATTGTAAATAACATCTCCCCAGAATAATTCTTCTGCCTTTCTCCATCATTCTGCAGCTCAAACATTCCAAAGTCAGAAGTGGATCCTTTATATTCAGCAGTCCTTAAAATTATTTTTTCTTCCATCAAAGCAATCTTTGGCTTTTTTGAGTTTTGCAAAATTATAGCACCTACAGTTGTCTGTGACAACTTAATTACATGCTGTCTGAAGAACCACTTCTTTTAATTTGTTTGAGTGCAATCCCATTGTTTCCCTCAAAGCCTTCTTTTTGTTAAGGGTGTTTTGTTAACTTATTAAGTTGGCATGAACAGTACATTGATAAAGTAGTGGGAATTGTGAATTTTCCCTGGTTACATATGAAACCAAAACTAACCCAGAATGTCGAAGTAAGTGACTCCCAGGCTATTAGTTGCAGTCTGTGAAAACAAATCAGTCATTACATCTTGAATGAAAAATTCTGCTTCAGACCTACTTAAATGGACTTGAAATTCACTTCTATAATCAATGAAGTGAGACCTCTGAATAATCTTATCGGTGAAGACAGAGGTTACATAGGCAGAGAGACTAACAAGCAGGGTCTAAACGAGACCATGGAGCCATCTTTTGATGCTGCAGATCAGCACAGCAGTAGCAGAATGCGCTAGTCCCTGCTCCCCCTTCCTGCTTTGGGAAATCTAATGGAAATGAAAAATTCATATGGAGCTTCAGGAATTTATGGAGGAGGGAAAAAATCAAGGAACCCATTTCTTTAGAGGAACAAAGAGTGAGCTGTGAAAAAACAATGTAAGAAAGCAAATTTCTCATAAACCATTGTGGCCATTTTTATCTATAATATATATATATATATATATATAGACTGGAAACTGGTGGCTGTATTAACTTCAAGGGGGTGAGACAGTATCTTTTCTAGACTTCTTATATCAGTCATGTGATAAATATGATAAACTCACTAACTTAGAAATTCCATCTTTTTAATCTCTTGTTTTACACTCCTGTGCATTTCTTTCCTCTCCCATTATTTCTGTTAAATATGATTCATTACTTTTTTCACTCTTTCCTTTTAATTTTCTCTTGTTCATACTTAGAAAGATATAAGTTTCCTTGCCATTTTCAACATTCATCTTTGACTTATACTTGAGTTTCTACAGTACCTTTTGTTCTCTTTACCTCCTTTTTTCCCTAGCTAGTTGCTGTTATCAATTTCATCTATCTCTGATAATTACCACATATGTAGTATTTTGTAATAGTGAAAATACCCATTTTATCAACTGGAAGAATGCAAAAACTCAAGCAATCCACAGAAATAACAGAAGTCAGAACTTCAGACCTTGGAGACCTGTGCCACCAATCCAGTCATTATTGACCTTTTTCCCATGTCTACAGACATGCCTGTGTTTGCAGCCAGAGATTTTACTCTAGAGAAGAGAAGTCACTGAGACACAGAAAGCTATCTAAAAGCTGAGAGGAGGCTTGTCCTGAGTCCTATCATTAGAAACTGAGTCACTCAGTATAATTCATTGTCTTGGATTTGTGTCATATTTTTAAGAAACCAGCAACATAGCGACTTGGTATGTGTGACTACAGAAACTGAAAACCTGTGAAAAATTTCTAAATTTTGAAAAAAGAACATGGTGATAGGTCTGTTAGACCCACAGTCAACTTCCATGACCAGAGCATTACATGGGTAAAGAACACTCACTTGGGCACATAAAAAATAATAAAATCTGTGGTTCTATTTCCCAAAGAAACACTTTGCTCATGTATAGCAATTCCTGAATGAAAGTAAGCCTTCTTTGATGCTTTAATAGATAGTGAAATGAGTTTGGCACTTTTTAAAATAATACTTAGTAGTGCAATGGGGAAAATATTGAGGCAAATGCAATCCATTTTATTAAAATTAAAGATGAAATGTATTACTGTGACATAGTATATACATAAGTAACTTCAGTATCTCTGGCCTAGGGGGATGCAAGGATTTGTTAATGCAGTTTGAGTACTGTGTTTTCAGAAGAAGTCTTGGAGTTCAGACTTTTATCTTAATCTCTTTTTGTATTCAGCAGATAAAAAGATGAATTTTCAGGAGCTACTTCAGATTAACATGGGTGACACCTTTGCTGTGAAGTGCAAAACTAAATTAGAGGTGGAAATTTACACTGTAAGTAACTACGTTTGGTCACATGAGTCTCACACAAAATGACTGCACCACTAGGAAGCAGTTGTCCTTCCCTTGTTTTTGTCATCTGATCAACTTATTTGTCATTTTATAGTCAGTCATTAACTATTATCAGTGCAACACTTCACTGTCAACTTAAAATAGATAAATCTGAATAATTTCATATTGGCAGCAAAAATTATCACTTCAGGGTTCCCAAATACTTTGTGAATATGTTGAAGTACGCAGAAGACTGTTTCTCTGAACTCCCAAGGCAATTCCTCAGAGTATAAGAACTTAAACATAGCTTCTACAGCAGATATAACTGAAATTGTTAGGGCAGAAGGCTGTCTGAGGGCTTTGGTCACAAGGACAGTTTCTCATATTTTAAAAGGCATATAATACACAAAACACAAGGGTATTTATATTTAAAAAGAATAAGCCTTTCCCTACTATCAATGCTCAAATGAATAATAAACATCATGTTTGTGGTCTCAAAGTAGGTCCTCAGATGTAACATTAGGAAGCAATACTAAAAGCAGTACTTCAGGGAAGTCTAGCTGAGTTTCTGTTCATGTGTAGGTAGCTAATGTCATAAGTGACATTACAGCTTTTAGACTATTTTGCAATTGTAAAGGATAGTAATAAAACATTGGCTTTCATTACGAAGTTCTTATATAGAATTTTTCTTTTTAATTTATGTTAGATCAACTAACTTTAATTTCAACAAACGTGTCTATTGTTAGCAATTGTGGTTAACGTATCATTGAACAGGACACCAGACAATTTCATCATCTCCTAAAAGTTCTGATTCAACCAGGCATGTAAGCATGAGGAAAGAAATATGGCTTATCTGCTTTTGAGCTCATGTGTGAATGTAATGGTGAAACAGCAAAACTGTCTTTATATGCTTCACAGCACACAAGACCCAAACCTCAAACATTTAGGAATTCTCTAACACCTTTACAAACCATGTATGTGGCCTCAGCGTAAGCGTATGTTGACTGGTCTGTAGAATTACTGTGGCATAACCTGACACTGAACATACATTTAAGTGTATTGAGCACTAATAAGATGAGTTAAAGGGGAAAGATCTATAGCAGAGCCAATGCCTTCAAGGAAAATGCTACTTACACTTTCATTTATCCCTTCATGGTTCCACATGAAGACTATATACTCGGGTCTTATTTGGCTGAATTGGAGTTCCTATCTCATGAAGGTGTTCTAAAAGAGAATAAAATAGAAAATCAGCTTTTTCCTGAAAAAAATATTTAGGCATTTAGGACTCTATCACAATAGGTGTCACAAATCACTGTGTCTGTCTAATCTGGTTTCTGCCAATTCTAGCCAGTACATACAGCTTCTCACTATGTAACAGGTTCAAGCATAGATCAAATCCTTAAATAACAGTGATTAAATGAAGAATCACCATGGCATGCTATGGGTACATGTTAATTCTGATAAATTCAGCTGTAAATTAAGTTGATTACCTGTTGGAAATATATTTTGATTTCTGATTAGTTCTAATGTTAATAACATCCTGGCTTTCTTAAATAATGTACTACTTTACTGTCATAGTGGCCTAGTTGAGCAAATTTTATTATTACAGGTGGCTTTTATTAACATCAGATAGCATATACTAGAAGTGGGTAATGAAGCAGTTCATTGAGGATTTTCAGTTTTCCACTCCTTATTCCAGAAGCATCCTACATTTTCTTTCTTTGCTTCCCATTGAAACGGATATTTATTTTTCTTAACAGTACTTCAACTGTACTGGTGTCCAAATAATCTTACAACAGCAAAACTGTGAAAAAAACCCTGTTTATCATTAGAGATAATATTTAATACGTTTTGATTTTTAGCATCTTCTTTTCTTCTTGAAACTTGACAGGAAAAAATTTTGACTGAAATTTATCTTCCACTCATACCTCTGATGTTAATTTTCAGAGATCCAAACAAGAATGCTAATGTTCTTGAGTCGAAGAACTAGCTAACATTGAACATTTACAGTGCAGCCAGAATGCAGTATTTGTTGTCTCCTATTTTTTAAAAAAAAAATACTGCTGGAAGATAAAACATACAATAAAGATGACATAAAGGTTTAGAAAATATAAAAAGGAAAAGAGAAAAAATGAAGCAGAAAGACAATATGTCTGAAACATGTTGTTCAACTTTACTTGATGTATGACCTTTAAAATTATCTGCATTGCATAAAGCTTCTATATGATTTAACAGATGATAATTCCACAAAGTTCTTGAGTGAGTTTAAGTGTAGTTACTTACTAAAAGGAGATATAAACAATGAGACCAAAGTTAATGACTGTTTATCAGATTACACCATTAATATATCACGTAAGTAATAAGTCCATAAAAATTTAAACTGGCCTATAATGATTTAGACTAGTTACAGATTCACAAGCAGAACCGATTAAGCCCCAGCCAAGCATTACTTTCATCACCCGTGTCATTGTGCTAACACATCAGTTTTTACATCTCCATGGTGAAAAGTAAGGAAACTTTCCTGTTTGAAAAATAACCATATAAAAAAAAGAAAAAACCCATAAATTTTGTTTACCATGAGGTATTACAAATCATTCCAGAAAAACAGAGGAAATCTGGATTGATTAAATGAGCTTTTAAGCAAAAAAAAAAAAACCCACAGGTCAACAACCACACAGCAGAAATATTCTGTCATAGGATATGACTGCAACATGACTCTTCACTTCTGACCTTGCATTGTGAACTCTCACCATCTGATCACCTGTTTTGTGAGTTGTAAAGCACTCTTTTGATTAATTTAATAGTTTCTCAGTTTTCCTTTGTTGGAAAGAAATTTTCTCAGTCCTCATGACTTTAGAAAAAATTAAGCTTAGGTAAACAACATTAAATCCTAAAAGCAACACTGAAAAATGTCAGACTATTCAAAAACTCCTTGAAAACTAACTTACTATTTCTAGACATTTTGAGCTGGCAGTAGTGCTGATGCTCATATGCAGGTTAACAGCTAGGTCAGAGCTATTTTATGGACTGACTACTATGACAGCTTTATACCATCCAAAGAGGTTTTTTATTGCCAACTTCTCATTGACATCAGAACTTGACAGGAAAAAAAAGACTAAACTCTGATCCTTCATTTTAGCCAATTTAACAAATAACCTGCCACAATATCTTCACTGAATGGAAAACTCCTCTTAATGGCACTCTCCTTGATAAAAAGATATGGATTTTTTAAAAAAAAGAATACTAAGGAAATACAATAATATTTGCCACATAATGAGCTTTTGTATTTATGATGTGTGAAGAAAACTATAGCTAACCTGTTATTTTGAAACTTCAGCCTTGTAAGCTCTAAAGAAGAAATGACTAGGCTGATGGTAATTCCAATAACCAGCCTTAAAGACTTCATGCAAGTTACTAATGAATGTAACCAAAGTGAAACTTGTGACAATTCTCACTGTTTAATTGTATTACTGTGTATAGACAACAGTTATGAAGATTTTGACTGCAATTTCATAACAAAATGTATGATCAGTCTTTATCCTTATATTTTATCTTGTAAGGTAGAATCATAGAATTGGGACTTTAAAGGGTTGGAAGGGACCTTAAAGACCACCATCATTCCAACGCCCTTGCCATGGGCAGGGACATCCCACTATATCTGGCTAACCAAGTCCCCATCCAACCTGGCCTTAAAAACCTCCAGGGATGGGACATCCACAACCTCCCTTGGTAACCTGTTCCAGTGTTTCCCTACTCTCATGATAAAGAGATTATTCCTAAAGTCAAATCTAAATTTGCCCTTCTCCATTTTATACCTATTCCCCCTTGTCCTATCACCACAAGCCTTTATGAATAGTCCCTCTGCAGCTTTCTTATAGACCCCTTTCAGGTACTGGAAGGTCACTATAATATCTCCTCGGAGCCTTCTCTTCTCCAGGCTGAACAAAACCCAACTCTCTCAGCCTGTCCTTATAGGGAAGGTGCTCCAACCCTCTGATCATCCTTGTAACCCTCCTCTGGACCCATTCTAGCAATTTCATAACCTTCTTATATTGAGGATACTAGAACTGCACACAGTATGCCAGATGAGGTCTCACAAGAGAGAAATAGAGGGACAGAATCACCTCCCTTGACCTGCTGGCCACACTTCTTCTGATGCAGCCCAGGATATGGTTGGCCTGAGCTGCGAGCGTGCACTGCTGGCTCGTGTCAAGCTTCTCATCGACCAGCACTTCCAAGTACTTTTCTGCAGGGCAGCTCTCAGTCAAGCCATCCTCCATCCTGTATTGAAATCAGGGATTGCCCCGACCAAGGTGTAGGACCTTGCACTTGGTCTGTTGAAACTCATGAGGTTCTCACAGACCCACTCCTCCAGCCTGTCCAGGTCCCTCTGGATGACATCCCATCCTTCTAATGTGGCAGCTGCATCACTCAGCTTGATGTCATCTGCAAACTTGCTGAGGGTGCACTCAATTTCGCTGTCAATGGCATTGATGAAGATATTAAACAGTACTGGTCCCAGTACGGACCCCTGGGATACACCACTTGTCATGGATCTCGATAATGTACATGGTGACAACTGGTGTCTGTTTTAAAGGTGAGTCAAAAAGATTTTCAAACTCCAAATATATGGTGCTCAAACAGACCAGAAGCCAAGTAGTATCTTAGAAACATTTTTTCCTGAAGCCATTGAAGAGAAATTGATACTACAACACTTTTGAAAAAAGAAGACTTGTAGGGCACATAAATGGACCTTGATATAAGAAAGAATTAAATAGAAAATAGTTTTTAAAAAGAGAAATTAATATTTTTTGATGTTTTACGTGAAACTAGGGTCAAAATATATAGAAGAGACCCGCTTTGTACCTCATGTTGTATGCTTTTCTGATGAAATAGGCAAAAAATTGGGGAATGCAGACTAGTGTGGAAATCACAGAAGAACACTGTGAATAACAATATACCACTCCATCCTTAGGAAGAAAAACATCTTATTTAGTAAGATTAAACAGATGATGCAAGTACTTGGGGATTTCAGAATTCAGAAACATTTTTTTCATTTTGAGGAAAAAAATCTAACCTCATTCCCTTCCTCTGGTATTGTCATCAGGGCTCTTGAGGAGTCTGGGCCTACGAGGGGGGAAAGTTTAATAAATATGGAGTACAGAAAGTTCTTCCAATGTTAGGCTGCTACGATTGTATCATAATGCTAGCCTCCAAAATTCCTGATCTGTATAAAAAGGTGAGGAGAAGGATTTTAGTCTGATGTAATAATATAAAAGTGCACTTTTACTAGGAATGTAATTAATACATTGCTTTGTCACAAAGAGTTAAAACAATATCCTGAACGAGTAAGAGAAAGATATAAAGTTTTGCATTTTTTTAATGTAAAACATGTTAAATTAAATTATGCCAAGAAGAGAATAAAAGAAAAATCATATGAACAAAACAAAAAAAAAGATTTAACTGGACAGGAATAAACTGATGAAATGTTTTTTGGAATGCTTTCTACAAAAGTCTGTACTGATCTTTACTGATATCTGTGAGAATTTACTCTGATGACATCTATGGGACATTTCCTGACCTGTAAGTAACATTTGGGGTTGTCTAGCCATGCTTTGGTTAGTCTAGCTTGAGACACACCCCTGAAAGCTGTAAGAAAGGTCAATGTAATTTTATTTTTCTATTGTTTGGACTATACATTGCAACTGACAAACTAATTTATTTTCCCAGAAATATATATTATTCATATAATAAAACCACAAAAATTAAGGCATTTGGCCTCTGTATACATTTTGGGGTTGATTTATTTTTTTATTTGTTTCATATTAATTTACTATGTGGGAAAAAATTAGGACTATCAGAAGAGAGATTGTGTTTTGATTCATCCAGGCTAGTAATTTTCAATATTAAATATTTTACTAAAATGGTTCTGAAATCAATGTTATCTCTAAACAAGCCCAACCTGGAGATTTGTGGTTTTGAAGAGACAGTTTGAATGTAGTATATGTTTCTTTCTACCAGATGAAATACATATTCTTAATAATCAGCAAATATTTTCTCAGTACTCTCACACTGCGTATTGAGCACTCAGTTACTTTTCTGCTGAAATAGGATTCTGCTTAATTTTGCATTCAATTTCATCCTTTATTGGGTTTGACCAATTTATCATAGTCTCTTCTTGTTGTAGTGCGAACAGATTATAGCTGCATACTGGCCATGCAGTGATTATCAGTCTATTGAGTTGCAAACATTAGAGGCAACAATTATGCTAATTTAAGAAATAGAAAAGGTTATAGAATTTTCATTGATCTATTATTTTTTGGAAAAACTTATTTTTTTAAAATGTATTCTTTGCAGTATGTCTACTGCAAACAATATCTAGAAATCCATTTAGGAACTTTTTTCTCTGGAAAAATAAATGCTCTGCTTGAAAAATGCATTCTTTGCATAGATATTTTATATTGCTGTTAGTATTTTTCCATTTTTTTTCCTGACACATTAGTTGCAGATCTCATTATATCCTATGATAGATCATGCAATTACAATGTAAAAGAACAGTTGCTTTTGTGTATACTTAATTTAAAAAATGTAGCGCAGATGTCACATAGAACAGAACAACATAATTTTTCAGAAGTATCATCTATTACTTTCACTCTGCAACCTTTGGCTTTACATGAGCATACAAAACTTCCAGCTACTTCATGAAATCATAGAATTGTTTGAGTTGAAAGGGGCATAAAAGATCGTCTAGTTTCACCCTCCTGCCTTGGGCAGAGACATCCCACCAGATTAGGCTGCCCAAGGCCCCATCCAACCTGTCTTTGAACACCTCCAGGGACGAGGCACCCACAACTTCCCCGGGCAACCTGTTCCAGTGCCTCACCACTCTCATGGTGAAGAAATTCTTCCTTATGTCTAGTGTAAATCTGCCCCTTTCCATTTTGTACCCATTTTCCCTTATCCTATCACTACAAGCCTCTCCCAAGCTTTCTTGTAGACCCCTTTCAGGTACTGGAAGGTTGCTACATGATCTCCTCGGAGCCTTCTCATCTCCAGGATAAATTTCCTTGGCCTTCATTTCATATTCTAACCTGACAGAGTACCAATTCATTCAGTTTGCTTTCTACCTCGTTACTTCTCTCAACTGCATTACTTATGTTGCACATCTACCTATTATTTGTTTCTTACTACATCCACTTGTTTTAATTTTCTTGAAACCAAGATAAAAAATACAGAAATACCTCTTCCTCCCCTTTTCCAGATCTCTTAGTATCAGGTATATCAATGTCTATTTAAAGTATGAGCCCAGATGTTAACTTTCCAGTTATTCCTGGGGACAATATCCAGAAAGATGTGATACTTTTCCCTGCTTCTTTCCCACATAACTTCTTAAACCTTTATTGGCACATCAGCTTTTGATCTTATTCTTCACTTTAACTTTCCTATTTGTACAATAATTTTGTAATTTCTTTTCTTCAGGGAAGTAAGGCATCAAATGGAAATCATTCTTCTTCATGAGACATTTTATCAGCTTTCACCTAGTTATCCTTCGTCTGGTCAAGTAGGGGTCCAGTAGTGTTTTACATAAAGATAAAGGAAAAACAGTGGATATTTTTTCAGGTCCCAGTACAATTTTTAAGAGACTCATGTCTATACCTGCAACTGCTCCTGTGGCCACTGACCCCATATTCCCTTTCATGAGGTCCAAATGAAAATAAATTTTAATAAGTGCCAACTAGCATATTTTGGGAGTTCTAATTATTTTATCCTTTATTCTTCCTCTCAGCAACTGTAACAGTGCCTGTGTAGTTATTAAAATTTTGAATGCAGTAGCAAGAAAACGAAGAGTTGGCAAAATTGATTTTAAACTTATCAGAACAGGTCAGGAGATGGTACCTCATCTTCTTGACTTCATATGTATTTCACTGGGGGTGAGTGAAAGAGGCGGTGTGCGGCTTTTTCCACGTCTCACTAAGAAAAGCCTGACAAAAAATGGTGTAATAAAATCCTCAATTTAATAAGAAAGAATAAAAAGACAAATGAAGATAGCAAATTAATTCTATGCTCTTTTATCTTCTAGGAAACCTGCATTGTGCAGCATCAGACAGACTTCAGATAATTTTTTCACAGCACATTGTGCAGATCCAATCTAAGGTGACATTCCTCTTCCCTCCAATACTGTAGTATATTTTATTTTGGGTAACAAATAAAATCATGTATCTTCTGACAGGCTGGAATCTTATCTCTGCCATAACACTCACCAGGGCTCAGCACAAGCTGGCACAGTTGGTTCCAGCATGGCCTGCAATAGCTGCTCATGCTAACAAGCTTCTCAGTTCTTAAGGACAGACCTCAGTAGGGCAGGCATGGTTTGCTTAAGATCACAATCTCCTTGAATCAATGCATTCCACAAGGTTCCAATTATGAAATTTTCATTTCATAGGTAATTTTGTAAGAAATAAGTATTCACAACTTTGTTTTTCTTTTAATCTTTGACGATATCAAAGTGAAACTCCAACACCTTGTGCAAATTTAACACTGTAGCAGTGGGTATTCAATAGCCCTTTTTAGTCTCAGGGCAATTATTTGAGCTAATATTGAATAAAACCATTAAAGACATTGCTTGCTTATATTAGAAGTGAAATTGTGTGGGAAGATGATTATTAGTTTCTCTCTATACTTTGAACAGGGAACAGGTCGAGAGGGAATGGCCTCAAGCTCCGCCAGGGGAGGTTCAGGCTTGAGATAAGGAAAAAATTCTTCACGGAAAGGGTCATTAGGCATTGGAACAGTCTGCCCAGGGAGGTGGTTGACTTGCCTTCCCTGGAGGTGTTTAAGGTGAGGGTGGATGAAGTGCTGAGGGGCATGGTTTAGAGATTGGTGGGAATGGTTGAACTCGAAGATCCAGTGGGTCTCTTCCAACCTGGTTATTCTATGATTCTATGATTCTATGAACTTAACTATATACTTCTTACCTGCATATTGATCCTATCTGCCCTTGGGTACTTGACTTTCAATGCAATTTTGCAAACAGTGAAATCCCCAGCCACTACTGAACCCTTACTTGGTCATGAGTTATTACAATCATTTATTCCTAATAAAATCAACTTGTTTATATATATGCAAGTCTCAGGGATCCTACTAACTGTTAAGGGGGACTTAAAGGGAGCTTCTATTTAAACTCAGCAAGCTAGAGATTAATTGTCTTTGTGAGGTTGCTAATAAGAGCTCAGTTGCAGTGGGGTTGAGCAAGCTGGACAATACTAATTGTCCTTGCATGTTTGCTCAGTGTTTGCTGCTACCCAGCAAGCTGGATGGTATGTCTTCGATCTTACAAGATTGTTGGAGAAAGAAAGAGGTGTAGAGCCAGTTGGATAATATTAATTGTCCTTGTGTGATTGCTCAGTGTTTACTCCACTCTGGCAAGCTGAGTGGTATTTCTGTGTTTCTGAGATTGCTGGAGAAAGGGTTAAGCAGATTGTTAAACTATCCTTCTGAAGTCACTCATATTTTAAAATTTAAATCTTGACTAATTTGAGTTTGTTTATATTAGAAATTTCTTCTGTTGGGCTAACTTTGGTATACCCACTTGTTTTTCCATTTCTTTTTTGCCTTAGTGGTGTTGATAACTGTTTATTACACTGGAATAAATAAGTGATATGTGGCTAGGGACTAATTTTCAGAGCAAATGCAACTCCATGTACATAAAAGACTAATACTCTAAAAGGCAGCAAGTAAGTGGGTGTCAAAATATATTCTTCATATAACTTTCTGCCAGTCTGTGTAGGTTCACTTTGCAGTACCTAATTTTTCCATCCAGGACAAAAGAAGTTACATTAGCACAGTTTGTTCTCAGCAGTTCATGTTATCTTAGTCATAACAGTCAAACTGTTCAATTGAGTCCTTTTTTTCCCGAGCTCCTGTGATGCATTTTAGCACTGCAGTGACCATTGTATTTAATATTTTTTTTAATTTGATGCAATTTATTTTTGGAATTGCTAGTATCTGTAAAACAGTGAGGGTAATTAATCACTGGCATAGTCATCTTCGCCATTACTTAGTGGCTTTAATTAAAACTAGATTTCCTCTTAGAAGTAATGACGTAAATTTTCAACACACTTACAGCACTTAGGCTCCTAATTTCCATGTTTGAAACTCTTGTGCACTTTAGTGGGGGGAATATCAAGTGTTTTGACAGTACCACGGACAGCCTGAGTGATTGGTGCCATTCAGAAAAAAGTGTCTGGGTACTTCAAGTGATTACCGTCACTGTTAGCTCAATAATGAAACAGTCTATTACTGAGGTTAAACTTAATATCCAGCTATGTTCTTGACTCCTGGACTGTACTTCTATGATTTCACATCTTATATCATGAAATTAGTCTTGAAACTATGAATATTAACTGACATTCTCTGAAGACACCTAAACAGTTAACTTTACAACTACTACTTGATTTCAATACAGGATGGGGGATGATGTGATTGAGACTAGCCCTGCAGAGAAGGACTTGGTTGTGCTGATTGATGAGAAGCTTAACATAAGCCAGCAATGCGTGCTCACAGCCCAGAAGGCCAACTCTATCTTGTGCTGCATCAAAAGAAGCATAGCCTGTAGACTGAGGGAGGTGATTCTGCCCCTCTACTCCACTCTTCTAAGATCACACCTGGACTTTTGTGTCCAATTCTGGAATCCTCAATGTAAGAAGGATATGAAATTATTGTAACGGGTCCAGAGGAGGGCCACAAAGATGATCAGAGGGCTGGAGCACTTCTGCTATGAGAACAGATTGAGAGAGTCGGGATTGTTCAATCTGGAGAAAAGAAGATTCCAGGGAGACCTTTAGTTCTAGTTCTGATTTCTAGTACCAGAAGGGGGTGTACAAGAAAGCTGGAGAATGACTTTTTACAAAGGCATGTAGTGATAGGACTAGGGGGAATGGCTATAAACTGGAGAGGGGATGATTTAGACTAGATGTTAGGAAGAAATTCTTCGTGATGATGGTGGTGAGACACTGGAACAGGTTGCCCAGGGGAGTTGTGGATGCCCCATCCCTGGAAGTGTTCAAGCCCAGGTTGGACAGGGCTTTGGGTGGCCCGCAGTATTTTTCACTGTGTTTAAATGGAATTTCTTGTGTTTCAGATTGTGCCCATTGCCTCTTGGTCTTTCACTGTGTACTGCTGGTGTTCTCAATCAATAAACCATTCATGTGGCCAAAAATATTTCAAGACACTAGTTTCACACAGCCTGCATCTCTATTAATTTTGGGCAACTTTTACAAAAGATCGACCCTTAAGTAAAAAGTCTCTGTGAATTATTTATTTCTGCACTTTCAGGGTAAGTTGAGATGGAATATTGGCCTGTTGTAAATAATGAGAAAACCCATCTAGGTAAAGAACTCATATAATTTTGTAGTGCTTGAAAATTGCATTAGAAATTCCTGATGGGTAACTTGTATTATTTAACTGCTCAAAAATAATCTTAAGTTGAAAGGAAATTTTTGCAGTCTCTAGACTTCTGAAATGTGGCTGGCTCTTTCTTATATGCAGTCACATGCAGAATCACAGTTATCATCCAAGAAAGGAACTTCTGATTCTGAACTATATAGATAATTTGAAGTCTGTCACTGCAGCTTCCAAGGACTTGTTTTGATTTTCAGCTGAAACTTATTTTAACTTTTTGTCTGTTTGCTTAAGTAAAGGTAGTAGGCTTGCTTTAAAATTATTTGCAACCTTTTTAATACCTCACAAGCAACTGAACCCTAAAGTATTCAGGGTCAAACCATTTCTTCTCCCTCCATTTGTAATAGCTTTACAGATAGTGTTGCATCAGGGATTCTACATTTTGAACATTTTGAAAGATCCTTTCCAATCAGATCACTGTTACTTAGTAACCTGACATTACCTAACAGTTTTTTCCTCTGTTTCATGAAACCTTTTTTTAAAAAATTTAACCCCCCACCAAAATGCTTCAAAAGCAAATTCTCACTAGCATATGGTTTTAAAGTTCACATTATTTAATTAAAAATCCCTGAAGTTTATATATTTAACTTGTTCTGAAATAATTTTGCAGGATATACTGGGTTTATTTTTCAAATATTTGAGTCTGCTTTGTATTGTAATGTTTGAATCTCTCACTTGAATTTTTCTGTAATCAATATATGCATTCTTTAGCTGTTTTTCCTCAATTCTGCATGTAATCATCAAGTTGATGAACTCTTTGTCTGTGAGTATTGGGAAGTTATTTATGTTGAACTTCCTGAGAGGCAAACCATGGTTGTCTTGTTGGCAGACAACAATACCTGTCATAAAATTATAGTGTTGAATACAACTGCTCATTTGAAAGGGTAAGATCTAACCAGATTGCATTCTGAAAAGGGAGATGGATGGAAACATCTCAGGTACTCATAGAGTAAATACTGATCATCATAAACAGGGCAATGTTTTATGTTTAGTTTTACCAATGAAGTCTGTGTGTGCTAGAGAATAAAACAGCATAGAGAGAACACAGTGCCAGATCTGGAAAAAATAAGCAGAATCTGCTAAGAAGCGAACGTCCTGTTCTATTTCTTCCTCTGAGGGGTCAAGCATACCAAGGAGTCACGACATCCCATGGGTACAGAGGAAAGATGTGTTAAAGGGATAGTGTTCAAAAGATGATGAACATAAAGGATTCCAGAACCGAAGTGCTCTGTAGCTGCACTGAGTTCCTGTATTTATGTGCATCTTGGTGCACCTCTTGTTGCAGAGAGTGAGAGCATATAAGACACATCAAATAAATCTACCATGAGATGCAAGGCTGTTTGACCTCCTACAAGCAGTGTTGCAGCACCTTTGCACAAAAGTCATGGTGTAAGAATTTAAATGAACCCTCCACGCACACACCTTACTCACCTTCCTGCACTTACCTCTTCTCCTCACAACTTGCTGTGTGTGCCTTCCAACAGTGGGCATCAGTGGGCTTTCACTGCAATCAGTGATATGCCACTGTTGTTAAGGCTTTAAAATTACCACCATGGGGAATGATATCTTTGAGGAATCTAACTGTATATTTACAGTATTTAATTGCCTCGCCTCATAAGTTTAGTTCAGACTGACAGCCATTCAGATCAAGGAGGATGAAAACTTGACTCCTGACTATTAATTTACAGGAGCTTATGCCATTCTTCTTCATCCAATTTTAGCTTCCTATCTATAACAAAACCCCATCCTGGGTAAGAAGAGAAATGCTATTAATAATAAAACAACTTAAAAATTGGGAAGAAGAAAAAAAAGAAAAAAATGAAGCGGAAAACCCAGCAATAACAGATGATTTGCTTGCTATGTTTTCTCTGTTTGAATTTGATTTAGAAAGGAAAGAAAACATAGCAACTAATAATCCTTTAATCTAAGCATTCTGAGGATCACTAAGAGTGAGACTTTTTCAATTCTTTGTCTCACTGGCAAATATGTAAGTATGTATTTAATAGGCATTATTTTATATGGATTCTGTTGTACTGACGTAGATTTGGAGTAACATCTATATTGCACCATTGCACTACCACTACAGCTGAGAATAGAATAAGGAATATTTATGTAGACTCATTGTAGCCTAGTTTGACTCCATGAATATTGCAGCCAGTATATCTTTTATTTTTTTCATATACAAGTTTACAATATTAGTTAGATTTTTCTTTAATGTTATGAATTTTGACATTGCCACTAAGTACAATGTAGCTTGAATTGCTTTATTATACTGAAAAACTGTTGTGTAATAATCAAATTCTCCTTGAAGACTGATTTGTATCATAGTGAAATAATCACTGAATTTATTACCTTTAACTTCTGTGAAACTGACCTGTTGTTTTCTGGAAAGGAATTTCTAGAGGTCATTAAACAAATAATTGTTTCCAATGTGTTGTGTAACTCTCAAGGCAAGAAACAATACAAATAGGGAAGGCAAAACCATATCTGCAAGAAATGGTTCATTAAAATAAAAATCTAACCTCATCTGAAATATCACTTGAATTCTTGTGCATGAAGGACAGATAATATTCCCGATATTTTCCATTTTACCAGGAAATTCAAGTTTTTAATCCTAGCAAACAAGAAGTCTTTTAAGGTTCAAATTTCTTTTTTTTTTTTTTTATTTTGTTTCTGTTAAGGTTCATGAAGTTGGCCCCTCAGTCTTTGGAAATATTATACAGCATAAGACAGAATTTAGAACAAGTCCCAATTCAGCTCCTATGTGACATGCTTACTTTGAATCACGATAAACACTGATCAATCAATGTGATATATTTTTCATCTATGTCCCTTACCTTGTCCATCTTCCAGCTCCACATATTTGTTTTTAACTTAAATCTGAGAGTGTCTGGGCAGTCTTTGGTAGGCTTTTTGCATATCAATTCTCTACTGAAGATATTTTCTCTGCAAGAAAATATCTCAACAGGATAATATACACTCATATTTTTCTTCAATCTCTTATATACCACTCAACTAATATAAAAGAACAGCAACATAACAGAGAATTAGCTCTTAAGTCTTTTTATGTAGATAAATAGATACATAAGTGAGCAGATATGGATAAAATAAAAATTGACACACTTTGGATATGGTTCAATACAGACTCTTGATATTAAATGAAGGCTACTGCACTTCTTAATAAAAAAATAAATGAAAAATTAAAATTACTATTCTTACTAGTCCTCTGAACTCTGATTTTGGCTGGGATCAGAACGTGACATTTTAACCATCTCCTGAACCATATTACCGACTTGATCAAAAGCCAAAACATACTACAGCATTTGTAAAAATTATCTTTGCAATATTATGAGACCTATTTTTAAATTTCAGTATAGGATAATCATTTTAACTTCTGTCTGAAAAATATAGATAATTATGATAGTTGACACCAAAAAGAAAATTCTTGAGTAATGTAGGAGTTCAGGAAATATAAGAAATTTTGACAAGTATGGTAAAGTTTTTTCTGCAAAGGTAAGTCTTTGGGTATAAAAAACCCCATTCAGAGTTCTAGTTATTGATCCATTCTGTACTATATAAATTTTGTTTTGATTTGTAATCTGAAGCAGGGACTAGCTATTTTTGAAAAAAATGTACTAGTCATTATAGACTATGGACTATTACTGCTCTCTTTTCAAAACCTAAAAATTGGAACTGTTAATCAGATTACTTAAACTAACTAGAACACTGCTCCAGAATGCTGATATGAAGATGGTTGAAGTATTTCCTCTTGCAAGTAAGATTTACATGTTTGGATTGATTCATGTTCTTGTGAAAAGGACTGCTGCCCTTCAAACTTAATTAAATACTTCTGTCTAACTTTTCAAAGATGTGATGATTTTACAGTAGCTGATTTCCATGAGCAAGATTCCACATTTGTTTCAGACTCTTGAAGATCTGTTATTGTTAGCTGATCTGCTTTTCATCTTAAGCCTTAATCAATTCATCTCATCAGTTGGAGAAATTTAAAAAAAGATCCAAGACAAATCAAGGATATCAAAATTGCACTATCCAATTGAGTTTATAATTTCTGATGATATAAAGTTCCCCTGAGAGATTTCAGCTCAGAATATTGCACTATGACACAAAAGATATCACCTTTTCCATCTATCCAACTACTATTAAAATGGCATAGAAATAATTTGAGTTCTGGTGATTGACTCTTCCTCAATCAACGGTATGAGTAATGTACTGTATGAATGAGCTATAACTGCATAGAGTCATTAAGTAATCACTGATTGCAGTTGGAAGATGGAAAAGAAATCCATGTACCTTCAGATAAGTTAAATATTAAAGTTTGTGTTAATGGATTCTTTAGCCAATTGAGAAAGTGTAACAGCATTCTTAAGAACCTTAAGAGGTTCCTGTGTTAGAACTTATAAATAATGATGATTACAAAAATGAGAAAAAAATTGTCATGGAGAAAACCTATGTGAACCCCCACTGTCTGCCAGGCTTCTACTAATAGCAAGTTCTTCAAAATGGAAAATTATTAAATCTGTTAAACTGGAAGAATGTATTCTAGGAACACAAGAATGACACACACGACTCCATCCTGGTAGAACTACTATACTAGTATAAAATTTCAGAGCATGCATCAGGAAATGGGTGTAAGATAATTATTCATTCAAACCCAAATTCCCATTGCAAGGATTACCGTGGGGACAGACATACTTCATGCCTTACTACAGCCATAAGTGTGTGGCATTATTTTTTTGCCAAAAATTAGTCTGGAAGTGGAGAAGGTTCTCAGCAACAGGTGGTCAGTGGTACAGAAAAGTACTGTAGCATTAAGAATAGAAATGCTCCAGTATTTCTCATCTTAAGCATTCAAGAGTCATGTCTGAGGCTGTGTAGAAATCATGAGAAGGCATAAAATAATAACATACAAACAAACAAGGAAACTGTTTGATGAAGTGGATGTAATTCTAATTAGCCCCCTGCCTGGAAATCTTTCAGGTCACTAAGGTCAAGAATTCTAACTTGTCTTGCCAGCTGCGAAGCTAGTAACAATTTTTAAAATGAGAACTAATGGGTTCATATTGGCTGCAACTGCCTTGAGGGGTTCAACTTTAAGTAATACATAAGCATTACAAAAATTTGCAGGGAATACTACATTCTTTTTCTTACTTTTGTATTTCCTTTGTTCAATACTGAATTAAAAATTATTTTTTTATTTTTTCTTTCTTTCCTCACAGCTAGTATTGGCAAAGAATGTTCTTACATAGTTTAAAAAGGAGTGGCAATTGCCTTTAAATGAGCTTTCTGAATAACTTTGGTCGTCTTCAGCCTGTCTCTGTCCTCCACAAGCAGTTTCCTTCAGGTATCTCCCTCCTGAATGTGAAAGGAGTAGCACCTACTTCTGTCTCTTTAAACAGTCTGTTACTGTATTTCAGAAAGTACAAAGATCTGCTTAAGAATATGTTACTGAAAATGCTTCTCTTATGTTAGTTTAAAATTTATAATAGAGAAAAAAAAGAGTAGGTTTTTTCTTTACATGCAGATGAAAATATTTCTAGAACCTGCTGAAAAGTTACTTGCTTTCCTGTTTTTTTATAATTTCATAGAATCTCAGAATAACCAGGTTGGAAGAGACCCACCGGATTGTCGAGATCAACCATTCCCACCAATCCCTAAACCATGCCCCTAAGTACCTCATCCACCCTCACCTTAAACACCTCCAGGGAAGGTAACTCAACCACCTCCCTGGGCAGACTGTTCCAATGCCAACCCTTTCAGTGAAGAATTTTATCCTTATCTCAAGCCTAAATCTCCCCTGGCAGAGCTTGAGGCCATTCCCTCTCACCCTGTCCCCTGTCACTTGGCAGAAGAGGCCAGCTCCCTCCTCTCCACAACCTTCATTGCACTGTTTTGCTAATTTCAGATGTTTACATGCTCTAATGAAAAACTGAAGTATGTACCAAATCACTGTGCTTCTGTAGTGTATAATTTTTCTTACACTTCTCATCCTTCCTTCCTTCCTTCCAGGTAATTAGAGTATTTAGGACTAATATTTTGATACAAGTGTATGCTAGATGGAAATTATGTACATATAAATCTTATACTGTAAGAGTTTATCTATAACAGCCAAAGTTTAAGTAAGGCCTGAGCTTTTGAGGTACTAGGACCATTGATTTCCTTGGAATGAATGTCATCTTTTCAGTGGTAAAATCCTTAATAATAATTTTGACAGTGCTTATTATGACACCAGTAAATCACATTGTGAGAAGCAAGTCAAAATTCTTTGGAGTGAAGAACACTCAGGGAAAAGCCCAATAATACTATTTTAGATGTGCAGGCAATGAAAGACTCTTCTGTAGTGAAGCACAGTTCTTCTGAGCACAGTGCTGCTATATTGTTAGTTTTGTGAAAACACTGATTTCATAGTATTTATCAGACCTGAAGTCTGTCAAAGCTGTAAACAGCATAGCAGATTTATTTATACAACAGACTACTTCATGTTGAAAACATTCTGAAAGACTTAGCAATAAAGCAGCTATGTTTAGTGCATGGAAATTATTACATTAGTGGCAGCCGTTAGAGAGGTTTCGAAATTGTATACGCAAAGGATGCCATTTACACCATGCAGACAAACCAGTCAAAACCCATTTCCTTTTAATGCTCAGGCTTTTTAAATATTAAAAAAAAAAAGTTTAAATTATAACTTGATGCTAAAGATGAAAGTGTTGGAGAATTCTTAGGGAAACGTGATGTTCAAGGCCAAAGTCAGTCCTTGCACGAGTACTGGAAGAAAATGACTCACAACTATATAGCATTTTGTTTGATATTTAACCCTGCAATGAACTCTTGTACAGTGGGATTTTGAGGATGGACTTGGAGTTTTCCTACTATTTGTTTTATATTAGATTTTTGCATGTCGTTAGCACAGTTTATAACGATCAATATATTGTTCAGTAGGGAAACAATCATATTGAAATACAGTCCATGCAAGTTAACAGAGAATGAGTAACTCCTTTGTAACCTGTAATGTAAATATTTACCAAGGTGAATCAATGTAGCTGGTAACTTGCCAGGGCTGTTAGGTCCTTGTGTAACTTAAAACTGTGGGTGTACTTAGAAAGATTGTAAATATTTATTTGAAGTATTTATTCTGTTCTAAAACTTTGTATTATTTCCAAGGCCTCAGCTTCTGCTGATCACATGTGTTGCAGTAATGTGTCACTCCATTATTCTTTGTCTTCTTCAGCTTGCCCTGAACTCCAGGCTTTCTAAACACTTCAGCTTTTTTTCTAAGTAATGGTCATCAGAAATTGCATTCTGAAGTATTTCTGCATCGTGAACACTGTAGCTCTAAGTGTTATATGTTTTATTACAGAATCACAGAATAACCAGGTTGGAAGAGACCCACTGGATCGTCGAGTCCAACCATTCCCACCAATCCCTAAATCATGCTCCTAAGCACCTCATCTACCCTAACCTTAAACACCTCCAGGGACAGTGACTCAACCACCTCCCTGGGCAGACTGTTCCAATGCCTAACCACCCTCTCCATGAAGAACTTTTTCCTAATCTCAAGCTAAATCTCCCCTGGCGGAGCTTGAGGCCATTCCCTCTCGTCCTGTCCCCAATGTGTCATATCATTAAGAAAAAGATTAATTTTTGTACAGAACATAACAGGTAATGTCATAGGTAATATCTATGCAGCAAAGTCTATTGACCATTACATTACAGATGATCAGCTGTCCAGCTGTCTATCTATAGGAAAAATAAAATAAACTATATACATTAAATTGATAATGCAATAACTTTTCAAGAACTAGAATGCTTAGTAATAATTAATGCTTACTTAGTATGTTTTACTAAATGTGCTTGTTGACTCAGCCACCCCAGATCCTTAAGCTAGCTGATGATATGGACCCAGACATTAGCTTCAAGAAAATAACAAGTAGTACAAATTATGGTATTAGAGAGATCAAAGCCCTTTCACACCAGTATATTCCTGACTTAGTAGGAAGAACCCATAATCCTTCGTTGGAAAAACAACATGAATAACAACAAAATAAGCACTAAATAATGATAGAAGAAGAATATGACTCTAAACATTTCTAACTCTGTGTCAAAGCCAAGAGGATATGAGTCTCCATTCAGTTTTCATAGAGATTGTTTCTGAAACAGTTTAAGTGTTTAGCTTCAATTTTTAGACTGATGAAACTTTATTTATATTTATTTTTACCTAGATGAAACATTATAAATGGAAATTCTATGGGAAATTTCGATTTTTTACTATTTAGCTAATTAAGATCATAAGTTCTCAAAGAAGATTTGGATATTTCTTTTGAAGGGCCTAAATCACTTTCAGTAGCTGCTGGAGTTTTCACAATTTGCTGTGTCTTAAAGAACTGTGTAAGCTCAGAGGAGTTAAGTAAGATCAGTAGATTTTAGTACTGAGTTGGTTTAAAAATATCTAATGATTAAATGAGGAATGGCTCAGAGGTACTCATTTAAAAAATAAATAAATATAGAGGTATGCTGCTTCATAAGAGCGCTCTCAGTCACAATGATCTCATTTCCTCCTGCTTTCAGCTGAGAAGCTGGTCATTTCTCTAATTTCCTATTTTAATTGCTTCCCTTTTCTCTTTTGTCATATAAAGAGACCAGCTAAACAAGAAAATGTTGTTAAACGAGAAAGTTTAACCCGGTATGCCTAAATTTCAGATTTCGGATAATGTACCACTCAGGACCTAATCAGGAGCATTAGCTCCCTCTTGTGGAAAAATGGCTTTATTGCTCCA